>OU015751.1:55271556-55297858 GCA_907169655.1 Acomys percivali
GAAGAAGAAGAAGAAGAAGAAGAAGAAGAAGAAGAAGAAGAAGAAGATGATGATGATTTTGCCACACACTATTCAGAAGCTTGACCACTTCTGCATCTCCTACCCAACAACACTCTACGGGACAGCGGGCGGTTTGGGTTTGTCTCTAACACATTACTAACCCTGCCTTCCTTTCACTTGTGGCTCAGCTTTCACTCCTGGTTTTTAGATGGAATCTTGCCTTATAGCCCCATTCCTGGCTCCCAGTGCTGGGATTATAGGTGTGCACCATTCCTCCTGCTTCTGTTGCTTGGTGAATTGATTACATTTGTCAACTCCTTTCCTACTACAGTGACTGAGCTGACAGTGATTCATAGAGGGCCTTCCTATAGTAAGGATTGTAATTCGTATAGGAACCATTTCAGCTAGAAGCTATTTGCTGCTAGTTCTTCTTTTGATTGATTGTTTTGGATTTGGTGAATTCTTGCCGTGGACAGCCATGTGTTTGTTTGTGTGTGTGTGTGTGTGTGTGTGTGTGTGTGTATCATGTGGCATTATGCTAATATAACTATATATTTTAGAGTAATTTCTTATAGAAATATAGGTATCACCTTTATCATATTCTGGAAGTTGAGAAATGATGAAACAAAAAGTTAGGTACACAACCAAAAATCATAGCAATAAGTGGTGTCAAGCTAAGAAAAACAACAAACAAACACAATGTCTGACAGAAAAACAAAATACTGAAAAATTCTCAAGGATGTATGTAAAGAAAAACATAACACTCCTGTGTGAAGCAGTAGATAATGAAAACAGCAATTAGCTGATGTGGGGTCTTTCTGCCAGTGTAATTGATCTTGAAAAAGTTGAAGTCTCTGGAAAAAGAAAGGCTTGAGAAAGTGGGCTAATTTTGTTTAAAGATGCATGAAGTCCTTTGATAATAATGGCCTGTTTGGGGAGAGGCCAGGAATTGAGCTTTAGCCACAAGAACAAAGCTAAAGTGTCTTATGTCATGAAACAAAGTAAAAATGTTCAAAGGAGAGTTCTGTCAACTTCCCAGCTCTTCCGAAGAGCTCCCGCACAAGCCCAGCGGCAGCTGTGACCAGAAGTCATCTGGGTTCCCTCAGCATGGGATGAGAAGACAGAGGGTGCATGGCTCTGGGTTCAAACAAGCCTGAGTTCAGAGCCAAGAAAAACTCAAGTGACAAACTTCAGCCATAAAGGAAAACTTCAAGCTGGCTTTTAAAAGTGCGGAGTGTGAGTTTGTGGTCTTAAGAGAATTCAGGAGAACTGAAGAGATAAACTATGTTATCACTCTTGCCTCTGTTTGTTCTAAATGGCACTGGGAACTTCTGTAGGTTCCCCAAATAACAGGTTCCAAATGTAGCTTCCAGCTGGAAATCTTGGCTGATTCCAGTTTTATCCACCCGATGTCAGGACTGAAGGGCTGGAGTTAGCTGGGACACCCTCTCCGCTTTGTTTCCTGTGTTTTATCCAAATAACAGCCATGACATTCCGTTTTCTGGGCTTTCTCAACTTCTGGTGAAATCCAGTTGGTCCTTTGACTATGATTCTTTCCTTCCTTCCTTCCTTCCTTCCTTCCTTCCTTTCTTCTTTCCTTTCTTCTTTCCTTCTATCCTCCCTCCCTCCCTTCTTTTTTTTTTAAAAGATTTATTTATTATGTATACAATGTTCTGCCTGCATGTACACCTTGCACACCAGAAGATGACACCAGATCTCGTTATAGATGGCTGTGAGTCACCATGCAGTTGCTGGGAATTGAACTCAGGACTTTTAGAAGAGAAGCCAGTGTTCTTAACCTCTGTGCCATCTCTCCAGCCCCCTTCTTTCCTTTACAATTTAAAAAATTGCACATGAGTGCAGACAAGCGCAGATTCCCTTGCAGGTCACCAGAGAGTTTAAATCCCTTGGAGCTGAAGTTACATGTCGCTGTGGGCCACTTGACATGGATGCTGGGTACCACACGTGGGGCCTCTGTGAGATTAGCAGAGCCACCTCTCCAGCCCCTATCTTCTACCTGCTAAAGACAAACACAGTCTCATTTTATTACATTTTTCTTCATTTAGCATGTACGTGTGTCTTCCCACAGGCCCACACCATGGCATGCATGAAGGCCAGAGGACAACTTGAGGGAGCTGATTCTCTTCCAGCATGCAAGCCCAGAGAATCAACTCCGTTTGTCAGTCAGGCTTGGCAGCAAGTGCACAACAAATCGTCTCTCTGGCTCGAAATGTAACTTTCAAATAACCGTTTTTCTGTCATTGGGTTTATGATAGGTGCTTGGTATTTACTGACCTGTGTACACTCTTTAAATTTTTTTATTTTACTTTTATTTATTTTTAATACAAATTTCTTTCATTCAATATATTTTGATCATGCTTTGCCCTCCCCCAACTCCACCCATATCTCACCTTTCCACTCACCCAATTCCATGCAAACCAAACCAAACCAAACAAAAACAGGAAACACACACACAAAACACCAAAAACAGAAATTAAAATATATAAGCAAAAGACTAACAAGATGAAAAATGCAAAAACAAACCAATATGAGACAAAAAGTCTACAAAACTACCATTGAGTTTGCTTTGTGTTGGCCAACTACTCTTGGCATGTGGCTTAACCTGGAGTGTAAACCAGTCCTGTGTTTCTCAAATGCTTGATATAATGCGGGCTCTCCCTGTATCATTTCCCTTGGGTCCTGACTGGAATCCCACTTGTAGGTATGGCTGTCTGTAAGGCCCTCAGCCTGGGAGACTGCAGGAATAGCACTGGACACTCTAACAATAACTCTGGAGCTTGGCAACTAATACAGAGTGGAAGTTTGTTTGGCTTACAGTTCTGGTGACAGAAAGGTCTAAGTGTGGGTCACCCTCATGGGAGGGTCTCTGCTGAGTGATGGCAGGGGTACTACACTGTGACAGCTGGTAGAAGTTATGAACCTGCACTTCTTCTAATTTTGAGGGATCTACATAAACAAGGCCATGTGGGTTATTAATTCTTCTTGATCAACCACAGGGATTCAGAGATGGGCAAAGGGCACATGTCACCCACAGGACTCTCTCGGGAGCATTGGCCAGCCATCTGTTATAGCTGTCAACTTGGAGAGACAGAAAGTTGACTTTGGTGCACAGTTTTAGAGGCTTCAGCGTCCACATTTCTTTGGTCCCATGGTGACACACTATGGCGGAAGCTTTGTGGGGGCCAAAGCTATTTCCCTCGTGTCCAGGAAGCAAAGCGGAGGGAGGAAGAGACCACAGTCCCAACATCCCCTTGAAGCAAATGTCCACACTGACAGAAGACTTCCTGCTAGGTCCACCTCTGGCAGTTTCTACCACCTCCCCATTGGTCCAAGCTGGGAACAAGTGTTAACACACATGCCTTTGGGGGAACATTCTAGATCCAACAGCTGGCTGTCCACATGTTCTGGTTCCAGGACTCGTGGGCAGGCATGAATACTTGAATCTTAATACGAAACAGTATAGCACTTGGATGCCACCTATGCATGACCAGTTACCTAAAGACCCAACAGCATCTTCTCAAACTTGTCAATGGACCATGTGCATGCCAGGTGAGGGGCTGTTGCACTGAGCTCTTTAGACAGTAATGATGAGAAAACAGTCTATGCGTGTTCAGTATTGATGTGATTCTTTTAAAATCTGTGCATGGTGCGTGGAAGGCGTGTACACAGGGGGCTGAGTGCATTGCTGCTGGCATCAGTGCAGATCCCGAAAAACACCAAAGGTTTTGCATGCGGTCCCTGTTTTCCTGTTACTGGACTTTATGGTTTGAATGTGGAATGTTCCTCACAGGCCCTGTGCCTGGATGCTCAGTTCAGATGGCATTGTTTGTGAAGTTGGGAGACTTTGGGGACAGACATAGACACTAGCAGAGGCTGACTCAGGGACAGGGCTTATGGGTTGGAGTCTACGGGGTCACCGGAGGGCTCTGCTTTCTGCTCTGCCACAAGGCTGTGAGAGAGAGAGCTGTCTGTGTTCCCGCTGTCAGCCCAGACCCAGCTGGCTTCTGCCCAAAAGGCTTCCTGTCCACAAAGGCTGTTCTCTCCCAAACCTACATCCTGCCTCCTCCAAGTGTCTCCTCGTCAAGAACTTGTCCCAGTGATGGAAAAGAATGAACACACCGGAAAAGGTTGGCACAATTGTCCCTGGGAGACATATGGCTCTACTTTCAGCAAACAGGTCCATAAATAGTGCCGGGCTGTGTTCTCATGTGCCAGGCTGCACAGTTGAGAAATGCAGCCATCTACAAATGAGCAATGTGTCCAGCTGCGGAAGACTAACAAGCCGCAACGCCCATGGAGATAACATGTGACGTGCACACCGGTAATCGTGTTGCCGCTGCGTCTCTGAATGTTAACGTGTCCTTGGGCAATATATGTGATGGTCAGCCTGCCCATGCTGTCTGCCACCCTGTGGCCCCTGAAGCAAATGTGGGGCAAATGACCATCACACGACCATTGTGAGTGACGATTTTATTCAATGGAAACACCTTGAGGAAGACCGAGAAACTGAGAGTGTGGCACTAAGAAGATGGCTCAGCATGTAAAGGCGTTTGCTGCCAAGCCTGATGACATAAGTTTGATCCCCGAGACACACTCAGTGGAAGGAGAGAACTGAGTCCTGCAGGTTGTCCATTGACCTCATGTGTGCCATGGTGCACATGTGTACACACATACACACACACACGCGCGCATGCACACACACAAAACCTAAAATTAAAAACAAGCCTAGAATGCAATCTCTGTGTGTGTCTCATGTGTTGTTTGTATGTCTATGTGTACATGCATGTGTGTCTATATGTACAGGCATGTGTATGTGTGTTTACTGGGGACTGAACTCAGGGTCTCTCATGCTTGCTTGGCAAATACATTAGCATTGAGTTATATCTCTAGCCATTCGGGGTAAATCTCTAAGGTCCTTTTCAGTGACACAGTACTGACACAGGCCAGCACACCTGAAGTCTGGCCACAGCACAGAGACACATACATGACGGGGCTGTGGCTTGGATGTTCAAACCCTTCATGCCAATTCATACGGAGAGGCTTACATCCCTGCCTGGGTGGGAGTGTTAGGTTATGGAGGTGAAGGGTACATGATGGAGCTAATGCCCTTATTAAAAGAGAAAAAGACCAACGCTCACCATCCCTCCTCCACAGAGGACACAGTGAGGTAGGTGTCTGTAAGCCAGGGAGGAAATCAAGGCAGCGGCAGCAGCCGTAGCCATAGCAGCAGTAGCAGCAGCTCAATCCTGAACCTCCAGACTCTACAACAATAAAAACTAACCATCTTGCTCAAGCCACCGGTGCACTGGGGTGGTAGTCTGCTCTAGCGGCCTGTGCAGACTAAGGCAGGTGTAGCCAAAGCTGCCTCCTGTGGTGTATGTGATGTCAAGTCAGCTTGGCTTTTGCATTGGACAAGACTTGGCAGCCATTGTGCTGGTGGCTGACTGTAGCTGGCTTCCCCCAAAGTTTTGCCGGGAAGCTTTTAGAAGGCCTGAGCCAACCAATTTACCTGAGCACATGTGCGGTCTTAACAAGAGCCCGCCCAAGAAGGAGGAAGGAAACTCAGGTTTCCACGCCACTGCTCCATAGCCGCCTTACCAGGAAAGTTCCTCCCTCACCTGTGTGCACCCCGAGTACTAGCAGTTCCCCACAAACAAGGCAAAGGGAGCAGCCCGCTGCTGCAGGCATAGGTACTGTGGAAAGCAGCGGTCTCAACCTGTGGCTCATGACCCCTTTGGGGGTCGCATATTAGATAGCATGCACATCAGATATTTACATTAAGACTTGTAACAGCAGCAAAATTACAGTTATGAAGTAGCAATGAAATATTTCTATGGTTTGGGGGGTCACCACAGCATGAGGAGCTGTATTAAAGGGGGGCAGCATTAGGAAGGTTGAGAACCACTGCTGAAGAACCAGAAAGCAGAGGCTGGGGGAGATGGCTCAGGGGGCGAAAGCCTTGCTGTATGACCCTGATGGCCTAAATTTGGACCCCTGAACCCATATAAAGCCAGTTGTAATAGTAACTCCGCGATCCTACAGTGACATGGAAAACAAAGACAGGACAATTTTTAGAAGCTGGTGAGTCAGCTAGCCCGGCCTATGCGGTGGCGAGCAAGAGAGACCCGGTATCAAACAAGGTCTGCACTGACACCCAGCTTGTCCTCTAACTTCCACACATGCACCATGGCATGCACTCACCTGCATGTACCCGTGAGCACATACATAAAAGGGTAAAAACACCTGCATGGACCCATGAACACATGTGCACGCCTATATACATGAACATGTAAAAGCGTAATCTTAAAGCAATGACAAAATCAAGCAAATGTCCACTCAGTTGTTACTGTCTGTGTGCCCTGGCAGGTCAGAGCAAACCAGTGGTGACATACTGCTGCCCTCACTCACAATGCCTTTTTGTTTGAATTCTAAGCAATGGCTCTGATTGTTGCAGACAAGCTATCTTCATAGCTACTGCAACAGGCTATGTTGCTTATCCGCTGTATTGATTTGTTTTATTTATTTATTTATTTATTTATTTATTTTTGTGCCATCAAATTAAGAGGTGCCAAACTCTGACTCTTCCAACAACTAACTCACAGGTCTGTGGGTCAGAGGTCAAGCGCAGTGTGGGTCTGTAAGTCCCCACACTGGGACCCAGGGGCCTCTCTAACAGCAGGCTCTGGTGCTTTGTATTTGATTGTTAATTATTTTGCTCCCCGAGGTCTGCTTGCTGTCTCTTATGAACACACGATGCTGTGTAACCGTGCCTCCAAAAACTATCCCTGATTAAATACATAAAAGGCTTTCACATGTGGGCAGGGCAGAAGTGAGAGGCGGAGCTAAGGGTTTGCGGGCCTTGAGGACAGAAGGATCACGGGAAGGAGGGGGCCAGTAGATGGGGAGGAAGGAAGCAGGGAACCCACCATGTGGGCCGGAAGGAGGAACTCTGAGGCTGGGCATGGAGAGAGGTGGCCCTCTCATTGGATGGGAAGTCGCTGAGACAGGACTGATTAAAGCAAATGGCTTGGGGTGCAGGGCTGAGAAGTAACAAGGTAGTTTATGGGGTAATATCTGCCCAGCCCCTGGTGAAACAAGGCTTATTTAAATATAACAGGTGTCTGTGTCTTCTATTGATACAGTAGCAGGTTAATAATAACCGCCGTAATAATTATAGGCTCTTAATAATAAAATTAATACCCTCTTTTATTCTGCAACAGTTCACGTCTAGAGGACCTAGTTCATTTCTGTTCTTGCCACAGGATTGGGGCCTCGCTCCCTTGATGACTGCCCGCCAAGGCCTAGTCACGGCTCTTTGAATATCCAAACTCCCCGGCCAAGCTGGCTCCTTCGTCTTCTAACCAGCCATGTGTGTTGAATTCGGCTGTGGCCTCCAATCTCTGGTTTCCCACATGTTTGAACTCTGCATTCAGATGTAAAGAGCTGTGATCCACGCTGAACCCCTGGACCCCCTCCCAACTCCATGTCTTTTTTTTTTTTAAATAACCCACTGAGTCCAATTTTTGCTACCATATATGCATGGTGTGGGGCTAGGCTGGAGTACGCTGGACCTTTCAGGGGTTCACTTCCTAAAATAAAGCTGAATCTCCCTCCCCTAGGGGCCATAAACTGGCCATAGCTATGCAGCTAGAAGTGCAGGCTTTCTCCTCCATGCTAAGCTGTCGATTGGCTTGATTGTGGGCAGGTCTCGTAAAGGCAGCCATGGCTGCAGGGGGTTCATGAGAACAGTGTAGACTGATATCTTTCCCTTATTGCTAGCTTTGCTCGTGGATTTGCTCCTGAGCCTCAGTTCATCCAATAGTTTCCGGTTGAATTTCTCCGGCTGTCTTCAACCACTGGTGTTGATATTCTGGAGGAATTGAGATTGCACAGCAGACAACCCTTGCTTTGGATGGTTCTGGATGTGTCTGCCTGCATGCTCCTACCAGAGTTCTTTCACTCAGAGACTGTGTGTGGCTACCTGTGATCTCACTACTTCCTGGGGTCCTTGGCCCATGATCAGGGGGGCAAAGACATGTTTGTGGAAACTCACGGGGTTAAGAGAGTGCTGGGGAATTCTCTGGAAGTCTTGTCTAACAGTATGACTCTGATCTCCCAGGTTGGTGAGCATTTCCTCTGGCGGGAGTTGGTGCTTGTCTTCCAAAGGCAGAGAGTCTTCCCCGTGTAATGGTGAGTGTATTAACATGGAAGGAGTTAGCAAATCTAAGAGTTGGGAGGTCAGCTAAGGTCAGCGTGGCTCACACACGAGTCCAGGGTCAAATGCATTATTGATTAAAGGAGAGTGCAGCAGTTCTACAAGCCATCCTCCAATGTTTTAGTCCCTGTCCCCTCTGGTATATGGGTGGAATGTAACTTTTCCTGTGTCTGTTGAAGTCAGACTGATTGACACAGGGGGCCTGGGCCAAATGAGAGACCAGACGGGAAGCGGTCCCAGACCAGCGGCAGACTTGGTCCTTTTGAGTGTTCCGGATAAAGTGGGTCATCAAATGCCAGAGAGTGACTCGCAGCTAAGATGGTTTTGTGGCATATGTTGGCTGAGTGGCAGGGAAGCGGGTGGCAGGAAAACTTCCAAGGAAGATGTTTGTTGTGCCTGAGCGTTTGACCTCAGAGCCTGCTCGCTCTCCTCCTGGAGTGAGCTGGCTTTAGCAAAGTAGGTCTAACTCAGACTTCCTGTGGCGGGGAGTGGGGCTGAGCCATGGGTGAGTTTTCATCTAATCACACACAGGCTGAAAGGCAGAGGCGCGGCCGAGCCATGGGTGAGTTTTCATCTAATCACACACAGGCTGAAAGGCAGAGGCGCGGCCCTGAAGCTGCTCCTAATGAGGCAGAGTTTCTTTTAGGCCGGTGGTGACATTTGTACCTTCATTCTACGACCAGCTGCAGTCCTGGTCACTGAGCCTTCCACGGTGAGCAAACGCATCGCTGGGGCAGAGGGTGTGGCACACAGGCCGGTAGCTAGCAGCTGTGTACAGTACGATTGTTAAATGCACACTGTCCAAAAGAAGGGCCCATGACTGGCGCAGGAAGTCTACGTAGAGAAAGCCGCTAGTCACTCAACTAGAAGTTAAGGGCCTACTTCTGTATTCAGACGTCCCCTACAATTACCGATTACACACAACCCTTCCTTTCACAGCTGGCAAAGTGCAGAGAAATACTGAGTTGCCTGAAGACCTGAATGCAGCATGCAAAGTTCTTAGAGTTCAAGGTCTTGGGACAGAGTGTTCACGAAGTGTGTTTTATGACTCATAGCCTGGGTTCACTCTGTGGTCAACCCAGGAAAAAATGAGAAGGAAGCCAGGTATCTGGAATGAATTAACTCCCCCTCTCCCTCCCCCTTACCCCCTCCCGCCCCCATCTCCCTTTCTCCTCCTTCCTTTCTGTCATTCCTTTTCTCCTCTCTCTTTCTAATTATGAGAAACACTGGAAACTCAAACAGCACAGGACGTCACCTCCGTATTTAGATTTCCCACACTGATGGTTTCAACAAACAAGGATCAAAAAATCTCTGGAAAGAACTGCAGAACTGAAGGTCTAGGCATCTCCTCCTGCCCCGCTTGCCTGGAGCATGGCGTTCCTGGGTACCAAGAGTGTAAGGCATCTAGGGATGAGAGAAGCATCTGAGGATGCAGGCTGGTTCTATGCAAACACGATGCTATGCTATGCAAGGGACCCTGGTTCCACGGGCTCCGGCTGTTACCGCCTCCCTGCAGGTGCAGAGAGATGCGCTATGACAGAGGCATCTCACAATGCTAATGGGGCCGCGCCTATCTGGAATTTGTGCTGCCCCTTCCTAAAGGTTCCATTGATTCTCCCACTGACAAAACCCTCTCATCTGCTAAGCGTCCCTCAGTCCTCCAGAAATTAAGACACACGTAGGAGCTGCTCAGGAATGACTAGAATGTGTACAGAAAACATGCATTTTTTATTTATTCTTTTTTTTTGTATTTTATTTTTTCAGTTTCACTCTATATATTTGCTGTGTGTGTCACTATACTACATAGACTGAATATTCTCTATTACATGTTAAATATTACAAAAGGACAGGTTGGTCCCAGCGTATATTTTTTTATCGTGTTTTTAAAAATTTGGCCTAAGTGTGGTTTGTTTTGTTTAAATATAAAGAAAAGCACATGTGGAAAATAAAAATCTACCTCCTTTGTGAAAAACTTCTCTGAATCTCTATTTCTCATGACCTGTGACCTCACAGCCCTCCTATGCAGCATGCCCAGGTCTTCGCCGGCACAGCTCTTCCCTCCTTCCACAGAGCAAGCACACTGGGGCCTTGGCTAACAGTTGGCAGATGAATAACATCCTGTAATGCGGGGGCCCTTAGCTGAGGCGAGGTGGGGGCGGGGCGCTGTACTGGGCCAGAATTCATGCAAGTTCAAAGTTAAGGCCCCCAACTCCCAGCAGCTTAGTAAGCAGAGAAGAACTGCTCTGGTCCTTTCCAGTTCCCACACACCCACGCCAGGAAGAGTGAAGGGCTCACAAGCCCAGGGAGGATCTACAGCTCTTCCTCCTGTGAGAATTCCAGCCCCTGAACTGGGTCCCATCCCCCCAGCTCCAGGAAATGGGTTTCTTGTCTCAGCCTGGGCACTTTTCCCAGAAGAATCCACTAACTGGCCTGGAGTGAGCACCGACTCTCAGGAGCCTGCTTGAAAGGGGGGCCAAATGCTTCCCTGCCTTCTTGTTTAGTTGTTGGCTTCTCTGTCACAATTTGTCCATGCACATCTCCTGTGGTGCACCTGTATTAACAACATAACAATTTTCATCTTTGTTGACAACAGGTAAAGAGCTGGGACGGCAGTGGTGAAGCGGGTCCTTAGTCACAGAGGTCCGGTTGAGACCACAGCAACTGATTTCTGAGTGATGGCACTTTGTTCGGCGCAGCACAGACTGTAGTGCCTAGAAAGAAGTGGGCAGTGAAGTAAATCCTGCTACACAAACTAATTTGACTAAAGAGAAAAGACAGCACCTCATATTGATGGCGCCAGGTAACTCAAGCTCCCTGGCACTTTGAGGGCAGGGACATGGCATGTGGTTGTGGCTTTTGCAAAATGGTATGTCCTTAATCAGAAAGGCCAAAGATCATTTGAACTCTTGGACTGGGAAACTTCAAGGATCCTAAAAGCTAGAGAAAACAACTGCTAATAAAAACGTTCATCTTTGTTAGTCGTAGTAATGAAAACTTGGAAGGAAGCCCAGGGGCTGACGGTAGACATGACTCAGCCAAGTGTGGCACATGGGCACCAGACAGGATGGAAAGCGTGAACTGCCTGAGCCCGGATACAGGAAGTCACACTAAGCAGCTGTGTTCTCTGGTTAACTGTGAATTTGCTAATTTAGGGGTGAGTGTAAGAACAGACTGCTTTTGTCCGACTAAGCTCTTACACAGACGATGCGTGTTACCACATAGGGGTTGAAGAAAAGTGAACTCAAAGCTGTGCTCAGTGCCGAACCCCCAACCCCAGCTCAGGAAGCCAAGGCAGAGGATCATGGGTTCTAGGCTAACCCGGGCTACTTAGTGAACAAACAACAAAGTAAATGCAACAGCCGTCTTCCTTTGGCCACCATAGAGGAAGTGAACTGATTCTAGCGCAGATTTGTGGGTGCAGCACACATCTTTAGACCTGATATAACAAAATGCCACAGATGGGCAGAGTTCCACAAAAGCTTACCTCTTAGTGTCCTGGAGGCTGACAAGTATCTGAGGAGTGGTTCTAAGAGGAGGGTGGCGACAGTGGCCTTCTTTTCCTCTCTTTCTGTCTCTTCTGTGTGTTCTCCTTGGCCTGCTGTGCAGAGATGGAGGCAGAAGACCCCCGCTAGCTAGAACCCCTAGATCTTGGCCTCCTGGCCTGTTGAGGAGGGCATCCCTGCTTTCGGAAGCGCTGCAGCCCTGTGTACTGTGCTGCAGCGCCACAAGGCAGACTGAAAAGTGATGCTGTGAGAGCTGAGGGTCTGATGTGCAGTTTTGTAGTCAGGGATGATGCAAACACTCAATCCATTTCAGAGAGCACGTCCATCAACATGCTAGGGCTTCACAAAAATGCCCCAAATCTGCTTTACCTGAGGCCTCATCAGGAGTGGCTTAAGGCGCTGATGAGGAACGTTGGCCATTCATAGGCTGGACCACGCATGATAAATTCACGTCTGTTCATTGTAGCACTGTCAATTATGAGCTTTAAATTTAGACACAGCATTTGAACCTAAAATCAGACTGTTACAAGATTCTAAGCTGTCCTATCTTGTCTAACTTACAGTTTGCCATTAATCTGAACTAGTTTTTGTTTTACTTTAATTTGTTTTTGTTTGTTTTGTTGTTGTTGTTAATTCTTTGTCTCAAGTTCTTTGAGAATTTCACACAATGGATTTTGATCATATTCATTTTATTTTCCTTATAAATCTTCCCAGATCCAGCACACATGCCAACCCCTTCCCAATGCCATGTCCCTATTGATTGATTTTTTGAGGCATGCTTCCTCTATAAAGCCCTAGCTGTCCTTGATTAGCTCTGTAGACCAGGCTGACAACGAACTCAGATTCACCTGCCTCTGCCTCCCAAGTGCTAGGATTAAATGTGTGCACCACCATGCATGACCCTTTTTATTTTTATTAACCCATCAAATTCAATTTGTACTGCCTATTTACTCATGGACATGGGGCCGTATACTGCAGCATGGTTGACCTACTAGGGGCCACACACTTAAGGAAAACACTGGCTCTCTCACCGAGAAGCCACCAACTGCCTCTGTTGGAGACTTATCTCTTCCCATGTCCACGACGGATTGTCAACTGGCTTGATGTCATGCAGGTCTTAGGCAAGTAGCCATAGCTATTTGGTGTTTATGAACTCACTGGTCCCATTGTGCCCAGAAGGCACAGCTTTGCTCCCTGACCTCTGGCTCTCACAAGCTTTCCGCCACATTTTTTTTTCTGGTTGGGGAGAGGGGTTGTGATATTTGTAGCTGAGCACTCCATTGACACTGTTTCCTTGCACTTTGGCTAGTTGTGAGTTTCCGTGTTAATCATCTGCTTTTCAGAAAAGACACTTCTCTGATGAAGTCCAAGAGCTGCATCACTCTAAGGGGACAGAGATAGGAATTTAGAGGGCTATTTGCTTCTGTGTCAACTAAACAGAATAATAGACTCACCCCCCTGGGCCTATGCGTTCCCCAACCATGGGTTCTTGGCTGATCTAAAATGCTAAGTGTGTGCATCTTCCTGTGGAGCAGGCCTTACATACAACCAGAAAGTGGCTGGCTACTCCCAACACATCCTCGCCACTGGTACACCCATGGGAATATGCTGCCATGCCAGCGTTACTGCAGTTCTCAGGGTATGGCTCTCAAATGGGTAAGATTTTGATACACACACACACACACACACACACACACACACACACACACACACACAAACACACACATCGCCCTGTGGTTTACACAGCACTTTCCAGCACTCTGAAAGCCAGCAGGGAAGAAACCTGCTGGTCAGAGCCATCTTAATTTTTCCATGTCCTCTGATGAAACTACATGGTGTCTTCAGTAATTTACTCCTAACATCACATTCAGATGGGCAACAAGAGTGATGGCAAGAGTGTGCACATCATTCCTTGTTTCTCACAGGGAACTGGCTCCAAGGCCTGAAGTTGGAGGATGCTGACATTTCTTAGGTAAAACCGTGAAGTCTTTGCATATTACCTACATACATCCCCCGTATGCTCTGTCAAAGTAAAAGAGAAAGGACCTTTTTCTTTAAAAGTTATTTTATCATTTTTTGTGGGGGGGGGGTGTTTTGTTATTCGTTTATTTTGTTTTTGTTTTTGTTTTGGGGGTTTTGTTTTGGTTTGGTAGTTGTTTTTTTGTTTGTTTTTAGACAGGGTCTCACTTTGTAGCTCGGGTTGGCCTGGAACTTTGTGGGCCAGACTGGCCTCAAACTCTTAGCGATCTGACAGGCTCTACCTCCCCAGTGCTGGGACTGAAGACATGCGCCACAATGCCTGCGTGTATGGATGTTTCGCTCCACGTGGACATGGGCACTACACTCCAGCCTGGTGTCTGTGGAGTCCAGAAGATGGTGCTGTTCTCCAATCCCCTGGAACTGGAGTTACAGATGCTTGCGAGCATATGGGGTGATGGCAGCTGAAACTAGTTTCTCTGGAAGAGCAACTGGTGATCTTAACCACTGAGTGATCTCTCTAGTCCCCAGAGAATAATTTTAAACAATGGAACTTTATTTTGAGAACAAAGACCAAGAGTCTTCACCCTCTAGATAGTGCCTAAAGTCCATCAGTGCCTCGCAAGTATTTGAACACAGAGGATAGAACTGAGGCTATGTGTCTTTATTCTCAAGTAAATGGAACTCTGGGCTAGCAAGATGGCTCAGAGGGCACAGGCACCTGCTGTTAAGCATCTGCTGTGTGAGCGCGCAGCACACACAGACACACACACACACACACACACACACACACACACACACACAGAGTAAATAAAAAACTAAATGTAAACGATTTAAAGAAATATGAGTGCAGACCCGCACAAAGACACAAGCTAAAGTGAGCTCTGGTATGTCTGGAAAATGAAGAAACAATTAGGGTGAACTGTGAGAAACAGAAAACTGAGAACACTTCAAGACTGCCCTCCAAGGTCTGGCTGGGAAGACTGGAGTTACGATGGAAAGCCAGCCTTCAAGTCCAACTTGGCGGATCTGTGGTCAGTGGCTAAAGAAACAGTAAGAAAAGAAAAAATAAAATCTCTTAAGGATAAGACCGGCTGCTCTCTGGATTGGCCCAGCAGGGAGTGTTCTCCGACACTCTTGGACTTCAGCACTTTCCCTGATGTCCCGGTTCTATCTTAGAAAGAAATGACAAGCATGTTTTCACCAGTGCGCCCGCTGTCTGCTTGAAATCATCTGTAGATGACTTAACAGTGCCCAGACAACCCCAATGTCACAAAAGTAGTTGTACATGGAGGATGAAATCATCTTAGTTGAGGACAACGAAATTTAGATTTAGTGCAGGCTTGGAAAATGCAGATTCGAGCCCTGAAGTTTAACAAGAAGGGATCATGATGATTGGTGCTGGCAGCATTAAAATGGATTTGCTCTCTCTGTGTAGTTTGTAAAAAAGGTCAATGAAGGTCAACAAAGAAGGCTTCAGGAAACTGGTTTGGCCCTGCCAGCCTGAGGGGATGAAGCTGTGGTCCAGCATCCCTCGTGGTCCTGCAGTCTGAGACCAGAGTCATCAATGGCCTCCCAACTCCATTTTAAATGCCCAGAACCAATGTTGATCCATTTTAACTTCCTTCCTTGGCATTTAGTACAATACAACCAACAGTACAGTCACAGCACAATGGCCACCAAGAGGCCAGAAGTGCTGTAATCCCGGGCCTTGTTTGGTACAGATAGGCTTTTAAAATGGATTTTTTTCCCCCTAGGAAAAGTTGGTTTAGTGTGTGGACAAGGGAACCATAGGCTGGTAACATATGGACCCATGATGACATCACCAGAGACAGAACAAGAAAAGTTTACAAGTGTGCTCTGTATGTTTGACATGTTGAATATGATACATACTTTTCAAAGTATCTATCTCAAAATTAATTCCTGTGTGCAAGTGAAAGTGGGCACTTCCACATCAGTGCCTGAGCCAGGTGACTCAGGTGACCAGCTATTTCAGAACAGCGTATGCAATGATGTTGTTTTTAAAACAAATTCTCTAATGTTCGATATTACCAATGAAGACTCAGGAGCCAGATGCTGGGTTGAAAGCCTGGTAGCCCAGAAAGGCAGAGAAAGCACACAGCTAGCCTTCCTACTCAGCCGATGTCCCACAAGGAAAAAGGGCCCTTCTCCTTCTCCATGCTTCAACTCAAAGTCCCTCCTTCCTGAGTTTTCTTATGTCAACTGGGGGCTTGCTCTGCCTTTTGACCTATGGTTGGTTTTATTTAGTTCTTTCTTTCAGAAAGCTCTTGAGTTAAAGGTGTGTGCTAGGGCTGAGCCATACCACAACAAGAAACAGGCTTTTCAATTTCACAACCTTGGTGTTCGCCGTGTGATCAAATACCCTGCAGTACAATGATACTGCAGTCATCTAGGAGAGATGGGAACATTGTCTCCTCCTCTAGGAAGGTCCCTTGTTCCAGTGCCCACACCTCATGCAAAGGGCCCAGCAGTGAGTATAGACTGGCTTCCATCTACCAGAAAGCTCCCAAGGAGCCTGGGAGAGACCCATGGAGCCCTTAACACTTTTTGTACATTTATTATGAGTTAATAATGAGGCTGGACCATTTTATTCATTGCACTAGAGTTTGGGGGACCTGGTTGCAGCTTGGGGTCCAGACTGAGAACCCAACCAGGCATGAATGTGCAGACTGGCAAGGAGAGAAAGCCTATCTGTTTACATGACCCCAGGAAGCCCTGGCAGCAGTTCACCGGCTCTGTCTGGGTGCCAGTCCCTGTCTACAGCTGTCCTGCTATTCCTAAACTGCCTGTTTTTCCTATGCTTCTCCTGATGCTCTGTCCTCACCCACAGGCTGTACTCACCCCTCCTCACCCCTGAGTCCTCATTCCTCCTCACCCCTGAGTACTCATCCCCACTTACCCCTGAGTACTCACCCCTCCTCATCCCTGGGTGTTTACTCGTCCTTATTCCTGAGTACTCACCCTTCCTCATCCCTGAGTATTCACCCCTCCTCAGGTTGGCTGAAGTCTTGATTACTGGATTATACCACGCATGACTTGCTGCTCACTGTGGAGTATGTTTTATGGACTCTCCCTGTTCCCTAGTCATTGGAAAGCTAAAAACTACATTTCCCAGGCTTCCATGTAACCGGTGCTCTGCTTTAGTTTGTCAAGCTACACCAATGAAAATTGCGAGCCAGAGCCTAGTGGGCCTGGAGAGAGGAGGCAGTTACTTTGCCAACTGGGAGCTTCTGGGGAAGGAGCTCTTTGGTGGCTGGTATGATAGCAGATGGCTTTCTGCTGGGGATTGTCCTTGGAACCCAATTCTGCAGAGGACTCTCCAGCTCCTGCTGTGACTCTGTGAAGTATAAAACACTGTCGTGGGGACACTGAGCTGGCTGGAGTACTTTCTGATGATTCCAGGAAAACCCATCTTTAATGTCACCTCAGAAACTGACACATATTCAAGTCACACTCTCTGCATCCTCAAATTCAACCAAACCAGATTTTTAAAAAATCCTCGAGGAAAGGTATTTTCTCTGTATTGAACATACCCATACTGTCATTATCACCCCTAAACAGTACAGTGTGGCAGAGATGCCCATAGCAGTCACGTCACAGCAGGAACGACACATCTTGTGAACATGTTTATCCAGGCAGATGTACAAGGAAGTGCTATACACAAACACCGCTCTGTTTTGTAGAGAGAATCCAATCATCTGTGGATTCTGATATCCCGAGCCATCTGGTACCAATACACTATGGACAGCAAGGGACAACTGTATGTAGATATGTATATAGATGGACACGTGTATATGCATGTAAACACATGTACAGCCTCCTCTAACATAACAATCTAAAGTGCAGTTTCCACTACATTTTGTAGATAAAGAAACAGAGCTTCTTAGAGTTATGACTGACCCACTGTGTGTGGCAAGTCTGTAGCCTAAACCATGTCGTTTCAACTGCCAGCTACATGTGTCCCCCAGGAGAGGTAGGCTTCCTGGGTCCCAGCCAGTCATCTCAGGTGGCCTGCAAGGCTGCCTATCAGTGGCTGTCATCTTAAATGCTTCACAAATGTCCTTCAAAGAGTGAGCAGCCAAGAACATGTAAGCTTCACAATGGGGTTCCTGGCCGGTCCTCAAATCCTAAGGTACCGCCATATCTGTCATCATGAATTTCAGAAGGAGCTGTAATCCCCCCCCCCCCCCCCCCCCCTGTCCAAAGTCCGCCCCCTACATAACTAAAAGATGCTGCTGCTAATTCCACTTTCATACCAAGAGAAGAAAAAGACAGGGTCACATTTCCTCAGAGTCATGGAAAAAATCAGGCTTGGGTCCCAGGCCAAGGCTGCCACCTGTGAACAGATGGCTCCACTGTTGGGCAGGGTAGCTTCACAACACGTGATGCTGCCTCCATCCCTCTGTTTCTGGGATTGCATGCTATTCATTTACACCATTTAATGTGAGACTGTGGTGGTGGGACCTTATTCTTTTTGTTTTGAACAGCCTTGGCTGTTCTGGACTCTCTTTGTAGACCAGGCTGGTCTCGAACAGTGATCTGTCTGCCTCTGCCTACCTGAGTGCTGGGATTACAGTTGTCCACCACTCCTGCCTGAGTGTGCCTATCTTCTTCATTTTTTCCCTCTAAAGATTTATTTATTTATTTATTTATTTATTTATTTATTTATTTATTTATTATGTATACAGTGTTCTATCTGTATGTATGCCTGCAGGCCAGAAGAGGGCACCAGATCTCATTATAGATGGTTGCGAGCCACCATGTGGTTTCTGGGAATTGAACTCAGGACCTCTGGATGAGCAGTCAGTGCTCTTAACCTCTGAGCCATCTCTTTATTCTTAAAGGCACAAAAATGAGCCTTGCACTGAAACTTGGAGGCTGGGCAATTGGCAGTTAGCATATTTGAAAGGACGCCAGGGGGTCTTTTGTTGTTCTGTGGACAGAAAGAACTTTTGCTGCTCTCTGAAAGACAAACGGGGTCTGTGTCAAAGGATGTAAACAAACAAAGAAACAAACAACAAAAACATAGTGACATGGCCTTGGGCCGTTTACCTACAAAAGCTCCGAAGAAAATTGTCTTTGGCTGCCAAGAAGATGTCTCTCTCTCTCTCTCTCTCTCTCTCTCTCTCTCTCTCTCTCTCTCTCTCTCTCTCTCCTGGAAGGAATTGAGTATTTGAATATGAACATCAGAAGTTAAGAAACACTGGAACACTGTGTTCCATCAAGCATCCTAAAGCACAATCATCATCATCACTATCATCACCATCATCATCATCATCATCACCACCACCATCACCACCATCATCATCACCATCATCACTACCATCATCACCATCATCACCACCATCACCACCATCATCACCATCATCACCACCATCATCACCACCATCATCACCATCATCACCACCATCATCACCATCAGCATCACCATCATCGCCACCATCATCACCACCATCATCACCATCATCACCATCAGCATCACCATCATCACCACCATCACCACCATCATCACCATCATCACCACCATCATCACCACCATCACCACCATCATCACCACCATCACCACCATCATCGCCATCATCATCACCATCATCGCCATCATCACCATCAAAACTGTCACCATCGTCCTTGTTGTCATTGTCATCGTTGTTGTTGGTTTTTTTTAAGACAGGGTTTCCCTGTGTAGCTCTGGCTGTCCTGGAACTCTCTCTGTAGTCCATGCTGGCCCTGAACTCAGAGATCCACCTGCCTCTGCCTCCTGAGTGAGTCACAAAATGAACAGTGTTGCCCTGCTCTTGATTTTAGGAGGTAGGCACTCACTTTTTCACAAGTAAGTATAATTTCAGCTTTGGACTTTTCACAGGTGGTCATTATGCAATTGTTGAGGATCTTTTCTGTTCCTAATTTATTGAAAGAGGATTGTTTTTGGTCAAATGACAGAGATATTTTGTGGTTTCTTTTCCTCCAAATTTTGAGGTCATCATTTAGATCTTGTCCTTTATTTTGTATTGTTCTAGAGTATATTATGATTTTCAGATATTAAGCCAACCTTTATTCCAAGCTAAATGCCATTTGGGCACAATGCGTCAACTGTTTCATGTGTTTCTAGATTCAGTTTGCCAAGGTTAAATAACTATGCATCTATGTCCTTTAGGAGCATTGGAGATTTTCTTGAAATGTCTTTAGTGGGGTAATACTGACCTTATAGAATGAAGTGGGAGGTATGTTCCTCATATTTCCTGAAAGGGTTTGTGAAACATGGGTACATCTTTAATTAATATAACCCAAAGGTGAAACCACTGGACAATGAGATTTCTTCATGGAAAGTTGAAAGTTGACCAGTGACTGTAATTCTTCAAGCCCCTCTGGTCATGGATGTGAGCACACCAATCTTCTGCTCGGTCCTACAGCCCTCTATCCAAATGACATCTTAGATACTTTTATCTTTTTGAGAATTTGCACATGTATTTAAGTTGTTTAGTTCATTGGTATAACTAAACATCATAGCACCCTCTAGCCTTCTAATTTGTTCTTTCCCTCTTTTATCCACCAGTCCAGCTGACAGTTTCTGAATTTAGTTGTTGTTGTTGTTGTTGTCGTTGGTACTATTTTCTTCAAAACACCAATAAACCAGTTGTGGTTTCACTGATGTTTTTCTGTAGTTCCTCTGTTTCCTGGTGTATTAGTATGTATTCTGGCCTTTATTCATTGCTGTCCTTACTTTCAGTTTATACTCATCATCTTGTATCTTTTCGACGTGGAAACTCAGGTTATTGGTTTGAGAATTTTCATTTTCCCTGGCACAGCGACGTAGCAGTTTAAGATGTGTGTAGGTACAGTTTTACTGTGTTCCATAAACGTTTACACAGTCTGTCATCACAGCGTGTTCTCTAACTTCCACTTCAGTTTCTTCTTTGACCTATAGGTTATATGAAAATATGCTTCCACATTTTCAAATATAATGGTATTTACCAGATTTCCTTTTTTTTTTCTCATTGATTTGTAGTTCTGATGAGGTTGGAGCTTTGGTATTTGGGGACTTGTTTCATGGCCGATGAAATGATCTAACTAGGGCCTCTCCAGTACACACATGTATGTACACACGTGCAATAGTGATAATAAATTACTTTTAATCAAAATACCATTATATTTCTACTGTTGGCCAACTAGCTATGGTTTATTTTATGGTGACTCTTTATGATTTATCTTATTACATTCTAACTTCAAGGGACATTATGATATCTAATTTATAGTGTGGAAATTATAGCATCTTTTCCTCATTTCTCAGGCTTTTGGTGTCATATATTTTATTTTCACATACATTATTAATTCCATAGCATATTCCTTTGTGTCTAGAGTGCTCATCATCTCCTAAGGAGATTAAGATGGTAACGAACCTTCCTATGAAGCCACTTAGCTACTATTCCCAGGTTCCGAGGCTGTGTTCTTTCCCTTCACCTAAAGAACAGCTCAGGCTTGCTGGCGAGCATTTCCTTCCAGCTTCTATGTCTGAAAAAGATTTTATTTCAGCTTTGTTTAGTAAGATGCATAATGGAGCTGGGGCTTTAAGATGCTGGCTTCTTTTCTTCGTTGTTTTCCAGCCTCCCTCATGTCTGATGGAACATGCCCCATCTGTCCTGATTTCGTTATACAGAGTATGTTGCCTACCATGTTAGTCAACATTATCCATGCATATGTGACTGACAGCAGTTGGAAACAATCAGAATCGGTGGAGGTTAATCAATGTTTCTTGTGCTTGGGGTTCACATGTAATTCAGTCTGTGTCATATGCAAAATATGATTTTTTTGTTTGTGTGTACTATCTGTACACACACACATGCATGTGCACACACACACACACACACGTGCATGCACTCACCATGTCCACAGACAACAGTAGAAGGCACTACGTAGACACCCCAGAGCTGGATATGCAGACAGCTGTGGGCCACCACGCAGGTGCTGACAACAGAGCTTGAGTCCCCTGCAAGAGCAGCCAGTGCCCTAAAGGTTATGGAGAAGTGTGACTATGACTAAGCCCATTGCAAAGAAATTTATAAACACCAAAACAAAGCCCCCCCCAAAAAAATCCAGGAGCTTTCTGCAATGGTGCCTTGGAGAGGTACCATAACAGTTTTTATTTTATTATATTTTTAGTCAGTTAATTCCATTCCCTAGGCCAGTTTAGAAGACTACCAGCCTCCTAGTTCTGCCTCTCCAATGGCCCATGTGTCTGTAGCCATCTTTGCTCTGTGATAGTTGAGCCTGCAGGCAGCTACGAGCAGTGCCTGTGAAATGCTCTGGCCCATGGATGCTCTCTGGGAGCTATTCCCTGCCAGCCGCCAGGCTATGACAAAATATGATTTTTAAGCATGTGGATATCTGAATTTAGATGGACACCAATTTGTTGTTGTTAAATTATCAGTACTGCCTAATAATTGCCCCGTATTGGGCACCACCTATTGTTGTTAGATGGTCTGATTTTTCCACACATTGCCTGGCCTCAGCTCTTGTTTGAAGCTATGATGTGAGACTCCATAACCTCCTCAGTCTTGTCTCTTTCATAGCTGCAAAACTAGTACCACATGAGTGGTATTGCCTGGTTCCACTGCCACCTCAAGATGGAACCCGGCACCTTAGACCACAGCTGTAACTCTCTTTGGCCAAATCAGGGTGAGCAGTTTCCTGCAGTTATTTTACAGCAGGGAACTCTTCTCTATGGCATTTTTAGTTCAGGATTTTTTTTTCTTTTCACATGAACTTGCATCTTCACAAATTGGAGTCCCTTTGCTTTCAGGGCACCTTTCCTATTCTCTCAATGAGGAGAGAGAAGTTTCTTTCTCGTTAACAGTTGCAGATGCTTTGTCCGCAGCTTTAAGTTTATTCACACATTTTCCTTGCTAAGCTTAATGGCTTTTTTCCCCATGTCCCTTTGCTCTCAATGTATATGTGGATAAGAACAATAAACAACATCAAAACCATAAGCCTAAACACTACACTATTTTAAAATTTTCTTTGCCTGAGAAATTACTTCATTGCTTTTGAGCTGAGCTCCACAGAAGTTCTCAGGACCATGGCAGAAGGTAGCTAGATTGATCTCTGGCTCAGTCCTCTGGAAAGTCTTTGTTTTCCACAGAAGCCTTCTGAGCGAGGCCTCCACTTCATAAATTTCTCTCAGCATTCTTGTCTTCCAAGCTCCCACCAGAATGACCCAACAAGCTCTGCTTACAGCGAGCGTGGGGCTTTTCTAGCTCAAATTTCCAAACTCTCCAACATGTTGCCCATGAACCAGGTCCAGAGCTTATTATAGTAACAACCCCACTCCTGGTACCGATTGTGTGTATTGTTATTTATCTCATTACTGTGACAAAACACCTGACAAAAGCAATTGAAGAAGGCTTTGTTTAGCCTCTCAGTTCAAGGTCACCCTCTGTCTTGGCAGGGAAGTCAGTGCGGCAGCAATTTGAGGCAGCTGGTCACATTGTGCGTGCAGGCAGGAAGCACATAGTATTAAGTGCTAATGCTCAGTTCACCTAGCACAGAGTGGTGAGTGCTAGTGCTCAGTTCACCTAGCACAGAATGATGAGTGCTAGTGCTCAGTTCACCTAGCAGAGAGTGATGAGTGCTAGTGCTTGGTTCACCTAGCAGAGAGTGATGAGTGCTAGTGCTCAGTTCACCTGGCATAGAGTGATGAGTGCTAATGCTCAGTTCACCTTCTCTTCTTTCTTCAGTCCCTGCTTGCAGGGAGTTATTCTAGGTATTTCTGACCACATCTAGATTTGGAGGTAGGAAAGGCCAGTGGAGAGGGTGTTGCCAAGCCAGTGTAGGCTGTTACTCCATGCTACCTACCTAGCTTGCATCAGAAAAGCTGCTACATTGACTTCCATCTGCCTGGTTCCTTCCCCTGCCATTCAGCTGGGTCCAGATTCAGAAGGAAAGAAAGTATGGCTCCTGACTTTACCTACCATGTGGAAGTGGCAGTGCCTGGACAAAGAAGGGTCATATATGTAGGTGATATGCCAGTGTGACTCAATGTGTGTGTGTGTGTGTGTGTGTGTGAGACTGTGTATGTCGGTATGAATGTGTGTATGTGTGTGAGTGTGTGTATCTGGTGTGAGTGTATTTAGGTTGAATATGTGAGTGTTCATATGCACACACACGCATTCTCATAGGTGGGAGTACCCTCAGAGGCCATAAAAGACGGTCAAATCCACGGGAGTGTAGTTACAAACAGTTATTAGCCTCCTGATGCGGGTACTGGGAACCGAACTCTCACCCTCTGTAACAGCAGCAAGGCTGAGCCATCTCTCAAGCCCTCATTCAATTTTCAAAGACCACTACCCATTCCTTGCTGTAAAATCCCCGTGCTTCCAAATATGCTAATTAGTATCTTGGATAAATAACACATTCACATCTCCTCCCCCCCCCCCGCCACCCCACCCAATTAACAGACAAACTTTAGGCTTTTCCATGTTTTTATTGGCGGGAAGTCAAAAATAAAGAATCCATATGGTTTTTGAAATCCCAGAGCAATCAATCTATCTCCACATTGGCTGGGCTTGGAAACGCACCTGTGCCGGGTTCCAGACCTGGGCAATCAGACAGACATCCTGAGAAGACCTGGGCGGACGCCGGGAAACCAAAGTGGCTGGGCAGAGAAGAGAAAAGCGCAGCTGACAGAAGGTCCTGGCCTGCCATGTCAGCGGCAGCAAACACCACGGAACCCATCTGGGCACTCAGGGGCAGCACAGATTGGGGACAGTGGACATAACACTGTTTGTAAACACACGTGCAGGGGCTCAGTGCTCATGGGCAGCACAGATGGGGCAACAGACATGAAACATGTTTATAAACACACGAACAGGGCCCCAGCCTCCATCATGTCTTCAAATACATTTGACCATGTCCCCTGGAGGGGGAGACCTGGTGGCACTCAGAGGAAGGATAGCAGGCTACCAAGAAGAGACTTGATACCCTATGAGCATATACAGGGGGAGGAAGTCCCCCTCAGGAACAGTCATAGGGGAGGGGAGTAAGGGGAAAATGGGAGGGAGGGAGGAATGTGAGGATACAAGAGATGGGATAACCATTGAGATGTAACAAGAATAAATTAATTTTAAAAAAGATAAAAAATAATACAAGCGCCTTCGCTCGCTGAAGCATGCGCTCTGCAAACTATGAAGGCAATACTATTTTTTATTATACACTTTAAATAACATTCTTTTTTTTTTAATCTGTGACTTTACAGCTGACCATACCACCAAATATGAAGAGGAAAATCACAGGGAAGAGCAGTCCCCTTTTCCCAGCATTCCCCAGGGCAGGGCTCTGCTGCAGAGCGCAGAGCAGAGCAGCATTTGGAGAAAAGCCTTGTCTGACAGGCATGCCTATATATAGCAGCCAGGAGGAGAGGTGACCCTGGGCTTTGGGTCTGATGACTGTCAGGCAGCGGGGCTGGAATTTAATATGCCCTTGGCCTTAGCAGCTCGGTCCTTTTGTTTGATCTTTATGAGAATCTGTATGGGGCACACCCTTTCTTTCTCTCTTTCCCTTTTAATCTACTGTATTGTCATATTTTTAGAACCTGGAAAGCAATGAACAGAGGTGCCATCTGTGGAGAAGTGCCAAAAAGATCATTTTTAATTTGCCACTTCTGACATGATTTCGGCTTAACAGTCCCAGGCTGACTGTGGTGTAGGTGAAAATACACCTGAACTACTAACACATGTGCACACACACACACACACACACACACACACACACGTGTGTGCGCGCGCGCGCATGCACATGTATAGCAGAAAGGTGTGTGAGCTCTGTGGGCACAGTAGAGAACCAGTTCCTCAAAACACAAAGTTTTCCAACCCTACAACATTGAGTGAATTTTTGCACTTACCTCGAATTAATGTTAAAACGCTTAGCTGCAGTACTCTGAAACATGGCTTTGTTTGGAAATGGGCTCATTTCATCACTGTCGTAATCAGCTGATCCTAGGTCCTTCTGAGTAGGGTGGGGCCCTGGTCCAATGTGACGGTGTCCTTTGGAAGGGGAAGTCTGTACACGCACCTGGAAAGGACCATGTGAATGCTGAACTTAGGCTTCCCAAGCCAAGGACTACCAAGAGCCAGGACAGCATCTGGGGATAACACCTCCTCTGATGGCTTTGGAGGGAGCCCTGCCAACGGTGTGTGTGTATGTGTGTGTGTGTGTGTGTGTGTATCTGTATCTGTATATGGTGTGTGTGTATTATGTACATGTATGGTGTGCTGTATGTATGTGTGTATGTATATGGTATGGTGTATATATGTGTATGATTATGTGTTTGTGTGTGTTATGTATGTATATGGTATTTGTGAATATGTATATGTATCTGGTATTGTGTGTGTTATGTATGTGTATGGTGTGCTGTATGTATGTTTATGTGTGTATATGTATGGCATGGTGTGTGTTTGTGTGTGTATTATGTATGTGTATGGTATGTATGTATATATATGGTGGTGTGTGTGTTATGTACATGTATGGTGCACTGTATGTATGTTTATGTGTGTATGTGTATGATGTGGTATGT
>OU015751.1:55297868-55312986 GCA_907169655.1 Acomys percivali
GTGTGTGTGTGTGTGTGTGCGTGCAGTGCACACACATCTGAAGGCCCAGGGCTAATGTTGAAAACCATCATTACTCTTCTACCTTATTCGCTGAGGTAGGGAATCTCAATCAAACCTAGAGCTCATGGATGTGGCTAGTCTCACTAGTCATATGTCTGGGGATCATTATCTGTCTCTCTTATTCCATGGCTAGAATTATGGGTGGGGTACCAACACTCACGGGGCTCTTGGGGGGATTCAAACTCTTGCTGTAACAGTTGCAAGAAAGATGTTTTAACCACTGAGCCAGCTCTTACCAGTGAGGACATCTGACCTTTTAAAGCCACAATTTTCTGTTTATATAAATGAAGGAGAGATGAACCTGTTTCTTAGGATTCCAAGTGTGGGATCTGAACAGTCTCATGAGAGAACAGGTGAGGTTAATCCACTAGAAGAGCAACCACCTCACGCAGGCGCTTAATTGCTGCCAGCTGAAAAGATCTCGTGAACAGACTCTGGGAGGAGATATATAAATGAGCCCAGAACTGGAGGCGGGCTTTTTGGAGACTTGGGAGAGTTTTGGCTGTTCATAGCTGCACTTCGAGATGCTCCTAGGAGAACCGCTTGAGGGACAGCTTTGGGGCTCCGGCTCCTGCTGAGGTTCTGGGTTCTGGTTACTCCAGGTTCCAGCAGAAGAAATCCTGCAGATTACGCCAGGAGAATTGTTCCTTGGAACTGATATCCTTAAAGTTTTGTTATTGTGTCCATTAATCCTCATTTCCTATTGTTTTGGTTAGTCGGGTTACAAGTGACGTATGCTCAGTCACTAAGTTGTTAATAAAATGTACTGGTTAAGAAAATTGAGCCTACATATAAAGGAGGTACTGAGAACTCCTACTTGGTGTGAGGGGGTGATGAAGATAAAAGGTGACCTTATGCCCTGCACCCTGCATGGAGGAGGAGCTCATCAGACGGTGGAGGTTATGCCCCTCCTACTCACGGTTGTCCTCAGTGGTCCAAGCTGGCTGGAGCACCAGGTGTGGAGGAAGGTGTCAGAGATTGGAAGCGGGAAATTTGTGTGAAGCCATATGAGAAAATCAGGGGATGTCACCAGAGCCATGGTAGACCAAAACAGGCCCCCAAAATGACAGCACTGGGGACTGTGTCCTAAACAGAAGGACTCTGACTGGGCCAACAGAAGGATTGTCTGGGTAGAGCCTAAACTCAGCGCTCCTCAAGAATCTTGTAAGGTCTTTGTTTTCCAGGAAACCCGTTACTCCCTCATCTGACCCAAAGGTCAACTCTCTCTGGCAAGGGCTTCTGGCTCTAGGTCAATCTGTACCCGTCTGTACCACCTCAAAGATCCACTTGCCTGCCCTGCTACCAGATAAAAAATCTTTGTTTTTCCACCATTTTGTGTGTCTCTCTTCCCTGCCCCCACAGCCGTAGCAGTTTGAGCTCCCAATAAACCTTTCTTTCTCCCTATGGAGTGGTCCAGGTCAGGGATTTGACTGTCCTGCTTATTAGCAAAAAGGGCTAAATCAAGCCAGCTGATGGGTGAAACCCAAGTTATAGAAATACCCATGGGAAATAAATTAAGTGATGAGCAAAGGAGTGAACGGGGGGGGGGGGAATGAATAGAATGAATGAATGAATAGAGCTTGGTTCCGTGGGCTCACCCCAATATGCCCCGGCACGTCAGGAAAATAGTATCGGGTCGTGTCGGCACCCAACTTTAGTTAATTTCCTTGTATATAAACCTGCGATATGCTTGCGTGTACTAAGGTGTCTACAACACTACCTGGTTCTGTGGCACCACCACTGTCTCTGGGGTTTGTGGTTGACCGGGACAGTGTAGGAACACGGGACTATACTTCAATACCTAAGTGGGTGTAACTTGAGCTAGTGCTGTCCAGGGCTTGTGCCTGCTTCATGCTCTTCCACTGAGCTGCACCCCCGGCCTAGACACGGCCTTCTAACGTAACCTTGTAGGCCTTTGATGCAAACACTCCCCATCCCTCCTGCACTTTTTGTGTGTACACAGATCCCCCACACCTGTTCACTTTCCACACACACATGCACATATTTGTTCTACCCCAGCATCCCCCTGCGGCTGCCATTCCAGGCAGAAGCATTAAAACAACAGTAGAAAAATTCCTCTCTGCTGACAGCCAGATTCACTTTGATCGGTCTTAAATTAAGTTAATCTTGCTTAGCATTTCGTGTTCCTGCGCATGCGCGCGCGCAGGCTGCCCGCACACTGGCCACACTCTTGACTCAGCCTGCTGCCCATTGTAGGGCTTTCCTCGGCGGCTCTCCATTTCCTGCTGGGTTCTTTCACAGTTGGATTTGCAGCTTATGCTTCCTGGCACCTTAATTCCCTCTTAAGTTCTCAGAATTTTCTCTCTATTAGTCCGTTCTCTCCTCTCGCTGTCAGTCTTCTCAAATACCCACAGAACTTCCCTCTCCCCAGTTTCCAGCTTCATTCCACCACCCACACACATACCCCCGCCCTTCCGCACCGCATCCCACCCCGGCTCCCAACACCTCACCCCTGCCCCCCAGGGCTGTGCTCTGTAAAGCACTCTTCCGCTTCTGCAAAGGAACCCAGGAGGCCCCTGCTTATCTTCCTATCAGGACGGTCTGCATTTCAGGTGAGACTTTGTTTTCCATTATTTTAGACCCTGTGCCCTTAGAAGGACCTAAAGAGATGACTGTGTTCAAAGTAATGACCTTTAACCGTGGGGTTTGGGTTCCACTCTCATAACTGGTGGCCATCTCAGGATTATAGGATCCCCGAGACAGAAGAGTCTAGGCTCTTGTCTAGACTTCTCAGGGAGCCCTGGCTGCAGCCACGCCCTCTGTCGCCAGGCATGTGAGCCAAGTGTCTACTGGCTTCGAGGGAGGGGACTTATGAACTGGAATCTAGTGCTGCTGGGACTGTGAGTGCAGCTCATCTGAAAATAACCTTTGCCCCTCGTGTTGGACTCACTCTTTCGTGAGGCTCACGGCGGGTAGGGCATGGGGGAACAGACACTGGGAACCAAAGGATATGCGCGAGTGAGTCCTGTGAGAACCGTTATTCATTCAGGAGGTTTTAAACGTCATGGTATTGTAGGCAAAAAAAAAAAAAAAAAAAAAAAAAAAAAGCCTAACAAGGTGAGATATTTAATAAGAATTGGAATTGGCTCACTAGAATCTAGACTGTCCCACCCACCTAGACCTCAACAACAACAACAATAGTAATAATAATACAGAAACCCCTTATTTTCCAAAAGGCAGCAGGGGAGAAGGAATGTGGCTAAAACCTCTAGTGGAACACACACACACACACACACACACACACACACACACACACACAATCCTATAATAAAGTCTAATTTATAAATTAAGCCACCTTAACAATAATTAATAGTAATGATATACTGTGATAAACGCTACTTAAAGCTTGTGGAACTTTCATTTCTGGAATTTATTTTAATCTCTGTGTGCACATACACAGCACAGCACACTCGTGAAGCTGGGGGACGCCCTCAGGCCATCACCTTTCTCCGTGTTTGAGATACAGATTCCCACTGCATCCTCCAGGCCAGCTGCTCCATGAGCTTTAGAGGCATCAGTGTCCGCGCAGGCATGCTGGAGTTACGGCTGCGAGGCTGTGTCTGCCTTTACGTGGATTCCAGGACTCAAACTCAGGCCTTTCCGCTTTAGTCACAGAGCCACCTCCCCAGCCCGTCATTTCTGGAACTTCCTATTTGCTCTTTTCACTGAAACTGAGGAAGGTTAAACTGTGTAAACGCAGATTCCCAGAATATGTAATGTTTACAAGAGCCATTTTAAAAGTTAAGAGTGGCTTTTATTACGTATGGCTATCTGCTTTCTATATGTGTGGGTGATTATGTATATACATGTGGAGGCCCAAGGATGCCTCCTTATCCCTGTCTGCATATTCATTCATCCAACTGAATGCAGAGCTCGCCGCCTGCACAGCCAGCCTGGCTAACCAGCTTGCTCTGAGGCGGCCTCATCTCACTACCTCCGGGCCATGTTGCTTCTAGCCTGAGGCTGGCTAATTTGAGATGGGGGTTATTGATGGAATTCGGTGTAAGGCTAAATCTCCTGGGCTTCCTAGCAACACGCTAAGTATCTGTTTTGTGTGAGAGGCTGTCTGGCTGCTCCTCCTGTGTAACACTTTTTTCCTACTCTCTCCATCACAAGGAACCATCCTGGAGGGGACTGACAGCAACCACCAGGGGGAGCTGCGGAGTGAGTCTTTGCCCATCCTACTGGGGATAGAGTCCTGAAGGGGTCAGCGGTTCACAGGCCCCTGGCCTGTAGCCTCAGTCCCCTTGCTATCTAAGGAAAGGGTCGTATTAGCCACATCCACATTTTCCCTAAGGTCCACATGTCTCAAGGAGGGAATAGGCTCATTTCCCATGATGCATCAGTAAGGAGGGACTTCCCCCACATCAATCCCATCAGTCTTTCTGGTATATGCAGACTATATATAGCTGCACAAGCAAGCTCTGCATTCAACTGTGAATGAATAAGGTAGAGAGAAATAAGGAAAATTCCAATGTCAGCCTTGGGCCTCCACACATATGGGCATATGTACCCACACATGGGAATCCTTACCCACGGGTGTGCAAAAAAGATTTACAATAAAAGCAGATATCCATACATAATAAAAGTCACTCTTAACCTTTATGTTAATGACTCATGTTAGCCCTACACGTACAGAGCACACTCTCTCCCATCCCAGCGGGCATCCCTGAGTGCTTTACCTTATGTCAAGTTTACCTGACCAAGAGCTGCCCAGGCATTTAGTCAAACATTCTGGGTGAGTCTGTGAGTGTTTCCGGATAAGGCTGGCACTTCTGTTGGTAACTGAGCAAAGATGTCTGCTTTCCATCGGAAGTGTGCTTGGACTTTGAAAGAGAAGCCTTTCTGCCCTGCTGGATTAAACTGAGGCACTGGCTTCCTCTTGCTTTTAGACTTGAACAGAAATGATGGTGCTGCCTGGCCTTGGACTTCAGAGCTCAGGGCCAGACTCTTCCTACATCCCTGGCTTCTGACCACAAACTGGCCTCTCCATCAGCTCTGCTGGATCTCCAGGTCAGTGGCTCCAGGACACATCACAAGATTTACCAGGCTCCATAATTGGATGAGCCAAGTCCTTATCATATACACGGGTATACGTATGTGCATATGGTGTGTGTGTGTATATGTGTGTGTGTGTGTATGTGTGTGATGTTATCATTTGAATCTTAAATGTCTCCTAGAAGGCCACACTCCTGAGCTTGGAACATTCTTGAGTAGAGGGTGGGACCTTTAAGACGGGTTGGAGATGTTGCCTAGTTGTAGAGAGCTTGACTTGGATTCGGTCCCCAACACAGCATAAAACTGGGTGTGGTGGTGTACACCTTTAATCGCAGCCGTGGGGAGGTGGAGGCAGGAGCATCAGAAGGCCAGTCATTCTGGGCTGGATAGGAAGTTCAAGTGTTAGGTCCCTGGGGCATGCCTTTGAAGAGGGTCCTGGGGTCCCAAGCCCCTCCTCCCTCCTTTCTTTCTCAACTGCCAATTGTGAGGCAACTGGCTTTGCTCTGTCTATCTGGTCAGTGAATGACATGCTCCTGCCTCACCAGAGGCAACCAGCCACTGTGAGCCCAAAGATACCTTTCCTCTTTATACATTGACTATCTCAGTTATATTGTTATAGGAACAGAGTGGTAACAACACACACACACACACACACACACACACACATGCACATACATAGACACACAGACACACACATATATATACAAATACACACATACACATACATACATACATAGACACACAGACACACACATATATATACATATACACACATACATACATACATACATACATAGACACACAGACACACACATATATACATGCATACACACACACACACACACATACACACACCCCTAGTTCAGAGATGAATGAGAAGAGGTAAAAGTCGGGTACACACACATTCGTATGTATAATTTTTAATACATATTTTATTATAATTTATTTGTATTCATCTTGATTGTTATCCCCTCACTCTTATCTTCCTGTTCCCACCCTCCCTCTCTCCTTTCTTCCCTCCCCACTCCTTCCCTCCCTCCCCTAAACCTCTGACAGGTGGAGTCCTCCTCCCCTACCATCTGTCCACAGCCTATCAGGTCTCCTCTGGACAGCCTGCATCCCCTTGCTCTGTGTTCCTCCATATGTACAGTTTTTAACCCAGTCATCTGTTGATGAACACCTGTGGCCATTGTGAGACGTGCCGCAATAAGCGTGGCGTGCCGATGGCTCTGTGGTATGTTGGCTTAGATTCTGTCAGGCTATATCTATGTGTGGAGAGCTGGAGCCTACAGTACTTCTGTTTTCGGTGTTTTGAGGAACATCCACACTGATCTCCACAGTGGCTGGAGTAATTTACGTTCCATCCAACAGTGTGAGGATTGCTTTGCTGGTGTTTATGATGATGCACATTGTGACTGAGAAGAGGAGGTTGAAGCGGTTTGTTTGTTGGTTGGTTTGGTTTTTCTTTTTGAGACAAGTCTTACTCTGTGCCCAGGCTGACCTGGAATACATTGTGAAGTTCAGGCTGGCCTTGAACTCACAGCAGCCTTTCTATTTAGCCTCCCAAGTATGGGGTTGGGAGAATTCCACTGGAGTTGTGTTTGTTTTTGAGATGGGGTCTTGTGCATTCCTGTGAGGAACCTGGCAATGCTCTGGAGAGCGGCCCGGTCGCTAACACTGTCAGACGCACCGTGCAGCAAATGACTGGCCCTCAGCCCTTGAACAACTCTTGAGCTAATAGCCCAGACTCAGAAGCCTGGCCCGGGGAAGGTGATGAGGAGCCACCACCACTGGCAATGAGGACGTCTTCCTCTGCTGACCTTAGCAGCCACTCAAAAGGCTAAGGAGGCCAGGTGGACTCCAACAGTCCCTGCCTGCCACTAAGTGGACACATGGCCTGGGTCCGACAGCCTGTTCCCAGGGTGGACTGCAGCAGGGCCCCAGTGCTTGGGCCACAGCCTGGCCGGTATCCAGAGACACCACTGAGTGAATACACTCTCATTTTCTGTTCGTTTGTTCATTGTTGCTCTAAAAGCAGGGCTTTGCTATAATATACTCCAGGCTGGCCTCATATTAGCAATCCTCCTGTCTCAGTATCCCCAGGATTGGGATTACAAGTATGTACAACCACACCATCATCCTTTTACTGCTGAGCTGGGCAAGCAGAGCTGAACTTGATAAACAGAAATATCACAAAAACAGAGAAAGTAGGTGATGTAGAATTCAGGTGTGCTGAGAATTTGGGGCGAGGGGGGAGAGTCCTTTTCTCTCATTAAAAATGTTCTCAAACTTCACTTTGGGAACTGCCTAACGAGGTCCTGGGAAGAGGAGGCTGATAGCATTTAAAGGGCAGATAACACAGAAATCAACACTAGCTACACAGGCACCAAAGCTCTGTTTAGACTTCAGAGAGGCTCAAGGACATGGCACAGCTGTTCCCTGGCAGCTTTTGATAGTGAGACCCCTCTCCCAAGTGCTCCAAGGGCAAGCCGGCAACCAGTGTGCTGAGAGAAGCCACATCCCTGAGGAAGACAGGCTGAGGATCGCCAAGTAAGGAAGACCACTGCCTGCGCCCTGGTTGCTGGGCGGTCACAGCAGGCAGGCTCACAACAGGCAGGCTCACATGAGCAAATACAATCCATCAACGCATGGCAGCAGTTTTAGAAATGGCAATGTAAAAATATACAAGTGTTTGAAGTGCCTACAGAGATCACAATGTGTCACTGTAGACACAAATTAGTTTTCTTAGTTTCTTACTCATGCTTTTGGAATTATACCACATAACATTTTTTAGATTTTATTATGTTTTACTTTTAATTATGTGGATATGTGGGAGGGGAGGTTGTATTTAGGTTGTAATCAGTCATACATAAAAACAATTGTACTAACAATCGTATTAACTTGTAACAAATCACATTAATTATGTAAATTATATGATTATTATGATAAATACGCTCAATAATAATTGCAGTACAAATTTAGTGTGTGAGAAAAGTTTCTGCTTATACTATTGTGGTCGCACTGGCGTGGTGTAATTAGAGTTTTCACACGTTTATTTTGTGTGATGGGGTAAACACACGTGAGACACTTGCACGGATAATGATGTGCTGTGAAGACAAGGGCTGTGAAGAAGAAACACAGGTTCAAGAAAAAACAACACTGCCTAAGTTCATTTTCAAAATGAATATTCTTGAGTATCATTTTGAAATTCCATTAAAAATTGTGTGTGTGTGTGTGTGTGTGTGTGTGTGTGTGTGTGTGTGTGTGTGTGTACATACATATGCCCACAGCTGAACAAGGTCTGCCCAAGGTCTGCATCATGGATCGTCCTCGCTCACTATCCACTGCGAGTTTACCCATGCAGCTCGGCTCACTGGTCAGCTAGCTCTGACAGTCCACCTGTCTGCTGCGGACACGTGCCATTGTGCATGGCTTTTTACGTCGGCTCTGAGAACCTGAAAGAAATATCGCCATGCTTGCACGGCACACACTTTACTGACCAAGCCAAGCCCCGTCTGCTGAGACCTTTTTAATTAACAAATTATATACTAGCTTCATTTTTGTGTTCAATAATCATAGCTATCAGGCCTTTAGCATTTTCTGTTCTCAGCGAGTTCTGCTATTGCAGGTAGCGGCCTTTATGGAGCTTGTGCTGAGGTGTCTGGGAAACCAAGCCATCACGCTTAAATGGGGAGGACATCCTAAGTGAGCAAGCCCATAGGCTGTGCAATAGGTGGTCCTATGCCATCCAGCTCAGGAGTGTAGGCGCTTCGGTCCCCTAGTAGACTGGCTTCCTGCACTTTTCCAAGTGCCAAAAGAGTCAAGGAGGCCTGGGTCACATCCCAAGGGAGAACAGCCCAGAGCAGCCGCTGTGCTCTCCAGACTGCGCTGGCTTGGCGCTGAGTTCTTTGTTGTTGTTGTTGTTGTTGTTGATTTGAGACAGGGTTTCTCTGTGTAGCCTTTACTGTCCTGGACTCGCTTTGTCGAGCAGGCTGGCCTCCAGCTCACAGAGATCCGCTTGCCTCTGCCTCTCAAGTGCTGGGATTAAAGGCGTGCGCCACCACGCCCGGCCTCTGGCGCTGAGTTCTTAAAGGGCAGTTTTCTGAGTTTACAGAATCAGAGATTTCCGTTACTCTTCACCTTTATTGTGTACCTGTATTCTAAAATGGCAACCGTGGACTGCCCCATGTGTTCTTTCAGTTATGATGATGACCGACGTAACATTCAGATTTTGTACAACTAGCCACCTTAAGGTGGACAGAGGCCTTTAGAGCTCTGCTCCTGTGCGAGCGCTAGTGTCAGAATTGTTTCATCACCACATCAAATCCACACCAGTTAAATAAACACTCCTGCCCTTTCCATCTGTGCACCTGGCCCATGGTGCCCATGGCCAGTGGTGGAAGTGGCTCCCGGAAGGAATCACCAACCACAAAGCAAGCAGAAAGCAGAGCTGCTGCTGACCTGCACCCCTTGGTTTTTTGCTTTCTGAGGTGGGGTCTCTTTTATTCTAGGTTAGACTCAAGCTCAATATGTAGCCAGGGATCAGTTTGAACTTCTGGTGCCTGTGCCTCCACCTTCTGTGTGCACCACCAAGCTCAGTTTATTAGGAGCATGGGATGGAGCCCCTGGCCTTCCTGGGAGCTGGGCAAGCAGTCTGTTGGCTGGGATCCTTCCTCAGCGCTAAAGCCTGGTCATTTCTAATCTACTTTTGATCTATGTTTGCCAACTCTGAGTGGTGGTAGCTGTGGTGCTGCTTTCTTCTTTTCTTCCTCTTCTTTTTCTTCTCCTTCTCTTCTTCCTCCTTTTTCTTTGTCTTCTTCCTCTTCTTTTTCTTCCTCTTCCTCCTTCTTTGTCTTCCTCTTCTTCCTTTCTTCTTCTTCCTCTTCTTGTTCTTCTTCCTCCTCCTCTTCTTCTTGTTCTGTCTTCCTCTTCCTCCTCCTTCTTCTTTCTCTTCTTCTTCCTCCTCTTCTTTTTTCTTCATCTTCCTCTTCTTCCTTCTTCCTCTTCTTTTTCTTCCTTCTTCTTTCTTTTCTTTTCTTCTTCTTTTCTTCATCCTCCTCCTCCTCCTCTTTTCTTCTAGAATTGCGGCATGCACATTAATAAGGAATGGTTGCCTGTGGTTTCATTGTGCAGCTTTGACATCATAATTCTCACCTAGAAAAGTGCACTATGTACTAAGTCCCTCCTCAATTTCTTTGGAGGAATTTCAGTGAGAGTAGCTTTAATTTCCTTGCAAATGTTTGGTGGGCATCACCAGTGAAGTCTCTGGTCCTGTGCTTTCTTTCAGAGATGTTTGTTTGGTTTGGTTTTTGATGGTTGGTTCCATCTCCCTACCACAAATGTGCTGATTCCCCGTTTTCTTTAGTCAAGTTAATAATGTCTACATTTCTAAGTATTTTTCTGTTCCATTTACGCAATCTAACTTGTTGATATACAATTGTCCAGTGTATTCTCTGATCCCTTTAATTTCCTTAAGGTTTATTGTAATGCCCCCTATTTTGTTCCTGACTTTAGTTATTGCATTTTCCCCCTTAGTCTAGCTAGGGTTCATTAATTGGGTTGATCTTTTCATCCAAGGCAGCTTTTGCTTCCATTGCCTCTAGGACTTTCCGCTGCTGTTTCCTGGGTGTCCCTGCTGCTCTCTCTGGTCCCTTATCTCTGTCCGTGTCTCTGCTGCTACTTCTGTGCTTCCTTCTCTACCTCAGCTGCCCAGGGCACCACAGAAATGGAGGAGAGGCCTCTGCTAAATCTTCAGGCTCTTTCATCTGATTTATTCTGCAGAAAGCCAGGAAGCCAAAGCTAATATGCTGGGGAAATCCTGTTACATTTTGTTTAATTAATGTGTGTGTGTGCATGCATGCGTGCACAAGCACCCGTGTGGGCACAAGTTGTGGGAGTTGCTTCTCTATTTCCACAATGTGGGTTTACGGCATAACTTCCCTTCTGTGAACTGGTATCTTTCTCCATCACTTTCCATGCTAACTTTTGAGAGGGTCTTTCACTGAATCTAGATCTCATTAATGGGTTAGGCTGGCTGGCCAGGAGCCCCTGAGATCCTCCTGTCTCTGCAGCCCATGCTGGGATTACAGGTGTGCCCTGCCTAGCATCTCAATCAGCCTTACACAGCATCTTCTTCACTGGTGAGCCCCTTCTCAGCCCAGCATCCTTTCTTCAATTCTGTTCTCAGCCTCCACTTTTCACCATAGGACAACAGGAGGACCTTGCCAGATGTTGCTGCCCCCAGTACAGATTTTCAGCCCCCAAACTGTGACCCAAGTGCATTTCTTTCCTTTTGTAGACTGCCAGCAACAGAAAACAAATCCTAAGCCACTTTGGAGAAGTCATGTACCTCCGTTACATGTCAATTTCTTCATCTCCAAAACTTGGCCAGAGTCCTTCCCAGCCCTACTTTATATACAAAGGCATCTTCTTGGGGCCTGCCTCTCAGAGAAAGCTATGCTTTTCCCCACCTCTGGCAGAGACATAGGAAAAGACTCCTAAGATTAGAGGGAGCCAGTTTTCCTGCAGTTAGCACAGGTAGACTGCCACCAAGAGAAAAGAGTCTCTTGGCAGGGAGGAATCTTTGGAGACAGAATTTGGAATGTTTTTCTACGTGGGAATTTGGCACATGGCTCACTAAATACAGAAACATTCTGCTCTCCTTCCTGTGTTTTTGGGCCATCCCAGGCAGCTCTGTTACACGAGGAATTGTAGATACTCTTCTAGGCCTTAGTGTGGTCCTGTGATCATGAATCTTGTCTTCCTAATTAGATGCAGTTTCCTTGGAGAGGTCAGGATGTGGACAGCCTGGTCTGAGTCTGCACTGTGCCTTTTCAGTGTGTGGTAGCTGCGTACTCTTGCCATGCTCCTTGGTACTCAGTGACCAAATAAAGGCATTCTTTCTGACATTGGAATTCTCTTTTTTGTTTGTGTTTGTTGTTTCCAAATTATTATTTGGGGAGAGACTTTTGAGATACTAGTATAGTCTATAAACGTGTCCACGTGCATATGCTACTATTGACAAAACTAAACTGCCCAATGCTTCCTTTGCAAGTATGATATGATCTCATCCTTAAAGGCTGAGCAACGTCTTCAGGTGTATGCTTTGCCTGTGTTGTGTGACCATGCTAGGGAACACGAATTCTTAGGAGGGACAAAGTATAAAAAATTGAATCAAATACAAAGAGATACACCAAAGTGTCTGTGGGGCTCAGCATGCACTCACCACCCTCACCCTCAGGCACCCACAGCTCAGCCTTCCAAGAGCAGAGAGGAAGACAACGCATGCGTGGTTCATCCACTCTGAAGGGCACTGGTTTGCCTGCTGAATATGGCACAGCAGGATTCCTCTTATATACTACATGCTGTGTTGACCCAGGTTGCTAGAGGAGCAGATGGGTCTAAAAGTACAATGATTTTTATCAGGGGAAGTGTCTGTGTGAGAAAAAAAAATGGGACAGAAGCAAAAAATGGGGGTGGGGTGGGTAGATGGGAGGGCCACTGGGCCACAAGGCAAGCCGAACACTGGAAAGGAAATTGGTGGGAAGAACACGGCCCGGGCATCCATGACATGTAAGAAGACTGAACAAGCCAAAGGACTCCCAGGAGGACTCTGGGGAAGCCCTGCTTAGTGCTCTGCACTCCTCAGGTGTTGACTAGGAAGCTCAAGGGAGGCCAGGCCTTGGCACAAGCCATCATGGGTTTCAGAGGAGAGCAGCTAGGCCCCCATAGTTGGCTAGCTGCAGAGTGTGATCACCGGGGCTGCCACACTTGTTTTGTTGAATCGGTGACCGTTGTGAAGGGCCCTCACTGCCCCCTTTCCTTGCCACAGCATTCTCATCATCACGGGAAGGCTGAAGATCATGAGGAGTGAGTGAAGCTGGTTGCTCAATTTTACACCCTGGAAAAAGTCCCACGAGTTCAGCTCATCATAGGCTCCCAAGACCCATGGTTAGTCAGGGTTAGGAAGTCCAGATGACCCAATAAACCCACTTATTTCCTTGTTATTGTCTAAGATTTGCTCTCCAAGATCAAAGGATACAGTAAAGTGTACACATGGTTTTGTGTGTGTGTGTGTTGTGTGTGTATGTGTGTATGTATGTGTGCGTATGAGTGTCTATATATGTGTATATGTATGTGTGCATGTGTGTATATGTGTGTGAGTGTGTGCATGTGAGTGTATAGTGTGCACATCTGTGTGTGAGCATATGTGTATGTGTGTGAGTAGCTGTGTGTGTACAGTGTGCATGTGTGTGTTTGTGTGATAATTTCTGTATGTGCACACGTGTATATGTGTGCATGTGTGTATATATGCATGTGTGCATTTGTGTGTGTGTGTGTGTGTGTGTGTGTATATGACAAAAACACAGACATAAAGACAGATGCTTGACCAATTTGGAATTTGTGCCAGCTAAGCTCTGAGACTAAATGTTTTGGCATTTATTCCTCCTCACACTTTTTATTAAAATGAAAAAATCAGAATAGAGCTAAATGCATCCATTTATCAATTAAAAATAATATCTTTCAAGATTTTTTTCCAGATTCCAAGCAGCTTGATTAAATTGCAACACAAATTGTCAGCATTTCCCTGGCATTGAAATATTCTCAAGATAACTGATGGGAAAACCCCCACCACTTTCTGGAACTAAAAACCTCTTTTTATCAACCAAACATGCACGACTTACATATTTAAGATATACCATTTTGTGCCTGGTCTTAAGTGGCCAGAGTAATTCTTCCTGTGCTACAAAACTAAAGGTCAAGGGCTTCTCCCTGCTTTGCATGATGTAATTTCTTCCACTTTCAATTGTCGAGTACCCTTTACATTACTTTGTGCAAAATAACCTAATCAGATCAAAATCATATTGTCAAATAGTTCTTAGTGGACTAAGTTTGACTCACAAGTAGCTTGAGAAATAAGTTTGATAATATTTGAAAAAGATCAAGCTTTGACTGGAAAATATGATTCATTTTGTTTCCTAATTGACCTTCTTGCAAAACCAGCAAGAAAAAGTAAGTTTTGTTCAGGGAAAGGCTATTTGACAATTTTTCTCAGACCTGTGTGCTCAAATCTAATTTGGTCGAAATCAAAGGATGTAGGAAGTTAATTATCCTTAACTCAAATGTTTATCTATACATAGCGATGTGAACAACTTTAAACTCCCCTCTTCTTAGAATTCCCATTGGAAATTGGAGAGTGCTTCCTCCCACCTCTGTGGCTGTTCCTTCTTACGCATCTCTCACTTAGCCACTGTTTCCCATTGTACCGACATCAGCCTGTTACTGTCCGGTGTCTGCAGAGCACACACAAACGGAAAAAACCACACCCATCCCTCACTAGACTTTCATTTCAGCTGGAGAAAGCAAACAAACTGGGGTATACTCACAGCAAACGGCCAAATAGTAGTCAAGTAGAAATTGCAAGTTGAGAAAGAAAAACAATGACCTCAATTCTTGGGTAGCATTTGAAGCAGAGGTTGTAAAAAGATGTGTTTGAGAGACAGGATTCCCCTGTCTAAGGACTGGTGCCACCCACAGTGGGATGTGTTTTCCTACACCAATTAACAATCAAGACAGTGTCCCAGAGGCCAGCCTGGTCTAGACAATTCCACGCTCGGACATTTTTCCTGAGTGATTTGGTTCTGCATTTGGTAATGTTGGCAAATAAAGTAACATCACAACCGGCATCACAAGGGCCAGAAAATGAAATGAGAGGTCACATGCAGATTGTGGTAGTAGAAATGGAGCTAAAAAAAAAAAAAAAAGAAGAAGAAAAGAAAAGAAAAGAAAAATCGCGAAAAATGAGAACTAGCTAGAATGTGGTTGCTTGATGGTTGAAGAAGGCCAGATATGGAACTTCTACTCCTAAGACTAAAACCTACAGAAAACTCAAACAGGACAGGACATCTAAAGCATAGGAAATAGATTCAGGAAAGGAACTGTGGGCTCTCGATGAGATCTGAGTGTGATGATAATGAGGGAGAGACTGACTCCGTGTGTGCCGAGAAGTCCGTGAGGGAGATGGAGAGACTGAGTCGTG
>OU015751.1:55312996-55327583 GCA_907169655.1 Acomys percivali
ATGGAGAGACTGAGTCGTGTGTGCCGAGAAGTCCGTGAGGGAGATGGCAGCGAGAGGAAGCAGCACTTTTAAGGAAAAAGAACAGAAGAAAAAGTTCTAGAGAAAGTCTGGCAACCACGGCTGCTTTTCTCTGGGTGTGGTTTGTGCCCGCCAAAACTCACATTGAAATTTGATTCGCAAGTGTTGGAAGACAGTGGTCCTAAAAAATCGATGAATAACTTTCTTAAAAGATGAGTTAAGGTCCTTGGGTCTCAGGGAAGCGGACCGGTAACAGGGAGAGTGGGTTGTCACAAGGCTAGATCGCTGTTTGCCTCTTCCACACAGAAACCTGCCTAATGTCTGCCGCATGATGTCACAGATGCCATGATAACTAAGAAAAGGCCAGTACTGTGCCCTTAGACCTCCAGAATTATGATCTAAATAAACTTTTCTCTCCATATACACTCAGTTGCAGGGATCCTGTAACAGCAACAATACAGTAGCTATGATGTATCTGTGGAAGAGGGTGCCTGAGTATGGGCCTCCTTCCATTGGCATACTTTTCCCCAGCCCACTTCAGTACCAACTGGACTCTAGAACTTTCCAAAGCAACTGCACCTCTGGGTCTTCTGCCCTCGCTCCACAGGGCATGTTCAGTGGGCAGCTGCAAGGCTGAGATACCAGCCTAGCTGGCCTTCTTCAGATTCGCCCACACAAACAGCCATATGAGTTCTGAGGAGTGTTTAAATTCTTATTGAAGCTTTGTAAGCTGGAGGAAATTATAATGTAGAAGAGAAGATTGATGTGTGTTAAGTGGGCTCAGTAGATCCCAGAGGAGAGGAACGTATCATGGAGCACGTGCATCACAGAGTACTCATCTTGGTGACTTGAGGCCCTCCACCCTCACACACATCTTACTGAGGAGCCCAGTCTCTGCTTATTTGCTGGTCAGATCTCCACACTTCATCCCCACTCTGAACTCAGTGGGTCCTCTAACACTGAGCTATACCCTTACTTCATATGGGCAGGAAACACGGCAATTACTAGTGGCACCTCCAAGTGTCCTGGTCAGTTAGTATTGTCAACTGGACACAACCTAGAACCACCCAAGAAGAAGGAGCCTCAGATGGATAAAGCTATGAGCACATTGGTCTATGAGAGACTGTCTTGATTGATGTAAGGGGCTTAGCCCACTGTTGGCGGCACCATCCCCTAGCAAGGTGGCTCTGGCCTATCTCCATGAGCCAGTGAGGGAGCCAGTAAACGTCATTCCTTCATGGTTTCTGCTTCAGATCCTGCCCTGTGACCTGGAAGTATATGCCAAATAAAAAACTTACACTAACAGAGAGCAAACTAGAACATAAAATATGAGCTAATGCACACTGACAGTGCAGGGAGAAGGGTCCGCAGAAGGCTCCCTATCCCATAATCCATCCTGTGTGTAGCTGTACCCTCTGAACAGTACAAAAGCAGCCACGTGACCTGTGCTAATTGGGGTTCTCTATGGTAACAGAATAAATATGGCACAAAAAGAAGCTGGATGGGCTGATCTGCACGGTACCAGTGTGTAGTCCAACAGTGGCTAGAGAGGCTGAGGACCTCATCTCTCAGAGCTGGATGCTCTGACGGTGCCAATATGCTGCTGAAAGCCTGGAGGGTTCTTGGATAGTCACTGGTCTCCAATCCCAGCTGGAAGGCCAAGAAGCTGGATGCCAATGAAGATGGAAGCAACACCAGCAGCACCAGCACAGTGATGTACTCACCAGAAAGAAGTGGAAGTCCACAGGCGGGCAGGTGAGCCGGCAGGCAGAAGGGTAGGGGTGAGTGAGGCCGGCGGGTAGAAGGGTGGGTGAGCAGGTAGGCATGTGACCAGGCAGGCAGAAGGGTGGGTGGGCAGGTGGGCAGGTGGGCAGGTGGGCAGGTGGGCAGGCAGTATTGCTTTTCATGGGACCTCTGTGTCTGGGTTGGTGGTGGTGGTGGTGGTGGTGGTGGTGGTGGTGTATGTGTGTGTGTTCGTGCACTGCCCACTCTGAGAGAGGATCACCTCCCCAGTTAATCCTTATTTAAAATACTCCCAAACTCACCCAGAGGTTTGTGATTTAGTTAATTTTAGATACAATCAAAATTAACCATCTCATACCCCTTGAGGAAAACTGTCTGCAACCGTGGGGACAATGTTGTCTAAGACATGTGACAGGAAAGCAACATTTCCCTACAGAGTACACAACCTGCCCATGTCTCTCCAGCCTCCTGCTGAAAGGACCTCTGCATGTTTGTACAGAAGAATTTGTTTCCTCGTTTTTCCCATTCTGTGCTCTAGGATGTACCAAGGCCTTAGTGCTCCTGTTACAAAACCTCCCACGCACCAGAAACTTGAAACTACTCTTGTCCTAAGGGGCATGGGGGGTGGGGGTGGGGGGGCTGGGGGGTGGAGGGGATGGTGGAGTGGGAGGTGGGGGGGCTGGGAGGGTGGGAGGGGGGTGGGAACCGCCTCCTCAAAAGAGGGAAGGCCAAGCGAGGAAAACAATCTTCCCTCGGCTGAGGCCTTTGTTGTTTTAATCTCATCGACAACCAGAAGGTGCACTCAGGTTGGGTCTTCCCACCTCAGTCAAGGCCATCGGGATGGGTCCTCAGTAGAGGCTCCCGGTTTGTGACGAGCTAGCACCACAACCATGACACTACAGTTTCATTTGCTCCCAAAGACATCAACACGCAAGAAAATGACCAAAAAGTCATCAGTTTTCTAAGCCTGGGAGTCATCGAGGACCTTCTACAGATTTTGAAATAGGGTGAGAGGACAACAGAAGCCACGGGCTCTTGTCAAGAAATGAAGTCACCAAGAAGAAGGTGAGAGGTGAGGTGATTCGATGGTAGATTTCCAGTCAGGTTGAGTAAGTGAGGACTCTTGGTCCACAGGAAGAAGATACAGGAGACAGGGCCAGACGAGGTGAGCTAGGAGTGCAGGTGATGCTATAGCAGAATGCTGGAGCCAGATAATAAGAGTTTTAGCCACTTGATTTTGAGAAGTGAGAGTGTCAGATTAAATGAGTAATGGTCCAAAAACACACCAGCCAACAAACAAGCAAGCAGGAGGAGGGTGTACAAGACCGGGCATCCTCAGCATTACCTGACTTGCATCTGAAGAGCTGAGCCAGCATGGAGACCTCCTGAGGACTGGTGGGCTCTGTGGCTGCGGGGCAGAGCTCGAGAGTCTCAGAGGACAAGCACCCTCCTCCTCTTTGGGTGACAGCAAGTGCAACTGGATGCGACAACTGGAGCCTAAGAAACACCTACTCAACCCCAGAAAAGGCAAGAGGAACTAACTACCCAGCTTGTCCTCAGGACAGCGCTCCACAGGAGTTGGCCTGGCATTCCCTCCCCATGGGGTGTCTGCCAGCTCCTGCCAAGAACCCAAGCAGGGGCACGCCTTTAATCCCAGCACTTGGGAGGCAGAGGCAGATGGATCCCTGTGAGTTCCAGGCAAAGTGATTCCAAGAAAGCCAGGGATGCACACAGAGAAACCCTGTCTTGAAAAACCAAAAAGAAAAAAAAAAAGAACCCAAGCAGGGCTTCTGGTAGATTATGGGGTTCAAGGAATAAATGTCTTCAATTTTTATGAGGCCAAATTAATTTCATCTTCTATTAGCATACCCACCCCTATCTTGTGGATTCTGTTTGTACAGAAATATTTCTCCATTATTTCATGTTCAACCTGCTTGTATTCAAATCCCCCTGCATCTCTGATGGGAATGTAAAGTGGTGACGTAGCCCTGGAAAGGAGTTTAGTGGCTCCTTGCAAAGTTAAACCTAGAATTACTATGTTTCTGACAACTCACTCCTAACGGTACACATCACGGAATTGAAAACAGGGGTTCAGACTGACACTGTTCATACAGGACTTTGCATAGCAACTGAAAGGAGGAAACAGCTGAGATGTAATCCATGGATGAGTCACAGTGCTCTGCAGAGAAGCAATAAGTAATGTGGAGAGAGAGAGAGAGAGAGAGAGAGAGAGAGAGAGAGAGAGAGAGAGCAGCCTGAGACAGAGACACACACCAAGCGCGGCAGGTGTGGGAAGGGCCCCAGCTCACGCAGTCAGGCTGGAAGAGTAAACACACCACTCTCCTTTTTTGTTTTACCCAATCGATGTTCAACAGTTTGTAAGACGTCCCTCCTCACACCTGCTTTGCTCAAATATCTTCAAAGACAAAAACACACCTGGGAATAATATTTAACCAGGAGCTCAACCATCCCAGGGTCAAGGCAAATTCACCTAGAAAATGAGCTACCACAAGGGATAACCAACAGTGAGTACAGAACGGAATAGAATCCATCACCAAAGAAGTTCAGAATTACACTGCAGCATAGGTGGACCTTGAAATCATTCTGCAAAGTGGTATAAGACAGTGGAAGAGTAACACTTTTCCACTTCCATGCAATATCTAGAGTGAGAAAATGTGCAGGTAGGAAGTAGATTATTAACTATGAGGTGTGCAGATGGGAGGCGTAGCCCAGTGAGTTGAACTTTGTATTTGGTGTAATTAAAAACACTTTAGATTAGACCATAGTGGTGGTCTGACGCAGAAATTGTACATTTCAATATTACGAGATGGTGAAGAACATGAGGAATATTAGATTACATAAATTTTATCTCAAGGAAAAATGATTCATGTTCTTGAGCCCATTAACAACAGAAAATAATGGTGGCGTTCTATTCAATAGATTAAAAAGTTAGTCATTTTATGAGTTCAAAATTCATTTATAAAACCCACTAACATTAAGATCAGAAGTGAGCTGCTTTGGTCTGGAGGAGAGCGCTGTGAACAGCACATAGTGCGAGGTGCCTCCCACTCTGCAGTGGCCCGTCAGCACTGCTCCTAATGGACTGGGTTCTTTTTTAGATGTACTATTATTGTTTATTTTTATTTTACGTATCTTGGGCTTTTTCAAGGTGCATGTATGTCTGTGCACTATGTGTGTACAGTACCCAAGGGCATCCGGTCCCCTGGAACTAAAGTTACAAACAATTGTGAGCCCTGTGGGAATTAAACCCAGGTCCTCTGGAAGAACAGCCAGTACTCCTAACCACAGAAGCATGTCTCTTCCGTGAGTTCATGGGACTTTGACTTAGGAGGGTGCTAGAGAGACGCTAGAGAGACAGGGGCATCCCTTCACAGTTCCAGTGTGCAGCACACTGCTTTGTCTTGGTCTGATGCAGCCACCGTCAGTCACAGGTGTGAGTGTGTGGCAGGGACTCAGCTCCATTTGTACGTCTCGGGTACGCAGTTGTGAGCAATCTTGTACCCACTTCTGCAATGCCAAGTGTGCTGTGTGGATTCACTTGAGTCTGGTTTCATCTTCTCTGTCCTCCTTCCTCCCCATGTTAATGCCAGTCCCTCTTTGTGGGAGCCACCAGTTCTTTATAGGAGTCGGACCAAGATTTCTCTCCTTTTGATACTCACAGGTGTCTTAACTTTTTATCAACCTTTTCATTTCTGTATCAATATTTAAGATGTGTGTTGAATTTTTGTATAAACTAAGGTGCCTAAACAATTATAATTGTTTAGATATAATTATTGGAAGATTTTAATGTTTTTATAATATCAAGTCTACATAAGACTCTTCCTCCAGTACATGAGCAATTACATTTTAAAATAAGAATCAAGCTGTCAGGCGTATGTCTGTAGCCCAGCTAAAAGGTCTAATATATTGCTTGAGAGAAGCAGAATTAACAGACTTTCTTGCCTTGTTCAGGATCTCAAGGGAAAAAACCTTCATGTTTGACTATTAAGCATGGTATATCCTGCAGGTATTTCGTAGGTGGCTGTATCAGTCTGGGTCCAAAATCATCTACTTCGAAGCCCATAGAGATGCTCTTCAGCGTGGGCTGTGCTGCTGGTTTCTCTTGCTCTGAGGCTTCCCAGCTTCTTGGGCAGGCCGGCTCTTAAGTCTTAGCTCTCCAATCTACTCATGGGAGGTGCTTTCCAGCACCTGACCCTGTCAATCAATCTGAGAATTCTTGATGTGTGTGTGTGTGTGTGTGTGTGTGTGTGTGTGTGTGTGTATTACACACATCTATATCCCTGAGAATGTTTCCTGGTGCCCATGTGCACATATTCCTATCAGCAATTCTACCTGGGAGTGGGATTTCTGGGTCCTAGGATACTGGAGACAGGATCAAATAGTTTTCCAACTAAAAAAAAAATATTGCATGCACATGTTTGCATGTGCAGATGTGCCACAGATCATGCATGGAGAACAGAGGACAACTTGCAAGAGCTGGTCCTCTCCTTCCTTTCTGGGAAGCCAGAGAGCTGAGCTCAGGTAACCAGGTCTGGAAACAAGTGCTTTTAGCTGCTGAGTACTTCACAAGCCCTAGCTCCCCAAATTCATCCCTAGCATTTACTTTCATCTTAGTGTGTAACAGTCTATTAGATATGCACATATATTTATATTAAATATATTATACATTTTAAAATTAATATATAATTTAGTATAATAGAAATATATTAAATATATATTTCCCATTCACTGGTTCTCTCTTGTACACATGATATATGTCTGGTTCAGGCGTTCTTGCAGGATAAAATGAGACTTGGCCCTGTCCTCCCTCCATATTAAACCCAGGTTCATGGGCAGGTGAGATGGTTCAGAGATCCAAGGAGCTTGCCACCAAGACTGCTAACCTGTGTTCAACACCTGGATCCCACAGGGCGGAGGGAGAGATAAAGGACAAGGAAGTCCTTTGACTGTCACACTTTTTTTGTGGCACATGTGCATTCACAAACACACATACTCACATAAAATAAATAAATAAAATGTGAACAAACTAGAGCCAAAATAACAGTGACAGATAAGTTATAGACTTAGACACGAAAGGCAAATGATAATCAAAATAACAATAAGATAAATTTATGAAAACATTTCCATCATCTGAGAGGAGCAAATCTTTCCTCGGGCCATAGATAAAAATCACTAAGCACACAGAAGACTTATGAGCCACCCACGTTGAAATTAAGTACTTCTGTCCCTTTAAAGATGCCAGTGTTGTCAAAAGTGATGGGCATAAAACTCATATCCTACTGGCTCTTACTCAAAGGGATCCTGGAAGTCTAAAATGAAAAAAGGTAGACAATTCCATAGACCCTCAAACACTGCTAAGATGACTCTAAATGCCACTGGCAAGTGAGGACTGGCAAGATGTCTCACTGGGTAGAGGAACTGGCTGCCAAGCCTCCCTACCTCAGTTCCATTCTGAGAACACAGTTGGTCCTATCTCTTGTATCCTAGGGCCAGAAATATCACTCCTGGATGGAATCACTAATAGAAATGTGTACGCACAGTTAGACACCAAAAGACACTCACTGGGACCTACATTGCTCAAGGTCACCCAAACTGACCTGATAATTGTAGAAAGCATAAAGTAAGGCGTGAAAATGACCAAGTTTGTGAGCACAGTGTTAAGGCAGAGAACACAGACACCCCACTGGGGACATGACTCAGTACGTAAAATGCAACATTATTAAAAGGCAGGGTTCTGTTACAGTTATTTTTATAAAACTGTGTTTTTCTGAGCTTCTCTTTTAACCCAGCTATCACACAAATAATTGAGACTTCTCTTTGTTTAAAATATTTTATATTTGTAACAAGCTTCACAACACAATAACTGAGCAGTTGGTACTCTATTTTTTTTTTTTTTTTTGGTTTTTTCGAGACAGGGTTTCTCTATTCTTACCACTCTATAAACTAATCTAGTTTCCTCCTGGCATACATCCCGAGAGATACTTGCACTTTGTAGTTTTCCTGTTGCAGCTCCTTCTTCTGATGTTTTCTTGGACCTCTCGAGTGCCTGAATCTCCCACTTCCTCCTCTAACTCCTCTTCCCCTGGCAGGAAGTCCAGCCCTATTCTCTCCCCTGCTCAGGGATTGGCTGGCTGGAAGATGCTTTCTTGACAGATCAGGGGACCATTAGGGAGCAGTGTTAGCACACCACTGAGGCAGAGATTCTCAGAACAAGGGTTGCAACCTGGTATGGAGGGTACAGGAATTGGCATTTGAATTACATGATAACCTTATGCCTGCAGGGATCTTCAAGAGTGACTTGATTCTTGGGGGCTCCTCTCTCAAAAAAAGATTATTAGAAAGTTTCTATATCTATTTCATGTGCCTTTGGGGGTGCTCTTTTCCTTCTGTTTGTTTGTCTTTGTCCTATTCCTATGTAGTGGTTTTTGTTTTATCTTATTATATTATTCTATTCTATTATTATCCCTTAGGAGCTGGCTTGTTTTCTAATGAGAGACAGAAGGGGGTAGATAAGGATGGGAGGAGACATGGAGAGAAAATGGGAGGAGTACATGGAGGAGTAGTCTATTTTCAATATAACGTCCACTTTTGCACCACGTGACCCTCTACAGAAGCTGAGCAGACACTGCTACCATCTGTGAGCCACAGCGTCCTTCCTTTATAAATTATCCAGTCTCAGGTGTTCTGTTATAGTACCAGAATATAGGCTAAGGCATGATAGTAAAAGTCATTGAAATTGCAATGAGAGGTGCCTGTACTCTGTGATAGCCTAGGAAAGGCTTCCTGAAGGGTTAGCTATTGGTGGACCTTAGGGGTTGAGCAAAACACGCATATCTAAAGATGACCAGGGGCGTGGCTACAACAGGGCAAGTAGTATGCACCTGAGGCTCCAGGGCACGGGCATCTCCAGGGCTGGACACTAAACCAATGATCACAGCAGGGCCTCAGAAAAGACAATAATCTCTAAGTTGGAATATCAAACTCCTCAAACAAAGACACCCCCCGCCCCCAGGAGCCCTTGAACACATTGCTTCTTAAGCAAATTTAGAACACCTGAGTGCCTCAGGGGTGGAGGGAAGAGATTCCAATTTAAGCAGATTTAGGATTTTAAAATACCTTTCATTGGATAATACGGTACATAACTAACCACAGGGTTGGACCCGCTCTGAATTAGGTCCTGTTTGAAATCAATCTATGTGAGCATGGGGATAGTTCACTGCCTTCTCTTTGCCATGGTTGCCATGGATCCCATCTCCAGCCAGAGGACCCAGCCAGGGCCAGCCTAGGCCCGCCACCCAGGGCCAGCCTAGACCCGCCACCCAGGGCCAGCCTAGGCCCGCCAGCCAGGGCTAGCCTAGGCCCACCAGGCAGCAGCAAGCACTTTCCATGCCTCCTTGTCCAGATACAGTCTTGCTGAGTGTAGGGTACAGCCAAGGAAGGGGACACCAGCTAGACACAGTGAGCATGGACTGAGATAGGCTGAGATGAACTTGCACAGGGTCAGTGGGGAACAGCAGGAAGATAGATGCCAGTGGATGTGGCTGTGTCTGTGAAACAGACTAATGGGTTAGGGAGGGCAAAGCCATTAGCTAGATCATGCAGTCTCTAGTATTTGCTCGTAGTGTGACCTTTCTTCTACCTGAGTTTTGGAAACATAAGGAATCCATATATGCTTCTAACTACTGCATTACATTTTCATGTTTCCTCTAGAAGACCCCAGATTCGCCATATGGAGCCTGTGCGAGAAACCTCTCATTCCTACCCTTGCTCCCCAGCAGCCCTAACCAACAGAGATTTGATCACAAGTATAAAGCTCGTGATAAAATGAACAAATCCCTCTGGTTGTTTCTTGTGTTTGTCTTGGATTCTTCACAGGTGAAAATCAATCAGTATCTCATTGTCACTCTTTCACCTACAAATGACCATTCATGACCTCTATCCCTCTATCTCATTTTGTAAATGAGAAAACATTGCTTCTCGCATTTTATTGATTTGCTTAAGGTGGGAAAAATTCCTAAGCAGTGACATCAGACCTCAGTCTAGGACGGCTGTGCCCAGTGTGTTCTGCTCACTTGAAGACCATCCAAGGCCCCAGACCCACTTGCAGCCAGTCTGGTGCTGTGTCCCGCTCCCACGGGACATACAAATTTCTGTTGTATAATTTTTTTGATTCCACTTTAGGGCTTTGTTATAATGCAGATTTTCCCCAGGCTTCAAATGGGTGTTATGTTTTAATGTAGCCACATAAAGCTTCCGTAGACTGGCTGCTGACTCATTGATACGTAACATTTCCCGTAGACTCCTAATCAAGTGCTTAGTCTCATCTCAATGTCTTATTTTCATGTTTAAGGGCTGACACGTGTTCTTCCATCGATCCCATCTCCAGCCAGAGGACCCAGCCAGGGCCAGCCTAGGCCCACCAGCCAGGGCCAGCCTAGGCCCGCCAGCCAGCATCAGTCTAGGCCCGCCAGCCAGCATCAGTCTAGGCCCACCAGCCAGCATCAGTCTAGGCCCACCAGCCAGCATCAGTCTAGGCCTACCAGCCAGCATCAGTCTAGGCAACACAGCTGTGGGTCTTTGAGAGGTCATGACCCCAAGCACTGAGATGAGAATGCCTCACAGCAAGAAAGAGCCCGGGAGCACAGCCCTGAGGCCCAGGGGTGTGATGTGAGCACTGGAAATTACAGAAGCAAGTGGAGGCGGCGGCTGCTGTCCTAGCTGGCTGGAGCCGCAGGCAGGCTCTGCTTGGTCTCTGGCCTTCTAAGCTCAAGGTTTAGCTCTACAGATCTGTGGAATAACTTGGTAGCTTCACCCGGGAGCAGTTAAACACCAGAGCTATTATCCTACTAATCTACAAAGTCAACTCAGCCTCGAAAGAAACTTCAGATATTACTATCGTGTCACTGCTATGCCACTTCCCTTTGGTAATTGAGATGACTTTGAAGATGTGGAGGAACCTGGGGTTTGGGCAAGGCTCTATCTGTTCTTGTTGCCATGGGAAATAATAGTTTTCAAGACATCTTTAAATGAAATAAGCCCTGTGCTAAGAGTTCCCTTTTTCTATGTGATTATAAACAACTAAAGGAGAGGGCAGGCAAATCTCCTTCCTGCCCCAAAGGCAGGTGATTTTCACAAAACAGCACACATCCATGGACGGAATGACAGGAAAGCGATGTGTACACCCTTCAGAGCTCTCGGGGCCTCCCTCTCTCCTTGGAATCTCATGTCCAGGTGTAGCTGGACTTTTGGCTACTTTATTGGGTTCTTCCTCCGACCTCCCTACACCACCGCTATCCCTTCCGATCCCACGCTAGGTAGGAGAAAAAGAAGGTTGGAGGGGAGAGGGGATGTGAATCTCATTAGACTACTTCCTGCTGCTTAGGGACATTGAGTTCCTCGGGGCAAATCCGATCTTCATTGTCAGGATATCTCCAAACCAGCAACCAGCAACCACCAGCAGCAGCCGTCCTTGGGGCTCTGGCATCTATGAACCCTCTCAAGAGTCCCCAGAATTCCAAACGTAAACTATCCTCAGCTGGCAAAAAAAAAAAAAAAAAAAAAAAAAAAAAAAAAAAAAAAAAAAAAAAATCACGCTCCTGCCAGAGCACGAGACAAATCATAGTCAGCTGCTGTGGACAACCTGAAGCAGCCCCATGTTCCATACCTGGAATTAAAACAAAAACGTAAAATTTCTATGTTTTTAAAGAAACCAAAATTCTCACTATGTCTAGTCCTCAGGAAATAATCTTTGGCCAAAGCTGTCAAGCTTCTCTTGCCTTGCACTCCACCTGTTCCCACACAACACGGCCCCAGGAACCCCAAGAAAAGGGCTTCAGACTGTTGCCACCCTGTCCCATTGACCACAGATGACTTTCCCTGAGTGTCACCTTCTTTGTCCCTCACACCTTCAAATTCTTCCTTGGATCCTGGATCCTTTTATCCCTCAAGGGGCTGAATGTGGCCCGGCCCACCATGACTGCAAGAAGGAAGGTAGTGGCTGAAAATAATACCAGACATTTTCTTACCGAATGTGAGGCATTTCACATATGTTGTCCTTTTTTAAAGATTTATTAATTATTATTTATACAGTGTTCTGCCCACATGTGTGGCTGCATGCCAGAAGAGGGCACCAGATCTCACCATAGATGGTTGTGAGGCACCATGTAGGTGCTGGGAATTGAACTCAGGACCTTTGGAAGAACAGACAGTGCTCATAACCTCGGAGCCATCTCTCTAGTTCCACATGTGAAGGAGAGATAAACCTGTTTTTTTTTTTATGATCCCAAGTATGGGATGGGGAACGGTCTTGTGAGAGAACAGGTGATGTTAATCCACGAGAAGGCAAACCACCACGTGTGGGAGCTTGATTGTTGCCAGCTGAAAAGATCCTTGAACAGACTCTGAGAGGAGATATATAAATGAGCGCAAAACTGGAGGTGGGGCCTTTGGAGACTTGGGTTAGTTTTGGCTGTTCATTGCTCCACTTCGAGATGTTCCTAGAGAAAACCGCTCGAGGGAAGGCTTCAGGGCTCCGAGCTCTGGCTGAGGTTCCGAGTTCTGGTTGCGCCAGGTTCCAGCAGAAGAAATCCTGCTGATTACACCAGGAGCATTCTTTAATCTTCTTTTCCTATTATTTTGGTTAGTCGGGTTATAAGTGAGGTACTCTTGGTTGGTAAGTTCGTAATAAAATATATTTGCAAAGAAGATTGAGCCTATACACATGTGCTGTCTTAGTTGCTTTTCAAACTGTGTCAGAATTGGTCCCATTTTACAAGGGAAGAGACTGATTCAGGAAGTCCAGATGACTTGCTGCCTGGTTGGCATGTGGCACACCTGGTGTTCAACGCAGACCATGCCTTAATTTGCTTTCTGTCACTGTGATAAACACCATGACCAAAAGCAACCCTTGGGAAGAAAGTTTACTCCATCTTGCAGTTTCATAAAAGGAAGCCAGGGCAGGAACTCAAACAGGAACCTGGGGGGAAGGATTAAAGCAGAAGGCATGGACGGTGCTGCTAGCTGGCCTTCTCCCCATGGCTTGCTCAGCCTGCTTTCTTATGCCACTCAGGACCCCAGTTCCAAGGGTAGCATGACCTACAGTGAGCTGAGCCTCCCACATCAATCATCAATCAAGAGAATGCCTTCACTTGGCCAGAAGACAAGTGATGCAGGGAATTCTTCAAGTGAGATATGTCTAGGTTTGTACCAAGTTGACAGAAAGTAGAAGTCTAAGCCCGGAATCTCCACTCCCATGGCCTCTTATCCCGCCATGCATTCGCTTATCCCAACAGTGTTTGTTGAGTTCTTGTATCCACCAGCAGTGCTCAAAGCCTGTAGCAAATGCCACAGCAAAAGCCACCAATTCTAGCCCTGGCAAAGGAGCAGGAAATGAGCACGTGTTGGAATTTGTGAGACTTCCAAGGGTGAGGGAGAAAACTCAAGAGAATGAAAAAGGGTGGTGACCCTCAACCTGGACAGGGCACAGGCTCACCCAGCAGGCAGTTCCTGATCTGGAATGGGCTGGGAGTGTGCACTGCTGAAAAGCTGTGGGCAGGCAGATGTGACCCCGGAACTGCGCCTGGAGACTCGCCCGAATGGTCTTGCTTGGAACTGGAGCGAAGACTGTCGAAGTCTCCACAGGGTCATCCGGCATCTAAGTTGAGACCTGACTGCTGAGACCAAGCAAAGTCTAAAAAGGAGGAGGAGTCCTAACAGAGCAGAGCCAGGGCCAAGTCCCCCGGTGAGCCTGCACCTCAGGACACCAGGGTGAAACAAGGCCAGCTGGGAGATGTTGAGTGGGGGAAAAAAAAGGAAGAGAGGCAGAAAGTTTGGTTCTCTCTGCTTTTCCTGCCCCACTGGGCTGTGTTGTTTCACCATGAAAATCAAATGTGTTTAATTAATAAGACCGTGGCAGTTAGCTGGCTTTAAAGCTAAAGCAGCCATGAATGTGAGGTGTTCTGTACTGGGACCAGTGAACAAACTACTTATTTTGGCCCATAGTCAGCAAGGTCGGTCGTCTTGGGCCTGAGATAGTCAGGAACACATGGGTGAGACAACTCACTTTAGGGCAGCCAGGAAGTGGGAGAAAGAAAGAGGAAAGAGAAAAGGGGGGAAAGACTCCTGTACAACGTTCTGGGCTCCTACGTCCTCTGCTGGATGCTGGCCCGCCTTCCACCACCTCCCATGATGCCTTCGTGTTTTGAATCTGTTAAGGGATTAATCCGCTGATCGGAGTCCCGCGACCCCACCATTTCTCTAACGCCCCACTGCTGAGCACTGCCTGCATAAAGATGCACTCTTTTAACCTCAGCTTCGTGGGCATTACGTGTCCCAACTACGACAGTAAGATGGCTTTGCATGGACATCTCCTGTGGCGTGTGGGATATGCCTCAGCTGACCTTCCGATTTAGACTGCCTTACTCACTGCTACATGTAATGACCGGCAGCGTGGCCTATTTTCTTTTTATTCCTAGCAAATCTCAAAACTGCAAGCTGTTGATAAAAGCTGGAGACAGGCTCTGTGCCTTTTCTTTCTTGGTTCCTCCACCGTGGTGCTTTTCTAACATGAACCTTAACTAGACTCAAACTCACTTGACAAGCTTATTGGATACAGGCCTATTTTAAGGAGAGCGAATAAGTCATGCCAAGTGCTCTTCTTCCTCCCTAGCCACTGAAGAATGCTAGTGTGGAACTGGGAAGGGACAAGTTTGGGCCTCCTCAGACTTCCAGCCCAGGTGAGCTCCTGTGTTAGGACAGTTTCATTCTCCTCAGCCCAGGTGAGCCCCTGTGTTAGAACAGTTTCATT
>OU015751.1:55331294-55342178 GCA_907169655.1 Acomys percivali
CACACACACACACACACACACACACACACACACACACACACACACACTCCAATCTACAGAATTGCCTCCAATTGAGTCTCAGACCCAAAATATCTCATTATATAGATATATTCCAAAATCTGAAAGCCAATCGAAACAAACACATAAACATTTATGGTCCTGAGCACTTCGGCTAAGAGATGATAATCTGTTAGAAGTTTCACAGGTCAGTCCAGGCTCTGGACGTTTCACTGAGGTATGGGCCATCTCCCCCGGGAGAAAGCTCCATGGCTCATGATGGGCAGCCGCCTCTTAGACACCTACCTTCAAGGACAGCCTAAATGTGATAGGAGAACTTGACAGAGGCCACGAGATATGCTTCTGAAGTCAGTGATGGCTTTGATGGGCTTATGAGAAGTTGACAAGGCAATCTGCTGTTAAGGCAGGTCTCAGGCTCACTCACCTGGAGATTTGCTTTGCTGAAAATAAAATGCAAACGGTGCTTGGCCCTTGCAAAAACAGTTTGAAGTTTCTCTTCTGTGCATTAGTGATAAGAACTGGTTTTGAGGCGAGGCTGTGGCAGTGCATGCCTTTAATCCCAGCACTCAGGGAGGCAGAGGCAGGTGGATTGCTGTGAGTTCGAAGCCAGCATGGTCTACAAAGCAAGTCCAGGACAGCCAAGGCTACACAAAGAAACCCTGTCTCAGGGAGAAAACAAAAAGAGATGGTTTTGAAGTGAAAGTTTCCTCAGCAATCAGACAATGACTATGACTTTGACTCATAGTGATGAAAACTTCACAACATGTGATTAGAGCATATTGATTAAACATATGTGGTGGCCTGAATAAAAATACCCCGATAGGCTCATGTGTTTGAATGCTTAGTCGCCAGGGAGTAGTGCTATTTGAAAGGATTAGAAGGATTAGGGGGTGTGGCCTTGTCAGAGGAAGTGTGTCACTAGGGGAAGATTTTAAAAGCCCACACCAGGCCTGGTGTCTCTCTCTGATTTTGGATCAGGATACAGCTCTGAGCTAGTCCTGCAGCATCATATACCTGTGTGCAGCATCATATACATGCCCTTTGCCATGATGATAATGGACCAAGTCTCCAAAACCACAAGCAGGCCCCCAATTAAATTGTTTTCTTAAAGAAGAGTTGTTTTGGTCATGATGTCTCTTCATAGCAATAGAACAATGACTAAGATGACATAATAATATCAGTAGTGAAGCTAATTAAAATGCAGATTTCTTGCCTGTATTATCCGTAGCAATTATTTATCTCAAATGTCTTAAATAAAAGTATTGTTTGAGTAAAACTGTTATTTATAATTATTTTTATTTTTTTTAAGATTTATTTTACTTCTGTTGTATCTGTGATGGGGTGTGTGCACATGAATGCACATGCCCACAGAGGCCAGAAGAGGGCGCTAGATCCTATGGAGCTACAGACAGCCGTAACTCACCTAATGTAGGTGCTGGGTACCCAGCTCAGCAGCAAGCAGCAAGCAGGGCCATTTCTCCAGCCACAGTGTGTATACTGTGATACATATCAATTGATAGATAATTATCCATACTTATGAGTGACAGTTTGACACTTCAATATTCATGTGTGATGTGTAATGACCGGTCAGAGCAGCCTAGTCAGCACACCTGTCATGTTAGACACTTATCATTTCCTGTGTTGGGAACATTGTCAATCTTCTCTACTAGACATTTTTAACAACCTTTGGCTACTGTTACAAGTTACTTCTCTCCATGTGTACCCCTGTACCTACTAACTATCCCCTCTCTGCCTCTCCAGAAAACTGTGTATTTTAAAAACATAAAATGAAGGGATTGATTTTGTTGTTGTTAACTCAAAAAGTATTGCAATATTATAATCCAATATATTGGTTTATATAATATTACAATATTATATAATTTAATTATACATATTGAATTTTATCTATATAATATATTATTATACTATAATATTATGTTATTATATATACTTTTATATTTATGATATTATAATTATTATATAATATAATGTGATAATTATGATATTATAAATATTATATAATATATTACATATATTATATATTGTATATACAATATAATATACAATGCATCATATAGTGTTATATATTTATTATATAATATGGACTTATAATATATAATATATAAATAAATATATACAAATATATAATATTTATACATACATGTATTATATAAATATATTATTATGTACTACAAACAATTCAATTATATAATATTGCAATATTTTATAACTGCAGTATAATTCCTGTGAATCCAGAAATGACAGAATTGCATTTTTGAGACATAATGTGATCTCGTCAGAGCGGGTATGCAGAGAGAGTATAGGTCTTGCTGACGCTCCCTGATCTGTGTTTACTTCCAAGCTGCCACCAATAAGTGACTTGTAGAGGTAAGTAACCCAGCTTTTCTGTTCTTAAATGAAATAGCCTGTCTTACTTGGCATGGAAGCGTCTCATTGCAGCACTCAGAGGCTGCAGCAAAGCAACCTAACCTCAATGCCAGTGTGGACTTCAGAGTGAAACCCTGCCTCAATCACAAACAAGAACAGGAGAGCTGGCTGAGGACATGGCTCAGGGTGTAAATGCTCACAAGACAAGAAAGAGGACCTGAGCTTGTGTGTCCAGAGCCATATAGAAGGCTGACTTCCTAACACTTGTCTGTAATCCTAGTGTTCCTAAGGCAAGACAGGAGGGAGACAGGAAACTCTTGGACCAGGGCCAGATAGCCTGGCATACACCTTGGCAAACAACAGAAACCTGTCTCAAATGAGGTGGAAGATGAACCCTGACACACAAGGCTGGTCTCTGATTTCCACATGTGCTGTGGCACATGTGCATTTGCACACACATGCAAATATATTCATACACACTTCACACACACACACAAAATTTTTTTTTTAATTTTTATTTTTATTTTTTTAATTAATTTATTCTTGTTACATCTCTATGGTTATCCCATCCCTTGTAACCTCCCATTCTCCCCTCCCTCCCATTTTCCCCTTATTCCCCTCCCCTATGACTGTTCCTCAGAGGGATTACCTCCCCCTGTATATGCTCATAGGGTATCAAGTCTCTTCTCAGTGACCTGCTGTCCTTCTTCTGAGTGCCACTAGGTGTCCCCTGCCAGGGGACATAGTCAAATGTGAGGCACCAGAGTACTTGAGAAAGTCAAATCCCTCTCTCCACTCAAGTGTGGAGACTGTCCTGTCCATGGGCTAGATCAGGGTAGGGGTTTAAATTTGACCGCCAGTATTGTCCTTGGCTAGGGCCTTAGTTTGAGCGGGACCCCATGACCCAAATCTGCCTATCATAATGTTCTACTTGTAGGATTCTAGGACCTACTGGATCCTTCTACATTGCTATTCTCCCATTGTTCTCTCATCTAGAGTCCCAATAGGATGTCCTCCCCTCTGTCCCAGTTTCCTGGTAAGGGAAGGCTTTCATGGGACATGCCCCACACACAAAATTTTTAAAAAATTAAAAAATAAAGCAAGCAAATGGGTATAGTGACATAAACCTCTAATCCCAGCACTGGAGAAGTAGAGACAGGCAGATTTCTGAGGGTTCGAGGCCAGTCTAGTTTATACAGCAAGTTCTAGGCCATGTAGGGCTATCTAGTAAGATCTTGCCTTTAAAAAGAAAAAACTAACACCACATGCTAGCGAGGCTGTGGAGAGGAGCACTCCTTCATTGCTGGTGGGAATGCAAACTTGTACAACCACTTTGGAAATCTGTCTGGCACTTTCTCAGAAAACTGAGAATAGGGCTTCCACAAGACCCAGCTATTCCATTCCTTAGAATATACCCAGAAAATGCTCCACCACACAACAAGGACATATGCTCAACTGTGTTCATAGCAGCCTTATTCATAATAGCCAGAACCTGGAAACAGCCTAAGTGTCCCTCAGTTGAAGAATGGATAAAGAAACTGTGGTACATTTACACTATGGAATACTACTCAGCTATTAAAAACATGGAAACCTTGAAATTTGTGGACAAATGGATGGCACTAGAAATGAACATACTGAGTGAGTTAACCCAGAAGCAGAAAGACTCACATGGTATATACTCACTTATTATTGGGCACTAGCCCAAAAGGCATGTCCCACGAAAGTCTTCACTTACCAGGAGATTGGGATAGATGTGAGGACATCCTACTGATATTCCAGGTAAGAGAAATATAGGAGAATGGGGAAATAGAAGGATACAGAGGGTCCTAGAAATCTACAAGAAGAACATTGTAAGGGGTGGATCAGGGCCTAGGGGTGTCTGCTCAAACTATTGCACTAACCAAGGACAATACAACAGTAAACATTGAACCCCTACTCTGATCTACCCAATGGACAGGACATTCTCCACAGGTATGTGGACAGCGGGGACTGACTTTGACATGAACTCGGGTGCCCCATATTTGACCATGTCCCCTTGGTGGGGAGGCCTGGTGGCTCTCAGAGAAAGAATAAGCAGGCTACCAAGATGAGACTTGATAGCCTATGACCATATAGTGGAGGAGGAGGTCCCCCTTCGTCTTAGACCTAGGGGAGGGGAATAGGGTAAAAGCGGGAGGGAGGGAGGAATGGGAGGATACAAGTGATGGGATAACAATTGAGTTGTAATCTGAATAAATTAATAAAATTAAAATTATAAAAAAAGAAAAAACTAAATTAAAACAACAACAACAAAAAATTCCAGCACATCTCCTTGGCCTCTGTAATGTTCTTCTGTCATATTTCATGAGATGATTTCCTCGAGCCTTGACTGGCTGGGATCTGGCTCTATAGATCAGTGGCCTCAAACTCACAGAGATCTACCTGCCCATGCCTCCCAAGTTCTGGACTTAAAGGCTTCTACCACTATCATCACTGGAGAAGTGTGTTGTTGTTGTTGTTGTTGTTGTTGTTGTTGTTGTTGTTTTGGTTTTTCAAGACAGGGTTTCTCTGTGTAGCCTTGGCTGTCCTGGACTCGCTTTGTGGACCAGGCTGGCCTTGAACTCACAGTGATCCACCTGCCTCTGCCTCCCAAGTGGTGGAATTAAAGGCGTGTGCCACCATGCCTGTCTGGAGAAGTGTTTTTAAAGGTAAGCAAGTGATGGTTTTGATGGGGTTTTTAGAAAATCTGCCCCTCATTTTCATTTAATTTTGTTTTGTTTTTCTGGGGGGAAAGTTCCTATAATTGAAGATTTAGTCATAAGAACTTGAGAGAGATGTTTTGGCAACAAAAAGGCAAATAAATAAGATATGCATTGTCCTTATGGCTGGCTCGACTAAAAAAGGAAGCTGTCCTGTCACATCTGAGGCACATTTGCAATGTGATCAAGGTATGAGTCCTATGCTTTAGAGGGGGTTTTGGTTTTTGGTTTTTTGGTTTTTGAGACAGGGTTTCTTTGTAGCCTTGACTGCCCTGGACTCACTTTGAGGCCAGGCTGGCCTCAAACTCACAGAGATCTGCCTGCCTCTGCATCCCAAGTGCTGGGATTACAGGTGTGTACCACCACACCCGGCTGAGAGCTTTGTTTTTAAATAATTTAAAAAGAAGTCTTGCCGGGCGTGGTGGTGCATGCCTTTAATCCTAGCACTCGGGAGGCAGAGTCAGGCAGATCGCAGTGAGTTCAAGGCCAGCCTGGTCTACAAAGGGAGTCTAGGACAGCCAGGGCTACACAAGGAAACCCCGTCTTGAAAAACCAAACCAAACCAAACCAAACAAACAAACAAAAAAGAAGTCTTGACCTGCCACCTTCAATTTCCCACTTTACCATAGAAGAAATAACAGATTCATGTTCATAGGTGATCAGGGCTTTAAAGAAATATAGGCACAAGCAAAATATTGGCATAAGCAAAGCTACTTTTGTTTTCAACTTTTGCCGACCAGACAGAAAAATGTACACATCACAAGTGTAAGCTGAGTGGATCTCCACAAAGTGAGTGCACCTGCTGTCCAGGGCACCGCCTATGTCTGCCCTGCCCTCGGCTCCTCCAGCCCCCACTCTCCTGGTTCTTACATCATAGATCCGTTTTGCCTGCTTTTCTACGTCACCTAAGCAGAATCATACAGTGTGACACGTTTGTGCCTCGGGCAACATTATGTCTGTAAGAGCGGCCATATTGTGACACGCAGTAATACATAGGCCATTATCTGTTTGGGCTGGTATCCCATTGTGTGACTATGCCACAGTTTATGTGTCCGTTGTGCAGCTGAGAGATGTTTGGGTAGCTTCCAATGAGGGCTGTTACAAAGAGCCAGCTGCACGCATTTTTTACATTGGTTACAGTGTGCCGGGGGCCAGGATTTCTAATGTGCGTGAACGGGTCAGAGAGCCGTTTTAAACCACACGGGCTCTTCAGGATCCTTTTGCCCATCTGCTGACAGATGCGGGGCGTACAAAAGGCCACAGCTGCATAAACCAACTCTTGTTTCCATGAAGGGGGGAAGAAAGCTGTGGGTTTTTTTTTTTTCCTTTGTTGTTGCTTTGTTTTGAAGATCAGCAATTGAAAACAGAAGTGCTTTGTGTATTATCTGGGAGATTTGAGCAGCTGGCCTTAGGAATCCGCATGAGAGGTAACCGCATAAGTTAACAGTCTTTGACCGAGGACCAGGCCGCAGGATCGAGGAGGCAGGTGATGGGAGCAGGGCGGGATGGTACAGAGCATCCATGGCTCTGAGCATAAAGCAAGGGCACAGTTAGGGGTCCCTAGAGGCACAAATCACGGGTTCCCCTTCTCCCTCATGGAGCAGAGCGAGGCCTGCAGCTCTTCACTGAGCCACACTGAGCTACTGCTCATGCGTTCCAGAAGTTCATTCTGAACGTCTCTTCTGTGACATAATGGTTACAGCAGCCTGATTGGGGCCACCACAGCCCACGACACTAGGAGGTGACAGGCTTTTTCTCTCACCCTCAAATACTGCTCTTCCCACGGGACAACGCAACACGGAAGAAAGTTCAGTGGTCGCCTAAGACCACCGGGAAACACAGACACTTGCATTACGATTCATAAGAGTAGCAAAATTACAGTTATGGAGTAGCAACAGAATGTTCTGGCGTGAAGAGCTGTATTAGAGGCATTAGGCAGGTTGAGAAGCACTGGGCTAGAACCTCCTGAGCAGGAGTAAAGTGTAGACACTGGGGAGACTGGTATTTTATTCCTTTGGAAAATCCAAAAGAAAAATAGGGGGAGGAGCCAAGGCAGTTATATTTTAAGTGAAGAATAGATAAAAGCATTTTTTAAAATATAAGAAATGTAAGTTATTCCTTTGCCTAAAAATAATCATTACTGTGACAAATACGGGAGAGGGCGAGGCCTCTGGCCCCAGACACTTCAGCTTACGTCGCTTGGCTGTACCCCTGTGTGTAGAGCAAGTAGCTGGAACACAGCCAGTCACCTCCAGCCCTGCTGGGAAGCAGAGCCACAGACAGAGGGCTACCTCCCCCAGCTGGGCCCCGCCTTTCACTTTCCACCATCTTTCAACAGCTGGAGGCCAAAACCTTCAACACATGACTCTTTGGGCTCACTTGATACCCAAACCATAACCTTCCCATCTGAACTCTTCCCCCAAGGTCTCCGAAGCCCCACAGACACCAGACCCTGAGCCTTCGCTTTACCTGTTTGTCTGCAGCCTGTGGCTGTCCCCAAATCCTTGAACCCTTTAGTTTTGTTCCAGCTTCAGTATGTGCACACTCTAGAAAGACCTGGATTCATCCTCCCTAAATGTTACCTAGGCAGAGATGCGCTCTGCCAGCCCCTTGGTCACTATAACAGAATAGTGTGCATTTTGCTTTGTAGTACTTATCTGTGACTTTATATTTCTCCCCCAGCCATGTATTGTACATACCATTGAGGTAGGCATAGCTGAAGGCAACATCCATGTGAGAGAAGCAGCCGAGGGCCCCTAGGAGCAAGGGAAGTGGTATGGAGGCTTGTCTGAACACTAACACTAACAGGTCTGCGTGAAAACTCGGTAGAGTAGTTGCCAGTGGAGACCTTCCCAGACCTGCGTGGATGGCTGTGCTGCTGCTCACTGAGGGGACAAGAATAGCAGAGGACTTTTCACTCACTGGGAGCTTCTGGGGCACGCCACAAGCCTGGCAAGCACGCAGCAGCCGACTAGAATGCAGAGACGTCTTAGAGGCAAGTGTCATGGTACATCAGCCACAGGATCTGTGGGCATGAGTGAAGTCAGAAGAAGAGACGTGGGCCTTGGGGCAGCAAGGGAGGAACTCCCTGAGGGAAGAGATGAACAGGGAGAGTGTGATGTGAGCTCAACACAGAAGCAGGACAATAGAGGCAGCAATCCAGGAGACCACAGGATCATTGGTTGTGTGGTCCTGCAGCCTGTGTCTGAGGATGTGTGTAGATAGACTCCTTCAATGTTCCCACCGGTGGCAGCTGGGGGAGGTGGCGCAGGCCTTTAATTACAGCACTTGAGAGGAAGAGGCAGGTGAATCTCTGTGAGTTAGAGGCCAGCCATGTCTACAAAGCAAGTTCTAGGACAAACAGGGCTGTCATACAGAGAAGTCCTGTCTTGAAAAATGGGTGTGGGGGTGGGGAGAGTTATCACAGCCAAGCTCCCCAGTGCCTGATCCACAGATGTGTGCTGCATGGATTACAGAAATTCTTTGCAGTCTAGGTGATTTTACAGCTGTGAACTCAGTTGAGCCCTACGAGAGCACCACCTATCCATTACCCCACCCCTCACCCCACCCCCAGTTTTCAAAGAGAAAACCCAAAGCAGCACTCGAGAGGCAGAGGCAGGTGGATCGCTGTGAGTTTGAAGCCAACCTGGTCTACAAAACAAGTCCAAGACAGCCTAGGCTACACACAGAAACTCTGTCTCAAAAAACGAGAGAGAGAGAGAGAGAGAGAGAGAGAGAGAGAGAGAGAGAGAGAGAGAGAGAGAGAGATTGAGAGAAGGAATTACTTACCCACATCGAAGCTGGAAGAAGTGTGGGGATTTGAACCCGGGAAGTAAGGGCCCAAAGTGCACAGCTTTTACCACCACACTGTCTTAACATTCCAACCCTTTCTCTGATTCTGTAAAAAAAATACTTTTGAGGGGCTGGAGAGATGGCTCAAAGGTTAAGAGCATTCGCTATTCTTCCAGAGGACCTGGGTTCAATTCCCAGCACCCACAGGGCAGCTCACAACTGTAACTCCAGCTAAAATTAACAAAGAAACAAACCAAAAAACCAGTACTTTTTAGATGTTTTTATGTATTGGACGAGGTTGGGGAATGTGTCATGACGCATGTGTGGAGGACAGAGGACTGCTTGGGGGAGCTGGTTCTCTTTCCTCCACGTGGGTCATGAAGGATGAAACTTGGGTCATCAGGATTGGTAGTCAGTGCTTTTTTACCCACTGAGCCATCTTGTCAGTCCTTGGCTCTTGTTTGACGCTTCCAAACTTCAGGGGCCAGAATGCCGCTCTGGACCTAAGCACCTAGACTGAGTCAAACTCCTCTCCTTGTCCGTTTGCTCAAAGCAATAGCACAGTCTTGCTTCACTTTGGCCTCCTCCATTTTCCCCAAGAATTGCCTTATCACAGGCCAGGGAAGTTTCCAAGCCCCAGGAGCCTTCTTTTCAGTTTCTGTGGTCAGGACACCTGACAGAGACCACTGGACCATCCAGAGTTGCCCCTGCTCCTAGTGGAGACCGGGATTCTGAAACCAGAGCCCGCTGGAGCCATTTGGGGGAAAGGTGGCTCACACAGCCAGCTGCCACCCACACAGTCCAGAACAGGACATCCCTCCACACGCAAGCTTCTTGACTAAAGTCTAACCTAAGCCTGCGGTGTTCTGAGGCTAGTAAACCAACATCCTTGGTGACGGGCAGGGTGTACCATCTCTTCGTGACTGAGGTTCAGAAGGAACTGTCGTCTTAGAGTTCACAAACCATGAAACTTTCCTGCAAAGCTGGTAATCAACATACATGTCTCTGTTGGTGTCAACCCTCAAACCCCAGTGAGGCTTATTGGAAGCTGGTATTAAAAATAAAAATAAATAAATCTTGTCAGGCAGCCAATTGCGTCGTTCATAAAACTGAGCTGGAATTCTTAGGCTGATAAAATCCCAGCGAGGCTAACAGTGGAGTGCATTTGCAAATAACACTACAGGTTTTGAAATAAGTTGTGTTTTTACTATTTTGACCTATACATATGTTGAAAACATCAGCATGTTATTGGGTTAGCTTTTCGGAAAGCCTACCAGAACTTTCTCCACTTCAGAAACAACACCCTTTAAGGTGGAACTTCCTGGTTCAGAAACTGCATAAATCCCCTTTCTTCCCCCGTTGAGCATCTTGCCGACCTGAGTGTTGTGGCTGGTGCTTGACATCAATCATTATGACGCACTCAGGAAGTTACAGGAACTTGGTGATGCTGAGGTAGGCAGACGTTGTTGGTCTTTTCTGGAAAGTCCTGGATTCAGATTGTCCCAGATAGGGTCCATTACAATGAACACCTATCTGAAAAGCATAGTTTTGCCTCATGACAAGAATTAAGAGAAATATATTCGCCTTTTTATTAGCATATCAGTATGTAGATTTTCTAGTCAGAAAACAACTTGAGCCTGGGGACGGGGGGGGGGGGGGGGGAGGGGGGACAGATGGGCAAGTGAGGGCATTAGTGCAAGCATGAGGAGCTGTACTCCTGTGTTGTTGTGGACCGAGACAGGAGAATCATGGAACTTGATGGCCTTCAGGGTAGCTCCAGGTTCAATGAGAGACTGCTCTTCAAGGGAGTACAGTGGTAGGAGAACATCTGCTCTCCTCTGGCCTCTGCGTGTATATGGGTATGCACACTTGCACATCCGAGTGTGCATGTGTGTGCATACGAGAGAGAGAGAGAGAGAGAGAGAGAGAGAGAGAGAGAGAGAGAGAG
>OU015751.1:55342188-55356330 GCA_907169655.1 Acomys percivali
AGAGAGAGAGAGAGAGAGAGAGAGAGAGAGAGAGAGAGAGAGAGAGAAGCAGACAGACAGACAGAGACAGAGAGACACACAGAGAGACTCAACCCACCCTATATCTGCATTCTGCATCAGAAACCTGGCCTTTGGGTGGCTGATGAATTTTACCAGCTAACTGATTCTGTATGGATTATTTCACTCCTTCATTCTTAGCAACAAGTTTCCATGAAAAGACACTTGCTCTGTCCCGGGAGCCCAAGCTTCAGCCCAAGCTTTGGTTCTGTGTCCAAGCTGAGGAGTCCCAGGTAGGAGCCAGACTCAATATCCCAGAAGGGCTCTCTCGGCAGAACAACCTGTGTGCAAATTTTTGCTTCATGGCTGTCTAAGCTGGGGCTTTGGGCTTCTCTGCTTCCTGTGTTAATGACGTCCTCCTAAATGCCACTCAGCTCAAGGCACTCTGCCTGAGTCTCTACCATCCTTAGTGTCATCACAGTCGCCTTAGAGGCTTCCATATAAAGGTATTTATTTTTAATTATTTATTTTTATTGATGTTTTGTCTGTATGTCTATGTGATGGTGTTGGATCCTGAAGTTACAGACAGTTATGAGCTGCCATGTGGGTGCTGGGAATTGAACCCGGGTCCTATGAAAGAGCAGTCAGTGCTCTTAACCACTGAGCCATCTCTCCAGCCCAAGGTATTTATTTTTAAAATCACAAATTATTAGCTGGGTATGGCAACACAAGCCCGTAACCTCACGCAGTTGAGGCAGGAGGTGGCCTCAAGTTCAAGACCAGTTCTTTCTCAAAAGCAAACAAATGGAAATTACTCCACAGCCATGTCTGGCCCACACCCTGTCAGTCGCACCCATCACCTGAGGCTCCTCTTTCTTATCCTGAAGCCCTGCTTCACTCCCTGGTACCCCCATTCTCCTGGGTTTGTGTCCTGTACTCCCACTTGCATCAGCTATCTCTAAAAACCCTTCCAGTGTGAAAGCAGCACAAACCGTCCCAGGCCTGGGCCTCTGCATTCCTTCCGAGAATCCCTTCTCCTCTCTCTCCATTCTTCACCTAATTCTTGAATTTCATATTCAGTGGTTCTGTTTGTCTGTCGTTTACATTATCTGGGTATAGATGATTTGTGATGTTCGAATAATTTTGTGTGGTTTATTCTTGTCATGACTCTGATTCCATATGAGCTATGGGTAATCCTTACTGGACCCACTTTACAAATTAACCTTTGACACCGGAGAGATAGCTCAAAGGTCAAGAGTACATACAGCACGGCTCTGTAAGAGGACCAAGTCAGTTTCCAGCACGTACAAGTGACTCACAGCCACTCCAGATCCAGGGCGTCTGACACTCTCTCCTGTATGCACGTGCCTCCCCCCACACACACTCTTTTTAAAACCAAAAACCAAAAAACAAATCTTTATCATTTAAACTTGTCTTATGTACATGTAAGAGGAAGCCAAGCATATTTTGAGTTCTGTGCTTTCTGCTTTAGGTTTCTGCAGAGCGTTTAAAACACGCACCTGCCACAGATGCACTGACGTGTTCCCAGCACAGAGCTCACAACCTCCAGTGACCAGAGAGACCTGCTGTGTGCCGTGCAGTGCGCCTCCAGCCCAGGGAGGCCTGGGGCTCTCTGCTCACCTGTCTTCAGAGCCTCTGGACCGTGTCACGTGTGCTGGCCTCGATGGAACTTCCCTCTGGTTCTAGCCCATCTTTCAGTCCCACATGTGCTACAGTCTCTCCCCATGTCTTCAGCTATGTGTGGACTCTGCCACAGATTTCAGCTTTAAGATATTGTTAAATTATGTTTTCATACTGTAATATAATTGATTCAAACATGCCATATACAATGTATATAGCACATTGCAGACCAGTGGGCACGTTACAAAACAATTTCTCTGTAAGGGCCTTCCGAGATACTGTATCCTGTCATTTTCTGATTACTTGCAGAATATTTCGAGGTTGGAAGGCTGGCTATTTTTCTTTCAAAAAAAAAAGTTATGGTTTATAGACCTTTATCTGTGTTAAAGAGGAATTTCTCATTACAGTGTGACCAGAATAAACTGTTGAAATAATCTGGACCCCACGGCTGGTTTCAGATGGCAGCGGGTTCCCATGACCCTTTGGCATTCTCCATCGTTACAAAGCAGCCTCCAGTTCACAGTGCTGGGCTCCATGGTGTGTGAATATAAATTCGAGCCTACAATGGGGCTACATGTGTAAAATGAACCCGTAGCCACTTGATATTTTTTAGGATTTCGGGGATGTTATTTGAAAGATGGGTTGAACTGCTTCTTCGACAGTTTTTAAACCACTAGCAGAGGAAGAAGTGTCCTAGAGCAGAGCCTGCCAGTAATTCAGCAACCAGTGCCTAAGAAAACAAGGCAACTGCCTGAGTCTGAGCCCAGGGAGGCCCAAACAGGAAAAAACACTTCAGCGTTTTGCTGAGGAGCAGGATGAACAAGCAGATGCTCTGCCTCTCATCTGGACACCCAGATCCTTAGCCTCAAAGGCTTGTGGGCTAGCCTCGGTGCTGCAAAATGGTCTGGCCCCTGTTCAGCAGCTGAGGAAACCGTTGAGTAATCTATACTGGTGCCTCAATGCTGGAAGCTGAGGCATAGACCTGGAACGGTCTAAATTCAGTAAGTATAGAAACCGACCAGAGCAAGCAAACCAGGTGATGCTAAGTGGAAAGGGGTGGTCCAGGGCTGGATGGCTCCGTTCAGAACGGGGACACGGCACAGAACCTCTTCCTTCTCTACCTCTGGATGCCAGGCTCCCTTCCTAAAATCCTCCCCCTCCCCCTCCCCCTTTCCTCCCATTCTCCTCCTCTTCCTCATGTTCTGCTTCCCCAGGACTTTCCCACACTCTTATAAACATTCTTTCTCCAACAGCTAATGGGGAAGGGAAAGGCTTTCTTCATTGGTGTAGAACCTCTGAGAAGGTGCCCATGTTCCTGTAAGCAATACCCCCATGCTCCTGTAAATAACCCTAATGAAATTTACTGGTTCATAAAATAAAGGAGGTGGCCTGAGAATGGAAGGTGGACTAGTTGAGAAGAGGAACAGAATTAATTGGCAAAAGACAAGATGTTGAGGAGATAAATGTGATCAAAATAAATAATAAAAATAATTAGTATGTGTAGAAATTTTTTAAATGTTCTGTTAGATAGTAGTGGCCTACACCTTTTATCCCAGCACTCGGGAGGCAGAGGCAGGTGGATCGCTGTGAGTTCAAGGCCAGCCTGATCTACAAAGAGAGTCTAGGACAGCCAAGACTACACAGAGAAACCCTGTCTCAAAAAAAAAAAAAAATTCTGTCTCAGTTCTGCCCCTGTAACTACCGTCCTATGTCCCTAACCTTCACAGGAAACTTACATGACTGTTACAGTGAGTCCCCTCTGTAAGCCAGTGTACCTGGACTTCCCCCGTTGGACCAATGACATCATCTTCTCAAAGGTCACTGACAACTTCCTGATTTAAGGTCCAGCAGTTATCTGGGAGCTGATGCTCTCCCTGGCCTTTGCCTTTGTGGAGAAGCCCTATTGCTGTTGTGACTTGGCTTCCTGTGTCCCCCTCCCTGTCTCTCACCACTTCTGTCTCCAAAAGCTTGCCCTGCCCCTCCCTAGTCTTCTAAAGCAGTGGCTTTTAGAGTGTGGGTTGGGACCCCTCTGGAGGTCAAACAACCTTTTCACAGGAGGTGAATATCAGATATTTACATTATGACTCGTGATAGTAGCAAGCTGCAGCATGAGGAGTGCTGAGAGCCACTGGAGGGTATGGGAAATGCCCATCATAGATTCTCTTCCAGAGAAGGGAAAACAGAACACACAGCTCTGTGTGTAATGGGATCCCATCCTAACATGTCTACATTCAAAGAGACGTGTTCTATCTTACCCATAGCAACTTGAGAAAATGAGCAATGTGGAAAATTCCCCCATTTCCCCCCCAAGATATTTTCCCAATGTGACCTATATGTTTCCGATGAAATTGTCTTAGCTACTTTAAAATGTACTCAGCGTCGTCCAGTAAAGACACATCATGGCTACAGCTATGGATGATACAGCTAGGGTGTGTAGTTCTTGGGAACATGTGTGAGCAGCCTCTGCTCAGTTGGAACTCAGAGGCAAATCTGCGTGTGGCCCGTGGGCCTCTGATTCCAGCAACTCTATCCTCAGCGCACTCCAGCAGCTGTTGGGAGAAACAAATCAAGTTACCATCAAGGGCCCTTCGCCTTGTAGGCATGCGAGTGTCTGTGCCCCAACAGGAACTTGGTTAGGCATATACCACTTCCTCTTTGTTGGGAATTCCAGGAGGTAATGCGCTTTGAGCTAAGAGCGGGTGACCAACCCCTAGTGAGACCGGGAATTGAGCAGAGTTCTGCTGACTCACTGTCTGTGTGGTCCCCCACTGCCTGTGAGAAAGGAGCAGAGGGTGGTGGCTTAGATGGGCACTGTCACCTCTGTCACCCAATGCTCCCTCTCTGTTTTTCCTGCCTGATCCACAGCAGTTCACCCACCTACTGCCCTTGCTGACATTCTAAAAATGTTCCCCTATCTTCCTGGTCTCCTTACCCTACCTGACTCCACGTCTCTTGTCACAGCTCTGTTTAGACAAGAATGCCCCGCCATCCTAGGCTGGAGGTCCAGCCTCAGTGACTAGCAAGAATCTTGTTAAATACAAGACACCACACCTTCTGACATCCCTCTGATGTCCCTCTGGGGCTGGGGTTGGAGCTCAGTGGTAGAGCACACACTTAGCATATACAAGGGAAATCTTACAGTGAGCTTCAGATAAGTGGGATGGAAAAAAAAAACCACATGGGCACAACGCAACAAGGCAGGTGGACAGACATGCTTGGGGCTGCGTCCATTTGGGCCTGCCCACACTGTAAGGATGGAGACCTTCCTGGGCAGCTGTCTTAGTTTGCTTTCTGTTGCTGTGATAAACACCATGACCAAAAGTAAGCTGAGGAGAAAAGGGTCTGTCTCGGCTTACAGATTATAGTCTGTCATGAGGGAAGTCAGGACAGGGTCGGATGAAGGAGCCATAGAGGAGCACCGACTGCCAGTCTGTGCCCGTAGCTTGCTAAGCCTGCTTTTTTTTTAAAAAAAAAAATACAATTCAGGACCAGTTACCCAGGGATGAGACCATTCACAGTAGTTTGGCCCTCCCATACAAGTCATTAATCAAGAAAATGGCCCACAAGCCGGGTGTAGTGGCGCACACCTTTAATCCCAGGAGGTAGAGGCAGACAGATTGCTGTGAGTTCGAGGCCAGCCTGGTCTACAAAATGAGTCTAGGACAGCCAAGGCTACACAGAGAAACCCTGTCTCGAAAAAACCAAAAGAAAAAAGAAAGAAAGAAAGAAAAAAAGAAAGAAAGAAAGAAAGAAAGAAAGAAAGAAAGAAAGAAAATGGCCCACAGAGTTGATTACATGATAGTGGCATTTTGTCAGCTGAGGTTCCTTCCTCATGACCCTAGCTTGTGTCAGGGTGACAGAAAACTGACTGGCACAGCCACTCAGTCTTCCTGTGCTGCTCTCCCTCCCTTTTCCTCTTCTGGTCCATGTTTCTCCACAAAATTGGGTTCACATCAGCTCACAGAAGCCACTGTGACAGCACTTGTGTTATTTCGCTGTTCCCTGTGTAAACTTTTTTTGTTTTGGTTTAGTTTGTTTTGGTTTTTTGAGACAGGGTTTCTCTGTGTAGCCTTGGCTGTCCTGGACTCACTTTTGTAGACCAGGCTGGCCTCGAACTCACAACATCCTCCTGCCTCTGCCTCCTGAGTGCTGGGATTAAAGGCGTGTACCACCACACCTGGCCCCCTGTGTGTCCTTATTTCTTCCCAGACAGGAAGATGGATGAGAACGCAGGACCACATTCCTGAGTATATTAAACTTGGGGCTGAGGCAGGCAGAGTACCTGGCTGGACCCCTAATGGGCGTATGAGCACAGTAAATCCTGGACCGGTCTGGGAAGGATGGTAATCGTAGGGGCTCCATGGAAGAAACAAACCCTATGGAAGTCTTAGTGTTCCCTGAGCCTCCATACCATGCCAAACACGGGCTTATCACGTCAGCGCTGTCCAAGGAGTGTTTGCTAGCTGAGTGACAGCTGATGAGCTAGATTCCTCTCCTCTCTGCATCTCAGCTGTGTGTCTGATCCTTAGGAATGCTTTGTGGGAGAATTTGAAGGCTCTCTCTCCCCTCAGAGCCACAGAATGTGTTGTTTTGGGGGCAGTGAGATTGAATCCCTGCAAAATGCATTGCGTGCCACGGAACTCTCACTGACTTTTAAAAAATATTTTATTAATTTATTCACATTACATCTCAACTGTTATCCCATCCCTTGTATCCTCCCATTCCTCCCTCTCTCTCATTTTCCCTTACTGACTTTCTTTTTATAATCCCTCTACAATATTACCTTAATTTGTTGTCATTACTGTTCTGTCAGTTTCCACTCACGGGGAAAACTAGAAGTCCTTTCTTGGAACTGTCTGAATCTTCTGGGTGATTCATATGGGATGAACGGTGTGTGCAGCTGTATACCCACGCTCGGAGACAGCAGGGCCATAAGCTTGAGATTAGCTTGGGTTGTAAAGCAAGGAAAAAAATGATTTGCACAGGGCCTGGTCACTCTCCTTAATGTAATGCCCACTGCCTTCACTGCAGCAGCTGCTAATCACACGTTCTGTTGTAGAAATTGTACTGCAGCGGAGGAAATGCCATGCCAGCTGGTGCTGTGGAGGCCTCTTGAGCAGCCAGTGTTCTCTCCACAAATGATCTTTCCATTAACCAACTCTTGTAAAGGTACTGAGTAGAAAACCAGAGCCCTATACACATGCTAAAAAGTCATAGATTCGCCAGGCGTGGTGGCACAAGCCTTTAATCCCAGCACTTGGGAGGCAGAGGCAGGTGGATCGATGTGAAGTTCAAGGCCAGCCTGGCCTAAAAGGCGAGTCCAGGACAGCCAAGGCTAATACAGAGAGACCCTGTCTCAAAAAACAAAACAAAAACGTCATAGGTTCTACAGATTATGAGCAAGGAGTTTAATTCACAAAGCTTAGAAGATAGTTGATTTTGACATCCATCCTGAATAATGTCACATCTCAGGGAGTTTTCTTTCCACTCAGTGTACAGCAGGCTTAGAAGGTGCCCCTAAACTTGGCAAATACTTCCCATTCTTAGTAGCACATATTAGGTCTTTAATAAATGCCTAAAAAAAGAGTGGATGAGTGAGTGCCCAGGAGCTCCTGTTTTCCAGGAACTGTATTAAATAATATAAAAACTGAAATTGGATAAAAAAAAATTTTTTTTGTTTTTTTAAGATTTATTTATTTATTATGTATACTGTGCTCTGCCTGCATGTACATCTGCACAACAGAAGAGGGCACCAGATCTCATTATAGATGGTTGTGAGCCACCATGTGGTTACTGGGAATTTAACTCAGGATCTTTGGAAGAGCAGCCAGTGCTCTTAACTGCTGAGCCATCTCTCCAGTTCCAAAATCAGATAAAACTAATTTTCATATTCTATCTCGTTTATCTGGATTTTTTTCCTTTTAAAAACACCACTAGTATAGACATCATCGAACTACTTATTTTATATTCTCTTTGGTGTCCACCATTGAAAGCCAGTAGCTATTTTGCCACTTAAAGCACATTTCATTTAAGACACAAAGTTTTCATAGGAACGGTTAGTCAGGGCCTGGAGTGATGGCTCAGTGGTTAAGAGCACTCACTACTGTTTTCTTGCAGGACTCCAACTCAGCTCCCAGCACCGCGTTGGGCAGCTCACATCCACATGTACCTCCAGCTCCAGGGGACCCCACACCTCCTTCTGGCCCCCTCTAGGAAGGTCCTGAACTCGTATGCACGTACCTACGCACACAGACATACGATGAAAAATTCAATTTTCTAAAAAGAAACCCTTGATTGGTCTTTGAGTCTTCATAAAATTTACTGTTGAAAAGTACTCTCAAATACCAAGTTGTTGAAATCAGTTAAAGGTTTTCTAATAAACTGGGCGGCGGTGGCGCACACCTTTAAGACAAGCACTCGGGGAGGCAGAGGCAGAGGCAGGCAAATTGCTGTGAGTTCAAGGACAGCTTGGTCTCCGCAAAGCGAGTCTAGGACAGCCAAGGGTACACAGGGAAACCCTGTCCCAAGCCTCACTCCCAAGGGCTCAGTGGCTGCCCCACATAGCTGCAGGCTACCACGCAGGCCAGTGGGGCCCTAGTCCCTCTCCAGATTCCCACGCAGCCTTCATTCACCACTTACAAGTCATTCCACCCAAACCAGCCTGTGGTGCATCACAGCTATGGAACTTTCCATTCTGGCTTCTATATAAAGCCACTTTTCCTGCTGAGCCACCAGGAAGAAGTAAGATAACCCTGGACTATCAAATAGTCCCTCCCCCACCCCCCTCCCCCGGTAGCTCAAGTTAAATTCTATGTAACAGGAGCAGCTTGGAGGGGCAGTTTGCAAATGCAAAGGTCACAGCAAGAATGTGATAAAAACGCCTGGATCTGTCCTCTCTCAGCCTCCAATGGGATGCTGGCAGAAGCGTGTGGGGGTCCCACAGTGTCCGCTGGGCTTATGGGTCACCAGCCCAGAGCCCAGAGCTTACACTGATGCCCTGGGCCACTTGTCTCCTCCTTCTCCTACTTGGCTTGGTCAGAAAAGAGAACCTGTGTCAGCTGAAGAAACTAAACACCCTAATCGGGTCATTCTTTGTACGTTGGCAAAAATTCAAGATGTGCAGAGCCTGGGGGAGGCGCCTCCTCAGGTGGCCTTTCCAGCCCGGGCAAAGAGGCTCTTGGGGAAAGTTCAAGGACCTTCCTGCTGACTGACTTGCAGTGAAAGCCAGGGCAAGGTTTTACAGCTAAGATTCTAAAGCAAGAAATAAGGGTTTTTATTCAGTCCTTAGACTACTATGAAGGGTTAAAAAGAATGCATGTCTTGTATATAAATACAGTTGGGAAGTATACAGTGTTTCCCCCACCTACTACACTGTGGAAGCGCATCAGCTGTGCTTTTTTCAACATGAGTCAGGGTTGGGGCTGGGATGCCCAACAGGATGTGTTCATTTCTCCTAGGGACTAGAGATTGGGAAAGCAAATCAGGAAGATTTTGGATGAAAATGCAGCTTTCAAAATGTTCAATGTTCATGCCCTTGAACCCACAAGTTCCACATTTAAGGGTAACTGGAGAAACACATGGCAAAGATACGTGTACAAGGATTTCACTGCAGTGCAGCCTGTAACAGCAAGAAACAAGATCTGCCAAGTTCCAGCAGTGAGGGGGGGGGGGCTGTGTGGCTGCTGAGGAACAATGGGACCTACTTGTGTCCTTGTGCAACAGAGGCTGTGACGTTGTACTAGTTTTTAAAAGCCAATTCAGATAGAATGGATCCGGAACTATAATTATGTTGTGTGTCACACTGCATTAAAACTATGGAAAGAGACCAGTAGGTTAATTCTTGGAAAAAGATCTAGTTACCTTTATACTTTCTATTTTATGTATCTATGTTGTTTACATTAAATATGAGCCACTTCTTTCTTTTTTATTTTCTTTTATTTATTTTTTTGTTTTTCGATACCAGGTTTCTAAGTGTAGCCTTGGGTGTCTGGGACTAGCTTTGTAGATCAGGCTGTCCTCGAACTCACAGCATGCCTCTGCCTCCCCAGTGCTGGGATTAAAGGTGTGTGCCATCACGCCCAGTGCATGAGCCACTTCTTAATAATCAAAATAATAAGAGAAAGTCTATCTCTTTGATTTTTTTTTTCTTCCTTTTTTTTTTTTTTTTTTGGTTTTTTGAGGCAGGGTTTCTCTGTGTAGCCTTGGCTGTCCTGGACTCACTTTGTAGACCAGGCTTAGCCTCGAACTCACAGCGATCTGCCTGCCTCTGCCTCCCAAGTGCTGGGATTAAAGGCGTGCACCACCACGCCCGGCCTCTTTGATTTTTTGAGACCGGGTTTCTCTATATAGCCCTGGCTGTCTTGGAACTTACTACATAGACCAGGCTGGCCTGGCCTAGAACCCAGAGATCTGCCTGCCTCTGTCTCCCAAGTGCTGGTATAAAAAGCATGCATCATCACTGCCCAGTGATAATTTCATCTTAAAAAAAAAAATTTATGTCCAAAATATGCCAAGCAATGATGACTTGAAAGGATTTAAAAATACAGTACAGTCCCCTGAGCAGTTTGAAGGATAGCCAGGCATGCTTAGAAGAAAAGGGCTTCCGGAGATGGCTTGTGGTTACAGCCCCTGCCATGCAAAGCTGCATGGAAGGTAAAGAGAAGGGGGCCTCAGAGCGAGCTGCTGGCCAGTCCAGCCACATCAGCCAGCTCTGGGGGCACGCGACCCAGCACCAATGAAGCGTGGATAGCAACGGAGGAAGATTCCTACTGTCAGCCTTGCACCTCCACACACATGCTGAGGCACCAGAAGGCGTAACACAGAAAGAAAAAGAAGGGACACTCCTTTCACCCTTACCCTTTAAGGAGTTATGTCTTCCTAATCACTTGGTAAATTTCATCTTTGGATCATTACATGTGATCTCTCACTTTTTGAAAAAGCTTTTCACAGTTTTTGAAATCTCTAGATTGCTTCACTTTTCCTTTGCTCATTGGAAGAACACTCCCGGGATTCCCCGCAGCCTAGGCATGGATGACACCGTGTGCTAGAGGGAGCAGACACGTTTCTTTTCATTTGTTTGTTTGTTTGGTTGGTTTTTCAAGATAGGGTTTCTCTTAGTGCTGTTAGCTGTCCTGGAACTCACAGCGATCTGCCTGCCTCTGCCTCCTGAGTGATGGAACTAAAGGCATGCGCCACCACACCTGGCTCTTATCTGACCATGCAGACTTTGCCGTGGGAGGAGAGCACAGGAGATGCACATAAGGACAGAAGAGAAAGCATGAGTGTCGTGAATATATGCTGGATGTGAGCTGAGGGCGCCTCTCGCCAGACTGTAATGGAGCCAGAGGACTCCGGGCTTGCTCCGTGAAGGGGAGGGACAGTAGGCAAGGTAAACATTACTTTCCAATTTTAGAAATGAACTGAGAACTGTCTGGTACCTCAGGCTGGCTCAAGGACTTTTATCCCAGTGACTAAACCGACCTCTGCCCACAGCCACTGATTTGTTGGTTTCCCCCAAGGACGAGGGCATGGGGGAGGGAGGGATGGGGGTTGCTGGGATGGTGCCCTGACCTAGAGGGAAACGGGTTCAGCTCTTGGCTGAAGGTCTGTAGCACAGGGTTACGGCCTGCACACCATAAAAGCAGACATTGGATCAGCTTTCTTGGTCACTTGAAACCTCTCAACAGGCCTGACCTCTGAAAGGAGGCAAGGTCACATTTATGTGCCGCCCACACACACCATCTGCGTAAGAGCGTGGCCCATGTGCAAGGAGGCGCTTCTACTGCGCAGATTCCCAGAGCCAGCCCTTGAGCCAGGCCTCCCCTGTGAACCAGCCACGGAAACCATCTCCTCCCGCATCCTTACTGCCACACGCTAGATCTAAAATGTCCCCGAGCACAGTTGCTCATTTTCTTCTCTCTGTGCCTTCATTCTCATGGCAGCATAGGAAAAGTCTGTGTGAAGGTCACCCTTTCCTCTGGTGACAGTCCTAAGTCCTGGTGAACAAAGGAGCCTGTCGGAGGCTGGCATCTTGGAGCGAATGAGCATCATTCTAACAAGCAGTCTGGGTACCACGGGGCTGAGCAGCAGATGCTCAGGCCCAGTCAGCCAGAATGGTTCTCTCCCATTCTGCCCTGTAGACATTTATTATGAGACTGAAAGGTGCCAAGCACAGAGGGGGTGCAGAAATGAACAACCTGGTCCCGGATCCCTAGGAGGCTGCAGTCTGTGGAGGAGAGGTTGCAGCTCACATCCAGGGCTGCCACAGTAGCAATGATTTCAATCCGACAGGGTAGATTTTTGCCAGCTTGCTCTCACAGAAGCATACGATGCCGGTAGAAGCTTGTAGGCTGCAGTAGGCTTTGTCTCACAGGAGGTCCGGAAGTTCACTTCATGTTTCAGTGAGCAGTATGGAAAACAGCAGAGCCGGAAGGAAATTCAGGTGAAGCGGGAGGCTGTAGGAAGCAGCAGTGGGTAGCTAAGAGGCTGCAAGTTCTCCAGGGACTGGGGCTTCCTGAAGAGGGCTGCTCCTGTACCAGCAAATACTCTGGAGCTCTGCCTCCCTAGCAGAGACCTTCAGCCCAGTTGCAGGCACCTCCTCTCTATCCCTCTGCGTCTGGCTCTTTTCTTTCAGAGTTCAGAGAGGACACGCCCAAAAAGGAATAGACAAGCATTGCCCTTGGAGGGATGTGATGCTTCCAGTCCACAGGGAGTGGCCTTGCATCACTGTGTGTCTGCTCCGAGCAAAAGTCCTAGCAGGATGCCAGAGGCCCCTGGACTGGCTGACCTTGTCCTGGCCCACCAAGTTTATTCGCTTTTCCCTTGTTTCCTGAAAGCCCCCACAGTTGGTGGCAAATGTGACCCATGGTTTTCCTATAGCTGTCTGTTTACTCAACTGTAGAGTGCACTTGTATACAGCTGATGGTTTCCCTGACTCCGTCCTGTCAGGAACACCCACAGGAATCAAGGTGCCTCTCCACACCCTTTGTGCCTGCTCAGTGAGCTATTTCTTTGCAAAGAATCATTCTTTACAAGTGGGAAAAATTACCCTAACCTCTATGCATATTGGTAGACTGTGAACATGTAGTGTCTCAAGATCTTAAGAGTAATTGCTGCTGAGATCTCCTGCTTCTACTGAGGTTCAGGCCTGGCCTGTCCTAACCCATTTCTACATTTGTCAATTGTGGAAAGACATTTCGTCACCGAGGTTGCTGGATGTTCTGGATAAGGTGACAGACACAAGAGAATCCTATCAGATGGATGAGAAGCCAGACCATTGTCCATCAGGAGTAGGATTATTTGCAGCATCAGTCTCTTGGATGGGCTGATGTTTTAGCAGGCAAGGGAGGGAAATGAAAGAACCTGAAGATGAACACAGTGACCACGTGCCAGGGCCCATTAGTAAAAGTAAATCCTGTGGGGAGCTCGCTGGCAAAAATGAGAATCATAAACAACGTGGTTTGGTTCACTTGAAGAGAAGGGAGGGAGCTGTGGTGAGTACCACAGAGATGCAGAGAGATGCTGAGCATGAGCAAGCGCTTCCTTCTGTATCTGTTTCCCTTCCTGCTGGAAAATGGGCACTGGGTTAGGAAGCCCGGGAGTTCATATTGCTTCTCAGATGGCTCACTTGGGGATCATCTGGCTGCCCCAGCCATGGCTTTGAGAATGAGGAAACCAGCCAGGGAAGGTGAGATGACTAACCCGAGGTCACAGAGGTCACAGGACAGAAGCATAGCAAAGGGCCTCGGGAGCAAAGCCCAGGAAAGCGGGGTGGCACTGAGGGACGGAGCCCGACCCAGCCAAAGCAGATCTTCCCTCGGTCTAAAGCAACTGCAGCAGACCCTACCAGAAAAGAATTTTTACCTCCAGGATCAGACTGACCAGGCAAGTCTGAGAAACACAATGCCAGCCGCTGACAAAACTTCCTGTGTGCCTGCAGAGGTCCATGACAAAACTTCCTGTGTGCCCGCAGAGGTCCGTGACAAAACTTCCTGTGTGCCCGCAGAGGTCCGTGACAAGAATGGCGCTGTCTCCATCCCTGAGTTATCAATCCCTTGGAATATTACAAAATAACACCGTCTGCTCTGTCATAGTTAGTTCTATGTCTAAAGAATTTTATAAACTTTAAAAAAATATTTTAAGAATGCACCCCCTCGTCCAAAGCAACTTTATTTTAAAAAATTTTGACTGAAAATGTGTAAGTTGAGTCTAATAAAAATAGAAAATATTCTATGTCATGAAGTCTACATTTAAAAGTTCAACATTCCATGCTGAGGTGGTGGACTAGGTGGGCCCCATTGCTCGTTACATTAATATGTGAGTTCAGATTCCCAGCAATCACATAGAACACTCTGTCCAGCCTCGGCAGCCCACATTTGTGACCCCTGCACTGAGGAATGCTTGGCTTGCTGGCCATCAGCTAAGCAAATAGACTGTGAGCTCCAGGTTCAATGAGAGACCCGGGGGGGGGGGGGGGGGGGGGGGGGGGGGGGGGGGGAGGGGGGG
>OU015751.1:55358119-55372388 GCA_907169655.1 Acomys percivali
ACACACACACACACACACACACACACACACACACACACACACACACACACACAAACTGGGAAAGCTGGGAGTTTTCAGGGAGGTGGCAGACAAGCCAAGCTAGAACATTCTAGTGAGGAAGGTCCGTGGGGTAGTACCGGTCTTCGAATCACTGGCCCTATTTCCAGAATCTCTCCCTTTAAAAAATAGCCATTAATAAGATTCATAACTTGCATTCAGGAGTTACTGCTATGGTTTGACTATGACTTATACTCCAAGGATCCAAGTGCTGGAAGCCAGGCCCCAGTGTGACAATGGTGAAAGGTGGCAGGACCTTCATAGGTTTGTGCTTGGGGCTGGAGAGATGGATCCCTGGTTAGGAAAGCATACTGCCCTTACAGAGGACTCGAGTTCAGTTCCCAGCACTCTCTTCAGGTGGCCCAGTACCATCCAAAGGAGATGGCAGCTCCAGGGGAGCTGACACGTCTGGCCTTTGAGGGCTACTGTCAACATATTCTGTACATAAATGCACCCATACACATAATTAAAATATGGTTTTTCTCTATTAAAAGTGCAATTTTATTGATTTAGTACATAAAATACATCACTATTAAATGTTAATTAAGAATATGTTTTCAAAGTTTGGGCCTGGGCTGCGAGATGATGTGATGTTTTGCTCTCAAGCTTAATGACCCGAGAGTGATCTTGAACCAACATGTGGAAATATAGGAATCTCCTGCAAGCTGTCCTCTGGCCTCCACACCTGTGCCCTCCCCCACCCCAACACACACACACTATGTACAAGGCCTCCTGGGAGGTAGGTGACCCCAGGCATCACCCTTGAGAGGGGATAATGTTGGTGGTTCGGTTCTCATCAGAAAGAAGCAACAGCCACTGTCCCCAGGCAGGCTTCCTGTCTCACCGTTCAGTTGACCTGTCCCATGGGAGGCCATGGATTCCTGACTAGACCTGGGCAGAAGCTGGTGTGGACCCTCACTCATGAGCATCAGAACTACGAGCTGAATGACCTCCTCTTCTTTACAACTCACCCAGCCCCAGCTATTTTCTTATAGGAAGAGAAAATGGATTCGTAGAGCTAGGAAGAGTCAGACGGTGTAGTGTGCCGAAGGGGCGGCCTCTGACGCCTGCCAACACCTCTGAGAAACTGCCTTTCCTATCTACATTTTTACACATGAAAATGGCCTAAACTTAGTGTGGCTCACTCACTTGAGTTTGGATACCCAGGATTTCTACCCTTGCTTTCCTGGTAAAGCCTTTTACTCTTTGATCTAACCAGCACTTACAAGCCTTCTCTGAAAAGCTGGAGACTATAGTGCTGGGATCTGAAGAGGCAAAACAGAGGAGCAAGGATTCTGGTCATTGAGCAGCTTAAAATCTTGAAGAAAAAGGATTCACGTAAGAAAAGATTTCTACAAAGCAAGAAAGAGATGATGCATGAAAGAGGGCACATGGATGGGAGCTAGCATCAACCTGTGAAGGAACAGGGCTGCAGGGAGCCATCACCTGTGAAGAGACAGGGCTGCAGGACCAGTTGGGTTAGACCAGGTCAGAGAGGACTTCAGAAGATGGGAAGCAGCCAGAGCATTCTGGGGACATTTTGAAAATCTTGCTCACTTTTTTTTCTTTTTAGTTTATTATTTATTTTTTATTTTTTAATAAAAAAATTGTATTTACTTAGAAGCATTCAGAATGTCAACAAAACAGCCGCAATTTTTTTTGCAATTACAGAGTGGTATTCAGTTAACAGAACAACAATTATCTTCGTATAAGCTGCATCACAGACAACTGAAGATGGAAAAAACAAAAACAAAAACAAAAACAAAAAACAAAAACAAGGGGGGAAAAAAAGAAAAAAGAAACAAAACAAAACCTACCGTCCCCATATATAACTAATTTGTGCTGTGCACCAAGAACCTGCTTTAAATTTCCATGCCAATTTACAACCCCCAGACTGTACCAGGCAAGGTCAGTGGCCATTAAAAATACCACCAGGACAGGGCTAGCTAAAGACACATTCGGTAGTGTGTTAACTATACAAAAAAAAAGACACTGTACAGTTTAAAAACAAATCTTACACAGCCTTACATTTCAATTTTTTTTTCTTTAAAAGGAGTGAGTTGTGTACCGGGGGGTTAAATGCTTTATAGACAAGAAAAAAAACTGCGCTAGAACCAACTTATTCATCATCATCATCTTCTTCCTCATCTTCCTCATCTTCCTCTTCTTCCTCATCTTCTTCATCCTCCTCATCGTCTTCCTCTTCCTTCTTTTCCTTGCTCTTTTCAGCCTTGACCACCCCCTTCTTCGCTGCAGCAGGCTTTCCTTTAGCTCTGTAGGCAGCAATATCCTTCTCGCACTTCTCCTTCAGCCTGGCCACCTTCTTCTCACAGGGCTGCTTGTCGTCCGCAGCGTGTTGTTCCACATCTCTCCTAGCTTCTTTGCAACGTCACCAATGGATAAGCCGGGGTGTTCTCCCTTGATTTTGGGGCGGTACTCAGAACAGAACAAGAAGAAGGCCGAAGGAGGCCTCTTGGGTGCATTGGGGTCCTTGAACTTCTTTTTGGTCTCCCCTTTGGGGGGGATGTAGGTTTTCATTTCTCTTTCGTAACGAGCCTTGTTGGCCTTTGCCATGTCTTCAAATTTCCCCTTCTCCTTAGCAGACATGGTCTTCCACCTCTCTGAGCACTTCTTGGAGAACTCTGAGAAGTTGACAGAAGCATCTGGGTGCTTCTTCTTGTGCTCCTTCCGGCAGGTTTGCACAAAGAATGCGTATGAAGACATTTTGCCTCTCGGCTTCTTAGGATCTCCTTTGCCCATGTTTAGTTGATTTTCGTCCTCGAGGCTCAGAGTCGCCTGGTTGCCCGTCCAGCTCGCGCTTGCCCCGGCGCTGTCTCTATGAAGCTCAATGTACTGCAATGGCTGTGAGAGCGCACTTTTTAGTTTAAAAGTTAAAAATAAATAAATAAATGTTGCACTCCATTCCACATAAAGTGAAACCCACAGGTCCCAAGTATAAATTCAGCAAACTCAAGAGCTGTAGATACATTGTGCAGTTCTATCCCAGTCAAAACCTAAGCTACTCCAGTTACTGGGTGCTACTTTGTGTCTGTGTTGGGGCTCCCATGTAGGTAAGCACATTTCCACTGAGCTTTTAGCACAGTTACTATATATATATATATATATATATATATATATATATATATATATATATATGGATAGCATTCTCATAGAGGAAACAAAAAGACCTAGCGTTAAACCCTCTCCCACAGCCCTCACACTCACGAAGCTTCTATGCTCACACCTTCCACATGACGAACACCTGGCGAATTTATAGGCACTTCCGCATATTTGTAGAGCATTGTGGTGAACTTGGAGAGAGTGTCTGCAAAGCTTTTGAAAATGATGTCTTCCTCTTCAGAACACATGGGAGTTTCCACTGCCTTCTGTCTGGTCCACTTGGCTTTCCCCCAATCAAGGTTATAGGAATAAGTCTTTGGTCCAAACTCAAAAGTGCATCGTTCCCACAGCTACCATGGTGTAAGAAGGAAAAGAGGCCCAGAGACACATTTCCCTTTCTGCTTCCTCTCTGCACAACAAACCAAGACCCCAGGAAGGTGGGCCACACTCTAATGTGCCTGCAGCTCCTGAGGCACAGGCAGGAAGTTGGCTTGAGTGGAGGAGTTTAAGATCAGCCTGGGAGGGAAGGAGGGAGGGAGGGAAGGAGGGAGGGAGGGAAGGAGGGAGGGAGGGAAGGAGGGAGGGAGGAAGAAAGCATCTCAAATAAAAAGCAGTAAGTTAATGAGATTGAGAAATTTGAAGAGGAGGAGACCGGAGAGTTGGCATAGGTATTAAGGAGCACTCACTGCTCTTGCAGGGAACCTGGGTTTGGTTCCCAGCACTTACATGGCAGCTCATACCCATCCCTAACTCTGCTTCCAGGGCATCTGGCAGCCTGCTCTGAATGCCAAGGACACCAGGCACCCATATGGTATGCATGCACACACACACAGACACATACACACACACACACACACACACACACACACACACAGACAGAGAGACAGAGAGAGAGACAAAGACAGAGGCAGAGACAGAGAGACACACACATACACACAGAGAGAGACACACACACAGAGACACACAGACACACACACACACACAGAGACACACACACAGACAGACACACACAGGCAAAATACTCATATGAATAAAATAAACAAATCTTTTTAAAATTGTAAAAAACAACTAATAGGAAGTAATTTGGCCCCTAAATCACTGCCTTTTCTATTCACCACAACTTTCCCTCTCCAGTCTGGCAGCACAACCCATCACTGCTTTCTTTATCAACTGAATTGCTCTGGTAACACTAATGACAGGCCAGATGGCCATCCTTGTGAGGAGGCTGGACCTGCCCGAAGCCCCTCCCAGGCCAGGTGGATTACTGCTGTCCAGCAGCACTGCTTGGGGGCTTTCTTCACAGTCGAAATCTGAGATCCCCTCAGGACAGCCTCTCTGTGCGGGCAGAGGGTCTGAGAAGAGAGAAAAGCAGAAAGAGGAAGAAAGCTCTGTATGGGACAGCTTCCTGGAAGAAAAGAATGTATTTGTAGCTGAGGAGGACTCGCCAGGCAACTATGGAATTGTCCACAGGTTACCATGCACCCTGGACCAAGGGAGAATCTTAAAGACCTCCGCTGACTCAAAACAATATTTTGAAAAGAGGGTGGAGGCTTTGGGGAGAGCCTGGGCATCAGGACGGATCAGCTTGAGTGTAAGTGGTAGAGGAGCACACAGACCTTCAACAGCCTACAGGAAAACCCAAAACTAAACGTGTCCCCAGCCAGCCATGATGGGAGTAGAATGGAATTCCAAAGCTTTGCTTTCCTCCTCTCTCTCCTGTGGGTTGCTTGATGTTGAGAGACAGTCTAGCTGTATAGCTCCTCGGGTGAGCCTCAGACTTGGGATCCTCCAGGCTCGGTGTGTTGGGAATCCAGCCTTGCTCCCTGCCAGGCCTAGCTTCTCTCTCGTGTTCTGGAAGGAATGGTGGGCTTGACCATGGTGAGGGAGGGATCTAAGCAGAGACCCCTGGATGCAAGATCAGTTTGCAGCCCAGTGGGAGGGAGAGGTGCCCATGCCAAGGATGTGGTCTGTCTTAGGACGATGGTGAATAACAGGCAGAAGAGTCTCCCCAAAGGAAAAGTGACACTCATACACACTTACCATCTGAACACAAAGAGGGGAAACTGCTGTTTGGAAATATTTATAAGAATTATGTCAATCACCAACTGGCACATAAGACTCTAAACACAGAGATGATTGAATCAGGCACTGTCGCTTGCACTGATAACTCCTGTACTTAGGAGGTGAACCAGGAGGGCTGCTGTGAGTTCGAAACCAGCTTGAGCTACATGGTGGGTTCCAGGACAAGCTGTCCAATGTGTTCAGAGTTGTTTCCAGAAAACAAACTGAAAACTATTGTTGTGGTAGGAAGGACGATGGAGGTTTAGTGAAAAAGAAAAGGTGGTGACTCTAGCACGGCCCAGGGCCAGTTGCTTAGTCCTTGTACTGTTGACTGAAGTTGAGGAGGTTTCTGACTGGAGGCTGTGACCTGCAAGAGCATTCTCTGCTTTTGAGAGGGAAATAAAAGACGGGCACCAAAAGCAAGTTTTTAAAAAGTCTGGATGCATGAGGGTTGGAGAGATAGCTCAGTGGTTAAGAGCACTTGCTGCTCTTCCAGAGGACCTGGTTCAATTTCCAGCACCCACATGGTGGCTCACAACCGTCTATAACTCCAGTTCCAGGGGATCTGACACGATCTTCTGCCCTCTGTGGCCACTGCACTCATACTCACATGCAAAACAAAACCCTTGAAAGTGTGGAGGTGTGGGGGAGGGGAGATGGTGCTGTTGAGGATGTGCTTGCTACCAAGCAGTTAGAGGCCTAGCACCCAGGGAGAAGCTTGTGTCTGTCACCTCCGTGCTAGGGGAGAGGCAGAAAAGGAAACAGATGCATCTCTGGAGCTTGTTGGCCAGCCAGTCTACCTGAATGGGTGAACTCTCTCTAAAAATAAAATAATAGAAAATGAAAAATAATGGAGAATGACTGACCTCTGGCCTACACATGCACATATACACCACACATATGTGTGCAGATGAACCTGACTGTGTGCGCAAATGACACACACACACACACACACACACACACACACTATGCAAAGACGCGAAAAAAAGTAGGGAGACAAGAGAAAAATCCAAAGAAACAGCTGAGCTGGGTACTGGATACGTTTTGAAGTGAGCCATGGAAAGGCTGGTGTAGTGCTGCTGTTCTGCTCCAAGCCTGGAAAGTGATTTTCCTTTTTTTATGTGCGTGCACACATCTAAAGATGGCAGCTCTCTAGAGAGGAGGAAAGCTCTGGCTGCCTCTAGTCTTCAGGTGTCTGGAGACTGCAGTGCTTTGAGTAATAGCCCAAGCCCCGCCCCCATCCTGCCAGATGCTCGCATCCACAGGTCCCTAGGGCAGGGTCCACACGCCTTCAGGGGCTCAGCTGGCCTCTGCATCTTTGAAATCATTCTAGAGGTCACTGAAGACTGACTGATTTCTCTTTGGAGGCTTCCTGGTGAACAAACCACACACTCTAGCGCCAGCCCTCTCTTGTTTAGCCTGGGAAAGCAAAGCATAGGTTGCCAGGCTAATGAACTAACTGTTATATTTAGCTGGACAGATAACGTACCCCTAGTGTTTGGATTTATCAAAACCAATTCCAGATGGCACGCAAGCCACAGAGACAGGGCCATCTGGTAAGTAAGAGCAGGGCTTGTTTCTTTCTTTCTCTTCAAGGTGAAAGGTGATGAACGACACAGCTTCCTATGCTAAACAGCCATCTCTTTGCTGGGGAAGGATGGTCCCTCCGGGAGACCCACGGGGAGACCCACGTCTTATCTGTGTTCATTCAAATACCCGCACCACTGTGCTCCTTCAGACAGCATCGCCTGGGTGCTAGTGGAAAGGTCTCAGCAAATAATGCCGTCAGTGTACTGCAGCAGGAGGCAGCAATAAGTCATTGAACAGACCCCACAATTACACACATTCCTGGAGCACGTAAACCAATAAAATCAAAAATTATGTTTCTTTCTAAAATGATGAAAGCCTCTGTTGTTATTTTTGTTTAGCTTAGTGGTGGTGTTTTGAGTGCACTTTCTGTTTGACAAGGTGTTTCCGGCATCAACTTTTTTCCTCTGGTTGTTCCTTTTGAAACAAAGTATCACCCACCTCTATTTATTCACTAGTTTTTCTCCCTCCAGCGTCCTCCCCCTTCTCTGCCCAATACACACACAAACGGCCAGTATAATCTTCTTTTTTGGTTTTAGAACTTTACAGCTCTTTTGACCTACCTGCCACTCCCTCTCCAGTGTCTAGACAGTCCTGTGCAAGTGTACAAAATGACTTGCTTACCTCTGTCTCACAGGCTCAGTGCCCCAGCTCCCAGGCTCTAAGAACTGAAGGCCCTTTCTCTCTTCACTGGGTCTGCTAGCTTCTCCCCAAGGGTCAGACCCTGCTCCCCGCACTCTGGAGAGTAATACATGGTGCTAATGACGTTGGGCCAATACAGAGGGTTCTGGGTTAAGTACCTTTCCAAGCCGACTCTAGATCTGGCCCCATCTGCATAGACTTCATGGGACCGACAATGTTGGTCACCCTAGGAAGGAGGCTATGTCACTCCCTCTCATTACAAAGCTATTCATGCTCCAATGCCTGGGACGTGTGACCATGCCATCCATCCTCCATGGCAGAGCTCAGCGATGAGGTAAAAGACCTTGAGATGGTGAGTTTATGTAGCCTATCTCCTGGTCACCCTAAGAAATCACAAGGGTTCTTACAAGAGGAAGGCAAGAAGTCAGAAATAGAAAAGGATATTTGGACAGCAGAGAGGACAGAGGGAATGGAGGAGGGGGGGAAAGTAGGGAAGAGAGGGGGGTGGATTTTGAAGAAGCAACACTGTTGGTTTTGAAGGTGGAGGAAGGGGTCACATGGGGAAAGGATGTGGGCAGCCTCTGGACTCTGGAAAAGACAAGCCAGCAGCAGCATCTAATCCCAAAGCCTCCAGAGGAAGCAGCCTTGCCAGGCCCTAACCTCCATCCACCTCTATTACAGTGAGCTTAGCCTCCTGGCCTCCTGGCTTCCTGGCATGAGATAGTCCGTTAGAACAGTTTTAAGCCACTGAGCTTGTGGCTGGGTCTGGTTTTGGTAAGAGAATGGCATAGCTTCTCTGCAGACTCCCCCAGTGCTATCCCAGTCTACGCTGGGACCCCTCCATGGGACTCTACCTGGCTGAGGCTGTCTCCTGACATTTGTCACTAGTCAGTCACATGTGATCATGTGGATTCAGTCTAAATCAAAGCACAGTGGAACATTCACTTCCTGTTGTTCCAGCCACGTTTCAAGTGTTAAGAGGCCCATGCAGCTACTGAAAAGTGAGGACATAGAATAATTCCTGTGTCGTGAGAAGTTCTCTTGGGCGGCACAGCTTGGAGTGGAATGCACACCACTCCCTAAAACCCACAGACCTGGATCATGGAGCCGGTTCCGTGCTTAAGTGCTCTCCCTCTCAAACCTGATGACCCGAGGTTGATGCCAGGACCCACACCTTGGAAGGAGAAAACTGCCTCCCCAAAGTTGTCCTCTGACCTCTACCTGTGCTCTGTGTATACGCACACAATAAATAAGTAAATGTAATTTAAAAAAATCTTCTGGGCTGATGGAGCCAGATGAAGCCAGGAGATTGCGGTGATAGCGGTGATTCGGAAGTTTTGTGTCTTCACTCAGAGGGGATCGTCCATCGTCGGCATGGTACTGTGAGGTCTCCAGCCTCAGTATCAGCTCCGGAATAGCATTAACCCCTGGGTGGGTCTGGTTTTACTGGCTCCTGTTGTGCTTAAGGTAGTGTGAGTGAGCGCCTTGGGCATCTCTAGGCTTGGAAGGACCGCATCTGAAACACTCTCTCTTCCTATAGGGTCTCACACAGAGGCAGGGAGAGCCCTGGGGACTAGGCTAGTACTCCTGTTCACAAAGCAGGTCTGGGGCATTGCATGGAAAATCTGGGTCACAGGCAGCAACCCTGTTTCTTCCCAGTTCAGAAGTGTCTATCTGGAACTTTCTCTAATTAGCCCTGAAATCAATTGCCTCTCCTGTGATGTAAGGCAGTGATCTGAGGTTCCCCAGTGGATAGCAAATGTCCTACCACTTCCCACACTAATTTGAACCACCACTTGGGTGATGCAATCAATCCCCCGGTATAAACGGTGCTTTTCTGTTTATCTCTCCCGGTGTGGCTATCACCCTGCGCTAACCGCCGTATTCTGGCAGTTTGTTTTGCAGTCTGGCAGGGAGATTCTCCTCTCATTATCCTCATTTTTCAGTATTTCTGCCAGTTCTTGATACTTTCCTCTCCCTAATGTACTTGGAGTCAAGTTTGCCAACTTCCTCTGAATATCCAATTGAAATTCCCATTGGAGTTTACAGACTGATGAGCTCACTGTCAGTTTTAAAACACGAGAGCTCTTATTTTGATGTTTATTCTTGTATTTCCTGAAAGCTACATTTTTCTTCATTTCACTGTGAGTCACTTCTTTGTCCCTTAGGTGAAAGGCCTGAGGGCAGTGTTTCTCAACTTGTTGGGAGGGGGCAGCTTCAAATGACCTGATAACAGGGGTTACCGGAGACCATTGGAAAACAGAGATATTACAATACAATTCATAAGAGTAGCGAAATTACAGTTATGAAGCAGCAAGGAATATAATTTTGTGGTTGGGTCACCACAACATGAGGAGCTGTGTTTAAAGGGTTGCAGCATTAGGAAGGCTGAGAGCCACTGCCTTGGATGGTTTAGCCTTCAGTGCAAGCATAAAAGAAAGCCACTGAGGCTGGGATAGCTATCTAAATGCGCTGCTTGGATTGTTTTCTGGACCTGTTTTCTTCTAGGAAAACTATTACATCACTCACCAGCCATAGAAGAGTTTCCTTCCTTGTGCAGGGGTCTGTCTCTTGTTTCTTGGCTCAACTCAAGGACTATCCAATACAATGGCAGGTAACAGTTTCAGCAGTCTGTACCATCCTGGCTTCTTTGGGATACATGCCTCATCTCACAAGGAAGTAAAGAATTTACCAAAGGGAAATTCCTTCTTTTTCTAATTTACTCAGAGAGGTTGGAATTTGATGGAAATGTGTTCTACATTTGAGAATTACACACACACACACACACACACACACACACACACATCACTATACACAGTTACAGAATTTCTCTTCTTTAAGTTGCAAATGTTCCATTCGAGTGAGAGATTTTTTCAAGGTTGGACTGCCTTAGCCTCCTGGGATAAACCCGAAGAGAGAGGCATTTTTGAGTTCTTTGAGAGCTCAGGTAAGTTCATCTGTGTTTTCAGTAGTAATTCTTTATAGGTTGCTTCTTAGCCTATTTATTAAGAGTTCTTTTTCTGTTCAAGGTTGCATTAGCCTTCTAAATGTATTCAGGCAACATATTTTTCAAGGTCTTTGGAATCTTTACCTTTTCCCAGGAGAAGTTTCCTATTAATTCAGCAGAGAAGTTTTCTTTTCTTTCTTTCTTTTTTTTGTTTTTTTTGTTTTTTTTTGTTTTTGTTTTTGTTTCATTTTTTGAGACAGGGTTTCTCTGTGGAGCCCTAGCTGTCCTGGACTCACTCTCTAGTCCAGGCTGGTCTCGAACTCACAGAGATCTGCCTACCTTTGCCTCCCAGGCGCTGGGAATTAAGGCGTGTGCCACCACGCCCAGCAGCAGAGAAGTTTTCAAGGAGAGACTTTTGTTGGTTTGTTGTTTGTTTTTCTACATTCCCTTGGCTGGCCTGAAACTTACGACATAGACAAGGCTGCTGGCCACCTCACAGAGATCTGCCTGTCTCTGCCTCCTGAATGCCTGGATTAAAGGCGTGCGCCACCCGTGAGTGCATGCATGTGTATAGCAGAGGTTGACCTTGGGTTTAGTTTCTCAGGCATATTGCCTCACTCTGGCCTGGAGCTTCCTAATTAGGCTAAGTTGGCAGGCCAGCCACCTCAGGGACCCACCTGTCTCCGCTCCCCTGGGGCTTGGTTACAAGCGCACAGCGCCACACCTGGCTTTCCTGAGTGCGTTCTGGGGTGTGAACTCCAGCTGCGCGACAGGACCATCTCCCCAGCCCTTGCACATGCCCTCTTCAAGAGAACGCTTGATTCTGTTTCTGTCATGTTAAGTTTACTGTTCATTCAAAGGAGTTAAATTTTCTTATTCTAGAGATTAAATATTACAAATTTGTAGGTGACTTCAATTTTTGCTGCCATTTTACTCTCCCTATTTCTAATGTTTCTGTCTGTGGCCGGAGACGGTGTGGCCATATACGCATGCCTGTTGAACTATACCAGGATTTACTTTATTTGTTTTGTGTGTGTGAGCATGTGTGGGTGTGGCCACATATGCATGCCCCTGTTGAACTATACTGGCATTTACTTTATTTATCTTGCATGTGTGAGCTTGTGTGGGAACATGCACCGTAGCAAACAGTGGGGATCAGAGGACAGCTAGTGGGAATTGTCCTTTCCCATGAGTACCGTGGACTGAGCTCAAGCATTCAGCTTCATGGCACGCACCTTAACTGCTGAGCTCCCTCACTTGCTCTTAGTTTTATGAGTGGTCTAAGGTCAACTGAAAAGAATGTGTATGGGTATATATGTGTGCAAATATTTACATAGTTGTGTAAATATATTCTAATTACTTGTACTATTCAGAATTAATTAATCTCAGTTTTTAAAGAAAGGTTTGGATAAACTATTCTAATAAATTTGTTGTTGCTAATGTTTTTGTTGTATTTTAATACATGTTAAGGCTGTTACTTAATTACTATATGTAATTAAGAGGATAAAGATTCATGATAATATGTTTTCTTGTTAGAGAGAACCTTTTACTATTATGAAATAAAATTTTCCATTATAATACTTTTGGCTCAAGTATTATTTTATCTGGTGTTAATATTGTCACATCTACAGTGTTTTTACTTTAACCTATATACATTTTAACTTGTATGGATACATGGTTTTTAAAATCCTATAATTATATGACTTAAAGCAAAACCTCCCTGAATCAGCCATGTGCCCTTATTTCCTCTGCCACTCATTACATTGTGTCTGCTGACAGTTACTTCCACATTTCTCAACAGCGAGCTTCCTATTACTACCTCCTAGTTTTCAATTTTAGATTCAATCTATTTCCTGTGTGGGACACTTGTTAGCTAGGCTTCTTACATTATCCCATCACACTCCCAACCCCACCCCTCACCCTTCTCAGCTAAGCTACTTAGTATCCTGTCCTTCGATAACCATTTCCACACCACAGCTGCTCTCTTGGCAATTGATGAAGTTCTGCCTTTGCTTGGGTTGGGTCCTCGTCCCCACCCAGCAGGCCTCCGGAAGATTCTGTGTTTTCCTAGCACACAGAAACTATTGCCCTCCTGCCATCGGTCGGTCTCAAGGCCTTCTGCGTTCCTGACCTCCTCACCCTCACCCTGGGCATGTCCTTCACGCTCTTGTGCTGGCTTCAGCAATTGATCCCAGGTCTGTCTCTCTTGGTTTGCTCCCTTGTTTGGTGGACGAGGTCAGGCCCGTCAGGACAGGCTGCTTGAGGGTGGCTTGGCTCTATGGCTTTTTCTAGTCTTCACTTGAGTGAGGAGTTGGGGGAATCTGTATATTTCTGTGTTGGAAATCATCTTCTCTCAGGATTCTGAGGGCATGGCTGGGTCCATCTGTGCTCTTGAGATGAGATGGCCCTCATTTCTGCCTCCTCGTCTGTGGCTTCATTCCAGGAAGCTCCGGGGGCTTCTGTTTAAGTGCTCTGGGATTTCACCCTGAGCTGTCTCAGGTGAATTTATTTTCATGAATTGGTTAGTTGTCATTGGCTGGCTAGTTGTCATTGGTTAGTTGTCGTTGTCTGGTTAGTTGGCATTGTCTGGCTAGTTTGCATTGGTTAGTTGACATTAGCTGGTTAGTTGTCACTGGTTAGTTGGCATTGGCTGGTTAGTTGATATTAGCTGGATAGTTGTCATTGGTTAATTGTCATTGGCTGGCTAGTTGTCATTGGTTAGTTGTCATTGGCTGGCTAGTTGCCATTGGTTAGTTATCATTGGCTGGTTAGTTGGTATTAGCTGGCTAGTTATCATTGGTTAGTTGGCATTGGCTGGCTAGTTGTCATTATCTGGTAAGTTGTCATTGTCTGGTTAGTTGGCATTGGCTGGCTAGTTGGCATTGGCTGGCTACTTGGCATTGGTCAGTTGGCATGGCTGTTTAGTAAGCATTGATTGGTTAGTTGGCTAGCTGGTCCTTTTCACTTAGTAAATCAGGCCTTTTCTGTCTGGGAAATCCTTCAATTGCCACCACGATCCCCTTCTTTGATTTGTACTCTTCTCTCTGAATTCCTAGGTTTGGGGAGCCAGCTAAGCAGACCGCAGCTCCACTGTCAGTTCCACTTTATTTTCATCCTCTTCTTGTGCTCTTTTTTTCTACTTCATGCAGAATTTCCTCAAATTGCTGAATATTTTCAGCTTTCCCTAATTTTATCTCATTGAATTTCTCAAATGTGCTGTGCCTTTTTTTTTTTAATTTCCAAGGGAATTAAAGACAGGGTCTTCTACTGCTCCAGTCTCAGTGACAATTGTTTCGCTTGTTTTCCATTGCTGTGATAACATCATGACCAAAAGTAACTTGGGACCAAAAGGGTACATTTGGCTGACACGTCCTGACTGTAGTCCATCGTTAAGGGTTACAGGCCACACTGCTTGCTGGCTTGCTCTCTCTCCATGGCTTGCTCTGCTTGCTTTCTTATACAGCCCATGACCCCCTGCTCAGGGATGGCACCGCCCACAGTGGGCTGCGCCCTCCTACATCATCATTAATCAAGAAACTGCCCCACAGACTTTCCCACAGGCCTATCTGATGGAGGTACTTTCTCAGTTGAAATTCCCTCTTCCCAGATGGCCCTCGCTTGTGTCACAGTGACAAAAACCAAAAACCAAAACCAAAACTAAGCAGAGCAACCCTGGGGTGTGATTTTGTTTCAGTCTTTTGATTATGTTTTTCTACCTTTTTAAAAATAGAAATAGTTCTTTGGTTCACTCTGGTAGCATCTTGTATTTCTGTATTGCTCTGTTCTCTTCCAAATTTCATTTTTTTTCTCTTTCTTTCTTTCTTTCTTTCTTTCTTTCTTTCTTTCTTTCTTTCT
>OU015751.1:55372398-55389703 GCA_907169655.1 Acomys percivali
TCTTTCTTTCTTTCTTTCTTTCTTTCTTTCTTTCTTTCTTTCTTTCTTTCTCTCTCTCTTTCTCTTTTAAGTTTTACTTGTGCTTTTATGCAGAGGCTTTCCTGAACTCATTGTCAATCCTTAAATGACCTCTCATAGTTACAGGACAATCTCCCAGAGCTCAGAATGGGAAAGTCTCTATTCCAGCCTCTTTATGCAGGGATGGGACTTGTTTCCGTGCAAGCTTTCTACCATACAGACCTGGCTGGGCAGTGTAATCTTGGAGCCCCGAGCATCAGTGTTTTAGGGTGTTTTTCTCTTAAGCTAGTCAGACAACCTAGAGAAAGGCCATGTTTACCATTCTAGCTGTCAGTGTTCTTGGAGCCGAGCGCAGGGAGGGGACAGAGGTCTCGCCCGCCCGTGTGCGCACAGTGCTTCTTTAACTCCGCCGCCCCTCCCTTGCTCCTCATCTGAGCCCCGGGTTTCTCAGGTTAACTTCTGTGAACCCCAGCCAAGCCACACATGTGCTTTCCAATCACGCTTTCTTCTTTAGCCTCACAGCCACCTTTCTCTCTCCATATTCAGACCACTGCTTCTGGTGCACACTTTCTGTTAACTGTGACTTGAAACTGCCCACTTCTGGGCTCCTCTGCCACTAAAGACACATTAGTTTCTCTGTCTCTATAGGAGTCAAAGTGATTATTAATATTTTTATACTGGGTTGGCTGTGGGTTACCAATACTGTGGCAAGGAAAGTTTGAGTAAGAGAGTAGACATTCTGGAAGATGATAGATGAGAGAAAACAATGCTCACACTGAGAGAACCCAGGGATGTTGGGGTTCAGCTGTCCAGAGGGAGAGACCTTCCTGATGTAGCTATGGACTATTGCCATTTTATCCAAATGGCAGTTGCTGCCATAGGATCCCTCAGCACCTCCATCCAGGCTTCAGCGTGAACTGCCGACAGTTACTCATGCCTTCTCTTCCTTAGCCTCTTGCAGGCATTGATAATAATGCTTATGGTTTGAACGAAGGTTGGTGGAGGCCCCTGGGTGTGCAAACATTTAGGGGAGTGGGGAGCTCCGGGTGTGACTGTGTGAGGGGTGGTTTCACTGAAATTTCATGTTTTCCAGCTTTTAGAACCTGGAGAGTTTTGCAACCTTGTAACGTTGGCTTTCCCAAGTCTCTCCGCCAGGAGGGAGCTTTCCCTAAGGAGGAAATGGCTACACAACAATAAAACAAAGATATTTACTGTGAGAATACTGAATAAAAAAATCAGGGGCTGGAGAGATGGCTCAGTGGTTAAGAGCACTGTCTGCTCTTCTAGAGGTCCTGAGTTCAATTCCCAGCAACCACATGGTGGCTCACAACCATCTATACTGGCATGATGCCTTCTTCTGACATGCAGGTGTACATGCAAATAGAACACTCATATATAAAATAAACAAATAAATCTTTTTTTAAAAAATCGCCTGCTCTATTATAAAAAGGTTGGACTTGGGCTCACTCCCATTTAGTGCTCTCCAGCTTCCCTCACCTCCACTTCTCCTCACCTCCCCACTTGAGGACTCCAGGTTCATTCTAACCTTATTTCTTCCCTCAGATCTTGTCATGATTGGCCCCACATGTTGCTGTCACATCTACTCTGAGACAAGCCAGCAAGGTGGCTGAGGGTCAGTTGTCTCTTTTGTAGCCCTTGACCCATGGTGAAGCAGTCCAATTCTCTTGCCACACAAATATGTAAGCACGGCTACTGTCAACCTTGTTTTTGCTGTTTAGAGACATGGTCTCTCTATGTAGCCCTGGCTGTCCTAGAACTCATTCACAGAGACCCACACACCTCTGCCCCATCCCAAGTGCTGGGATTGGGATGGCAGGAGTGTGCCCGTGCCTGGCTCTGCTAGCCTCTTTTCTATTGCTATGACAGAAGAGTGAAGAGTGGCCAATTTGTGAACAGGGACTTGTTTAGCTCGAGGCTCTAGAGGCCACAAAGACTACAAGCACAGCATCAATCAATATCAGCTTGGCTTCTTCCCGATGCAGCATGGCATGTAGAAGGCTTCAAGTGGCAGCACAGAACCGAGTGTTCCCACCTTCCAAATGAAGCTGCTCTGTGAATGACATCATGACCCAGTCACCTTCCAACGTTCCACTTGCTGGTGGAAAAGATCTCTGCCAAGGACACATCAGCAAGGAGATCTACAGTTGAGTTCAAAGAACTGCAAAAATTAACCAGCAAAACTCAAGGCATCTGACCTGTAAATGGGATAATGAACTAAACAGTTGCCCCAAAAAGAAATACAAGGCGTCATTAAATACTTAAAGGTTTCAACATCCTCAGCTATCAGGTAAATACAAATTAAAGCTGCTCTGAGATTCTATCCTACCCCAGTCTGAATGGCAGTAAGAGAACAGACGCTGGCCATGATATGAAAAAAAAAAAGAGGACTCCTTTTTCCCTGCTTGTGGGAACGTAAAATTGTGAAGCTGCTATGGAAATCAGTCTGAAATTTTCTCAAAAATCTAAAAATAAAGCTACCCTGTGACCTACTCTTGGGTCAGATACTCAAAGGACTCTAAGTCAACATCCCATAGAGTGCAATAGCTGGGAAATGGAAATAGCCTAGATGCCCATCAACAGAAAAAGAAAATACATATACACAATGGAATTTTGTGTAACCATAAAGAAAAATTAAATCATGACCTTGCAAGAAAATGAACATAACTGGGAATCATTATGTTTAAACAAAATAAGCAGACTTTGAAAGACAAATACTTCATGCTTAAATATTGCATGTTTTTGCTTATATTTGGAACCTACATTTAAAAGTGTGTGTGTGTGTATGTGTGTGTGTGTGTGTGTGTGTGTGTGTATCTGTCTAGATCATGGCTCAAAGAGAGAGTAATGGAATGCACATGACATGAAAGCAGAAGGTGGGATTGCCTGGGAGCAAGAAGGGAGCCAACCGCACTAGGGCAAGGAGCATGTGAGGAGGGAAGGCTAGGAGAGCAAAGCATAGTGACACATATGACGGAGAGACCACAGAGAAATGCATCCTTTGGAACACTAGCCTAAAAAATCAACAATGATTTTTTTAAGTCCTCTTGTCACAGTCAATATTAATGTGAAGTTACGTTTCTATCATATGAGATATTAGAAACACACTTAAGCATGGTCTGCTGTTACTTCTGTCTTAGGCATGGTACTCCTCCATCCTTTTCCCTACTCAGGGATACAGGGATACATATTAGTAAGTGTGGCTACCAGTTAAGTAATGTCCAATTAACCAGGCATGGTGGCTCTTGCACTTAATCCCTGCACTTGGGAGGCAGAAGCAGTGGGATCTCTTAAGCTTGAGACCAGCCTGGTCTACATGGTGAGTTCCAAGAGAGCCAGAGCTATGGATTGAGACCCTGTCCCCAAACAAAACAAAACAAAAAGAAACGGATGTCTAGTGAATAGGGATGGGGGGAGGAGGCTCACCACTTAGGAGCACTCTCGTTCTTGCAGAGGACATTGGCTCGGTTCCCACCCACATGGCAGCTCACAAAGCTTTGTAACTCTAGATGCATGGGCTATGCCACAGTCTTCTGGTCTCCTTGGGCACTGCACACACAGGATACACAGACACACATGCAGGCAAAACAGACACACACACACACACACACACACACACACACACACACACACACACGACATCCAGTGAAGAAGCAAACTGCCCTGCTTAGTTGTACACACTTCAGACACTGGGAGTAGGCTTCTTGGGGCTCTTCTTTCCTTTGGCTTTGGGAAGGAGGCTTCTTTTCCTCCATTTGTATACAGACACACCCTGGAAAGGGGATTCAGGGAGGAAGCCTTTAGTGTGCTCCATTGTACTTGCTGAAGTGAGGGTAGGGGAAAGAGGGCAGGTCAGCTCTACAAGGAGATGTTGTCCCAACCGCTAGAGTCGGCCAGAGGCTTCCTAAACTCAGACTGCTGAGGGCCTCAGATGTAGGTTCTCAGCAAGGAACCTTTCAAAAAAAATTCCATATGTCTCTGCCTCTTTCTCCGTCAACGGTATGATGCTTTTCCTGTAAATCAGCCACTCTGTCCTTGGTTTGCTGAGTTTCTCTGATTTCTTCTCTTGCTTGCCAAAGCTCTGCACCTATCCTAAATCAGACATTCTGTCATTCCCTGCTATTCTATTCATGCTGTGGCTTTTCCAGTCACATCAGGTAGTAGGGACTTTTCTGGGTTTCCTTTTCTTCTCTTCCTTCCTTCCTTCCTTCCTTTCTTTTTTTTCTTTTTTCTTTTTTCTTTCTTTTTTTTTTTTTTTTTGGTTTTTCAAGACAGGGTTTCTCTGTGTAGACACCACATCCAGCTATAAGACGCCTTTTCTAATACCTGTTCTAGCTCCCAAATAATAGATACAGAGGCTTATTAGATTTATTCAATAAACTGTAAGGGACTATAACAGGGCAGATATTCATCTATTCTAACCCAATTTGCTAGTCTGGCTGCCTCCCAGACATGTGCCATTTTACCTGCCTTCTCAGCATTGCCTTAGCCTTCTGTTGTAACTCTCTGTCTTCATGGTGAACTCCTCTCTCCCTCACTCTCCTCTGAGACCCTGTGACTGGGAATGGAAGTCCCGCCTGCTATTGTCTCTGCCCAGTCATTGGCTGATGAGCTTCTTTATTAATCTTGGCCATTCTTACTGATTGGTTAATAGAGACGCTTTTAAAATTGGGCTATTTGATTTCTTGATGTTCAGTTTTAAAAATGTGGTATAGAACTAAGCAGGGGGTATCAAAAGATGAGACATAAGTGCTTGAGAAAAACACCCTTAGTCATCAGAGAAATGCAAATTAAAACTAATTTGAGATTTCATCTCACACCAGTAAGAATGGCCGCGATCAATAAAAACAAATGGCAGCTCATGCTGACAAAGATGTGGGATAAAGGGAACACTCCTCCACCTCTGCTGGGAGTGCAAACTTGTACAACCACTATGGGAATCTGTGTAGTGATTCCTCAGGAATCAGGGAACAGACCAAGGTCCAGGTATAGCACTCCTGGACAGAAGCCCAAAGGACTGTACATCCGGCTAAGAGATGCTTGCTCACCTGTGTTCCTGGCTGCTCTGTTCATACTGCCCAGAAACTTCAAACAGCCTAGATGTAATGAACTAAGAAATCCATTGTTAAAGTAACTTTTATTTGCCTGATTTAATTGTCTTCTCGGTGGGCTGGTGCCTCTCTGTCTGCTAACCTAGGCCTATACCTGGAAGCTTTTAGCCTCCATACAATCTAATCTAGGCCTGGAATGTTTTAGCCTCTGAGATTTACTGACCCTTTTTAGCTCTTCCTGAACCCTGGCTGGCTGGATCAATTCAGCTTTTCTGGCTCAAACTCCTCTCCAAGCTGACTGATTCAAACTGGCTTCTCTCAGCTTCTGACTGAATTGCTCTGCTCGGCCTCAAACTAACTCTACCAATCTACCAATCCAATCTTTTGCCTCCTTCTCATTCTCTGTCTTGCTCTGTCTTCACCTGTGTCTAGTTTGTTCTCTTTTCCCAACCAGTCACTGTACACCTGGGAAAACCTCCTCCTCCAGGTTCCTGACTTTAGTTTATGCCCTGGTTTCCCTTGATTATGGGCTGTAAGCTATTAGGTGAAGTAAACTCTTTCCTCTTCACATTGTGTTTTGGTCATGATGATTACCATAGCAACAGAAAGACAATTAGAACATCATAGTACCATCCACGGATATATCCAGTGAAAGAAACTTATAGACCAACAAATTAGTTCTAGTATGGAATAGCCAGGATAGCAGCCTTGCTAGAAATTAATTATAACATTAAACTCTCTTTTGGAAATCATCTTTGTAGTAATGCCACAAGAAGATGTATTTTAATGTTAATTAAACATGTTACACAGAAACTAAAAAATACAACATGAAAACCCCTGTGTCGTAGTCACTGTTCTATTGTGATGATGAGACACCATGACCAAGGCAACTTATAACAGGAAGGATTTAACTGGGGACTTGCTTACAGTTTCAGAGGGTTAGTCCATGACCATCACGGTGGCGAGCAAGGAGGCACGTGGGAGGCATGGAGCTGAGCAGCAGCAGAGAGCTCACATCTGATCAGCAAAGTTGTAAGCAGAGCAATATTGGGCCTGACGTGGGCTTTTAACACCTCGAAAGCCCACCCCCAATGACACACTTCCTCCAACAAGGCCAAACTCTAATCCTTCCTAAATAGTTCATCAACTGAAAACCAAATATTCCAATATATGGGGGCCGTTCTCCTTCAAAGCAACACACCCTGTTTCCCACATCTTAACACTCACTTCCGGTCAGAGTGAGCTTGCAGGTTTGGCATGCTGTTTTCTCTGGGGGCAGGAATGGTGACCCCTGATCAGTTCTGATGCACAAAGGGTCACAGCCCCAAGAGCAGCCACGTCGTCCCCAAAGGCTGCTGCTACAAACGCGTCTTTTACAAAGTGTCCCAGCTTCTTATTGCTGCCTAACTTTGATACTGTGTAAGAAAAATAGGAGTCTGGTAAGCCCTATGCTTGTAGCATATTAAACCATCCGAAATGGAGAGGCAAACATGGAAACACACCGAGGGCCATCTCTCTCCATCCTCAGCAAAAGAAGTGCGCACCGCAGGCCATGTTTCTTCCTTTTTTCTTTTAACACCACAGAATCGTGCCCGGGGAAGGGGTGGGAGTGAGGCTGGGAGTGGGGGGTTTTGTTTGCCTTCTCTCAGGCCAACAAACCACGCATTGTCCTTGCACATCAGTCAGAGTTCTAAACAGTTGTTGGGAATGTGTAAGGAAATGTGGCAATTACCACCAGTGCTCCTTTCCAGCCCCTCCCCACTTCAGCTGAGGGCGGTTCCCTCACTCTCACTTCTGCCAGGCTTGTTGGCTTCTCCTGACTGCAAAGCCAAAGGAGGAGGGTGTGTGTGCGGGGGAGGGGGGGAGGGGAAGCTGTGTGGAAGACAGCGTCTAGTATGTGCCTGGGGTTCAGCAAATGTGGAAAGATAATGATAACTTGTTTAGTGAGTTCTGTGTGGAGCATTGGGTACTTCCTGTCGGGTGGGGATGGGGGGCTGTCCTTGGGAAAAGCTCTTCTTAGGTAGTGGAACCGGGAGCAGAGCATAGTGACTGTCCTTTGTAATCCTAACACTTGGAGGAAAGGCAGAAGGACTGTAGCAAAGTCTGAGGCCAGCCTGGTCTACATAGTGAGTTTGGGGCCATACAGGGCTACAGAGTGAGATTCTGTCTCAAAAAAAGCAGACAAAAAGAAAACAACAAAGACAGCGGCACATGACTGAGCCCAGCTCGTGTGCACAGTGTCGCACCACAGAGGGATGTGATGTTGTGACAGTCGCCTCCCTTGCAATCTCTGATGGGAATAAAGCTTTGCATGCTGGGAACCTTCCCGCCTGCAGCTCCACACCTTTTCTTTTGCGGTGGTTTCCTTGTGTTTCTCAGGGGCCTACACCTGTGGCATGGGCAGCAGCTCAGAACCTGAACCCAGGTGTAACATCCTCTGCCCCTGACCTTTGCGGCCAGACTGGGTTCTTCCTGGGCCCTCAGGCAGATGTCCAGTGCTAGGAAGAGCTAGGAAGTTTGACACATGCTCTACCTGCCTGCATCTCCCTCAAAGCTTGCACCAGAGTGTACATGCCACCTCTCAATGTCTCTCTCTTACAACTTGGCAGAACCTCTTTGGATAGAGTTTGACAGAATAAAAATCTTACATGTGTTCATAAACTTTGGATTGCAATTCTATTTCAAGAATTTCTCTTAGGAAATTAGAATAGCTCTCTTTATATAGAGAGGGAGTACATCCCAAGTCCCATAGTGGGTACCTGAAGAAGTAAACCTTATGCATACTATATTTTTTCCTACAATGAATGATTAACTGTGTATGTGTGTGTGACTGTATGTGAGTATGTGTATTGTGTGTATGTGTGTGTATGTGTGTGTATGTGTGTGTGTGTGCTGTAAGTGTATGAAACATGAGTATTCAGGACAAACAGACAATTTCTTCATGTCGTGGGTGGGATAAAATAAGCCATTACAAGATTTGTTTTTTGCCACTTAGAATGGCATAAAGCTTCAAATTTGCCAGTTGTTCAACGGATTTTCCACTGAACATTTTTGAACTGTCGTTGACCCTGAGTAACCGTCACCATAGAAAGGGACATAGAAGATGAAGGAAGCCATCTTTGTTAGTGCGGACAGCACACAAGACTAACTGATCAGAAATAAGCCAACAAGATGGGATGGGAATAATAAATTGCATTATAGTCAAAGAAGCTATTAAAATTAGCTTGTAAAAATATTCAGTGTTGTGAGAATGTTAAAAATAAATGAAGTGAAAAGAAGCATACCACCAAATAGTACAATTTTGATTAAATTTGCATATAAATAGATAAATAAGCAACTCAACATGCTTGGAGGAAATGGAGAGGTTAATATAGTAAATGTCACTGATTATTGATAAGAATTATTGGTTAATACTTTTTAATTTTATACTTTCCTATATTTTATTTAATAGAAACATTACTTGATAATCAAAGGAACTTTTAAAAAGTCCTTCTTCATGTTAAGGACTTGGATCATTTATTGAGGCTTAGTTAAATGTAAAAGTCACCTACAACTCCACAGTCAAGAGCCTGGGTTTGAGCGGGCCTGGGGATGCGGCAGATGAACGGATGCGCCACCAAGCCTGAGTTTGATCTCGGAAACCTACAGGTGGAAGGAGAGATCCAACTCCTGCAAGTTGTCCTCGGACTCCACAAGTGCACCATGGGACACATGCGCACACTCTTCACACACACTCATCACACACACACACACACACATGCAACACGAATTAAAATAGTAATAAGTAGAGGTGGCCAGATGGATCTGGTCTGCAGTCGGCATCTGGCACCTTCTGAAGGCACAGTCAAAGCCAAATGCCTTAATGTTTCTAAGTGGCCTTCACAATGAAACAGCTACTACAACAGTGTCTGTTACACAGCATGTAAGGATCTAATAAAACAGAGCAAGTAGAGTTCAGGGGTGGGGGTGCCCTTTGGACAGTAAACACCTGATAAACAGCCACCACACTGTGCTGCCAACTACCTCTGTCACGTCAGCTCAGGTGGTTTCTTGATTTAGAGAGATCCTTGGTGTCTCCCCTAATCCCTAACCCCTGCCATCCACTGTCAACTCAGAGCACCAAAATCCATGCGAGCTTGAGTGCCCTAGATAAAAACTGTAGACCCTGCCCTAAGCCTACACATGACCTCCTTTAAATAGTCTCTATGGGAGTCACCACTTTGGAAATGGGTGGTATGTTTAGGGTATAGTGATGGAAATTATACATGTCCATAGGATAGGGCCTTTCCAAACACCACCCATCTGAAGTTGGTTGAGTCCGCCATACATAACTAATTTCTGGCCTTGTTGTAGGAGACACATAAGGAACTGGGAAGGGGAGAGAATGGGTCAGCCCGACCACTGTGTGTTAAAGAGGAGACAAGAAGTATTTTTGTGTCTCAGCAAGATTTCTGTGGAGAAGGGGAATGGCCCCACTTCAAGTCTTCTGACACAGGATGCTTTGAGTAGTGGAGCGTCAGCTTCTAATTTCCTCTGCGCACAATCGAGTTGTGCTGGATTAGCTTAGCGTTGCATTTAATTTCCGTAGGCCTTTGACACAAACCAAACACTCCCAATAAGAAAATGGAAATAAAGAGAATAACGCACAACACGGCACATGTGCCAATCTGATGACATCACTGACATCCTCATTAAAACAAATGTGTGTGTGTGCAACAAGGCGAATAAATATTTTTACTTGGAAAGGTATGCAGCAGCAATATTCAGGGAATGCAAAGGACGCTGTGCTTGCTTTGTCCAGGCCACACGATCCGCCTGCCTCTGCCTCCCAAGTGTTGGGATTAAAGGCATGCGCCACCATGCCCGGCTTCCATATTTATGTTTTATGTCACACAAGTCTATCAAATTTAGCAAAAGACATCATTCTTCTAAAATATTAAATACATTTGTCTCAGTATTAAGCATGTAGCTATTTCTAGCTCTTCAATCAAAAAAGCCACAAAATAAGAAGTGCAAAGCCAATAGGACATTATTTTAAAACATTAGCTAGTTTGCAAATATCTCAGCAGAATTGGAGGTTATTCCATGTTGAAAAATATTCATTTTGGCAAATTCAGTTTCTGTTTAGAGCTATTTTAACCTTGGTTGGCTTTCTTCTTTTTCCCTAATAGTCTCTTCTCTGTAGTCTATTATATGTGTGCCAAATAGCATTTTTAAAATTTATATATAAGTCCATTCTGAGAATACTTTTTATAGTGATTTTCAAATTGTACACATTTGTTTTAAGAAGTCACTGTCTTTGAAAAGCTCAGTGCAAATGAGCAACTCGCAGCCTCCTCTTAGATTTTTAATTTTTGGCAGGTTGGGCTGGAGAAATGGATCTAGGTTAAGAGCACTGGCTGCTCTTCCACAGGACCTGGGTTCAACTCTGAGCACCCACCTTGCAGCTCACAACCATCTTTCCCTCTAGCTCCAGGGGGATCCAAGACCTCCTCTGGCCTAAGCAAACACACATGGTACACAGAGGTGGATCCAGGCAAGATACCCATACCCAGAAAATAAGATGAAAAAAAAAATTGTTAGATTAACACAATGTGTGACCAGTAAATACATGGGAGGATAGATAGTGAAGAAAGTGGCAAGGGAGAAAATGCAGAGAATCATGGGAAAAACCTATCCAAACTATCATTGTCCTAAACCACCCACGTGGCCAAAGTGTGGAAACACCACATCCCTGTAAAAAAAAAGAAAAAAAAAAGAAAAAAAAAAAAAAGAATAAAGCGTTATCTTTGAGTTGAGGCAACGCTGGTCTTCACAGTGAGTTCTAGGCCAACCCAGGTTATAAGAAATAATGAATGAATGAATGAACTAATGAACGAATGAATGCAATTACTCAAACATCAAAATGTTAAAATGCTCTTACAACTGGAGTGTCTTTTACCCTCCCTTCAAAAAGAGAGAATGAGGCCATAAGGGCAGCGCTTCAGAATGTGACTTAACACGAAAACGGGGTGCTTATGATCCCACTAGTTAAAGATGGGCTCACACTTCAGTAGGGTAGGCCTTATCCCAAGATGCCTGATGCCCTCACAGAAGGACTCACTGTGAAGATGACTTCTGATGGCGAGGACACGCAGTGGCGCCAGCAGTGAGCGGAGGACAGGAGAGCCTGCCAGCAGCCAGGAGCTGGAAGAGACAAGCAAAGAGGTCTCTGCAGGCTGGGGGCCTTGCCCTCAGTCTCCACCCTCCAGGGCTGCGGTTCAGGAAATCACAGTTGTGAGTTCATGGCTACAACAGTTCTATCGCGTCTAGAAGACATTTCACAGTCCTTCACTCCGTCTTCTGGCTCTTACACAAGTAACTTGTTCTTTTCATAACTAATCTACTCTCTCAGGACTTTTTAATTCCCTCATGGGCTTTAGGTCAGGTGGGTGCAGTCCCTGCACCCTAATAACTTCTCTCCTCCTCTCCTCCTCCTCTTCCTCCTCTTCTTCCCTTCCTTCCTCCTTCCCCCCCCCCCCCCCCCCCCCCCCCCCCCCCCCCCCCCCCCCCCCCCCCCCCCCCCCCCCCTCTCTCTGTCTCTCTTTGTAGCCTTGGCTTGTCTGGAACTTCCTACATAGACCAGGCTGACCTCGAACTCACAGAGATCCAATGAAATTTTATCATGACTTTTGCTGGGGACGAACCATTTCCAGACCATAGCACCCTTGCAGACTGGAACAGTCACAGGTTAGGCCGGGTGATGTGTGCTCTATGGCAATGTAGCTGTTGATGCCAGAGCTCAGGCTCCCTGACTCTCACTCCTAAATCATTTCTTTGTCTCTTCCCAATGTTTAAAACATTGCTTAGTTTTGAATTCAGGATATGTTTACTAGATATTTCTCCTATTGGACTACATAACCCTCAGTTTCTAGTATACCTTAAAGTAGGATTTTCTACTTTTCTTAGAAATAGAAATCTCATTAAAAATATCACTCTCTCTTTAATCCCAGCACTTGAGAAGCAGGGGCAGGCAGATTTCTGTTAGCTCAAGGCCAGCCTGTGGTTGTATTGAGTTCAAGGCCAGCTGGGGCGATACAGTGAGATCTCTGTCTCTCTCTCCCTCCCCAATCCCCCCCACCTCCCCCACACACACATGCACAAATCACCCACATTCTCAAACTTATGGCACATACAAAAGCAGAACTTGTAGTTGGAAAAAGGGATGGACGACAAGAACAGTTTAGTACTGTGATGCTCTGGAGACCCCATGCAACATTTGGTGCTGTGACGCCCTAGAAATCCTATGGGATGTCCAATACTGTGATTCTCTAAAGTCCCCACAGGATGTCCATGAAACCTTGCACCATCTTCAGCCAAACTTATGGATTCAAGGAACACAGTTTGAAAGCCAACTCGGATTCTAGTTTTTATCTATTCAGGATCCAATGGCAGCGGATGCCTTTTCATAGCTCTCTTGTGTCTAAAGAATTGATGGTTATACAAATGCATTTAAGGATCCCCCTTTCCTCAGGCAATGGGCTCTCTGACTGCCTACCTCATCCTCAGGTCCTGGAAAGTTCAGAGTGGGTGGTGACATTTAGAAGTGGCATGTTTTGAACCCAGATCCAGACCGTCAGTCTACCTCCCCTTCCCACTGGCTGCCTTCCCCTTCTCTGCAGTTTCTCCTCTACACTACTCTACAGAGCTAAGTTGTGGTTCTGAAGGCAACGCCTGTGAAACACTGCTGCACGCAGTCCTATTATGAATCAGAGTCCCTTCCCTTCCCTCCCCTCCCTTCCCTTCCCTTCCCTCCCTCTCCCGTCCCCTCCCCTCCCCTCCCTTTCCCTCCCCTCCCCTCCCCTCTCTTCCTCTCCCCTCCCCTCCCCTCCCCTTCCTTTAAGCCAGGCAGCTAACAACAGTATGTTCTAATTCGAGAGAAAAGATGCAATTGGTGAGCTTAAGCAGACGGTACCATTTGTTGTGATTCCGCGCAGAAAGACTGTGTGCCCATCTAGTCACCCTTGTGATCTCTTCCCTTTAACCCCGCCCCTCAACCCCTACAATCTTGGAACTGTTCATAAGGCACCCACAAATCAGGAACCCAGCGCCTCCCATCCGTCTTGGCTGGCCTCTTGACCAGATTTTGGTCTTCTTTTCTCATCAGTTCCATCGCAGAATAAGAGCTATACACACGGAAAAGATACTGGAAAGGACAGGAACTCTGTAATGTTTGAGCCCAGCATTCAAAGCCCACAGTTTATGGTTAGCATTTCACCATTTTATCTTCGTTGCACGTTCTAAGAAGTTTTGAGACAGGACTCGCTGTAATTATCCAAGATTGTCAATCAATAGTCCCCGTGAGCTTCCTTCACCACCACTGGAGTCTTGTGCTTCATTCACGTTAAAATATGTTTGACTGCTGTTGGTGTGTGTGTGTGTGTGTGTGTGTGTGTGTGTGTGTGTGTGTGTAGAGGCAAGCGTATGCTCTGATGTCTTTGCTACTCTCCAGCTTATTTGTAGAGATAGAGGCCCTCTCTTACCTGGAGTTCCCTGACTTCCTAGTCTGCCTGGCCAATTAGCTCCAGTAATCCCCCTGTCTCTGCTCCCCACCCCCCAAAACATTGGCAGCTTTTCTGTGGGCACTGGGTATTTTAACTCAAACTATGATGCTTAAGTAGCAAGTACCTGGCCTACTGAACTGTCTCTGCTTGCCTGATGCGGTTTTGAAGGGATAACCCCGACTGTGCTTAAACTCTGCTCCAGTGTACGCTCTCATGCAGCTCGGTCAGAGCTTGATGCATTGGATTTTAACAGACGATCCTATTCCTGTTGTGATATAGTAGATCTGGAGCCCAAGAAACCCTCCTCTGGCCAGACTGCCTTCTGGAGCTGTCTATACTGAGGACACAGACATTTATAATGTAGCATAAACAAAGTCTGCTCAAGGTTTTCAAATAGTTGATTTACACAGAGCAAGTAGCTCTGCACTTACCACAGTGTTCTGGCTGGGTGTGGTGGTCCGTGCATATAATCTCAGCACCCTGGAGGCTAACACAGGGGGACAGGGATTGGGGATATAGCATACTTACATAGTCTAGAGTTTGAACTCTAGCAGTGTGCACCCGGCAACCATGCACGCACTCGTGTGCACCCCCCCAACACCCAAGCCACATCAATACAAAACCAGAATTCTGCTACTTCTTTTATTTACTGGGATGTCTCCGTATGTTGGTAAGGTGGCCCCCAATGCCAAATCCTGTCTCAGTTTCCTGCGCAGCTAAGTTTGCAGGCGTGGGTCACCTTGTCCGGCTTATTGTTTTTAAGTTTCTATGAGCACAGGTGCTGTGGCCTGACTATGGCTCTTTGAAACTCATGTTGAAATGACGGTGCCCTTCTGGCTTTCTTTTGGAGGGGTGCAGTCACCTTGAGAGGGATTAATCCTTTTCTGACTTTGTTCTTCTGTGTTAGTCATGCCAAGGGTGGATTCCTATAGACCAAGGCTGTCTCTTCCCTTCTGCACACACCTGCTTGCCCTTCCCCTTCCGGCATGTGGTGGTGAAGCAGCCTGATGACGTCATGCTCTTGGCCTGCCCAGTCTCCAGCAGCGTGAGCCAACAAATCTGTTCTTTAAGCGTCTCTCGGGTCTCTGCTGGTATGGTGAAATGAACTTAGGGTGTTCACTTTTTGCTGTCCTTTTCAGCAGCCTGGGAACGCACCGCCTCGCTGTTCACAGCATCATGTTGCCTGTGAGCCCAGTCTTTACTAGCTCACAAACCTGTTCACTTGTGTTTCCTGAAATGATCCCTGCACATAAACTGGCAGTACCCAAATCCACGTCTCAGGAGCTGCCTCTGGGAGACCCAGAGAGAAGACAACTTCCTCATCACAGGCTTGCCAACACTCACAGCCTTGGGAGCAAGGACAGGATGTGGGTCCCTTCTAGGGGCCACTTCTTCTTTTGCTGCCCTTTGATCTGCCTTCTGTAGTTCACACTGTGGGCCCTATTGGGTGTTACTCTTAATTATCTCCTTTAATGCCTCTGATCAGATCAGTAGTTTGAAACGTTTGGGTTCTGTCTCTCAGTGATCAAAGACTTTTTTTCTTCTTCTTCTTCCTTTTTTTAAAAGACAAAGTCTCACCCTGGGCATAGGCTGGCTGGCTCAGAACTCAGATCTGCTTGCCTTTGCTTCTCTATTGCTGGAATCACAGGTGTTCCCCAAGACCTCCTGGACACTTGTTTTCCCCCTTTCCAGTGCTAAGGATGCGGTTTAGAACTTTGCACATGGTATGTAGTGGTCTCGTCCCAAACCATATGCAAAGCCCTTCACAAACAGCTTTTAGAGGTGTGGGAGCTTGCTGCCACACTAACAGTATTTTCCATATGCCATTGACTTTACTGTGCATGGTGACAGAAATTGGCGGCTCTAAGTCTGAGAGCCTGAGAGGTCCTGCCAATCATTTTACCCAATCTTCCAATTACACGTTAGAAAACACATCTGTTCGATGCCTTGTCCACCAGAGAAAGGTCTCTGGCCTGTCAGTCAGTTTCTTCCCTTTTCATCTTTCTCTTATCACAGTCCAATCTCCTTTCCCTTGTTGGCTTCACTCGCCTTAGCTCACTAAGACTGTTATTACTTATTTCTAACCAAGCTATGTCTTCTGTGCTTGAGTGCTCCACTTATATCCATGCCATCCTCCACCCTATTCTAGTTTTGAAAATACATCTCCCCAAGTATTTTTGCAACAAAGAAAAACTGGGGAATAAGCAAAGTGATGTTGTAATTGTCAAACCAATGGTCTTGCATAAGTAAGCTCCCCCTGGACCTCCTGTGCCTGGGTACAGAAGTGGCGGCCATCCCGTGCACCCCTTCCCCCCCCAGGAAGATGAGCTATGTCTCACAGCCTGCTGAGCCCAGGAGCGGCTCACGTCTGAATGTGTCACTTGAAGTTCCTGTGTTGGAAACTTAACCCCCAAGTGCAGTGGTGTTGAGAAGCAGGGCGTTTGGAGGTGCATGGGATGTGCCGACTTTGTTGTGTGCACTCCTTGACCAGGGTTTTGATTTTCGACGTCCACAAGGCGTGCCGGGTTGTGTTGCTGGCCTATTCCTAGGATGTTGCAATGAAGCTGCGGCTTCAGGAAGTGGGGTCTAGCAGGGAATCCTGGGTCACTGAGGGGCTAGGGGGATCACTGAGGGGCTGGGGGTGTTAGGGGACCCTGCTCTTTCCTCTCCCTTAGCTTCTGGCTGCCATGTGATGAATGATTCTGCTCTGGCACATGCTCCCTGTCACACTGTGCCATCTTGCTGTAGGTCAAGAAGCAACAAGGCCAAGCTGAGGGAAACAGCTTTCTCTTGTTACAGTGATGGACAGTTAGCACACTCTGCCCCTGTGGACCTTGACCCGAGTCTTCTTCCCAGGATGGCTGATCTCTTCACTTTTCCATGTTTTCTCTCTTCATCTGAGACACCTATTTTACTCCGACCTGGAACAGATTGATATTTATTTTCCAACTTACCACCTTCTTGCCTCAGTTTACTTTTGCTTTCAGATACTGTTTTAGTAGCTTTTCTATTGCCGTGACAAAACACCATAAACAAGGCAGCTTAAAGAAGGAAGGGTTTGTTTGAGGCTTGTAGTTCCATCGCCACCACAGCAGGAATCATGGCAGGAGGAGGCAGGAATGGCTCAGAAGCAGCAGCTCACGGCTTGCTACACAAGCAGGAGGCAGAGAGGCACACTGTGAGGCACACTGTGAGTCTTCTGAAGCTTTAAGGCCACCCTTTGTGACATACCTCTTCTGACAAGGCCACACCTCCTAATCCTTCCCAAATAGTTCCATCAACTGGACCAAGTACTCAAAGGGACTAGTTTGTAGGGTCATTCTTATTTAAACCACCTCAGATACCTAATGACAAGGGCTTGTCCCCACCCCCATTCATATGCTGAGGCGCTATCTAGTCCTACATAGGTCTGTAAGGATAGGTAGGGTCCTTGGGAAATAAGAAAGTTGAGGTAAGTCAGGAGCGGAAGAGCTGGCTCAGTGGTTAAGGTCATTTGCTGCTCTTGCTGAGGACGTGTGCTTGGTCCCCCAAATCCACATCAGATGGCTTACAGATGCCTGTAATTTCAGTTCCAGGGGCTCTGATGGCATCTCTGGTTTCTTCACATGGTGCACATACAGACAAGCAGACACACACACACACACACACACACACACACACACACACACACACACA
>OU015751.1:55409105-55419239 GCA_907169655.1 Acomys percivali
ACACACACACACACACACACACACACACACACACACACACACACACAGTCTCAGATACCAGAGTATATTTTCTATCTCAAGGATTTTGGATATTTTTTGTCTTTTCCCAGGCTTTACATTCTTAATTCTTTTTAGCATATTTTTATGCTATACTGTTTGCTTTAATAATAATGCCATCTGATTCTAAGCTGTCAGTGTTGCATAGTTTTGAGTAAGTAGACTTACTGTTCTCTTATGGGTTATGACTCTCAGTATGTTAATCTCTCAAGGATGCTGTTTGCATGAATTGTACTGTTTTAGTGCTGGGTGGGTTTGTTTTGTTTTTTAAAATTTATTCCTGTGATTATTCTTGAGGTTTGTCAGAAAGACAGTTCAGTTACATAGGACAAGGTTGATCTGGAGACGCAGCTCTGACTTTTAAGTAGCATTAACAGTGGTGAGTCTGGCACCAGTTCCCTGTAAGCTCTGCAGTCAGCTGCTGTGAGTGCTGGCTCTGTCCCTCAGCTCTTTTCAATATATATTTTGCCTCTGCCTTAGGTAGTTTCTTTTCATGCGCGCGCGCATGTGTGTGTGTGTGTCTGGGAGGCCTTCCTCTGATTTTCGTAGTCCACCCAGACTCTCAGCTATTCCAGTGTCATCCTCTGTCACTCTCGTCTGTGCTTTTGAGGCCTAGTCTCTCCCTGACTTGGGACTGGGTTTCTCAGCTGGGCTGGGTGGGTGTCGGATGTCTGGCTCATCCATGGTGCTGTCTCAGCCTCTGAGCTGCTTCTCCAGGCCTCCTCCGGGGAAGTCAGGTCTTCTGTTTAATTAGCTGCCTCGGGACCCTCCTTGCTCAGCTCCTCAGGGTTGGAACTTGAGGTAGGCACCAGCACATCTGGGATGTGGATTTTGGGAGTCTCGCTGTTATGACTTGGCTAGCCTGAAACTTGTTAGGTAGACAAGGCTAACTACACACTCACAGAGCGCTGCCTGCCTCTGCTGAATTAAAGGTGTGTAGGTGTGTGCCAACATGCCCAGCCCCTCCTTTTTTTTTTTTTTTTGGTAGTAGTGACATGTAGAACAAACATTTTACCTTAGAAAGAGCTATGTTTGTTTGTTTGTTTGAGACAGGGTTTCTCTGTGAGGCCATGGCTGTCTTGGAACTCACTCTGTAGACCTTGAACTCAGAGATCCTCCTGCCTGTCTCCCTGCCTCTGCCTCTCGAGTGCTAAGATTAAATGCTTGTGCCACCTCGGCCGGCCTAGAAAGCTTTTTAAAAAAGAAAAGATTTTGAGTTAATTCATTTGCCACATTGCACACCCCTTATAACACGATCTGTGGCTTTTAGTATATCCAGAGTTGCACAGTCACAGTTGTGTGACACCCGTCAGATGGCCTGTGTCCTAGTCCTCTATACACCTAGACACCCTCCGTACCTCAGCCCTCTGGTACCCAAGTCCTAGTCAGTCAGTCAGATGGCATCCTTCAAATAGACCGTGTCCTAGTCCTCCCCATGCCCAACATCCTCCGTACCTGAGCCCTCTGATACCCGCCTTGTCTCTGCCTCTTGTAGCTGTGGGTGCTGTAGGCATTCTGTATGAACAGACGCACAGGGACTGTCTTTCTTCAGCATGGTGTCTTCAAGTCCATGCGTGCTGTAGTGGTGTCGGTACCTCATTTCCTCTTCTGTAGTCGTCTTTCACGGTGTGGCTGTGCACAGCACACTGCTCAGTTGGTGGATGGATGGGGCTTGTTTTGAGTTCCTAGGGGTGATACTGCTGTGGGCATGTATGTGCGGTTTCTGTGTGGACTTCTGGGACCAAAGAAATCTGTGCTAACTGTGCCTGGTGAGGAACTACAGAGTGTAGTGTCTGTGACACTCCCACTGGCAGTAGAGGAATGTACCTTTTCACATCTTTGCTAATGCTTGTAATGTCTGTCCTCTTTCCATTATGGCCTTCATAATGAGTATGGAGTGTTATCTCAGTTGTGGTTCTCATTTGCATTTCTTTGATGACTAATAAAGTTGAGCATGTTTTTACTTGCTTTTTGGCCTTTTGCATGTTTTTATGGGAGTGTGTTCCAAGTCTTTAGCTGTTGCTTAACTTGGGTGCTATTGTGAGTTCTGAATCTTCTGCCTAAGTGCTCTGCGCGTGTGCAGGACTGCCTGGCATACAGTGTGCTGCAGCGGCTGTCTGAGTTCTGATCGCATTTTCACTTTCTTGATGGTATGTTTTTTTCAAGCACACTGTTCATTTTGATGAAATCCAGTTTGCCTGACATCTAAGAAACCTTTTCCCAATTCAAGGTTGTAAAGGTTCATCCCTGTGTTTTCTTCTTAGTTTTAGCTCTCAGATTAACTCTTAATTAATTTATACATGTTTCCAGGTGGGTGGATATTAACCCATTTACATATAGCTAGTGAATTGAGGGCCATTTCTTAAGAAGACTTACATCCCCCATTGAATTATGTTAACACACTTGATAAACTTGACATAAATGTTGAGAGCTTCTGGGCTCGCAGTGTCAGTTCAGTGACCGCTCTGTCTGTCTTGCGCAGTGTCACGGTGAGTTGATTACTATACCTTTGTAGTGTTTGAAATTGGGAGGTGTGTGAGCCTTTTCCCAGAGTGGCTCAGCAGGGAGCTGTTGATTTTTGCCAGTCTTTTCCTTGACACATGCTGCCACACATTGAAAGGAGCAGTTTAGCAGTTGCTAATAACTTTTCCATTCAGTACTTATCCTCTCAAAGTCAATGTTCCTCCTTTTTTTTTCTTTCTTTCTTTTTTGGCAAACTGATGTATATTTATACATCTGTACATGTCATTATATAGTAGACCACCATGTTTCTGTAAAGGAGTGTCCAAAAATGTTGCTAAGTCCTGTGTGCTTAGGGTCTTATGATGCTATAAATTAGGGGCCATACAGTACAGAAGAAGATAAGATCTTTTAAGGAATGGGAACGAAGCCAATATCTAGATGTAAATATCTTTCAGAAATTATGCTGTAAAGCACTTCCAGACATGTATAGATTTTATATGTAGATTACATGCCTCACATGTAATCACATGTGTCACAGGTGTCGTGGGATTTAGGGCTGATCAGAGACTGTCCGTGGAGCACTAAGTTTCCTTAGATTTTCAAGACCCAATTGTTCCAAAATTTCTGTTAAATCCAAATCTTTATTCTGTTTAAAATATTAGGAAAAATGTGTCTTGCTATTCCAGTGTTCCAGTTTGACTGTGACAAATGGAAAATTTCTTAGTCTTCCATCATGTGACTGTACCAAAAATAGCACACGAAGGGGCTCCCCATTTCAGTGACCACCCTGAAGGCCTCATGAAAAGAATGGACTGGCTAATAGTTTTTGTCTTATTCTTCACTCATACAATACAAATAAGCCTCAGATCTAATCCAGACCTCCAAAGAACAGTGATGACCCTGTCCCCTAAGACAGGGTCACCCCGAGTGGCCCTGCCTGCCCCTGAACTCACTGTATAGACCACATTGGCCTCAAACTTCCAGAAATTAAAGGTATGGGCCACCATGCTTGATTCTTTTACACTTTCAAAGCATAGTTTTCATTTAGTTTGTTCAACTGATGGTTTGTAAAAGAGGAACTGCCCAGAGCACGGGCGTCACCCAGCCTCTGTTGGACTACACTTGTGGAGGAGGAAGGTTTAGCTCACAAGTGTTTCCTTTACTTCTGATGAAACTTTTGTTGAGACATTAACTTCAACTCTGAGAAAATGGTGCCCTTTCCGTGTGACCTGTAAGGACCGACGTACTGACTTTCCAGTCAGGGTCTTTGAAGAAAATATTTTCTCTCCACTACAGAAGTACAAGAGACTTGGGGCTGGAGAGATGGCTCAGAGGTTAAGAGCACTGTCTGCTCTTCCAAAGGTCCTGAGTTCAATTCCCAGCAACCACATGGTGGCTCATAACCATCTATAGTGAGGTCTGGTGCCCTCTTCTGGCCTGCAGGCAGAATACTGTATACTTAATAAATCTTAAAAGAAGAAAAGAAACTTGTTCTACATCTGTCCTGTGTCTTCCATTTATCTGATGCAGCAAGGAAACTGTGCTTCGAGAAGCCCGGCTCTGCTGCTAGCCAAGCCCGGCTCTGCTGCTAGCCAAGCCAGGGTGAAGAAACAAGTGGAAGCTCCCCTACGGTTGTTTGATTTCCATGGACGCTCACTTGGGCTTAGGGCGGTCAAAGAATGGGTCTCTTCGAGACTACAGACCTTTTTTCTGGGTACAAAACCCACCCGTCATGGGATTGAAACTCATTTCTGGCTAGTTAAAAGAAAATTAATTAAGAAATGGCTGTTTCCCAAGTTTTCATGAATTCTTTTTTTATTAAGAATGTTCCCCAGCCAGGTGCAATGGCACACACCTTTAAATCACAGCACTCGGGGAGGCAGAGGCAGGGTGATCTCTGTGAGTTCGAGGCCAGACTAGTCTACAAAGTGAGTCCAGGACAGCCAGAGCTACACAGAGAGACTCTGTCTTCAGAAGCCAACCCTCCCCCCAGTCTCTCCCACCCCTGCCTCTTGAAACAGTGTCTTCGTATGCTGTCCTGGGCCGCCATAGCTATCCTGGAATTTGAGCAGTCTCCCAAGTGCCAGGATTAGAGGTGTGTGGCTTCCCGTTTAGACTAGTCCCTCAACAGTTTTCATTGTCAGAGAACGTGACAACAGTGTGAGGCCTCAAGAGCTAGAAGAACAGGTGTGTGTGAGCAAATCGCTGTGTTCTTGTGCTTGAGCCGCCATAACAAAACGCCGCTGCCTGGGAGGCTCCATGTTGTAGAAGCCTGAGATTGTGGGAGGGAGGTGCATTGCTGGTGTCTTCTGAGGCCTTTCTGCTTGCTGTGTAGAGTCGCCTTCTCAGTGTCGCCTGCATGCTTCCTTGGCCTTTCTTTTCATAAGGCAGGTTTCCTGCTCTTAAAGGAGAGATCCCTGAGATTGCACTGGGGCCCTGGTTTGTAACTTATTTACCCGTCATGGCCCAATGTATTGTTGGTTAAGGCTTCCTTTCACCTGGGAATTTAGAGAGAGACTCAGTTGGCCCGTAATAAAACACACACACACACACACACACACACACACACACACACACACACACACGAGGCGGGGGCAGGGGAGAGATAGATTGCGACTCCTGAGTCTAGGCGCTCCAGGTCCTCATTCCAGATGCTGTGGATACAGAGTTGGTAAAGAACAGAAGAAGCTCCATGCTTTTATGTGGCTTAAGACAACAGGGAGTAAACGTGCCGGCCATTCCTGCGTGGAACACCACCCTCCAAATGCGCTGGCCTAACGTATCATTTTGGTTTCCACGGTTATGTGGGTCAGGGGTCGGCTTGATCCGTGCTCTGCTTGGTGGTTCTGGTCTCTGCCCCAGCGCCCCAGGCAGCTGCTGTGTCACCTGGCAGTTAACCAGAAGGTCTGTGGTGCACGATGCAGGTTGGCAAGTGTTTAAACGCTCTAGTCTCTTTTTCTTCTTTTTAAAGTAATGGTAAAAAGATACTGAGTGTTGTGGGAGAGGGGACGCTGGGGGATTGAGGTGGAGATAGAATACTGACCTCTAAAAATAGTTTCATTCTAGCCAAGGCTCTCGTCACCATCAGTTACAGTGTTAGCAGGTGAGTGTGAGGAGGGAGGAGTTTTCTTCCATCCCTTGAGATAGGACAATAGCAGAGTGACCAAATGGCTTCAGCTTTCCTTTCCTGCAGGAGCCTCACTTCATGCATGGTGATGCTAGCTAGACCTGCTTTTCTTAGCTCAGCAGGAAATGAGACTAGGGCTCGGTGGAAGGAAGTCAGATATACTCAACTTTCAGTGTGCAGGCTCCAATTGGTTGTCTAGGAGAACAAATAAGTTGGTATCCCTCCAAAAAAATGCTGATTTTGAAAAGGCACTCAGGACCAGCGACAGTAGGTTCTGATTGAGTAGGTCTGCGGTGAGGTATGGGCCTTTTTGTGTCTAGTCTGTCTGTTCCTCCGTGATTTGGAATACTGAGGACACAGGAGATTGGAGTTAGCCCGAGTGTTGGTGCTTACGCATCCACTCAGGTGTTCATTGGAGTGGAGCAGACCTAGGCCAGTGGCAGATTTGGATCCCGACTGCGTCTCTTCTATGCGGGGTCAAGTGTCTTGTGTAGCCACACGTTGATGATGCGACTAGAGTATAGCTTTTAGTGAGGACTCTGGTTTTTCTGGGACTCACTTGGTGAGAATCGGGTATTAGAGATTGCAGTGTCTGACCCTTGATTTCACAGGTGGAGGTAGGGACCTGTGTGGTCGCTCAGGCCCCAGGTTTACAAAGATATGAGGGCTCGCGTAGTCTCTCCTCCTTTGGGAGTACAGATAGGTGCTGCTTGCCCCAAGTGGCATTTGGTGACCAGATAGCATCCAAAACTCTTGATGGGCCTCAAATTCCATTTTTGTTTATAGTGCATGTCAAGTAGAAAGTACAGTTGTTAGAGAGAAAGAGAGCAAGTGAGCAGGTTTGCCTTCTGAATGAGACGGGTCGCAGAGTAGCCCAGGGCCTGCGTGGCCTGTAAACCGTGGCAGAGTTTCTAGTGAAACAGAAGAGGCCATTGTGGTGGTGAGGAGAAAAGCTACTGAGACGTAGTCATAGGTTTTCAGTCTGTGTTCTGAGTCGGTGGGGGGAGGTCGGTGGGGGGAGAGAGGCATAAACAACTAGCCGCATAACTCAGGGAAGATCTTGATCACGCCCCTCCCCCTTTGATGGTGTGCGCTTTCCTGCATCCAGCTAAGAGTCAGGGAGAGTGTCACTGCCAGAGTGAAATCCTCGGACCACCGTGTAGTGGGAATGCAGATGCCATAGCGGCAGTGGGCGGAAGGTGGGGTGGGCTTGACAAATGGAAGTGTCGGTCAGAAAGAAGCCTTGGCAGAGCTCTGCATGTCTTCGGGGGTGGTGGTCAGGGCTGCTCCCCTGTGGACGGGCCTGGGAGGAGCTGAGGGAGAGCTAAGACCTAGTGAGGCAGAGGGACTTGGCCCTCACTCCCTCTGTCCGTCCTTATCTTCGGACTGATAGTGCTATCTGAAATAAATTACTTTCCAGAGTTTCCGAACTGTGGTTTGAAGTAAAGGGAAAAACTACTAAGCTATTTGAAGATATGTTCCTTTCTAAAAATTCCAAAAGTTGTAGACTGGCTAAAAATTCCTGCAGTTACCTTAGTGATTTTTTTCCCCCCAAGATTGTTTTATTTAATTTTCCCAGTCACAAAAGTGGCTGTACAGTGACAAGATGACTAGGGTTCCCTGGCTTCCACTTGGCCATTTTCAAGGTGTGTCTCTGCCTTCATGTCCTACCTAGCTGCAATCTCTCTCTTACCATCTTAGCTGCAGGCACTGTAATAACTGTTATTTTTTTTTTTTTATCAGTTTCATGTCTTAGGCTTTGATTTCTTTTGTTTTTAAAGATACACTTTATGTAAATGTATTTGTCTGCATGTATGTATGTGTACCGTGTGTGTACCTGGTGTCTGGGTTCTGTTCCCAGCACACCCAATGGCTCACAACCACCTGTAACTTGAGTCGTAAGAGACTCCAAGGCCCTCTTCCTGTGAGCAAGCCAGTGAGCAGCACCTCCCATGCCTCTGGAAAAGACTTCTTCAAGTCTCACACCAATACCGGCTGCTGACAGGTGCTACACATGGTGGCTTAGAGGCTCTGGTGCACAGCAGTGCCACCCACACTCAAGTCTTCTCCTGGGGCTGCAACACCGACATCAGTTCTGCTCTAATCCTCATAGTGACTGCACTGTGCAAGCCAGACTGTGACTTGCTGCTCTTGAGTACTGGGAGAGGTTTTCAGTCAGCCATATCCACGCCTCAAGCACAAACCCTGCACAAGCTGCCGTCCTGCTTTGTGAGGAAGCTTTACAGCTCACTGAGATGATTCTGAGCAGCAACAGCTCTATCCGAAGCGTTCCCTTCAAATCTCTTGTGCCTGCTTTCTCTCTGTAAACCACAGTAAACAGTCTCCGAACTCAAAAGGACACGGATGGAGAAGATGCATTTAGCCCGAGCCTTGTTACTCCATGAGAGCAGGCCTGCCATGCGGCTGAATCGGTGCTGGGTTCGGGTTGTTTTTAGCGAGGCAGGAGAGGGGCTCTAAACCCTGGTGGGGAGAGTGCAGCTTTGTGGCAAGTCTCTAACTCTGTTAATCCCACCCCCTCTCACACAGCCTTGTTGAGCTCTCTGCTCAGGCACTGCGCTGCCTTCTTTTGCTGATCAGCCAGTCCTCCCTCCTCAAGGCTGGCAGTCTCCTGGAATGGGTTTCTACACAGGCCCGGAGAGAAGTCAGTGTGCCCTAGCAAAGGCATTTGAAGGTGGATTTTGAATTTTCAGGGTGCTTCAAGGGATTTCCTCTGTATATTGAAGTTGGATTGAAAATTTCTAAATGCAGTCAAACTTTCTTTTAACTCTGAGCCTACTAACTTGATAATGGAAATTAACTACCAAAGTCACGATTGTGGAACTGAAGTGTTAAATCTACCCCTATAGATAACTAGACAGTCTAAATTGCAAAGTGTTATGAATAATGCTAAATGAAATTTGGCCAGACTACAGTGCTTTGAAAGGTCGAAATAGAAAATCTGGTTTTCATTCGGATGAATCATAGGAAATAGTCTTAAAACTGTTATTCTCTGAAGACTGGCCTGCCTGATGCAACAGACTGCAAAGTCTGTGTCAGCTCTGCCGAATTCAGCAATGAACACTTCAACTTGTGTTTCTAAATTACGTAAAGGCCTACAGTAGATAGATAGGCCTGGTAATTATTCTCCTATCAAGAAAGCATTAGCAGAAGATTGCTTTTCCTGGGCAGGGGCAATGAGGCAGGGTCTCACAAGCCCAGACTAGCCTGGGCTCACAGCCCTAGTGTCCGGAATTACAACCTACTGTAACATGTTCAGCTCAAAAGATTTCTCCGTTGGGCTGCATTAGGAAGGTTCTGAAATCACAGCCAAGGAGCCGCGAAGATGCTCAACAGCTAAGCGCACTTTGCTGCTCTCGCCTTGGATCTGGTTTGGGGCCTTGCCCATCAATCACTAATTAAGACAGTGCCCCCCAGGCTTGCCTACAGCCTGATCTTCAGGAGCCATTTTCTTGGTTGAGGCTCCCTCCTCTCAGATGACTTCAGCTTGTGTTAAATTGACATACAGCTAGCCAGCTCAGGCTATCAAAGATAAGGACTGAAAGAGTTTCAGACTCTGCCTTTTCCTTTAGAATTTTTCTTTTTCCTATTCTGAGGACCGAGCCCAGGACCCTGAACAAGGTATGCAGGCAGCCTGCTTCTTAGTAACATCCATGTAGATATGAAGGCTTCTCGGAGCTTTGAACATTTTTTTTTTTCTCTCCACATCTTGGAGATGTAGTGGCTCTATAAATTTCTGTGGTAATATATAAATTTAGCACTGTATGAGCAGAGAGACAGATTTTAGTAAGATTCATTAGTGGGAAAAGCTGGGCCGTTCTGATTGTAGGGCAGAAGGGCGGGCAGGGAAACTGGGTGCGTGGCACACTTGTAAGTGGTCTTTGTAGCAAACATCTGAGTTAGTCATTTGCTTTTGCTTTTTTAGATTTAGTTGATTTTATGTTTTGCTTGCATATTTATCTGTGTACCATGAGTGTGTCTAGTGCCTGCAAAAGTCTCAGGAGGGTGTGGTCCCCTGGAGCTGGAGTGGTAGGTTGCGAGCCAACTGCATGTGGATGCTAGGAGTTGAACATGGTCCTCGGTGAGAACAAGTGCCGCTAACCACTGAGCCACCGCTCCAGCCCTGGACTAGTCATTTTTAGCCGAGGCTACCCTTGCTCTGATTTTCTTCCTCTCTGCTCTATCCAAGTGGACCTTGTCAGAGGGCACCTTGCATGGTGCCAAGGTAGAAGTCTTCCTGAACGGACAGATCAGGGCACTGGACATGCCACCTATTTGCTTTTTATGCTAGAATTTCCTGTTGAGATTAACAGGGATTTCAGGGATTTTCAAGATAACACTTCAGAATATCCCAGTTATTCTTCATCCTGGGCAGGTCCAAAAGGCTGTGGCTGGAGCACTGTTAGCTCGAGGAGGTGTATGGGAGAGTGCAAGTGCATGAGGAGGTGTGTGGAGAGTGCAAGTGCATG
>OU015751.1:55445436-55457091 GCA_907169655.1 Acomys percivali
ATCCTCTCAGCCTTTGGGATGGGTGGGTGGATGGTGGTCATCCTCTCTGCCTTTAGCGGGGTGGGTGGGGCCATTAAACTGCCTACTGCTGAGCTCGTGCTGTTCAGCATAGAATCATGCAGGCTTCATAGGCGCTTTAGAAAGGGAACTCAGCAAGGAGGGCCTTGGAATTTTCACGCTGACCTCTTGGTGGTCTAGAGGAGATGCTATTAAGACAAGACACGGTGGTGATGTGGCTCTCCTTCCTTATATGACTGTATGTAAGGGATGGGTGAGTTTGAGTCTTGCCTTCTCAAACAGTTTTTGTTTTTTAAACTTTAACGAATATTTTTTGAGATTACATTAAAATCCAACATTTCTTCCTACCCTTTTCCTTCCTCCAAACCCTCGCATATACCCCCACTTTCAAGTTCATGGCTTTTGTTTATAATATATATATATATATATATATATATATAAAATATTATATTTGTAAATAAAACATTTTTCTAAATATAACCATACAGACAGTGCTACTTGTATGTACATTTTCAGGGCTGATCGTTTGGTGTTGAGTAACCACTGCTGTGCTCTTTACTGGGAAGGACTGTTTCTCCCACTCTCAGTAGTCTTCAAAAGAAGTCGTCCTCCAAGTTAGGGTGCATGAGAAGCCACCAGACCCTGCGTTAGGACCTCGTGGATCTTGTTTTGTGCTCTTTAGTACTCATGTTGGGTCTGAAGTAGAAGCATACACATTCTGTGGGGACGGGGACAGTCTTTCTGTGTTTTTTTTATTGAGCATGAAGCTTAACATCTCTACCTTAGGTAGATTTTTTTTTCTTCTTTTACAAAGAGGTGCGTATATGTGCGTGAACACGTGTGCACATATACATGCATATATGTACTTGCATGCATGCATTCATGCCACCTGTGCCCAGGTGCCTCCATGGCTGGCAGAGCATGTTGTGTCCCCTGGAGCTGGAACTCTAGGTGGTGTGAGCGTTCTGGAACAGTTGCTGGGAATGAGACTCAATTTCTCTGGAAGGGCAGTATACACTCTTGACCAGCACTGAGCCACCTTGTTAGACCCTTCCATAAACTGTATTTAAATAAAATTGTCTGTATATGTGTGTGCATGCTCATACTTATGTGTGAATGTGGATGCATTTGTCTTGGGTGTTGCTGACTTGTCTGTTACTGTGAGACATGGGTTCTCTCGTTGATTGCTGTTGCGTGAGCCCGGCTAACTGGCCCACGAACTTCCATGGCTTCTCCTGGCACTGCCTTCCTCTCCATGGGAATACTAGGATTGCAGACACACTCCATCCAGCCTTATGTGAGGCCTGGCATGCAGACAAGAGTTCTTCATGCTTGTACTCGAAGTGCTCTTAGACGCCGGCTCAGCTGTCAACCCCCAGTGCGCATCTTAAGTCCAAATTCACTTTTCCAAACCAAGAAAACATCACTGAAATGTCTAGGAACAAAGGTCTGTGAAACACTTTACAGGTGAATGTGATTGACTCAGCCAGAACCCACCCCTGCCCCCTCCACGATGAAGAAGTGTCTTTCTGACTTTGTGGGAGAGCTTCTCTCTCTCTTGGTTGGTGCTGAGTGACAAGCCGTTCCTGCCCACTTGTCTGCAGAGAGGCTGCGCGGTTTGTGACAGGATTTCCATCCTAGGTGAATCATTGTGTTCTCTGTTTCCTTCTGGCCAGTGGCCACCTGTATGCCTGTGTGTATGCCTGTACCTCTGTACACCTGTATGCCTGTATGCCTGCATGTATGCCTGTATATATTCCTGTTTGTATGCCTGTACCTCTGTACCTCTGTACACCTGTATGCCTGTATGCCTGTTTGGGGATGTGGGAACGATTGTATGCTGCTCCAATTCTAAGGGACCAGTGTCCTCCCCTTTGATTGACTGTCTTCAGGTGATTATTGCTCCCTAAAAACTACCCTTTATACTACAACTAGTGCTTCTCTTATAGGGTAAATACAGTACTTCTCCACACGTGTGTGTGTGTACATGAGCACATGCAAACATTTTACCATCTCCCTGAGACATGTTGCGCAGTTTTGGATTAAACTTGGTAGACTTACTTGAGAGGAAGCATTCTGATTTTCAATATTTATTAAAAGAAAATGGATAATAAGATAATTATGGGATAAACAAAAGCTCATTACCATGTTCAGAGACCCATGGGCCGCCTCAAACCTTATGTTCACTAAGGTTGTTCTTTGTTCTAAGAGGCCCAGGCTGGGGAATGACAATATGTGTTCAGTGTTGGTTATTATGTTGCCATATTTGGTTATAAATCACTACCAATACTTATAGAATAATATGGTTGAAGTTTCTATTTAATTTGATTAGCGAAGATGTGTCTGTCTTACAGTACACACCTGGTCAGGGGAGTAGGTCTAAGCATCAACCTGAGCTGGTCAGTGTAATCACCTTTAAGGTTTAATTTTCCTGATTTATGAAATGAGGTCACTGATACTTGTGTGCTGTGAGGAGTACAGGAGTTTGCGGGGGCACACCTGTTCACCAGGTGTCTTCGGAGCAAGGCTGTGCTGGTGTCTGTGCTCTGCTCTTCCAGGACTGCAGGGCTGTGGGCCATCTGCCATGCTTGCGGGAGCTGAGTTTACTTGACTTGGTACCTGTCTATGCTGTTGAGGTTAAAAATGATTTGTTTTTCCCAAGTTAAGCATTTGCTTACTTAGTTTCATAAAGCAAATATAACCCTTCTCTACTGTTACATCTATTTTTAGGTTGGACAATGCCGAAAGACACAAAAGCGTTAAAGAAGGACGGGCTTTAGAGTGAGGGAACTGTGAGCAGAAACAGTGGTGCCCTGCGCCAGGCATCAGGCGTGTACTAGGCGGTGCTGAGATTTGGTGATGGAGCTGGGCGTGTGTAAGCCTAGAGCTTGGGAGACTGAGGAGGAGGAGCAGGACTTTGAGGTTATGCTTGGGTCTCAGAAAACCCAAAGCCTTGGAGAAGGTGGTACGGGACAACATTGGAGCCAGCCCTGAGGGCTGGGGTTGTAAGCTCTGTCTTTAGCTTCCTGGGTTCATTCACATATCTGCCAAGTTCCTGTTAATGTGGGAGAGGCCTGGGGGAGTTCCTGGGAGTGCACACAGCGAGTCTGCGGGTGTCTGACAAAGGTGTGAGTGCTCTAGGCAAAGACTGTGCCACATGGTCAGTTCCTTAGTGCTTGATGCTCGAAGGTGATGGGGAAACAGAGCCATTGCATCTCTCCTCACTGGGAGTTAAAAGGGACATTATTTCCTCTTGTCTTTTCTGTGGGCCAGGGGTAGACTTCACTAAAGACAGAGACAGGCTGCCACACTACCCTGAATCTTAAGGCTGTATCTATAGTGTGATTTTTCTTGGACCATGTGTGATGATGTATTGCACATTTGCAAGTGCAAGGTGGCAATTTTGACTTGGTCAGAAACAGTAAAGGAGAGTTGAAAAATAGGCCATTTCCCTTAGCTTATACCTCTACCAAACCTAGGTGGGGTTGTTTTTTCCCTTAAAAAAGAAACAGTCATTTTCCTAAAATTAAAATAAAAAGAGCAGTGGCACCAATATAGTATGTGCGACTTACTTAACCTTATTTGGAGTAAAGAAAGATGCCTTGCTGTAAGTCTCTGCAGAACATGCTGACAGATGCATGGGTTTTCTAGATCTGCATTTGAAAGTGGTCCTAACTCACGCATCTGAAGAAGCCCTGCCCTCTCTGTGTTTTTCCTGAGCTAGTGCAGCCCGGCACACCTATCTTCTCAAACAGAAGAAAAGCCGGAACAACCCTGTGCTGTTTCCTCCCTTCACCTTACTTCTAGCCATGAGAAATTTGCTGTAGCGGTTTGGAAATAGCCACTGTAGAAAGGCCAGAAGGCTAAAGGACTGTGTGACATTGTGCCCTTACATGGCCATGTCAGAGGGTAAGGCTCCACTGTGGCCAAAGTGCATGTGTCTTGGGTTCAAGAAAAGCATGATTTGGCTTTGTGATTGCGCTGTCCTAGTCACGCGACTGTACAGTCCTAGCCATGGGAGCTACTTGATGCTATTACTGCTAGATGGAACAGACGCACATATTCTGGGGTTGTATTTGGCTACTGCACAAATGTCACACACTGTCGCATCTTGATGATTGTATCTATAATTCTATGAAGTATGCCACTGCTGTGCCCAAAGGAGCCCAAGACACAGACTAAAGCTTGTTTCCAGTACTGCTGCTAAGCATGCTAGTTAGTTACTAGCTGTCAAGTAGTTAGTTACTAGCTGTCAAGTAGTTAAGTTACTAGATGTCAAGCAGTTACTCACTGTTGAGTCGTGCCGTTTTCAGGAACTGCCTTGTCCCTGTAAGTTGAGTTCCTGCACAGAATTCTGTGAGTAAACGGAGAGTTGTCCGTAGGTTTGATGTTATAAATTCACTCTTTCTGTCTTGAGATGAGATACAGGATTTTGAAAAATGTGAGAATGCTCTTTCTGTTTTGCTTTGTTGCAGAAGGGGCATTTAAAAAAAAAAACAACTTGGGTCCTTAAATAGCTCATGTTCAAGATAGCTAGATGGCTCCTAGTTACTGCCTTGAGACACGCTAGCAAGGCATTGCTTCAGAGAGTAGGCCTACGACCACGCCCCCTCTCCGTCAGTGTGAGAGGAGAAGATGCCAGGGGTTCCCCCTTTAAAATATAGAGTGATACAGAATGGGCTCCACAGTTTTAGCTCCCTGATGAGAGATTACAGTTCTAACAAAGTTATCTTACTTGCCCGGAATCTTTTTTTACATTTCTCTTACTCTGGGTCGTAGTCTCCATACTTTTGACATTGAGTCTTGGGGCTGTAGGAAGGTTTTCATAAATTGTAATGAAATAAAATAGTAGCTATTGGGAGTCCACCTAGAAAATGCAATTAACCACTTAAGGCATAATGTAAATATCTGTTTTGGGGGGAGCAGTTAAGAAAATACAGGTGAGCCTGACAAGTGCGTTACTTAAGTTGAAGGAGGAGCGGAGAGATGGCTTCCTGTGTGGTTACCAGCACCGCCACAGTGGTTCAGAGCCCTGCACCGCCAGTACTGGGGAGATCCAGTGCCCTCTTCTGCCTCCATAGGCTCCTGCATGCATGTACTGTCCATACAGAAACGCAGAGGCACACATCTATACACACACATTTGACACAAAGGTCATTTGGGTGTCTTGGCAGTAATGAATCTGTGAGAGAAAAAAAATCGCTATTTTATCTGTAACCATTTGCTATGCTGTCTTGTTTTCATAAGTCTGTAGTTCTATTGGTAAGGACAGTTACTCTGTCAATAACAGGAGAGCCATAGGGAGACCCCGTGTTAGAAACTGCAGCACCCCACCTGAGGGACTGTCGTGAATGTGGGCACTAACCAGTCTTCCTTTTCTGTTTCTTCAGGGTCGACATGTTAAAACAGGTCAGCTGGCGGCCATCAAGGTTATGGATGTCACCGAGGTAAGGTTGGCTTACACATGTTTATGAAGAGGATGTAACTTTAATGGTACCCCTGCACTACCTAGTTAGTACAAGAGCCTCAGAAGCACATAGCTTTCCCATGGCATTTGGCCTTGGTGACTTGTTGCAGATGGTCCCAAATAACTGAATTGGAAGCATTTGCTTCCATTTTTTTTTTTTTTAAAACAACCAACCCAAAATACCTTCCCTTTATTTGAGTGATGTCATCTTTGGCCACAAAATGGACTGTAGTTGGAAACATCTTCACTACTAGAAGAGAAAAGATTGGAGGAGGAGTCATGGAGGACACGCGGCTAGAGATTGAAGGGAAAGCTTTCCTTAGGGTGTTAGACCTAACCTGGGCTGTTAGTTTTTATTTTTTCATATTGGGAGAAGAAAACATCCAGCCACGTTCCCAGAGGTTGGAAGACAGAAACATCTGTTAGAATGCTGAGTAGATTGCTGGCAAAAGGTAGCTCTTTAAATAGTCACTGAGGGGAAAGAACTGAGCTTAAAAAAAAAAAATGCAAGTGCACACACTCATGTGCACACTCAGGGTATGCCTGTGTGGGCGCACCCTTAGTGGGCCATAAAGAGCCGGATCTACTTCGTTTTGAGCTGTAATGTTTTGTTTCCTGTACTTACTGCCTTTAGTCAGTGTTGAATGAGATTCAACAGGCACAGACTTTTAGGAAGAGCTCAGCAGCAGTCTTAGGAGTTTGCAATGCCTTCACATCAAACCCTAACCTGCTGAATCTTGACAGAAATATTTGAAGATGTGACATTTTATGAGGTGACTGCTATGGCTTTATCAAAGAGGCTACCTACAGACTTTTAAGAGGAAAGTGTGTTTGGTTGAATACCCAAAAGATTAGCCATGGATGGTTCCTTTGTATGTAGGATCATATCTTGGCATAAAGCTCAGTGGAAAACTAGATGCTTTTCAGCTAAACAGTCCCACTCTTTTATTTGTTTGTTTGTTTTTGTGTTTTTCGAGACAGGTTTCTCTGTGTATGTCTGACTATACTGGAACTTACTTTGTAGACCAGGCTGGCCTTGAACTCAAGAGGTCTTCCTGTCTCTGTCTCCTGAGTGCTAGGATTAGATGCCTGTACCACTACTGCCTGGCTTAGCTAAACATTTTTAAAGAGCAATGAAAGAGTAGCACATTCTAATTTATTGTAATTTAATATAGTAGGTATTTATAAAGTGCTCTCAGACTGGGCCAGGCAGTGGCACCTTCTTGATGAAGTCCACATTTCGTCCCCAGTGAGTCTTGTTTCTGTTTTGGGATATGGTAATCACCACAGCCCAGAGATTTTACAACGTGTAAAATGTATAAACATACTCGTTGACTGGTTTATTGTTAGAATTGTGGGTACCACTCTAAATGTAGGCCTTGGTCCCAGACAGGGGTGCATCCTTTAATCTCGGTGCTCAGGAAGCAGAGGCAGGCAGGTCTCTGAGTTTGTGGCCAGTGTATGTAGCATCCTCCAAGGACAGCAAGGGCTATATAAGGAGACCCTGTCAAGCACACACGCACATGCACATGCACACGCTCACACTACGACGAGCTCAGAGGTTGAGTTCTCTCAGTGCCGTATTTCCTGAGCAGCCTCAGATGGGCTTCAAGTCTGGGATCTCCTTCTCTAAGGCCGAGTCTGATTATAAATGTGCAGCACAGTCACCAGAGACAGCCTGTGAGGAAGATGAAGCCCAGAAGCCACTGTGTGCCTTTCACATTTCTTTTTCACTCATGCCTCATGAGAGCAGCTTTAAAGTACACGCACACTTACACCCATACTACGTGGTTTTGTGTGGCTATTGTTATCTTCTCTGCTGGGGGTTAATGAGACCCTTGTGTGTCCTAGCAAGGTAAGTGCTGTACCACTGACCTCACACCAAGTGTACACTTGCCTGAAAAGAAGACAGCAATGGGCAGACACATGGCATAAGTGTTTTTAGGGCTCCGTTAACAATAATGAACACACGCCCATGTATTCCAGTGAAGTGAAAACCAGATGCTAAGCCTTGAAAGGAACCAAGCTTCAGTCACCCGCTGAGTATATTAGCTCCTCAGTCATGTTTCTTACATGTTCCTTTTTTATAATGACCTCTGTAGCCTGGGGCTTAGACCATGTACAGCAGGTGGCATCGAAAGCGTTGCCCTTGCCTGCCCTGAACCCCAAGGGCTTCTGGACTTTGCACGTGAACTTACAGGCCTTCTCCTGGCTGGGGCCTGGGTGGCAGATGGGAGAGGTTGTGCCACTGATGCTGCAGATTTCAGCTCCAGCGGGGTGTGGGGGGGGTTGGGGGCGTGAGGGAGTGGGGGGAGTTCACTGGGGGGAGTTCTCTTGATAAGAGTAAGGTTCTGTCTGCTTTCCACTCTATCTCAGGAACAAACCTGCACAGGTTAATTCCTGGGAACATCACAGACCTGCGACTGTTAGCAGGCTCAGAGGGCAGGAATAGGTGGGTGGAAAGACCAAGGCATGGCTTTCTTGTTGGCAGCCCTGAACTAATCCAGCTGCAGCTAGCTACAATGAGTGGGAAAATGGAGGCCTGCCTCACCCAGTGTACTTGGGTATGTGAAGAACTTGGCCGCAACCTACCATGAGTTCATGTTCTCTGTGCTGCTTTGACGTGGGACTCTGTAGGAAATGAAGGGGCTGGTAAGGGAGGCACTTCTTTACAGATCTCTTAAGAACTGAGTACGGAAGTCCTCTTCTGAAGGAAGCTGTCTTTTATTTGGTTGGTTTGGAGAAGGGTTAAAGAGCACATTACAGGTTTTTTAAACTACCCGATAGTAGCACACTAAGGAGATCTGTAGTGTGGGTGTGTGTTTGCTCTGTTGTACAATAATTTTAGATTGAGAGGGATTTTTTGGAGAGTGTGTAGAGATGTCCCATGCAGCTGTCACTCAGTTTCCTGAGATGGCTATGGCAGTGCCCTGCAGAGCATAGCCTCATGGCTAAAGCAGGTACCAGAAGCCAGGAAGGCAGCTGAGTGCTCGTATCAGGTAAAGCCCTCCCTGGGACTTCAGGCTACTCCATGTCTGCTGCACCCCAAGGCAGGCCATTGGGAACCAGCTGAGCACACGCCCACCTGGCATTGTAGTGTTTGGAAAGTACTTGTTATTTTATCCAGGGCTTCTTTACCACCGAGCTCTTATCCCCGGCCCTGGTAGTTTAAGTTCTTAACAGTCTCATTTTATTTTGTGTCTTAATATTAAACTTGTGTTTACACAGGACTGTGTAGATTTGAGTGACCATTTGCTTTTGGTTAATAGTCTATAATGTTTTGTTACTTAAAGGTGAATTAGTTAGATCAGTGATTGTTAACTTGGGGTTCATAAATTGTGCAAAGTTTGTCTTTAGCCCCGATTTATGGTATAAACATATGGCCCTCTCCACCCCAACAGGGTTTCTCTGTGTAGCTCTGTCCTGGAACTCACACTGTAGACCAGGCTAGCCTCAAACTCACCGAGATCCACCTGCCTCTGCCTCCCCGAGTGCTGGGGTTAAAGGTGTGATCTGCCACCACCCATACAAACATCTATTCTCACAGAAAGATAGAACAGTGTGTATCAGTTAGTTCAATTAGACAGTTGCTAAGATTTTGTCTATGTGCTGTTGAAAAAACTTAGCAGTCATACTTGTTTGCCAAAGTATTAATGCCTCTGTGTGTGTCGGGGGGTGGGGGAGCGGAGGGAGAAAAAATGTTCTGAGATGAGAGCTTGCTATGTTATCTGTGTTGGTCTCTCAAATTCTTGGTTGCAGCAATCCTTCTGTCTCAGTCTTCTGAATAACTGGTATTATAATAATACACAACGGCACCTGGTGTGTTGAAAAGTGACTAAATTGATAATGACTGCACTTTTTGTTTTGAAGTAGTAATAACAACAAAAAATTGTTTTATGTAGTAATAGAACGTGCTTCAGGTTGTGGGTTAACTGATTTTAACTTAGGAATTGGCAATCAATAAAATATCTTTGTTAATAAGTCACTGTCTTAGTGATAGTTGCCAGCCTAGGGAGGAGATGTCTATTGTGACTCACAGTTCTTACTACAGTCCGTGGCATAGAAACCAAAACAGCTTCCAGTGGCTAGTCAGACATGTCTGAAGAGAGGACACAGGAACCATGCATTCTTGTGTTCACTCACTTTCTCCTCTGTGTAGTTCAGAACCCCAGCACAGAGAACGGTGCTGCCCACAGTGGGGAGGACCCAGCGCAGGGAATGGTGCTATGTGGGCAGGACCCAGCACAGGGAATGGTGTTGCCCAATGTAGGCAAGACCCAGCACAGCGAGTGGTGCTGCCCACAGTGGGCATTACCCAGCACAGGGAATGGTGCTGCCCACAGTGGGGAGGTCCCAGCGTAGGGAATGGTGCTGTCCATGTGGGCAGGACCCAGCACAGGGAATGGTGCTGCCTACAGTGGGCATGACCCAGCACAGAGAACGGTGCTGCCCACAGTGGGGAGGACCCAGCACAGGGAATGGTGTTGCCCACAGTGGGTACGACCCAGCACAAGGCCCACCCCATTTACCTGCTTTCTCCCGCAAGGCTCTGCCTACTAAAGGCTCGCAATCTTAAATAGCGCCCATACACTGGGGTCAAGATTTCAAACACATGAGCCTATGAGAGACATTTCACGAGTGCAAGTGTTGGCATTATTAATTATTTGTATACAAGTAATTGGTCTCTGTGGCCAAGAAAATTAATCTTGTTTCATATCCTTCTTTCCTAGTTGTAGACATTGTAATGAATTAGAAATGTAGCAACCATAATAACATGGTATATCCTTTATACCTTCATGCTTAGATTTCATGCCCAAGAAAAGAAAGTATTAATGGTTTGATAGTTTGAAAGAGTGAGCATGTCTGTAGTCCCAACGTCTTAGAGGCAGGGGGATTGCCCCAAGTCAAGTAGGCTGGACTTTGTTTAGAAGACAAAGACTGTCATGGGACTAATGAAACTGCTTAGTCTTTCATCTGTAGACAGACATTGAAGCACATAAGTATGTTCCAAGTTGAATTCACAGTTGTGAGCCTCATAGAAGCTGGCTTCATCATTTTGTGTTCATGTCCTAGCTTTTTCCTGGAGGCAGTCATTCTTACAAGATTCCTTAGAATAGTGCTCAAGATTAAAAAGATGAAGCTTAGGTTTGCAGCTACAGAATGAGATGTAGCCCTGCTTTCTAGGCTCTTTACCAGGGCTAAAGCACTGAGTTTAGTGCATTTTACTGGATAAGCTGTGTTTCTTCGCTTCTTTGTTTTCTTTAATTATATTAAAATACCATTTTAAAAATTATTTTATCTTTGTATATTATATGTATGGCTGTTTTGCCTGCGCACGATGTCTGTGCACCACAGTCATGGCCAGTGACTGCCAGAAGAGGGCCTTGGATCCCTGGAGTTCCAGGTAGTTGTGAACTGCCCCGTGGGTACTGGGAATTGAACCCAGCTGCTCTGAAAAAGCAACCAGTGCCCTTAACCACCGAGCCTCTAAAACACTTGTTTTGCTGAAGATGTTTTTAAGGCCACATGGTGCTCTTAGTGTGTATTTGGTTCTGTGGTGAATTAGAATGGTTAATTATGCTGCAGAAACATTTATTCTTCATTAAAAGCAAAAGCACCATGCTGTGACAGGGTGTGCCTTGAAATCGTTAGTGCTTCACATTCAGGTTGGATGTTGACACATTTTAGTTCAACTTTATCTTATTTTTCCAAGTAAATACAAATTACTTAACATATTTTGTAGAACTAAAATTGTGTTTTTAAATCTATCTTTTCATTTTCCTGTTCTCCTTAGAACATTATATTAGAACATGAGACTACAAAAGCAAAGTCAGCAGGTGGGGAGATTCATCAGTGAGTCTAAGGGAGGCTAGGCGGAGACCTCCCCTAGCCATGGCCTGAGGAGACAGGCAGGCCAGACACGCGTACTTCTTCCAAGAACAAGGGGATTTTCAGCTACCAGCGAAGCTTCCTAGAGATCAGGCCCTGAGTTTTAGTTTGAGGGTCATAGTACAAGCAGCCTCTATTTAAACCAGTTCTGCAGCAGCGATTCCACACGGTCTTTGGTCTCTTGTCTGAGCCACCCTCCACACTGCTGGCTCCTCTCCACTGCTGGCCCCTCCTTCTGCACTGCTGGTCCCTCCCTCTGCACTGCTGGTCCCTCCCTCTGC
>OU015751.1:55457101-55483930 GCA_907169655.1 Acomys percivali
TCTGCACTGCTGGTCCCTCCCTCTGCACTGCTGGTCCCTCCCTCTGCACTGCTGGCCCCTCCCTCTGTACTGCTGGCCCCTCCCTCTGTACTGCTGGCCCCTCCCTTCACACTACTGGCCCCTCCCTTTGCACTGCTGGCCCCTCCCATCACACTGCTGGCCCCTCCCTCTGCACTGCTGGCCCCTCCCTCCTCTGGGGGAGGCTGGTTAGCTTTTCCAGTGACCCTGTGAACTGCAAGCTTGTCTCCTCCTCCCTTGCTGAGAAGGGTGGGGAGGACTCAAGATGCTACAAGGGGAGCTAATGCTGAACAAAATTCCAGGCAACTCTGAGTTCTTTGCCCCAGCCTTCCCACTCTGCGCACTGCATCCAGAGCATGGAGAAGGAAGTTGCTTTTGGTGCTGTGACCTTTTGTTGTACCTCAGAGAGCAGGAGTGAGGGTGGCAGCTTGTCAGGGTGATTTCCTGGGGATGACCATTTTTCTGAGACCCATGAGACCCCCTAGTGACTGTTTCTTTGTTGAGTGAGTGAAGGTGTTTATATCAAAAGGCCGCCTGTCATCTTTGTAGCTGTTTCCCATTTGACAGTGCCTGGTGAACTCTTACTCCTACTGCAGGTTCTGGACAGAGCTCAACAAAGCTGTGGTGGGTTTTAGTCAGTTGCTTAGGAAGAAGGGGAAAACAATGGGAAGTTCTCCAACAGATCTTAAAAGTATTTTTACTTTTTTTTTTTCCGTAAAATATGCTTTGCACATTTTTTGCCTTCCCCCAGCTCCTTCCAGATCTGTGTGTACATACACAGGGAAGCCTTAGTGTTCAGGTCATGCACTTGCCTGGAGACTTAGAGTGGGAAGTAAAGTTCTCTTAGGGTTTGCTGTCCCTCGCTTGCTTAGCTTCTTACTGCAGCCAGTCACTCTAGGGACTCCCACCTGGCCAGTCGTTTATCCAGGAGGTAAATTCCTTCTCTTTGCCTCACCTCGAGTATGTATTTCCTGTAACCCTCTCTTCAGTTACCACCTCCGAGCGAGCTCCTATCACGTGCTTATCAGTAGCGTGCCTGGTCTGTCCATACATGCCAGTTCTGTCTGTACAACTCTAGGCTGTGGTCTACAGGTCAGTGTCAGCTAATTTCATCATGCTATCACAAGTGTTTACTTCTTACTCGTAGTTGTTCTTGTGGTTGGGTCACAGGGTCTTCAGAGGTGAGTCCCCATCCCCGCTGTCTGTGCTGACGCCTCACTGAGCCTCACAGACAGGCACTGCCTTTGTTGTTTTTCCTAACCTCAACAGAGAAGGTCTAGGCGTAGCCCATGACTCCGCCATTCTCCTGGTGCCTGAGCTGAGCCCAGGATGCAGACCAGGCTTAGCACCTGTCCCTTCATTCACAGGGAAGGAAGATGAGGCTGCCTGGCCCTTCACTAAGCCTGACTGTGACATGGTGTATGTGACCAATGGGTGCAGCGTGCTTGGCATCATCAGCACCGAAATGATTTGGTTTAGAGTGTGGTTTGCTCTTGCAGCTCTGTGAAAATTAATAATAATGCAAGACTGCTTCACTGACATGGAAGACACATCCAAAAGCCCAGGCTGAGTCTTGAGTTTTCCATGTAGCCTGAAGACCTCAGTGAATTACTGTCGTGCTGTGCCCCTGGTCGGGTGGCGTGTCTGTATGGCACGTGCTGACTCTGGCTGTGCCGACTTCCTGCACTCTTAACATACCAAGAACAGAAACAACTTCAGTTAGACCATGGGGGTAAACTTGGCTTGGATTAAACTTCTGAAAGTGCCCTGTCAGACACATGTTTGTTCTTAGTAGCCCCTGTGCATTCTAAAAAGGATCTTCAGAAATCTATACCACTGTGGTTTTTTTTTGTAGATGATATGTTTTAAAATTATACACTGCGCATTTGTTTATATTATTTTTGTATGTTAGAACTTACATGTGCCCTTAGTTAGCATTTACCTCACTGGTTCTTGCACTGGATTAGGTGAGATGTCTAGCTGTTCCTTGATAGTTTTAGTAGCCTAAAAGCCCTTGTTCTCCTCTGCCTCAGATGTTTTCTTAGAGATCTGTGAGTGATCAGCTGCGTTTTCCCCTTCTGTGTCTAGTTTTAGTCAGTGAGACTGATGGGCTCAGCCATTCAGTGACAGAAGCCACCATCCCTCAGTGTCGTATCTTAGCTCAAAGTGTAGTATGGAGGTCATGTGTCTCAGTGCCGTACAGGTTTGCTTTGTCTTACTGATAGATTACTTGGTGTAGGCTTGAGTGTGGATGTGGCTGTGCTGGCTGGTGGCTTCCTGTGGGTTGTTTTCGCTGTTTTTCTGTTTTTGTTTTTCTGTTTTGTTGCCTGCTCTTGGAAGGCTGACAGGAAAGTCATGATGTGACTGTTCTTCCTAGACTTCACTTTTATGGCTGGTTGGAGGAGGATGAGCTGGCCAGGTTTCAGGGAGACAATACCCTTCCTGCTTAGGAATTTAAGTAGGTAATGATCTTCCAGGGTTTTCACGGGGTAGTCATTGAAGGTTTGCTCTACAAACCAGTGTGTACTGTTGAGGAGGAAATGTCATCTGAGATTCTCAGTGCCTGTCTTTGTGTCTCTTTCTCTCTGTTCCTACCCCCCCCCCCATGTGCGTGTGTTGCTCCACTATTTTGAATGTAGCATAGGATAGTAGGTGGTCCTCTTTTTTACAAGTGTGTTCTGTTTCTTGTCTCCTTGGAGAGTTCCAGTTTTAAAAACAATTGTTCTCACTTGGCTAACCCCAGGAGACTTCAGACAAGCTCTTACCATGTGTGTTGCTTTATGGTCATGCAGAGTGCCAAGAGATGCAGGTCCCTGGGGAGAGATGGCTGTATTGTTAGTAGGGAGTGGCATTACTGTCTGCTGTGGCCTGAGCACAGTGTTCTGAAGGCCTTCTCCCAGACCTCTTTTCTAGAGAATTCTGCTGCCTCCCTCTACTCTGTTGACTTACTTGCAATGTACCCACCACTCTAGAATAGAGGGAAAGAAGAGACTGGAGAGCCGGCTCAAGTTAGTGAGCGGCTGTTAGCCCAGAGTGAGGTGAGCATGTGGCCGGCTGTGCTGGAGTTCTGTACTGTGATTCATAGTCAGGCAGCGTTCTAATCACCTACCTTTCTAGTTATCTAAAGTACAAGTCCCTATTTTTCTTTTACTTCATACAATTGGTATGCAGCTTTCCTACTGTGCTGGATGGAGTCGTGAGTGGTTAAGGCAGTGGGCCTAAGATAGCACTAACCTTGGTGTTCAAAACTAAAGAAGTTTTACCTTGTTTACCCTTTTGAATTGGATCATGCTAATCCTGTAAAAATTTATTTTTCTATCCAACAAAATCTCCCGTCTTAACTGTTGTCTTATATGTCTTTTAAAATTACATTGGAAAGAACAGCTGTTCTCTGGAAAGATACACACAGTGCTCAGCATCAACAGGGATGCCCAGTGCATCAGAGCACACCGTCCGATGCAGTCGGGGATGGGCAGCAGGAGAGCCTCAGACTGCTGCTCTCTTGTGTAACACTGTTGGGTAGCTCTAGCATCAACAGTGGCTAACTAGAGTTAGTCAGCTTTCCTTACCGGTTGTTTCGGTGTCTGCAGGTGAGAGTCATCTTTCCTGTTTTTCTAGGCAGGAACACCTGCAGGTTTTTGCGTCATTGTATGGATGGAGGTAACAGCATATCTAGTTAGTCCTATCTATTAGGACTCAAGTTGTTATTCATTGTTGGCAAGAGATTTAGCTTGACTGGCTGCTGGGTCCAAGGCAGGTCACATCACACCAGCATTGGCTATTTTGGCCTGTGACATCCTTGCTCTGTCCTCTTGCTTTATCACAATGGTGAGTTGATGAGCTGTTCTAGATTTCCTGTTTGCCCACTGCTGGTAGCAGGAAGGCGATGCCAGGCTCTGTGTCTTCTTTCACCAGGGTTTGTTTACTGTTAAAGACTGCTGTAGGAATACTTCCTAAAGCTAAAGATAATTGTAGTTCACTTTTTCAAACCGCAGCACACACTTGCTTTGCACTATGTGCTGTGAGTATACTTTCATGATAACCTAATTTTTTATTTACCACTGTGGGTGGCCTCACCTGCTAGGAATGGATTCCCCATCTTGTATGTAAAGCAGCTGAGTATGAGAGACTGGTTTGTGTTAATTTTAGAGCAAAAGTATCATTGTTGTATGCAGTGGATAATGTTCAATGGAGCAGGTGCTATGAGGGCTACTGAACATGTATTTACATATTTACACACACACACACACACACACACACACACACACACACACACACACACACACACACACACACACCCTACCTATAGAGAGAAATCAGACAGTGCTCTTAACCCCTAGCCATCTCTCCAGCCCCCAATTCACAATTATAATAGTCTTGATGTTTTGGAGCGGTGCAGTTAGTTACCGTAGCTACTGGGGGTTAGATCTCATCTACTTGCTGACCATGGCTTATGAAGCCCTGTGAAATGATGTTTTCCAGCTGGGCTTACGGCAGTGAGTGCTGGTTTCTCTTCCTAGGAGCCTGGGGAGGACTAAGGTCGTCCCCTGACTCCAGGTGCGTTATTGATGGGGAGCTGGTGCTGCAGTGCACCCCAGAAAGGGTCCCATGTTGTGCTCGGGTCTCACGTCCATGCAGTCCTCTCTTCTCTGGCCTCCTGTTCACAAGGCTGCTGTGGATTCTCCAGACTTACAGGCTGCTCTTGCTCTGTTTGAATCCCCTGCTCTTGGTTACAGTCCAGACTCTGAAGGCAGGAACCGTTGCCCATCGTTGCCTGATGCCTTAACCCCTTCAGCATCTGTCTAATTGTAGTTGTGTAGGTAGGGGCAGAAGTCCCTTTATTCTGTTTAATTGAGGGTGCATTTCAGAGTGGGGCCTTTGTCTGAGCGTGCCAAGTAAGAAAGCAGGAGCCTCTGTGCACCTGAGGTCCAGGGCTGGCTAGGGACGGATGCACACAGGTGCTGCTCACCACGCCTTGAGAGCTATCCTTTGCCAATCCTGCCTTGGGTCTGTTTGAGCCACACGTTCAGTGTACAGGGTTTTTCTTTTTTGTGTGTAGTATGAGGAACTGCATGGACTTTGCCACTGGCATAGATGAATGTGCGCATGGCATGAAGTTGTAACTGCAGAGGGCCCTCTGCAGTCAGGTGAGGAAAGCTGGGCCGACAAGCCTCTTCCTTTCTTCCTTTTGGGAAGGACTTAGGTTTGGAAATTGCTGATCTGAGGTCACGGGCTGGATAGGTAGTCACAGCAGACAAGAAGGAACAAGCCTGAGGCCTGTACTGCTTCTAGCCAATCCTAGCGAGACTGTGCGGTTGTTCAGGTTTGACCGTAACTCTACAAAGTTAGGCATGGGAGACAGAGGATGTCCACACAGGGAGGTAGACCATAAGAACTCCCAGAAAGCACTGTTTAAGTCTTATGCGTAGCCATGTGGGAATTGGGAGCTTAAAGAAGGCGTTAGCCTGGAGACTGTCTTCACTAGGATCCCCTCTGCCCTTGCCTTTCTTCTGTGAGCCATTTGATGCTGCTTATAGATGTCTGAACTGTGCACACTTTCCTGGTGCGTGGGCACATCTTGTTGTCAAGGTCATACTGCTTAGCTAGCTTCTGAGTTTTAGATTTTGGAGTCCTTTTTCTCATAATTAAAAAAAGTTAGGGACTTAGAAAACGTGCAGGTGTAATCACCTTTTTGTAGAGAACTTTGCTTTGGAAATGAATACGGACTATTTGACGTTGTGTCATTGAAAACACTCACACCTTGCCTTAAAAACCGGGCCTGACCATGATTTCTGGGTGTTGACTAGGTTTGGAACAACCTAGTAATTTGGGGGCCTGGAAAGCCCGTGTCTTACTGGGCTTCTTGAGAACCACCATTTGCTGTTTGTTGCTGTGCTGTTTGAGGGCTTTATCGCAGACTTCTGCTTTGGTCTGTGGTTTCACGGTCTCAGTCACGGGAGCTGCAGCCTTCCACGTGGGGTCCTTCAGGAATGAGTGCTGTGTAGCCAGGGAAAGCGTTTTGCCTGCTGTGCTGTTATCTTATTGCAGTCTCAAGGGAGTCTTTATTCCAGGTGAATGGTGTTACATATTTCTTTTTAAAAGTCTTCACTAGATACCAAGTGAGTAATAAGTCCTGATAGAAAAACCTCAGCACGCGACAGGGTATGATCTGGAAGGCTCTCTGAGGCCTGTGCTGACTAGGTGTGCCTCAGGCACCGAAGAGCTTCAAGGCCATGGCCATTACCGGACAAGCGCGTTGATCATTACATAGAAAAGCAGTGACCCTAATATTAGTACTGGATGTGTTCAAGGGGATGTTTGTCTTTGTACAACTTGAGCAAGCTTTTGTGCATATGTGGTTTTCACTTTGGCTGTTGCAAGTTTGATGATGAGTTTCACCATAGTGCCGAGTGATTTGGGGAGGATGTTAATTTTGAACATTGTCATTCTTGTGGTCTGACCCCATTCTCCCAATTTTATTCTAAAGTTTATTCTCTTCTAGAATCTGTAAAAATTATTGTCATTTACATTTTGTCGAATGGTGAACTGAAGTTGTGTAACTTTTTATGCTTGAACCACAATCGAATTAAGCTTCATCTGTCTGTGCCACCTTTCACTGGCTCGGGCTAAGGTGCCCAGGTTCTGATCCACCAGGACTCTGCAGGGTGACAGCGGTTTGTTTTCTTTCAGATGCAGCCCTAAGGAAGAGCTCAGTAGCAGCTGGCTTTAACTGTTCTTATGAAGCAGTCTCTTCTTTGAGGAGTATTCTCAGTTGCAGATCTCAGCTCAGAAGTCTGTGAGAGAGACTGTGGCTCCCACCTCCTCAGCTCCTCTCTCCAGCCTCACCAGGGTGGCCAGTTGCTTCCCCTCTCCCCCCATTTGTTCAGTGGTCACTAAGTGATGATTAACTTTGTAAAGAAGCCAGGTGGAAGGATGATAAACTCAGAGCATTTCCTAGTCCTCTTGGGTCCCAGGTAGCGTCTCTGAGAGAGAACCTAGACAGTAAGGGGTTAAAGCAACGGTTTAAGGGAGCCCCAAAAGCCTGGTTAGTTCAGCGGTGGAGCACTGGCCTAGCATACTCTAGGCCCTGCAAACCAAGCCTGTTTACAGCAGAACTCTGAAGGAGGGAGGCATTTAAAAGCAAACAGCCAAGCTAGCAGCATGCACCCTGTGTGCTCAGATGCTGCAGTGGCAGTGCTTTTCATTTGGGCAGATGCTGGCTCCTCCCAGCCCCCATCCTCTGGTAGCCAGGGAACCAACTGAAAGCTCACCCACTGTCAGAACCCAGCTCCAGACAAAGAGCTTCTCTATGAGAGTTGCTCCTGTTGGTCAGAGGCCAAAATGCTAATTGGCACCAGCTGCATTAACTCACAAAGAGGGGGGTCAGCAGCTGCCTTGCCATTGGAGGAAGCCTGAACAGAGCCTTCTTCCCTTTTGCTCCAAGAGGCCTCCACTCCTCCTCCAGATCCCCTATTTGTGCTCACCTTGACTCCCCTGAAGTGCTGTATGAAGGACACAGTAGGTTGGACTCAAGCCTAGACACATGGGATATTATATATAGGCTCTCTCTGTGTAGCTTTTCAGTTCATTTATTTGTTTAAATTCCAGCCCTATGTCTGTTTACTGCTGTATCTTTTACTTGAATGAAGTGTTTACTACTGTGGTTGTATGTGGGTATTTATTAACTACTGAAATGAGACTGCCAAACTTTTTTTTTTTTAAAGAAAAAGATTTACTTGTTTGTTGTATATGGATGTTTTGCCTGCATGCATGTCTGTGTACCGCATGCATACTTGGTCCCCAGGAGCCAGAAGAGGGCATTGAATCCCCTGGAACTGGGGTTTCAGATGGTTGTGATCCTCCATGTGGGTGCTGGGTTCTGTGGCCAGTGCTCGTAACTGCTGAGCCATCTCTCCCACCCCTACAATTTAAAGTGATGATCAAGGGGAAATTGGAACTCAAAACCAGGTTCATTATAACTGTAGACAGTGTAGAATATTGTATAATATGTCTTGGTCATAAGATTCTAGTTGTAATTGGCTCAAAGCTCCTTGGCCAATTCTTTATTTCTGATGCTTTTCCTCCAAGGCTAGGCCTGCATAATTAGACAGTAAATGACAGTAAGTGGTGCCGAATGCCTTTTTATTTTATTATGTGTAGTAGTCATCTGTTTTAAAATCATAAAAACAACAGAAGTAATGTTCAGAGTGTCTATGACATCATCATATCCAGGGCTTTGGAAAGGAGACCAGGGTTTCCTCTCAGTGCTTTTTATTGCTGAGTTTCTTTTTTTTTTCTTTCATTTTTTTAATCTTTAGTTTTCCATTTTTATTTTAAGAGATCACCCACATTTTAGTGATTAAATCTAAAAGGTATGTACCCACTGTTAAGATTTATTATCGGTTGAATTTGAAGACAATTTTCAGGTTCAACCCTTAATACATTCTATTTGTATTTGAGATTGCTTAAGCTTTCTCATGGAGAAGAAGAAATCCAGGCAGCAGCTAGCACTGCAGCACAGCTTTCTTCTGCTCATCCTCTGGCATTTCTGTCATGTGGACTGAGTGCTATCAACAAGGGTGGCTGTGGCCAGGCTTTATTTTATTTTATTTATTTATTTTCTTTGACACAGAATCTTACTATGCAGCCTTAGCTGGCCGAGAACTCACTATGTAGACCAGCTGCTTCCTCCTAAGATCTAGGGTAGAGGTGTGTACTGTGATGGTGCCTGGCCACCCAGTCTCTAAGAGTTACGATCTTTGCCGCGTTGCCCAATCCATTTGCAGGTGTGGTTGATACTACACGCCAGCTCTTCTGGATCATTCCAGTGCAGCTGGTGCACAGTTCTTCTTTGTAAGATGCTTTGGCTTCTTAATGAAGAACTTGAGAAATCTCACATACACTTGTAGTTTCTTCTCATTACAACCCCTTGTTTCAAGTCATTTGTAAAATATGCTATTATTTGTTCTCAACACACAACCTATATGAAACCAGCATTTAGGAGAGAAATCACAACCATGGTGATCAACAGTAATGGGCCTTCTCTCACCTGACTCTCTAACTCATCAACAACTGTGTCTTCATCTAAAAGGGGACAACCATATTCTTCCTCATAGCCATCGTATAACTGCCCTTCTCCAGCTAAATCACCCACATGAACATTCTTCAGTCACGCTTGTGATGCGAGGTCCTTGCCCAGTGTTGTTTTCCCAACCCCTGGGGTGCCCTTGAGCAGGATGTTCAGAAGCTCCGTAGTCCTCCGCACACAGCCAGCTTGTAGTTGAGTTTCTTGGGCCTTAGGACTTGACTGCTTAACACCTCTAGGGCATATTTTGGCAAGTAAATGAATGCGATTACTGTACCTCTGGCTGATGCTTCAGTCATGTGGAAAGGCTGCTGTTAAATTTGGTTGTTCTTAAGGTCTTGTGTCTCATTTACTCTAATTATCTAGTCCACAGCCTCTCGCATTGACTTCCACCTCAGCCTCCCAGATACTGGGATTGCAGGCCTCCTCTACCAGGTCCAGTTTGCAGCTCCACTCGGAAGGTGTTCCAGTGTGAGTCTTAGGAGAGCACACAAAAGTGTGCCTCTGTCTGGAGATGTTTAGAATCAGCAGAGACAAGTGTCATAAAAATCTGCCAGTCATATTTCTCAGTTCATATTATATTTTCAGATCAGTGGACAGTACTGAATTTAAGCTTTTAACAACTTGAGAATACGCTGGTTTTCTCGTGACTGGGTTGTGGAGGTACAAAGTACCTTTGGAAGCTCTTGACTTAAAGTGATGACCAGCTGGATCCTGGAAGAGTTGCTTTGTTAAGGAAAAAGTACACTGCAGCTAGTCAGGCTGTTTTGATTCTTAATTACTGCCCAGGGAGCTGCATATGAGAGACTCTTACAGCATTTAGTCTCTGCTAAGAAGCTGACCCACTTGTCCAGTGTGATGGGACAATGACCTGGGGTAACACAGCTGGATGGAGCGGGGAGGAAGGTGAGGAGTAGGGTACTATGGGTAGGGATGTCTCTAAACCAGGGCAGGGAGCTGAAGGCTGGCTGATGGAACTTTTAGACAGTTCATATTTTAACTTTTCCATGCCTTGTTAAAATTAATATTTTTGTTTTGTACATGTATTCTTTTTAAAAACAAAGTCTCACTGTGTGTGTCTTTGGCTGGCCTGGAACTCTGTATGTAAATGAAACTCGCCTTAACCTCAGAGATTCCCCCTGTCTATGCTTCCTTAGTGCTTGATTAAAGGCAGGTGCCATTAAACCTGGCTGTGTACTCTTTTTATTTTATTCAGTACTCCAAATCTCTGTATGTTTATTATTTATTTATTTTATTTTTACTTACATTATTTTAAAATTATTTTTAGTTTCTGTTGCGATTGCCTAGCTACAGTGAGTGTAAGGAAAAGACGCAGTTGGGTCTTCGGAACATGTGTTTAGCTGTCGGCCTTATTCTAGGAGCAGCATTAGACAGCTTTGTAATCAGGCCTCAAGTGTTCCTTGCCAACAAGGGACCATCTTCTCACGTCTCAGGTATATTATCCTACCTTATTCTATACGTATGAGTGCGTGTGAACAGATAAAGGCCATAGTTAAGGCCTCTCTATGACCCAGTTTTGTTAATTATCATTCTGCTGTATTTTAGTATAAAGTTCCTTTGGAGAAGAAAATTCAAATAGAGGCACTTTTCTATATCAGGCAAGTTAAATGCTAGTTTTGTGTAGAATTAAGATAGTGCTATAACCATAATTATTATCCCAGTTTTCATTGCTACTTTGAAGTTGGCCATGCTTGAGTCACTTGCTGAAATGATAAGCATTTGGTTTAACTTTTCTCTCTACAGGGCTCTGAGGAGAGTCCTTATAAAGTCCATATTTGCCATGTGACTCTGCTGTGTTGGCAGTCATCTCCTGTGGAAATTACAAGACAATTGTATTTGCAGAACATGCTGTATCATTTCAGGATCTGTCTTTAGCCTGTCTTTGTTGGTAGTGACACCAAGGGGAAGAGCTCCTGTCCTTAGAAGCGCTGCCGTAAGGCAGGCGGCTGCATGCCTTCTTAGGCCTGTGGTTTCTAAGGCAAAATGTACAACTGAAATTGTATTTAATGTTTTTTGTATTTCCATTTTCTTTGGTCTTTGATATCTAATTGATTATCTTAAAATACACTGTTTTTCTTCTTTAAGGCTTTAAGACACCTTCTGTAAATGTATCCTAAAGCAATTGATGTTTTCAGATGTTGTACCTTACACATACACACACACCTGCTCCTCATTACACATGCGTGTGTACACACCTGCATATTACTCAGAAATCCCAAGACGTCCAGGCTTGGGAGAAGTGTAAATGTAGAGTGTGTTCATGCAGACGTCTAAGGGGGTTGCAGGGATGGACTGAGTGCATAAGGGGTCGAGGTTTGATTGTCAGGGTTGTGTTGTTCTTTCTTTCCCCAAGGCTGTTCTGCACCACCACCCCCATTCTTTTTCTCACTTTAAATCTGATTTTTCCCTCCTTTGGAGGGTGCTTAGAGATCTTCCTTAACCTGCCCTCTCACAGGAGGGAGTCTTATAGGTGTGTGCAGCCGGCAACAGAGTGAAATGCCCGTGGTGACTGGTGCAGCTTCTTCCCCGAGTGTGTGGGAGGAAGATAGACTGCACTGCACATCCCTGGCCACTCACAGGACAGCTTAGGGTTTGTGCCTGAACATCCTTTGCCTCCTACATCTTCCTGTTTTCACCTTCTCACAAGGGCTCTCTGTTCTTCTGCTGCTCAACTCAATTTACTGCGATGGCAGCACAAGGAAGAGAGGAGTCTGTATCCACCCTTATATGGCGGCTGCCTCACCTGAGCGGAACCTTGTACACGGCCCCCTGAAGTTACCTGTCCAATACCTTGCAAAACTTTTCTTCTTTTAAATGTATTCATGAATGTTTCCTAAGGAGGAGATGGCTTTTAAAAATGGTTAATTGAAATATTATTAGTCAAATTACCTTTTTATGTGCGGTGTTGTTTCACTTAAGCAAACTGCCATCCAGAGAAGTCAGTAGATGCCCGAGGTTACAGGTAGTGGAGGAGCAGGCTGCAGCTCTGCCTGTCAGTCCTGCTGTTTATCACACTTGTTACCTCATTTTTCTTGTCACCTTCAGAAAGGTGAGAGTGAAGAGAATGTATATTTCTCCTAGAAATCAAATAATTCACAAGCCACATGTTTTTTTTTGTTTTTGTTTTTGTTTTTTTAAGGATGAAGAGGAAGAAATCAAACTGGAGATAAATATGCTGAAGAAATATTCTCATCATAGAAATATTGCAACATACTATGGTGCTTTCATTAAAAAGAGCCCTCCAGGACACGATGACCAACTCTGGGTAGGTAGATGTCTGCATGCCTCGGGTGTGTTGCTGGCTGTGGTTATAATGCAAGGGACTCAAGGAGCTCACAGGGACCAAGGAGCAACAAAGGAGCAAACGCAAAGGGCCAGGAGCGTCCCTAAAAGACATCAGGAATGTGAGGCCGCATCACAGGAAGTGCTTTGATAGAAAGCTCAATAAATTCCTCTTTCTCTTTCACACTAAGGTGGAAGAGACGTAAAGAAAAGTCAGCGTTGTCAGTCAGTCATTCATTAGTAACGTTAATGAGAGCAGTTTATTATGAACAGTAAATTCCATGGAAATTTCTTGAACTGACACATTCAACCTTTAAAAACAAAAACAAAAAAGCCATTTATAGTCAGAAAGGTGACTGAGAGACTGTCCTTTGTGAGTTAAACTAAAGGTTTTGAATTAATAAGGCAAAAAAGATAGACTGATAGTTTTTTCTAGTTACTTTTAAAAGGGTAATATGGAACATGCCAGCAGCCTGGGACTGACGTGAAAGTGGGACCAAAAGGACAGAATCAAGGACTCAAGCCAATCTGTGCAACCAGAGCTGCCTGCTTGTGACAAACGTGTCAGGAACGTATAGTGGAGCACAGCTTCTGTGGCAGATGAGTCTTGGAAACTCAGAAGAATGGAGCTAGATTACAACCTCTCATAATGTACAAAAGGAGTCGAAAGCGGGTCAGAGGTCTTAGTGTGATCTGAAGCTCTGAAGCCATTAGAGGGTAGCATAGGGGAGACACTTCAAGATGAAGACAGGCGAGGGCTTTCTGGGAAGGACCACAGTAGTTCAGTAAATAGTACCAACAGTTGGCAAGAAACAGATCTGCACAACAAATGAAACATGAAGAAGCTAGCCTACAGAGTGGGAGAAAATCTGACAGAATATATTTTAAGAAATAATTGAAAAAAAAAAAACAAACAAACAAACCAACCCAGACAACTCAATCTATAGATGGAGTAATGAGTAGACATCCTCAGATGAAGTGCATATTGCCAACAAATATGTGCGTGCGCTCAGCATCCTTAGCCATCACGAGAAGCTGTCACAAACTCCTGTGATGGTGTGGGGACGAGGACTCACACACACTGTTGGCCACTGTGGATCAGGGGAGCTACACACACACACACACACACACACACACACACACACACACACACCTGTTTGTAGTGCCGGTCACACTAGCCACATTATGCAGCCAGACTGCATGCCCACCAGCAGATGAATAGAAAAGAAACGCATTTCTATATCCAGCCTAGACTTCTGCTCAGCCATAAAGAATGGCATCATGCCATTTACTGGGAAGTAGATGCAACTGGAGATAGGTCGGATTCAGAAAGACAAATACTGTGTGACTTTTTACACTAGTGGGTCCGAGAGTTCCTTACTGATACATAATTATACACACTGTGTGCCTCCCCTCCCCCCAAAGAAAAGAGAAAGCAAGATGGAGACTTTATCTGAGGAACAAGACCTGAGGAGGTCTTTTGTTCTCCACGTGCATGTGTGTGCCCACGCCACCGCTCTCTCAGATAAATAAAACGTAGGTGTAGATGTGCCTGGGTTCAGTCTTAAGAGCACACACTGTATTCCTTTGGGGTCTGTTACTGTTTAACGGAAGTGACTTAGAGGAGAAGGGGTTTACTCCGCTGTAGTCCGCGCTCCGTCGCGGTGGGAAGTCATGGCAGACAGGAGCGGAAGGCTGCACCTCACATCCCCTCACAGGGAGCAGATAGGAAGTAGGGCCAGGCTATAAAACCTAAAGCCTGCCACCAGCCTGCCCTCTAGCAAGACTGCACTTCCTCACCCTCACAGAACCTCTTACATAGCACCACCAGCTGGGAATCGTGTGCTCAGACGAGGAGCCTGTGGGTGTCATTGTCGTTCAAAGTGAAACACACAGACGTACAAACCAGAGAGAGGGAGAGGAGAAAGAGGAAGAGAGGGAAGGGAAAGGTCAGGAAATAGAAGCGAAACAGTTACTCTTATTTCTGTTGCCTAAATCCAGTTTACAAGTGTAGTTATTATATTTAGATATTGCAGATAATACATTTTCAAAACTGTGTATTGGCATGAAAGTACCATTTGCCTTTTGATTTAAACTCAGTTAATAGGAAATATTACAAAATAGCTGAAGACCATAGTGTATAAGAACAACACATCTCAGGAAAGAGCTTCTGGAATACAGATCCCGGATAACTTGGGAGCAATGACCAGTAAAGTGATCTCCTGTAGAAGGAAGGAGGAAGTATGCTGAGCATAGGGTATGCGCGGTCTCCCGAGCTGTGCGACCACTCTTGGATGCTTCCGACATGATCGCGCATGTACCTGGGTGTGGAGGGAAGTGGGCGACAGGCCTGTGTGTTCTAACTTGGATGTGGTTGTTACAACATGTCTTGTCTGTCCTGTAGCTTGTTATGGAGTTTTGTGGGGCTGGGTCCATCACAGACCTTGTGAAGAACACCAAAGGAAACACACTCAAAGAAGACTGGATTGCTTACATCTCCAGAGAAATCCTCAGGGTAAGGCGAGCAGGACCGAGTGTCCCTTCAGTGTCCCCTTCTGATCTTGGCTTCCGCTTGTAAGCGAATCCTGAGCGTGTCTTTGCATTAGCTCGACATACAGAGACAGTTGTCTTTTGACAGCCAAGCATTCCTTGTGCCTCGTTAGTAGTTTGTTCTGCATCACAGTTTGATACTGAGCTCTGTGAAGACCCAAGAGCTTGGTAGTTGGGTGTAGTTGGAAAACGTTGAAACAAAGTCTGTATGTACAATATACTGGCTCCCCCTGGAACCTGTCTCAGGCATGCCCCGTGGCCGCTGAGGTTCTCCGAGTTGTGGTCATTACCAGGTACCCAGCAGCACCTTCCCTTTGCCATTTAAAGGACATGCAGTGACAGAGGTGAGAAGTGACTGCATGCTGTGTCTGCAGGCAGCTCAGGAGAGGCCGCAGATCAGTACCAACAGCACTGGGGGCTGCTTTCCAACTCTTCCACGGACCTTGGCATTGGCTGTCAGAATCTCTTGGCATATTTATGAAGTCCAGCCCTAATACTTAATGTTGTTTACAGCCAATTGCAAAGCTGCCTAATGAGCTCAGAGCACGTTCTACACATTGCTGGGTTTTTAGTCATGTGAGGTTTTTCGGGCTTCATATTTGAAAGCTTTATGTGATTTGCTAAAGGACCTCTTGCACCCCACTACCAGAGCTTTTATTTTCCTTCATTCCTAAACTGCATACTTAAATTACTTGGCTGTATTACTTATCCCTCCACATCTTAAAAATAAAGACTCTGGACCTAAACGGAAATTTATTTATTTCCCTACTAATCAGAGTTTGGTAATGAGCTAGTCATTTTTAAAATTGTAACTAAATTTACTTTTTATATTTAAAATTCATGGAAGACTACAAGTTTAAAAGCTGTCGAGTAGACTTCCTAGAGAAATGTTTTACTTTCTCTTTGCTCATATCTTATGGAGCCTTCAAAAGCGAGTCCTTGAAAAGACCAGTGTGAGGTAGGGAGTGTGGTGGCAGGAGAGCCATCCTTTGTAGGTGCTCACACGTGCCGTGATTGAGTATCCGGCGCCTTGTACAGATCTCCAGAGAGCTGCGCCTAGCAGGGAGCAGCTGCTGCTGTGGGGCTCATCGATGACAGGCAGGGCACAGCAGCAGACAGGCTGGCCTCTGGAGCTGACAGAGGTTCGAGGAGCTTCACTGATACTGTTCTCTGTTCTGCATGTAGTAGCTTTAGATTGTGGGCTTCGCTTCCTGTGTGCTGCAGTTTCAGGGGTGGAGTACCACGCCTGCCTGGCAGACACAAGATTTCCCAAGTAGAGAAATCGGTGCTTTTAGTATAATGTCCTAGGCACATAGTATATCTCAGACATCAAAGGTGACTTGCCTGTTTCTATACACCTGGGAGAAACAGTTTACCTACCAAGTATAATGTATTTATTTTAGCATTTTGTCACCTTTGACCTCAAGAGCACTAAAGAGAAGCCCAGCTGCTCATAGCTCTGGTACGTGTGGTGGCACACGGCATCCTCTGGAAATGCTGCAGATTGTCTCCTAGTGAGCATCTTTAACAAGAAGCTTCTCCACCTGTGAGGCATCTACAGTAGAAAATTTTATGCTAGAGTGTTAGTTCAAAACAAAGAAATGGCCAAATTATATGCTGGTGGTTGCTTAAGGAGTTACTATGTGTTGTTGCTGACGGAGGAAGCGGAGGCAAAGTGGAGATGAGGTCTTGTGTAGAAGCACCCACCGAGTCATCCGGGCTTCCGGATATTGTGGCAGATAGCTGGTTTCCAGATGGAAAGCCTTTCTCTCTTACTCTATGGGTATCAGAGAAGATTAGACCAGGCAAGGGTCCTCAGTGTGCTGTCAGAAGTTCTCTTTTGGGCTAGCCTACTGAAACGCTGGGGTTTACCAGCAAAGCACTCTGTCCTGCCCTGCCTGTTTCCTTGTTTACATTCTAAGGCACAATTTACTCATTTAGGTTGAAGGCAGTATTCCATATGGCAGGTGAGAACTTAGGACATTGCATCACCATCGTTGAGGGACAGTCTCACTGCTTTGTTGTCACATGTAGTCAAATATGATAGACTTAGAAGACAACAGTTTCCTAGTTTGGAAACACGGATCCGGTTAATGTAACAGTCTGAGTAGAGATGGGCTTGGCATCTTTACCAAGGAGGCCACGACTGTGGCCTCAGGTCAGGCCTGGATCCCAGGGTACTTGCTGCGTATAAGGGAAATGTACCCATTTTTGTCTTTGTTTGGTCTGAATGATTATGCTTCAGGATAGCTGTATTAGGAACTGTTTGCTGAGTGGAAGCAGCAGTCGTCCTTACACAGTGTGGGTAACAGGCATGGTCTCCCACCTCGCTGTGGAGGGCGCAGCTCTGCGCAGGAGCCGTCACTGTGCGAGAAGACTGTGCTGCTCATGTTTGTAGGAAGATGCTGGAGGGCAAGAAGGAAGTTCCTGCAAGTTAGAAAGTAAATGAGCTGAAGCAGTAGAAGTAGAAATCCTATAAGAACGAAGTCGCCTCATTTGCTCGTGCAGTGTTTGGTGTCACAGCGTGCTGAGCGGGAGCGGGCCTTCCGAGCAGGGCACTAACCTGCTGTCTGTCTGGGCTGCTCCCCATTACGCCTCGTGCCTCAGCACTACACTTGCATGATGAAGGATAGATGAGCATCACACAGGCCATGCTTGAACAGGAGTGATCTAGAGCCGTTGCCATTAATGCATACAAGGTGGGCTTGAGAGTGCAGGCCCAGGATCCCAGCACTCTGGAAGCTGAAGCAGGGTTTAAGCCAGGCTGGGCTGCACAGTAAAGACTGCCTGCCTCCACAGCATGTGTGTACACACACACACACACACACACACACACACACACACACACACAGTAAAGACTCTGCCCGCCTCCACCCCTCCCCCTCTTACTCTTTTAAAATAGAAAATTCAACCCCCTTGCAAGTAACCTACCTTTTTAGTGCTGACATATTTCAGAATAAATAGGTTGCTCTGTCTTAAGGACACAAATTCTGGGTTGTAGCTCCTCAGGTCAGGAAGAGAAAAGTAAATGAGCTATACAGTGGTGCACTGCTGCCTTACAGCATGGTTAGTGAGCTATACAGTGGTGCACTGCTGCCTTACAGCATGGTTAGTGTGCTATACAGTGGTGCACTGCTGCCTTACAGCATGGTTAGTGAGCTATACAGTGGTGCACTGCTGCCTTACAGCATGGTTAGTGTGCTATACAGTGGTGCACTGCTGCCTTACAGCATGGTTCGTGCGCTGTATAGTGGTGCACTGCTGCCTTACAGCATGGTTAGTGATCTATACATTGTTGCACCGCTGTCTTACGGCACGGTTGGATGGGGCGTGCGTTTTCCCATCACCTCTTGGGAGATGCTGCTGGGCTCAGTCTGAATACAGAGCATCAACAGTGCACATTCCAGGAGTTTGTTTGCCTCGGGAAGAGAGACATTTGGTTCCTGCTCTAGACTGCTCTAGTGGCACAATGATTTTACACTTGGACAGAACTGGGATATATTAGCACTTAAGAACATGTTCCCGTGTAGTGGGAAGAAAGGCCTGCATTTTAAGAGTCAGATTTTAAGCCCATGTATAACTCTTTACTGGTCCCCTGAGATGGGTCTCGCTTCATAAGTTCACAGAGTTACCCACTGAGAGATAGACGTTTGCTGTGGGAAAGGACTGTCTTGTACATAAATAGCACAAATTATAGCAGAAAAACTCCAGACGGCAACCCAAAGTCTGTATCATCAGCACAGCTCAAACCAGATGCAAAGCCCAGCCCGCTGCTTTCTGTGTGTGTGGCAGGGCTGGTAGTGCCTTCCTGGGAATGTACCAAGGGCAAATTCTATGTTCTAAATGTGGATGTACAAAACCTTGGCCACGTTGTACCCCTTATTATAAAGGGTGCTTCTGGCTGTCTACGTCCAGGGGCAGAGAACTGAAGTGCGCTCTGCTTGTCTTTTCAGGGGCTGGCACATCTCCACATTCACCACGTTATTCACCGAGACATCAAGGGCCAGAATGTGCTGCTGACTGAGAACGCCGAGGTGAAGCTTGGTAGGTGGCTGGCACGCACACAATATGATGCACCCTCCTGGTGCTAGCCCCCGCCCCTGCCCACCTCCGCCCCCTGCCCCTTGCTTCTGTAGTCCACTCTGGACAGTCTGGATAGAACAGCCACACCATGAAGCTTTTAAAAACTTTCCGTTCTGATTAACTTAGGGGAAGGGGCACCGCTGAGGCCCAAACCCCGGGGCCGTGACTGGAGCATGCTTCCAGCCCTGTACCAACATTAGAAGTCAGACCTTTTTACTTTCTTGCTTAAATACTGTCCTCACTGGTGCCTGGTGTGGTGTGTTTCTAGTATTTGGGAGGCTGAAACAGATGGTGAGCTTGAAGCCAGCCTGCTGTGGGAGGAAAGGGGTTGGGGGAGAGAGGAGAAGGAGAGGGAGGAGCAGGAATAAAAATGCTCATAAAAGTAAATCAGGATGCTTCTCGGATATGTTGGTGGGAGCAGCACTTCCTTTACTTCTTAGACCTTTGCTTATACTGTTCTCCAGTGAGGGCACCTGTCCTCATTTTCAAGTTTTAATTTTCCCTGTCTTCAGGGGCTTTCTGTGGCCCTCTGACCTGCCTTAGACTCCTGCCTCCTTTTTATGGTACTGCTTGTAGTACGGTTGATGATTTATAATTCTATTGACATCATATGACATTTCTCAAATAAAAGAAAATACTCCCCTTTGCCAGAATATCCTGGGAGTCCGGCAGCCAGGATTGCTGGTGCATTCTATCGAGCACCTGGTGCGTCGTCTTCAGTGTCGTATGTGTGCTCAACAGATAGACGACTTCGTGGGGGCTTTCTAATCGCCCCTAGCTGCTCCTGAACTTGTTCCAACTTTATTTTTATGTTGTTACTTTTTATTTGTTTGTTTTCGAGACAAGGTTTCTCTGTGTAGCCTTGGCTGTCCTGGACTCCCTTTGTAGACCAAGCTGGCCTTGAATTCACAAAGATCCACCTGACTCTACAACCCAAGTGCTGGGATTAAAGGTGTGCACCACCACACCTGGCTTATGTTGTTACATTTCAAAACAAAATCAGCATTAACTTTTATTAATGTTACTTTTGCTTCATGCACCTAACAGTCTGTTCTCCCTTTCTTTTGAAAGTCTGAGCCATAGAAGTTGCTTTTTAATGTTCAGATCACTGCTCTCATCAGTTTGCCTCTGCCTCCCAAGTGCTGGGATTAAAGGTGTGTGCCACCACCCCAGCCTGGCAGAAGCTGAGGCCACAGTAAAGCACAGACTTGCCACAGTGGTGCAAAGACTCTACCAAGGTGGGGTCCTGTGCTGGCCTTCAGCAGGCCAGTGAGTACAATGGCCAGTATTACCCTCCTCTGGTTTAGGCAGGGACCACTTAGCCCATGACACAGGTGTGCACTCAGTGTGGCCAGACTCCATAGTCCTCATGGACCCAGTAGGAACCATCACCCCATTAGCGGGGTCAGGAGTGGAGAGGGACATTTCTAGTGAGGCACACACAGGACTCAGGGGCTGGCGGCCACAGGTGCTCCCTGGCCACACTTCCCTCCCCTGACCACCTCAGGTGAGGTCTGGGACCTGAGGTGCCTCATGAGGATGAGCTATGGCACTTAGGTCTCCCACGATCCTGGACAGGGCCAGGATATGACACTTAGGGTACCCTTGGACTCCCAGGCAGCCAGCGGCTCAGTTCTGTGTGCCAAACATGCCAGAATGGATGCTGCTGGGTTACATGAAGCCTGACACAAGCCACTGGACGGGCCAGGGCTCTGCACCACAGAAGCCGGGGGAAGCAAGCTGCGACTTCACCAGGCAGCTCTTCCCCACAAAGCCAGGCCTGCTCCTTTCTCCTGAAGCCCCTAGTGATGGGTCCAAGACAGTGTTCACAGGACTCACTTAGGCAAAGCTCTCCCACAGCCTATCTGCTTGCTGACTTGGAAGTTGGGGCCCACCATCAGGAACCCTGAGCTGGTCCCGGAACCGCGGATGCTGTGGTTGCTCCAGTTCATGCCGGTCCTGGACATTCTGTGGCCCTCCTCCAACCCCCTCCCTCCTTTCTTGTCAAACTCCATAAGTTTGTGGTACCCTGGCCTCTCCATGGGGACTCTGCCTGAGATCACAGTGAGAACCCTGAGCTCGCGCCCGGCCTAGTCCACCACTGCGCCTGGTAGCCCTGTGGCTCCCCACTATTGACGCCAGGGTGTGCTCGCTGGCCTGGCTGGAGTTGCACCTGTTTTTTGACATAGGTTTTCTTAAAGCTCAAACGTTATTTTTGTTCCTGTACTAGGTCCTCTGCTGGTGCCTGGTTACTGAGGCCAGGCCTCGTAAGTTCTGGGCTGGTACAGGCTCTTCTTGCATAGAAGTTGTGTGTCCCTGCTCTTAGAAGTCACTCCTTTCCAGTGCTGCCCGCCAGGACAGTTTTGAGGCTGAGAAAGCACTATTGTTTGCATTTATTATGACGCCTCCTCACAGTGTTTTTCTTTGTTAATTGTGCTCCACCTTTTCTTGCCTTTTGTTCCTTAGTTGATTTTGGTGTAAGTGCTCAGCTGGACAGGACGGTTGGACGGAGAAATACATTCATAGGCACGCCCTACTGGATGGCTCCTGAGGTCATTGCCTGTGATGAGAACCCAGATGCCACGTATGACTACAGAGTAAGAGGCACCTGCTATTGAGGGCCATTTGTGGGTCCTTAGCATTGCAGAGGATCGGGGGGCCTTGCCTGTGAGTTGCACACCCCTTATAACTACTGGGCTTCAGTGAGCAGTATACGGACTTGGTTTTGAGGGCACGTTTTCCAGGCCCGTGCTAAGTGCTAAGATGCTTGTTGGTCCATTGCTCTGCTTGTGATCGCAGTGAGGGACGCATTGCTTACGGACAGCCAGGCACAGATCTTCTCCTCACAAGCCAGTCTGGTGCCCCTCTCCCAGCATCCTTTTTAGCTTGAAGAATACATTGGGATAGGATATTTCTTTTTAATACACTGTCAAACTTTATAATAGCTTCCTCTGACATTTTACAGAATTCTTGTGCAAAGAGTTTTATAACTTAGCTGTACAAATAACTTGAAGTGATTATAGAGTGACCCCTAGGGACTTGAAGCCATAATGCACTTTTTTATCGAGACATAAAACCCATATTTAATCGTCTGATTCAAGTTGACGGTGTTACTATTTTATTTGTAAACAAAACTTTTGCTTTAGTGGTTACTGTGCCTGTTAATGATGTTAACATTGAGTCCGTATTTTAATTGCTCCCACATATTGCAGTATCTAGTCAATGAAGATTAATTTAAGCCATTGCTGCCAAGAGATTTTCTTTTAATTTGAAGAATTAAAAAATATACTGTAGACTCTGATTTTCTACTCCTTAACACATACATAAAATTTGCAACACTTAAGCCAGGCATGGTGGTGCACGCCTTTAATCCCAGCTCCCAGGAGATAGAGGCAGGTAGATTGCTGTGAGTTCGAGGCCAGCTTGGTCTACAAAGCGAGTCTAGGACAGCCAAGACTACACAGAGAGACCCTGTCTTGAAACAAACAAACAAACAAACAAACAAACAAACAAACGGCAACACTTTCCAACAGTCTCAAAATAATATTATGCTTAAGTAAACAGAAATGATAATTTCCTAGCAAGATTTGTTTTTGTATTTTTTCCCTGAAGGATGCTTTTATTTCATTTGTGTGGCTATCTGGAAATACAAATAGGTGTCTAGGACAATCTCCTTTGTTTTGCAGAGTGATCTTTGGTCTTGTGGCATCACGGCCATCGAGATGGCAGAAGGTGCCCCTCGTAAGTAACTTCCTTCCTTTGGGGCTCATTTGTTCTGTAAGGACCGAGGATACTGGGCAGAACCACACCTGTCAGCAGGGTGGCTGCAGATGTAAAGGGCATTCCTGATAACAGCCTCCTCTCGGGGCTCTAGGTCTTTAGCCTGCTCATTGCAGGATCTGAAATTAGTAGCGGCTACTTTTTTCTTCTTTGCATTTAAGAAATATTGTTTGAGATAGATCCCTAATCTTTGAAAATTTATTATTTCTTACTTTGGCTTTACAAATTGACATTACCTTTTTACTTATGGAATTGTTTTGTGAAGATTTGTATTTGTTTTTCCTTGGGTTAAACCAGTAAATTGATCAATCATAAAATTGATCTTTGATTAGGGTTGTGATAGAAATATAGAAAAGATAAGGAAGGAAAAGATACGTAGCATTTCCTCCTGGTCTGCTCAGGAAGATGCACAGAGGCTGTGTCACGGCCCCACACATAGTTGGTAAATAAGTATTTGTTGGATGAATAAAAAAATATTGACAATTAAAAAACAGTAGATGTCCACTGTGAATATTGTGCCCCTATGTTTTCCTATATGATGCTGAGGCAGTGGGACACATTGCTGGGCCACTGGGCAGGTTTCCTTCACAACGGGACACTGGTGTCTGCTAGTCTAGTGCGCTTGCCCAGGTGCCTTACAAGTGTTCCCTGAAAATGTGCCTCATCAGTTGTGACATGGTAGTGTGCTGAACTCCCCTTCCTTGGAGTGAGTTATGTAAACACACACAGTAATTGCACAGAAGTCAGCACTCCTCTACAGTAGCTTTCCTCTCTCCTCCTGACACTAGCTGCAGCAACATGCAGTCATGTGTGGAGGCTCTGACTGTGTGCACTGTTGAGGCACTGGTGCTGTTTGAAACACTGAAGGCCTATACAAGCCGTTCTAATCCTTAGACCAACCTTATAAAAACAGCCATTTTTGTTATAATCGTAAAGATGATTTAAGGACTTAAATGTTTTCTTTTTAAATTTGAATTAATATTTATCTTTAATTTATGAAAACCTTTCAGTGTCTATTTGAAGTTGTGTATTTTGGGTCTTATATTTTACTGTTTTTAAATGATAAATTCAAGGTATAGCCTAGGGTTTGTAGCTAGACATCTCAGCTGCTTGACATTCATGCCAATTATTTACGAATGAAATTATTTGTGAATGAACCCCAGAAGTCAACAGCAAGTGAATTAAGTGCCTTACTGACACAACCATCTCCTTTCCCAGCTCTCTGTGACATGCATCCAATGAGAGCACTGTTTCTGATTCCCAGAAATCCTCCTCCCAGGCTGAAGTCAAAAAAATGGTAAGCTATGTATGGATCTCCCCCTCCCCCGTCTCTCCTTCCCTCCCTCTCTCCCCCTTCCCTACCCCTTTATTTCTTTTTCTCTTTCCCTCCCCCTATAGTTTTACTTTGTTCTGGAATGAAAGTTTGGCCACTCTTACTTCAATACTACAAAAGTGCGCACCCTCAAAAAAAAAATAAAGTGCATTGATTCTTTTTGTTGTTGTTGAGGTGACATCTGAAAGCCCCATAGCATAGAGAAAAGGTCATAGTTTAATGTTTAAATAGTTTAAGTGTAATATGTTGCAGAGTATTTTCATCCTAAAATGGCAAAGATGTGTTGAGAGTCCTCTGATAAGAGATTGAATATTGACGGTGTCTGGGCCGTAGTGCATGTTTGCAGGTCCCATGACTTACAAGACCACCACAGGAGGACCGTTTGAACCTAAGAATTTGAAGCATTCTGGGTAATAGAGCAAGATCCTGCTGGAAAAGGGGGCAGTTACCTTAATAGTGTTCTATAAAATGGCAGTTAGACACATCCTTTTAATTCCAGAAGAGCATGTTAGCAGAATGGTCCTTTGCTCCTTGGCAGCTGCTGCCCTTCTGGTTGCTGCATTCTGAATTTGTTGTACAGAACGCTGACACCTGTGGAAGGTGGGTGTGAAGAGCAGCTGAGCCAAGTGTTTAGAGTTGCGCTTGGCGTGCTTTGGTTGATTTTAAATATTTAAGGGAAGGGCAGGGGGAGAGTTTTGCTCAATCCCTTCTGAATGCTGGCTGCTACTTCCTGTCTGCAGTCACCCCTGCTTTTGAGCATCCCCCCACCTCACCCCTGCTTTTGAGCACCCCCCCTCCCCCCCACGTGCTCTCTCCTTGCCTCACTGCTATGGTTTCTGCTGGCTGCTGTCTTCTCGGCCGCCTGTCTTCTGAGCTGTGCAGAATGCCTTTTCCTTTGGCTGTGAGCAGAGTTTCCACTCCAGTCTCCCCTCCTCTCTCTTCATCTCCTGCTGCTCAGCACCGGTCACTTTACTTTTCCTGCTTTTCTTTTGCTTGGAAGATTTTTCCCATTCTTTACACACTCTTTAACCATAATTGATTCAGAGTAACAGAATCACCCAATTCCGTTAAACCAGTGTTAAAGAGCACACAAGAGTCAGGCAGTTGCAAAGATCTTGGCCCCAGTTGGTCCCTTGTCTTAGTGAGGGATGATGAGTCTGGGTGTTGTTGACGGCCAATCCCAGGGACACTAGCTATGGGTATAGTAGACACTCCAGGAACCCGGAACCAAGATGAGGGGCTAGAGAAACTACTTAGCTCCTCTACGCCGAGTGGGCCTTTGTGGTGAGAGTCTGTTCTGGGAAGACTATGTGAAGAGCAGCCCGCACTGTCTCCATTTCTTGTGGATATTGGCTAACCATGTGTGTGTAACAGACCCTGACAGACAGAGACAGTGGTAGATGGTGCGTGAGACCATCGGTTCATCTGCATCGCTGCTCACATTTTACCCAAGTATTTGAAAGTTCAGCAGCTTCTTCCCTTGTGCTGCTGTCTTCCTTCCTTTTCTGTTTACTTTTTGGGGGGAAATGGTCAAGGCATCTGGGCGCAGTAGTGAACACCCGTAATCCCAGCACTTGAGGAGGCAGAGGCAGGCAGACCTCTGAGTTCGAGGCCAGGCTGGTCTACAGAAGCGAGTCCAGGACAACCAGGGCTACACAAAGAAACCCTGTCTCAAAAAACAAAACAAAAACAAAACAAAGAAAGAAACAAGGAAAGCAAGAAAGGGAAATGCTCAAGGCTCATCTGACAGGAGAACTCAGTTACTAAGGGACCTACAAAGTATGGTTGGTTCCTAAGTGTTGTCTTGGGGACATGGTGCACAAGAGTCTTTGAATTTAGAGATTTAGCCTCAGTCAGCTCCATGAATGATCCTGGTGGGTACAAGGGTTAGTGCTCTGTGTCAGCGTGTGCTGTATGACATACATTACCTTGATCCTCTTTAGCCATGGACCGTTCTGTGAGGTGATCCTGACCTGGTTCCAGTCTCTGCTGCTTTTTGTAATAGCATCAGAGAATGACTCGGTAGTCTCCAGCCCTGTTGCCCTTTTGCTCATGTCCCTATCCCCTGAGTGCTGTTGGAAGAGCAACTTCTCTACCTTCTGTTTATGCTCACCCCATTCAAGCAGTTTTATTTTTCCTCCTCTGTGAGTTTGATCATTTATCTGCTTTTATATATATATATATATATCTTCCCTTTACTTTATTGTACATGTATGTTTCTTGTTGAGTGTAACATAAATAGATGCACATATAAATATTTGTTGAATTGAAAATACAAGATATAAAAGAAGATATCTTTCATAGAAGTGACATGATTAGAACTGAATTAAGCTCAAAGATGAATAACTCATTCATTCAACAAAAATTTATTAAAATACCCTTTGTGGTACACCATAGTCAGTCTTGAACATCACTGACAGGTTGTAATTAAGAGCCCATTTCAGCCTGCACGATTTCAAAGCTAGAATATGCGAACTGACTTGTAGATGTCTCCAGAAGAAATGTTCTTAGCTTGGGGAGTTTGGGGTAGGATGCTTCCAGGAAGGCTGACCAGAGACAGGCACAGAGCTGAGTCTTAAAAGATAACCCAACAAGAATGACTGAAACTGGGTCAGTGAGGTTGCTCTTGCAAGCCTGGAAACCTGAAAAATGAGAGTCTGTCTCTGTCTCTGTCTCT
>OU015751.1:55493930-55522345 GCA_907169655.1 Acomys percivali
TGGTGATGGGGCCCACTCAGGGTACGTGGTGATGGGGCCCACTCAGGGTATGTGGTGATGGGGCCCACTCAGGGTACGTGGTGATGGGGCTCACTCAGGGTACGTGGTGATGGGGCCCACTCAGGGTACGTGGTGATGGGGCCCACTCAGGGTATGTGGTGAGAGGCTCTGGCCGTGTGTTCCTGTGGCATTCTGCACTGCCCAGGCAGGTGGCAAACGTTATCTTGAGGGTCTGTGCCTTTTCGTAGGGACACAGGTGGTGACAGTGGCTTTCAGGCTGTAGTAGTGAGATGGGCATCTGGCACCTCTGTGAGGTAAGCAGTGAGGAGAGTGTGGCTTAGGACGAGGGACTAAAGCCTCAGGTCATTTTGTCTCTCTCAGGAGATGCCTCGTGAGTTAGAGATGTCTGCGTCACGTGCTCTCATGTATAGACTCTGTAAATTCACACTCAGGGTCATCTTTGGTATCACTCCTGTTAAACATAGAGGTGTGCTGAGGGCTGCTCAGTGGCTAGAGCATCTTGCAGAGGACCGAGGCCTGGTTCCTAGCATGCACAGCAGCTCACAGGCATTCTCAGCTTCATGGGATGAAGCACACACGTGGTTACATACACATACCTGTAGGCTAAATAGTCATCTGCTAAAGTAAAATAGATCTTTAAAAACGGGAAATGGGAATAAGGGGATGGATTTGATCAAAACATATCGTATGCGTGTATGCAATTCTCAAACAGTAAAAGTCAAACCTCAAAAGTAGGGCTAGGCCCTGAAATGGCAGGTGTTCTCACAAGCAGAATCCTCCTGCCAGAACATCAGGGAGGTGGGGGGGGGGGGCTAGCCTTCTCCTTAGCTGGAGGCAGGTGTAAGCATTGTTTACATCCTGGGCTCTAGAAAGTTAATTTGGGAATCTTTGAGGCTAAATGGTTTGTAGCCCTTTCAATAAAAAGGCTAAGTCAGTCAGTCAGGCCTTTCTGGAAATTAAATTTCTGTTATGAACAGTGCTTCCGGAGAGGTGGCTCAGTGGGTACAGGTGCTTGCCACCAAGTCTGGTGACCTGAGTTCAGTGCTTGGGACCCACGTGGGGCAGACTTTTCCAGGTTGTCCTCTGACCTCCATGTGTGCACTCTGGTAGCTTGCTGCTCATGTGTGCACACAAAATACATGTAACTAAAAACAAAACCCCAAACCTAACTGGTCTTCTTTTAGTAGGCCAGCATAAGACACTTCCAAATCAGGAGTGGGGAAAACCGTGGTACAGAAGTCGCCCCGTTGGCAGCTGCTGTAGAAGTAGGCTTGCTGCGGCCAGGCGTGTCGCCATCTTCATTACAGAGGCCCCACCCTCTTTCAGAAGCACTCCTGTGACACTCCCTTAGCTAGCTGGGTACCAGCTGCTCTCTTCCCTTCTCTTCTGCTTTGTGCTTTGTATCGACACACAGATGCAGCTGGGCCTCCAAGGCACTGCGAAAGGCTGCTCTGAAGCCAAGTAGGGATAATGGCTAGGAACAGTCCGTGCTATCCCCCCAGTACCCTAATTCACCAGGACAACAGTTCTGTGATGCTGTAGTTGAACAAGGACAGCTGCAAGTCAAGACACTTCTCATCAGGAGTGTGGGTTTGTTTAGCAAGGCAGGGAAAGGCTGTGACACACCCCACGTGCTGATGACATCTTAACCTTTGGGCTGTTGGAAGCTAGGAGTATTAGTCCACTCCAAAAGGATTCACCTAGTAATCCTGGATACCGAGTCACACATAGATGGGCAGAGGACGGGTATCAAAGAGGCAAAAAACAGCCAGATAATTCCAGCTCTCACAGCCACATAGTTCTTATCAGCCATCCATATATGGCTGCTTTATTTATTATGTGTACGGTGTTCCACCTGTATGTACACCTGCAGGCCAGAAGAGGGCACCAGATCTCAGTGTAGATGATTGTGAGCCTCCGTGTCAGGACCTCTGTCCTCTTAACCTCTGAGCCATCTCTCCAACCCCTTGCATCCTCTTTCACATAGATATCTTATTGGTTTTCTAGTTTTGCTGAGATTGGATTTTCTGCTTTCTCATAGTCCGGGGAGAAAGGAAGAGCATGCTGGGTGCATGCTGGCTTGTCTTTTCACTAAAGCTGCTGCTGTCTGCTGCTTGCTCCCTGTTCAGAGACCCACTCTCCCCTGCTCTGCTCTTCCTGTGGGTCTGTAGCAAAGACACGTCCTCTCCCTACTGTTCCTTTATGTTCACTGTGGACGCTCAGCTATGGCTTCGTGAGTGGGGACCACTATCCTCGGCAGGCGAGCATGACATGGCGGTGTCCATAGTGGAGCTCCTCCTCTCCCCAGGAGGACACACTTGGATTATTCCAGTTTAGAGGGGTGGGTAGAAGTGAATAAGTTAAAAAGGAAGGGAAGCAGGAGAAAGGGAAACTCGTGAGGTGGGTTAGCACTGGTGTTCCGTTGTAGCGTTAGCTGTAAGAATGCGCCCTCATGTGTCTGTTGTGCCTGTTGGCACTGAAGTCATAGAAGGGAAATTTTGAACTCTTGCCTCAAAGATTCTCCAGAAGCTTTCTGCACATTTCAAAGGGCTGAGAACCGTTTCCTCGCTTGCCCTTGCATACAGAAGGCCATTGTTTGCAAATCATTAGCATCTGACGTCAGGGATCCATGTTGGCACGGTGCTGCCTTTTTCACAGCTCTGGCTTTAGTGATGTGCAGCATTCCCAGGGACCCGGCAGCAAGTGCCCCGAAGCGAAGGCTGCTTTCTGTCTGTCTAGTCAGCAGTGCCCAGTTGTTTCCAGACAGTGGTTGTCTTGTCTCTAAGGACCTCTTGTCAGTTCTTGAATGTTCTTTTGACATGCAATCTTGTGCTTTTATTTTCAGTTAAATATGTAAAGAATTAGTTTAATTCAGCAAACGTTGGAACCTGAGGATAGGGGAAGACTTTTCTTTGGGGGAAAATCCAGTACTTATTTTCTCCAAGTTGATGAGAACTGTAACATAAGCAAGCACATGGTTAGTTAGGTGGGTGCAGCTCATGTCCTCAGGTCTCGTGAAGGTAGCTGACTGGAGTGCACTGGGAGAGTCTGTTCCTACGGCCAACAAGCCCAGTATGCCTGTTGGAATGGGTCTCAGTTGCTCTATCAGTATGACAGACTCAGTAAGATTTTACCTTTGTGCTGGAGAGGATGTGGGGAGAGAGGAACACTCCTTCATTGCTGGTGGGAATGCAAACTAGTACAACCACTTTGGAAATCTATCTGGTGCTATCTCAGAAAACTGGGAATAGGGCTTCCTCAAGACCCAGCTATTCCACTCCTTGGAATATACCCAGAAGATGCACCAGCACACAGCAAGAAAATTTGCTCAACCATGTTCATAGCAGCCTTATTCATAATAGCCAGATCATGGAAACAGCCTGAATGTCCCTCAGTAGAAGAATGGATAAAGAAACTGTGGTACATATACACTATGGAATACTACTCAGCTATTAAAAACAAGGAATTCCCGAAATTTGTGGACAAATGGATTGAGCTAGAGATGATCATAATGAGTGAGTTAACCCAGAAGCAGAAAGACTCAAATGGTATATACTCACTTATATCTGCATACTAGCCCAATGGGCATGTCCCATGAAAGCCTTCCCTTACCAGGAAACTGGGACCGAGGGGAGGACATCCTATTGGGACTCTAGATGAGAGAACAATGGGTGAATAGCAATGTAGAAGGATCCAGTAGGTTCTAGAAACCTACTAGTAGAACATTATGATAGGCAGATTTGGGTCATGGGGTCCCGCTCAAACTAAGGCCCTAGCCAAGGACAATACAGGCGGAAAAATTTAAACCCCTACCATGATCTAGCCCATGGACAAGACAGTCTCCACACTTGAGTGGAGAGAGGGATTTGACTTTCTCAAGTACTCTGGTGCCTCACATCTGACTATGTCCCCTGGCGGGGGAGACCTAGTGGCACTCAGAGGAAGGACAGCAGGTCACTGAGAAGAGACTTGATACCCTATGAGCATATACAGAGGGAGGTAATCCCTCTGAGGAACAGTCATAGGGGAGGGGAATAAGGGGAAAATGGGAGGGAGGGGAGAATGGGAGGATACAAGGGATGGGATAACCATAGAGATGTAACAAGAATAAATTAATTAAAAATAATTAAAAAAAAAAAAGATTTTACCTTTGAATGCTGAACTGGTAAGGGGCGTGCGTAATGAGTGCATCCATTTAGTGCAGCGTGGCTGCCAGGAAGCACCCGCGTCCAGAAGAGAATAATGACATGAGCTTGCCAGTCACAGACATAAGGTTAATCTGGTGTAGATTGTATATGTGCTAATGGCAGATTCATTTCATGTAGGCGAAGCCAGCTTTCATAGTAATCTGTTAAGATTAATAAGATACATTTGAGCAATCAGTAGTTTTGTTACACTGTTATAGTCTTTCTGAATATGAGGAGCTTTGATTGCTCTTTAAATATATCCGCTTGTTTCTTGGTCAGAGTTTTACATTCCAGGTCTTGTGAGGGGGTGGGGAGGCCTGCACTATAGCAGCCCTTTGCTGTTGCCACCTCTCTCTCTCTGCTGACATGGATGGGTATGTTGCAGGCTCTCCTCTCCTGCTCCCTGCTGTCTGTAGTGTGTCCGGGCACTAGTTCTTTCTCTCCAGCTGCTGGCTGGTCTCAGAGAACTTTCCATGTGCTCTATTATTATCTGTGAATTTTTCTGTTCAAATCCATCTTCATCTTCATATACCCATGGTATTTGTCAGTAACTGTTTCTCAAGTGCCTGAGTCAGTCATTGTAGCCCCATCTGTGTCTCTGAGAAGAAAAGGGGCTGTTGATACTGTACTCATTTGCAAATGCATCCTTAGATGTGGGATCTCTGCATCTCAGACGCCATGGGCTACTTGAAATCCTTGTATCCTGAGAGAGAGAGGATGTGAAAGGGTGATACACCACTATATGCAAATATTTGAGTGGGCTTCATCTCAGTAGATACTTCAGTCTCCATCACTGAATGTGAGGTGCTGATGCGGCCACAGCAGTCTCCTCTATGGTGCCATGTGCTCAGTATGAGGATCAGATGTAATAAGAACTAACACGCAGCGGACAGCGAGCCCAGTGGTAGTTGAGCTCGCTTGGCATGTTCAAGGCCTTGGAATCAGTTCTTAGCAGTCTCCGCACAAAAGGTCCTCTGCTCCTCTCAGGAAAGTGATGTCTACATGGACAAGGAAGGGGGAGGGAGGGATGCAGGGGAGGGATGCAGCTATACTTTTAAAGAACTTAAATTCCTAAAAACGTTTCACTTGAAACTAAGAAAAAGAATGCCTTCTGAAACCTTTCAGTTGATAATTGGGTTTTAAAAAGTTATATTGATTTTATTTTATGTGTATGAGTGTTTTACCTACATGTATGTATGCACACCATGTGCATGCAGTGCTCACATTGGCCAGAAGAGGGCATGAGATCCCCTTGAACTTGGAGTTACAGATAGTTGTGAGCCACCTTGTGGGTGCTGGGAACTGAACCTGAGCCATTTAGAAGATGAGCCAGTGCTCTTAACTTTTGAGCCATCGCTCCAGCCCCTGAGGTCGGTTTTTTGTTTGTTTTTGGGTTTTTTGTTGTTGTTTTGTTAGTTTGTTTTTGTTTTTAATGTAGCCTAACTACATTAAAGATGTTATACTAGTCTTTATGATAGTATATTTTCAATTACATTTACTAATCTTAACAATTTAAAATAATTGGATAAAAGGTCATGATGGCTGGGCATGGTGGCACACAACTGTAATCTCAGCACTCTGGGAGGCAGAGGCGGGCTGATCTCTGAGTTTGAGCACAGCCTGGTTTACAAAGTGAGCCCAAGACAGCCAAGGCTACACAGAGAAACCTTGCCTTGAAAAACCAGAATCAACCAATCGATCAATCATGTAGATTTTGAATCATGTTGACAATTAAAAAAAGTCTTTCATTGAGAAATCTCACAGAAATGACTGAAAAAATTAGCATGAAGAGGTGTAATGTGGAAATTAGGTAGTCCATGGGAGACAGTAACAGTCAGGGCTGAAAGCTCTCAGGAAGATTGAAGTTCAGAGCCAGCCTGGGCTGCATAATAAACCAGAAATGAAAACCCAACGCGTATGATTTCTGAATGGAGAGACTCGTTAAGTACTCAGCAGATGAGGGGCAGACAGGAGAGACCCGTGCGAACGCCCCTGTGTCAGCTTAGAGTCTTTGCGTTGACCATAGGACAGGAAAGAGATTTGAAAAGCTGCAGAGCAGGGCAGTTTGTGCTCTGGTTCCGGGGCGGGAGGGTCAGTGGTGTCCGTGTTCACTGGAAAGGAAATGCTAACCGGGTCTCAGCAGGTCTGTGTGACGTGCTTTACTCCGCTGAAGATCTTTAGACACGTACAGGTTCTTAACCTTTTTTTGTCTTCTTCACCTTTCCTCATGAAGCTGCTTAGAGAATGTGTCCCTGAAAATAAGCGGAATTTTGTCCCAGAGACTGTAAATGGATCCCCAGAAGGTTGGTAGATGTAAATGCAGGATTACTGGAACAGAGACCTGCAAGATGTTGGCGCCCAAGGCTCACGATTGAACTCCTTACCCATAGTGAGGGGTTTATAGTCTAAGATTGCTTTATCGATTGGTGATGGGCCCAGAGGAAACCAGTCGGATGAAAGGGACAAGTAGTCAGTCCTTAAAGGTCTTAAAGGTCTGATGGGGAAGTTAGCTGCACGTGGCTAACTCTGCGTGTAGTTTTAATCTAGCGAGAAGTTGTTGTGACTAGGGTTATGGTGTGACAGTGCTGCGGGCCTGGTTGGGAGGTGCTAGGAGGTGCAGAGCGATGCACAGGGTTTAGAAGGCTATTTAGGGAGAAGCACTGTGGCAAGATTGCAAGTCTGATTCATCCCTTCAGGGCGAGAGCTGCGATTTTAAACAGAGTCCTTGACAAATTTTGGGTCCGAGACTCTATAAAAAGTAAAGTAAGACAGAACAAAACACGTGGGCACATGTACCTGATGGACATCTTATAGCATGTGAGCCGTCAACATGGCATATGTAAAACCCAAGCAGTGCAAGGGTCTGTTCCGTACGGAGCGCACTGCCTCATCCCCGTGCGCCCACAGGCTGTCTCAGTCCTTTGCTCCCCTCATTGCTCTTTTCAACTCCCTGTGCTGAGTTACCTCAGAGTGGGCAGCTAGGAAAGGAGAAGCCGGGTCTTTTAAAGCTCGGTAATTGTTACTGCTCAGGGACAGGAGACCTTAGTTTGTTTGTTTGTTTAAATCTCCACTCAGCACCTATAGCTCCTCACAGACCCCAACACCTCAGTCCCTTTGTGCTGTGGGGCTCACCAGGGATTCGGAGAACAGCAGCAAAGCACAAGCGAGACCTGGCCCCTTGGAAGCATGGAGTCCAAAGATCCTTTTAAGCCTACGTAGCTACTCCGTGTATCTAACGTTTTGTAAAAGTAGCCTCCAGTGCACTCTTTCCTTGGTCTGATCCAGAAGTTAGTTGGGACCTGAGTTCTCTGAAGCCAGTGAGAAGTTACAAGGCTGTAGACACCTGCTGCTCTCTGTCCCCTTTCTTTAGTTGGCCTTTTGTCTGACTGAGGAACATTCTTTACATTTCTATTTGGAGCCTCTCAGCCTATCATTGTTGAGACTGCATTTTTCTTTCTTTCTTTTTTATCTAATAATTTTCACACCACATATTTTCATCATGTTTTTCCCTCCTTCAGGTCTTTCCACCTTCCTAGCCCCCTCTCAGAAATCAGCGCAAGAAAGCCAGTGAGACAAAAATAGAAAATACCCAAAGGAGACAAAAAAGCCTCCCGTCCAGTTGTGGCTAACTCCTCCTGGACATGGGGCCTGCCCCTGAGTGTGGTAGTAAAACCCTGTGTCACAGCGCCAGAGGGATGGATCAGTTTTGTTTCATCCAAAGGTGTGCCCCCCGCAGTTTCCCTTTTGCTCTGCACTGCGCTGCCATTGCCTTTAGCTCTGACATAGTTGCGCACAGAGTTCTGCCACCCTGTCTTCAGCCTGGAGACTTGGAAGTATAGTACTCCAAACTCCAGCTTCATGTTTACCAGAAGTTGCCTTGTTTTAGTTGTGACATGTTTTACACAACCAGAGCATTCAAGAGATGCTTTCCTTCGGAAAAAGTATCCAGCCAGGACGATGTGGTGGAATTAAAAGCTTATACTTGAAACTGCTTTTCTGAATTGTCAAAAGTACAATGATTTTTATTATCATAATTAGGAGAGTGATTGCATTCCTAGCCATGGTATCATACATGCGGCGGCCTGACATGTTTTTCTTGTTGTCGTGCAGGGAATATGCAAGGCTCATTGGTTTTGAAGGGGAAAGGCTCCTGCTGTTCATTTTAAGTGTGATTCTTAAGTGTCTTTCAGTTATATTGGCTTGTTATGGTAGGAGAAAGTCATAAAGGTATTATATCTCTGGAAATTGTGATATAATATTTTTATTTACTTTGTCCTGTGGTTAGCCTCAATGTCACAGAGTTTGTGAACAGCACCAGTTTTCTTTTTTTGAGGAAGTGAGGACTGTGTAGTTTGTGGAGGTGCCGTCCAGTAGAGCGCCCACTAGTGAACTCACTTCCTTATCCGTGCAAGCTGCAGTTCAGGAGCTCAGTGGTCATGTGTGGGATTGGGCAGTGCTTGCTGAGTCTAGCGTTTCCCATACTCACAGAAAGAACAAATAAAGTTGAGACTCCGCAGCATGTAAATGCTTGACAGACTGATCTTGTCTCATTATGCAAGAACAGTCAGGGACATGGCTGTGGCATCCACTGTTGCATGCTGTGTGCATGGCTAGAGGCTGAGGTGGTTACCTGCTGTCAGTGTGCTGTGAGGCGCCATGCAGCTATGAAGTGGGCCTTAGAGAGAGATGGCCATTTCAGGGGAGGCTTTTTGGCTGGTGACATTGGACAAGTCATTTCACTTTTCTGAGCCTATGTTCTGTACAATAGGGATGAGATCGTGACTTCTTAGGGTTCTAAAGAGAATTATACTAGGTACAACAAATAGATTTTTAAATGTTACATATCTGATACAAAAGCCAGGGACGAAGAAGTTCACATGCCGCTCCTTGGTAGCTTTGCGATATTCCTAGCAATAATAGTAGTATTTGCTTTGTTGTTGTTGTTGCCAATTTTGAATTTTTTTTCCTCATGCATGCTTTTCATTTTTTCACTTCTTTTGTTTTGATTTAAGGGTGCTGGGTAGTTGGGGCTACCCGTGAGAAACAAACGCGCTCACCTGTAAGTGGCACAGTTGGTAGTTAAGGATGACCTCTAAGCCACGCCCCGCAGAGATTCTCAGAACCACACACCTGACCAGTGGTGATGTGGGAGCTGCTAGGTGCGGGGCACATGTAGAAACAGTGCTCAGTGCGGGAGGAGTCCAGGCTTCCCTCACTGGCACCTGCTGGTCACTGTCGGCCAGCCGGCCGGCACAGCAGGCAGGTCCCGGGTAACCGCACGCACGGTTCTGCTTCTGCAGCAACAAAGACGGGAACGCGAAGCCAGGAGGCAGCAGGAACGTGAGCAGCGCAGGCGAGAGCAGGAGGAGAAGAGACGCCTGGAGGAGCTGGAGAGGAGGCGGAAAGAGGAGGAGGAGAGGAGGAGAGTGGAGCGGGAGCAGGTGAGTGTGCACACAGTGTCAGCCCGGAGCAGGTGAGTGTGCACACAGTGTCAGCCCGGAGCAGGTGAGTGTGCACACAGTGTCAGCCCGTACAGGCTTAGCTGCCTCACACACTGGAGACACAAATGATTTGACTTCCTAGTTTCAAAAGGAATAAAAACTGTTACAGTTTAGAGACCCTTTGAAACTAGCCAGAGTGCTAAAGAGTGTGGAATGCGACAGATTTCTGGATATATGCTCACAGGCTTGCCTGATATACTGTGAACACCAGATATATGGGTGATGTTAACTTTTAAAGAAGGAAATTCAAACCATCTGTAAGGAAATTTCTAATAAATGTTTGAAATATCTAGTAGCTAAGTGAGTGCTATAGTACAAGTTTGCATATATGTATTTGTAGCATTAAATATTTTTATATGGTTTAACAAAAGGTTTTTTTTGTAACGTTTGCATTTTATATTATTGCCTGTATAGTTTATAAATTTCTTAAACCATTTGTGCGAACAGAAAATAACTTTACTTAGTTGCTTTGACTGTCCTGTCTTTGAAACTATCGTTCTGTGTTCTGAGCTCTGAGTAAAGAAGCGTGCCAATGCCTGGGAGTCCTGCTGAGTAGTTCTTGTGGTGGTCCGGTGTAGAGTACTTAGAAACCGAGTGTGCTGACACAGCTGCTGTCCTTGGTGCACCTTCTGGACCTCGGGGTGGAGTGTCGCTGAGCCTGGACTCTGCACCCATGCTTCCTAGAACCCCGCTCCGTGGTGGAGCCCACCTGCTGCTGTCCACTTCTTGGCTCTGACAGCAATGCTTATTTGTTTACAGTAGTTAAATATTAATGTTTTTATTATGTTTATGCCTGAGGGCTACACATTTGTGAAAATGCTACTTGTCAAGGTCACCCTGGTACGTTAACATGTTTGATTGTGACAAGAAGCTAGATGGTGACATGTCACCTTTAATGCAGTGGTGGCAGTTGTTAAGATTTTGTGAATAGGGATGGAGAGATGGCTGCTCTTCCAGAGAACCTGGTTCAGCTCTCAGCGCCCATGTGGCAGCTCACAACCATCTGTAACTTCAGTTCCAGGGGTCCAATGTCCTTTTCCTGTTTTTTTCCAACACTGCATGTACATGGTATACAAACATACAAGCAGGCAAAACACTCATAAAATATAAATAAATTTAAGAGCCTTAAAAACTGTTTTTGTGAGTAGCACGTACCCTGCACGTTAAGGATTTCTTAAAATTGGTGTTTTACTGTGCTAACATTGCTGTAGTGCATGTTGCACTTGTGCACTTCCCTGTGCTCAGTTTATGTCAGGGTCTTCGTGGTTTGGATAGCATGTGGCATGTGCTTTTCCCTATTTCCTTGACATTTTAAAGTCAGAAAACAAATGTTTATAGTAACTTGATTTAATTCTATTTTGTTCAAAAAAGAAAGGATTTGGGACTCAGATTCCTTTTCTCAAACAGTTAAGGCCACATGTGCATCACAAAGGCACTTGGCAACTTAGCATGATCTTGGGTGTCAGGTGTTAGCTAAAAGGACCTGGCTTTGGGGGTTTAGTTTGGTTTGTAAGTTGTGGGGGGTTCTGAGGGTGTTTGCTGGCCTTTGTTTCTCTGTTGTCCTGCATTCTCCTGACCAGAGCTGTTGGGTAACTCAAACTTCCGCTCCGCCTGTACCTGGGGCTCTTTGTACTTCGAGGCATGTGCCCTGGAACAGCGCGGTCAGTCTGAGGCTCCTGTAGAAAGAGCACCCAGCTCCCTGGAGCCTGTTTCCCCAACCCCTTCTTTTGCCTCCCCCCTAGGAAAGGCGGGTGGGTTTGTTTGCTGTGGGGTGGTAGTAGTTGTTTTCCCATTGAAAAGAAAGCTTCTTGTACAATGCTTTTGCTCCTGAGTTATTTTGTATTTACCTCCTGGTCCGTTAATCAAATGAAAAAACAGATAGTGGAAGGTAGGCCACCCCACTTGTCTTCCATGGACCTGGGCTTAGGGTCTCCTTGAAGTCTTTGTCCTAGTATCATGTGGTTAACTTCAAGGCTCAGTGTGTTCCACCTCCCACTCACCCCTTCCCCAGCACTGGAGCTTGAACTAAGGGCTTTAAGCATGTGAAGGCAGCACGTGACCACTTTGTGTGTTACCTGTTCTCACTGCGTCATCCCTCTGTCCTGTGCTCATTCTGCCCATGCATCTGTGCCTGTGTGTGACACACAAACACACACGCACCTCACCAAGAGCCTGGGTCAGTTTCCTTGGGAGGACTCCCGCAGCCCACGATTCCTGGCCAGACCTTTCAGACTTGAGTCACTCCAGGCACCTTTGGAGTCATTAGCAAAAGCACAAATCGTGCTTGGTTGTTTTTTAAGTCTTAAACAGATTTGGGTTTTAGTTTTGACAAACTGCTGATGTGTGCTTATTTAAACTGATGGTTAGAGGCAGATACTAACTAACCAGCACCCCCTGGGCCTAGTCACACTCCAGTTTCCGTGGAGGCTGCACTGGATGTAAAGATAGTGCCATCCCAGCAGTGCTTGAACACTGCCCTGTGCATCACTGGACTGGCCTTTGCCAGTCCTCAGCAGTAGATTCTCTGTAGGTGAGGTGTCCACCCCTTGGTGAGCTTGCTGGAAAGCTTAGGGAGCAGTTCTTGGTCACTCACACAGCCACTCTGACGCACTGACTGCTGGGTAATCTCGTTGTGACAGGAGTACATCAGGCGGCAGCTAGAGGAGGAGCAGCGGCACCTGGAAATCCTGCAGCAGCAGCTGCTCCAGGAGCAGGCCATGTTACTGGTAACGCCCCGCCTCTGTCCCAGTCCCTAGCCACAGGGTCCTCGGCCCTCCCCTAAGTTGGCCAGCTATGGTGGCTATCAAACCTTTCTGGTTTTGCTGTGGAAGCCAGGTTCTAGTGAAGACAACCTCTGTGGCCATGCTGTCAAGCACAGTGTAAATTGGCCTTTGCCTATTTCCCATTAGTAAGCCATCTCTTCTTGTTTGGGAGATCCCTACCACACCCTAAGCAGAGCTCGGTCTTCAGTGAGTTTGAAAACGCTGAAGGCGTCAGGCTCACAGCACACACTGTAGGAGTTTTGCTGACTGTGTGCGTATACCACTTTATCTGATGTTTTAATTGAATTCCTTTACTCTGCAATGATATTACAGTTAGCACATGCGGTCAGATTTTACACAGGTAACATGCTATTTAAAATCCTACCCATTTTGCCTTGCTCTTAAACAAGGAGAGAAAGAGGAATGTGCTTTAATCCCAGCACCCCAGAGGCAGAGGCAGGGGATCTCTGAGTTGGAGGCCAGCCTGGTCTACAAAGGGAGTCCAGGACAGGCAGGGCTACACCGAGAAACCCTGTCTTGAAAACTGAACAAAACAAAAGTCAAGAAAGGATCCAGAGAAGAGGCGGGCTCGCCACAGCCCCCAGATTCAGTGTCGCCCTCTCCCTCTCCAAGGAGTGCCGATGGCGGGAGATGGAGGAGCACCGGCAGGCAGAGAGGCTCCAGAGGCAGTTGCAGCAAGAACAAGCATATCTCCTGTCTCTACAGCACGACCACAGGAGGCCACACCCGCAGCAGCAGCAGCCGCAGCCGCCGCCGCCACAGCAGCCGCAGCCGCAGCAGGACAGGAGCAAGTCCAGCTATCATGCGCCGGAGCCTAAGCCTCACTATGACCCTGCTGACAGAGCTCGGGAGGTAGCTTCTTTCACTTACTGTCTGCATGTTGGTCCTGAGAAAGCTCTGAGACGTGCCCTCATGACCGTCGAGAGCTGTGCTGTGAATGCCAGAGTGGACCTTGGTGCTAGCCAGTAGCTTACTTTTGTTTTCTACACGGATGCCTTGGTTAACAAATATGAGAGGAACTGCAAACAGAACAACACAAAAACAATGCTTGACACTGTTATTCTCCAGCGTGTTGGTCTGGCCTAAGGCTCCTGTGAGGATAGCGTGGACTTTCAGCCTGATTCCTGACTGGATCAGTGCATTTAGGTCACCTGAGTCTCAGAGTAGGCTGCAGCCAGGACTCCTCCTTGAGCACTGAGCAGCCCTGCCCTGTAGATGGCACCCTGCTTCTACACCCGCCTTCCCAGCGGGGAGAACCAGGGCACAGATTCTGTTCCTACTTTAGAGTCATGAAACTCTTGGCTCTGAGGATATCCTAGAAGCTGCTTTGCCTAATTTTCATCTTCGTAGTTTTTAAAAACCCTGTAGCAAATCTTAGCTCTGCTCTGTGCCATCACTGCCTAGCTTATTCTCTCTCACAGCTGAAGAAAACATGTCTCCTGACTGCCTGCTTTTACACTTTGGTCTTCACTTCTCCTTTCTGTGATTCTCTGATGCAGGTGGAAGATAGATTTAGAAAGACTAACCTCAGCTCCCCTGAGGCCCAGTCTAAGCACGCAGGCAGAGGACTGGAGCCACCGGTGCCTTCCCGATCAGAATCTTTTTCCAATGGCAACTCCGAGTCTGTGCACCCTGCCCTGCAGAGACCAGCGGAGCCACAGGTAGCGGCCGCAGGCTTGCACAGTGGCTCAGGGCAGCACACTGAGTTCATTGTTCCATTTGAAAGAGAAGAGCTGCATGGCTGTAGCAGGGGGGCAGGAGGGCACACGGCTGTAAGGAAAGATGCGTGTGGGGTTTTGTGTTTTTCTTTTCTCCTTTTTGAAGATTTTTGTTTAACTCCTTAGGAATACTTCTAGTCAGTGATTTCATTCCCCTCCTTGACTCAGATGTGAAATCCCTCCTTCCTCTTAAACAAATATTTTATTAGGTTTTTAGAAAGTTGGTTTTACTGTCTGAGCACATTAGAGGAGACCTCGCAGGGGCTTTTCTCCTGAACATCTTAACGTGAGTGCTTCACCTTGTGGTCCCCAGCTCCCTGAAGGGCCCGTGGGAGCCGGGATGCCCCTGCAGGCTCAATTTATCTGACTGAGCCTGTGGATTTTTCTGGGAAAAGTTTTCTTTTCTTTTTGTTTTTTTAATCATGTTCTCAAACATGTCAAGATTCAAAACAGGTTATGACCAGTGGGTTAAATACTGATTTTCTGTAGGAGGTCAGGACAAAGTTTATGGTCTTTCCTTCAGTCTCTACCATATTCTGCCTTGTCCGAGTCATCAAAAGAGAAACTGTCATGTTCTCTGGGAAAGAAAGTAGATGACGAAGATATCTGAGACTGAGTCTTAGCTCCAAACCCTGACTCTTGTGCTCTCCCTCAAGAGGCTGTTGAGGCACTTCCTGCATGCTCTCTGTAGTGCTGACTACCCACACAGACCCCTAAGCTTGGCACTTGGCACTGGTGTTTGCATGACCCCTAGGACAAAAGTTGGTGGTTTTGAGAGGTAGTGACCCTGCTGTGACAAATGCATCCACGCGAGAATTGGGATGCGCTTTGTGATAGCAAAGCCTCCCGTTGGCTAGTGAGGTGCGTGAAGAGGAGCAGCTCTGAGGCACAGTGTAGGTGGGGTTTGTGTAGTGCAGCGGCCGAGAGCTGCAGACAATAAAAGATGGGGAGGAAAAGATGCCAGGAGAAGAGGCTGGCTGCTCTCGCTCCTCGGCTTAGGGCTTGTTTCCTGGTGAGGCGAACAAGAAGCATCTGTCCTGAAGTTAACCCAACCCAGGGGCAAACTAAGCCCTGAGCAGTGGACCTCAGGGGTCCTGAGGTATGCGTGACTGACAGTGTTTAGAAGTCGCCTCTCTCTTCCTCTGCTGAGAATGCTCCTGACCTACGCATGCTCCTGTGACAGGTTCCTGGAGGAGACTCTCACACGGCTCCTCAGGTTGAGTCCCACTAACTATTTGGTGGCACATCTGCTTTCCCAGCGAGCACCTAAAATGTTTCAGTAGTGTAAGATTGTACCCAAACTAGCATTCCTTGGGTCCTGCTGTGGGCCATAGAGACTGTGCTGGGGTTTAGCTGCTGGTTACACCTGCAGAAGCCGGGCAAGTCAGGACTAAATACACATTGGAGCTGCAACAGCCAGACAGCACTTACTGAAAAATATTTTACAGATTTCTAATGGTTTTTTTTTTTTTTTTTTTTAAAGCACCTGGGTTCACTTGGCAAATAGTCACATTCTTAAGTCCTCAATTGAAAGGCATATTCTGAGTGGTCAGCCCAGGGTGTCTTGACACTGGTCAGCATGAGGTGTCTTGGTACTGGATATTTTGTTAAAGAAATTTTAATCCTACCTTTTTCATAATTAACAGAAGGAGTATACATTTAGCTAGGTTTTGAACATTTTAAGATTGCGAAGAAATAAGATAAAGTTATTGGTGAATTTGAGAAGCTGCTCTTAAGTTACCCTGCTACAGTCTCAACATAGGAAGCGTGTGAGTGCACCCACCCGGGTGTCCTGCCACCCTCTGTCGATCCTCAGACTCTTGGTCGGGAGGCAGGAGGTTTGCAATGTAGCATGTGTCTGTCTGTGGTTCTCCTCTGTTGACGTGGGTGTGCGTGTGGTACACTCTGCTCTCTCTCGGGTCTATAGCTGCTCCTGTTCCCCGCTGTTCACTCTGCGTGTCTGGGTGCAGTTGCTTACGAGTGTGCATTTGTTCGTACTTGACCCCTTCATCAGAGCGTACCAGGCGTGCTGCTCCATGCCCGACACTGTGCCGCCCCCGTTCGCAGTCCACTTCTGCTAGCTCCCACTTGAGACTTAGTACTGACCAGAGAAGCTGGTTGTACGCAGAACGCATTGAATGTTTTGTGTTTTGTTCTCTTGTAAGGTACAGTGGTCCCACCTGGCATCTCTCAAGAACAATGTTTCCCCTGTCTCGCGATCCCATTCCTTCAGTGACCCTTCTCCTCCCAAATTCGCACACCACCATCTTCGCTCTCAGGACCCATGTCCGCCTTCCCGCAGTGAGGTGCTCAGTCAGAGCTCTGACTTGAAGTCGGAGGTACCCGACCCCACCCAAAAGGCTTGGTCTAGATCAGACAGTGACGAGGTGCCTCCAAGGGTAAGGAGCAGACAGACAGACGCTGCTTTTCTTTTTATTTAATCTTGCTGTGGACTGTGGTGATGGGAGTGGTGATCTCACCAGAACTCGAGGGCAGCAAATTTCAATGGAGCTCCTTCCGGAGGGAGGACGGTCATGTCTAGGCAGTTGCACTAAGCCAGTGCTTAGTTAGCTTTTTATTGCTAACTGGGTTTAAACATAAGTTAATAAAAAACATTTAAGAGAAAAATTGTAAGCAATGTGCTTCTTGAATAGAATTGTACATTTATACAGAAGCATCCGTTATTGTGCGTAACATCATGAGTTTCAGAGAAAGTCTTAGGAGGAAAATAAGCAAGAGCATGATGATTTACTTTAAATCCATTTCCTAGTTTATAGCAAATTAAAAGGTACATTTTAGTGAATTTTTCCCCTCCACTTGGAATTTGCTTCCTCTGAATATTTTCTTGCTTCTTCGCCAGTCTTTGCTTCCTGCTAATCTGTTTATAGACCATTGTTTGATTTTCTTGATTCTCACATTATCTCAGCAAAGTGCTGTTGTATGCTCCCTGCCACCAGCTTCAGTCCAGACTTCCCTTCAGCGTTATAGGAGTCTAGAGATGTCCAGGCTCTCTGGACCAGTGCAGGAGCAGGGTGGGGCTAGAGAGGGAGGAGCTTCATGGTAGGCGTGTCGACCCAAGTGCGCTATGGCGAGGAGAGCTGTGTTATTCCAGTCATGATTTCAGTCTTAACTGTTGTGTTTCCTACCTAAAAGGTTCCTGTGAGAACAACATCTCGTTCCCCTGTCCTGTCGCGTCGGGATTCGCCACTGCAGGGCAGTGGGCAGCAGAATAGCCAGGCAGGACAGAGAAACTCCACCAGGTAAGATAAGTCCACAGAAGGACGTGCTGTGAGGCTCGGGCTCTTAGAAAGTCATCTTTAGTCTGTTTTCATAAATATGCTCCTCCCAACACAACAGCAACAACAACAGTAGCAGCAGCAGCAAAAATTGATCAGTAGTAAAAAGATTTGAATCCTAGTGTATTGTAGTAATTTTGAAATGAAAACTACTTTTCTCTGTAAAATGGAAGAATTGGGAACAGGTTCTGAGAAATGTGAATAGGAGAGAATTTTCAGTCTAAAAGAAACTGTGAGTGTTTAGACTGGTGTGAAAAAAAACCACAGCAAAGGCAGTGTGGCATAGCAGCCTGCAGAGGGCTTCCAAGCTAGTCAGATGGCATCACTGCTGAGGCTTAGGGCGCCTCTGTCAGATGGGGGAGCTATTAGCCATGTGAATTTAACTTAATTAAAATGAAATAAAATTAACACTTCACCTCCTTGGTGGCATCAGCTGTGTTTCCAGTGCTCATGTCACACGTAGCTAATGGCTCTGATGTTTGGTCCCACGTGGAGTATGTTGCATATGTAGCTTACTGAAAATATCTATTTGTCACCATTGCCCTAGAGATTGTCATTGTTAACTGTTTGGCAGTTTGTTTATCACGGAACCTGTTGTGTTGGCTTTGATACAATTACAAGTGTCTAGATGGTTGATAATCCAGACTCTGCAGGCAGCCCTTTAAGGCCAGTGACCAGAGAGGACTAGCATTCTCCTGTGGCGGTGCCCGGGCATGGATTCTACACAACATGTGTGAGCTGTGGCTCTGACCATGGCAGCGAGGCCTCTGCAGCTTCTTCCTCCACACATCTCAGGCAGAAGGCTAGACTGCGGCCGTTCCGGGTGTGAGAGCTGTCATGGTGAATGAGGGCAGCCTAGATATGGGAAATTTTCTGCCTCATTATTTCCGATTAAGAATTGAGTCTCTAGACAAGTCAGAAATATTTGTAAACAGTCACCTCTCATCTCACATGGAACACAGTTCCCAGGTGCTTTGGCAAGAAGGCACAGTCTAACACCTTTGGTTTAGGATATCCAAGCCGCGAACCCCGAGTCAGGTTTTGATCATGTGCAGTGCACTGTGTGTTAGACACTGTTATGGGCAGGCCTTTCTCCTGCCCACATCTCCTCCATGTTTAGGCCGTCGTGTCCTGGATGACACGCCCCCTCTTCTTTCCTGGATGACACGCCCCCTCTTCTTTCCTAACAGCAGTATTGAGCCCCGGCTCCTGTGGGAGAGAGTGGAAAAGCTGGTCCCCAGGCCCGGCAGCGGCAGCTCCTCAGGGTCCAGCAACTCAGGATCCCAGCCCGGCTCCCACCCTGGGTCTCAGAGCGGCTCCGGCGAACGCTTCAGAGTGAGATGTAGGCTGTCTCTCCTGCACACTTTCTCTGGGAACAGCCATGGCTGTAATTAGCACCTAGAAGACCGACTTTGCATGTAGCTGCGTGTCACAGCATGACGCTCTGACATAAATTGCTAAGGATATAAGTGTCACAGTGATTAACTTGGAAGGCTGTTTCCAGCGGGTCACATGCATGGAGTAGCACGAGCACTTTACACTTGAGTGTGATTAATTGCTGCCTGAAGGGAAGTAGCTAAATACCTAAGCTGGGATTTGAACACGTTTCTTCCAACTTGACCTCTGAGGCTTGTGCTGTTCTCAGTGTGTGTTACTGATGGAAGTAGTTGGAAGCTCCCTTTACAGCGTTTATCTCAGTACTTGCAAGCGTACACTAAGCAGCTGTGGGATTTTCAGTAAGACATGAGACAGGCTGCCAGAGTGTCCTCGGCCTGGAGTTCTGACTCCGTGGAGGCCTTGCTGTGAAGAGGACTAACAGAAGTCAGCAGGGAGAAGCAGGACCCTTGATTGCCTGGGGAGGGGGCTGTGCAGGGACAGCTTGTGACACGCATATGCATATACCTCTGTGCTTACGCTTTTTTTTGTCTCTTCTGAACTTAACAGCATCATCCAAGTCTGAAGGCTCTCCATCTCAGCGCCTTGAAAATGTAGCCAAAAAACCCGAAGATAAAAAAGAAGTGTTTCGACCTCTCAAGCCTGCTGTAAGCACTGTGTAAAAGCAATCGTTTCTGTTTTAAGCTTGAGTGGAGCCCTTGTTTAAGAGTGTGCAGCTAGGGTATGTGGTTACAGTTGGGGGCCCTAGGTTCACTCCCTAGCAACGAGAAGAAAGAAAGGGTGATTGCAGAGCCTGCAGTGGTGTGATTTTTGTGTGGCCCTTTACCAGTGTGAGGAAATAGTCCTATACCAGGGTGCCTCTGTGGGGCCTCCCTTAGGCATGTCCATTCTAAAGTCCTTAGTAGGGCAGCTTTTTTTTTCCTACTTCAGCCTTATCCTTACCACTCAGTCAGCTTTACAGAGAAGAACAGAACAAAATGTAGTTTTATTTGAATGGCATTTTTAAAGGAAACAAGCACTTTAATAGTATTACTAAGTAAAAGCTAAAAGCTTCAACGCACACTCACACACATGCACATGCACATGCACACTCACATGCGCACACACTATACACACTAACTGCTTGGCATTAACCTTGTTCTTCTTGAGTTTGGCTTTCAGAGCAGACTTTTGTAAATCAGCCTTTCACCCATCTTGTTGCCTGGGTGCTGCCTTTGGCCTCCTGAGCGATGGCTGTGACTGCTCTCCCTCCCTCCCTCCCTCCCTCCCTCGCATAGTAATTAGTCACGTGACTCTGGGTGGTTGTGGGAGTTTGGGGGAGTTGGGGCGTTTGCTTCTTGCTTTACCTGTTTTCTGGCCCCCCCCCCCCCCCCGTTTTTTCTGCTGCCCGCTCCCTTTCTCTGCACCCCTCATCAACGATGGCCCTCCTCTCCGCCTTCGTGAATTTGCCGTGTCCTGAAGGGTGAAGTGGTAAGCCCTGCCTCTGACAGGTCTAGCTTCAGCCGTGCTCTCTCTGCCTTTCAGCTTGGCTCCAACTTGAACTCTGCCTTTTTATTATTTCTAGACTTTACAAAGAAACTTTAGTGACTGATAATCAGCTGTTCTAGCAGAGCGCACCTCTCGGGGCAGCTGTGTAAAGCTGCTGCTTTGCTTGGGTTAGCAGGACATAGTGGCTCAAACTTGCTCAAGTTCAAAGATAAAAAACACGTTCTTAGCTGCGTAAAAGAAGAAAACTTAAGTTGGAGCCGCTCGCTAAATAGAAAGGGAGAAACAGTTTTATGGTTGGTTTTTAAAAATGCTGTTGCTTTTAAGTAAAATTCCTAAGTAGAAAAATGAATTTGGACTTAGCATGTAAGTGGGAGTGGTGTGTACCGGGAAGTCATTTAAAAACCCTAAAACGAAGGCTGTTTTTAGGAATTTTCCCCCTTACGTTCACACTCATTGGCCATATTACAGGGGGTGTGTCTAAGTCTCGAAGGAAGGCCAGTGGGAATTGCCATGGCCATGTGGCAGATCAGACTTACCCCCTGTGAATGTCCCTAACTCAGGAAAGAGGCAGGTGAGGGGTGTCTGCTAGAGGCCGGTGTTCCTGCCCTGTAGTCATCTCCAGTGGCCTTATATTTGAAAACAGAATGCCATCCGCTCATCGTGGGTCACTGTATTGTGGGATTTGAATTGTCTATGACACCTGCCTTTTTCTTTCTCTCAGAAACTATATAGACTCCTTTGTATGAAAGTAAATCTCCACGAAGCCCTTTTCTCTCCCTGACCCTGCTTACTTACTGGCAGTTAGCCTGAGAAGCTGGTCACCTGTTTTCTCCCGCTTTCTTAAGTTTGTTTTCTGTCCTGTGTCCTAGGACTTGACTGCACTGGCCAAAGAGCTTCGAGCAGTGGAAGATGTCCGGCCGCCTCACAAAGTGACGGACTACTCCTCCTCCAGTGAGGAGTCTGGGACCACAGATGAGGAGGAGGAGGACGTGGAGCAGGAGGGGGCTGATGACTCCACCTCGGGACCGGAGGACACCAGAGCAGCGTCAGTGCTCGCTGTGCTAGCAGATGGGGTCTTCTCACTGAGCCTGCTTTGGCTGCAGACTTCCGTTCTAACGCTGTTGCGCAAGTCTGCTGGAGTTTCATGTACTCAGTGGCATAGAGCTGTCACATGTGCACGTCAGTGCCTCCCCCCCACCCCCGATATCTCAGAATTTTTCTTTTTTCTTTTTCTTTTAATTTAAGGGCAGTTTGAGTATAATATAACTTAACTAGAAATAAGTATCCGTTCTAGTGTTCTGCTTAAGAACAAAGTGAACAAACTACGAGGAACGGTTTTGTCAGGGGTAAAGCCAAGCACTAGCTATCCTAGAGGAGACAGATGCCCAGTGCTTACTCTTGCTTCACAGCATTAGGAAGGTCACTTGGCTCAGCTTGATATCCTGACTTGTAGATTTTGTCTCTTTAGGTCATCTCTGAATCTGAGCAATGGTGAAACAGAATCTGTGAAAACGATGATTGTTCATGGTGATGTAGAAAGTGAGCCAGCCACAACCCCATCCAAGGAGGGCACCCTGATTGTCCGCCAGGTACCTGCGTCTCTCTTTCTGTTGTTAGAGGCTAAGCTTCTCTTACGGTCATTAACCCACTTGCTCACTCACTCACTCATGCTATTTCTCCATCATCATCTGTTTTCATGTTCACACGACTCTGAGAGTAGTGTGTCCTGGGCTAGGGAGGCAGGTGTGTGCTGCATGCCACAGAGGTAGCCACTAGTCGCCCACCCCACATTGCTGTGCCCTGCATGCCTGTGGCAGCCTTCATCCAAGCACCATGCCGACTCACAGTCTGTGTTGCAGTGGTAGAAAAGCCACAGGGCGTCCTATGAAGGCTCACAGAGCGAAAGGTGCAGATCTGGAGCCTGTAACAGGGTCACCATGAGGCTCTGCTGGGGCGTCTGGCCCTCGGTGTCTGCAGCATTGCAGCCAGAGTGGAGCACGAGGACGAGCAGGCCTCCTGGGCTCCAGAACGGTGATCTGTTTGTGACGCAGACGTGTTCTGTTTGGACCCTGATCTAACTGTTGATTTGTAGCTTCGATTTCCTTCAGTGTGGTCCTCGCTGAAGTAGGGCAGGGCGCTCTCTAGGCTTTGGGGTGTTTGATGCCACAGCAGTGCATTTAGATAGAAAGTAGGAAGAATATGGGAAGACCAGGACTCAGAGACCACAGGGAACTTTCTAGAAGTAGTTTAGACAGATTTACAAGGAAACAAAGGGGTTATCTTCCACCAGATACCATGGCTGCAAGTGAACCAGGTAAAACACTTGCCACTTGCATTGGGTGGTCCCCAGTGAGATACTTTGAGTTTAGTTGGCTCTTATTGGGTGTTTGGCAAGGAAGTTTGAGCTGTTCTGGTCAGTTTCCTTGGTAACTTATCACAGTTTGAAAACTCACACAGAACCTTGAGCAAAGCAGTTATCTGCAGGGCTGTTGGCAATGTCAGCAGCGCTTGAGCGAGACCAGTGTGCCTGTTTTTTCTACAGAGTACAGTTGACCAAAAGCGTGCCAGCCACCATGAGAGCAATGGCTTTGCGGGTCGCATTCACCTCTTGCCAGATCTCTTACAGCAAAGCCATTCCTCCTCCACTTCCTCCACCTCTTCCTCCCCATCCTCCAGCCAGCCGACACCCACCATGTCCCCACAGACACCCCAGGACAAGCTCACTGCTAATGAGGTATGTCTCACACCACAGCTGGCTGCTTTCCTGGGGTTAGACCAGCACTGCCTAGGAGCTAGATTGCAAAGACGCCCTTCCCAGAAGCCCTGTCCCCTGTCCCCTCTCCTGCTCCTGCTTTTCTGTCATGTGCCCTCCTCCCCAACCCCAAGTAACATGTTCAGATCTGCATACAAATCCCTAACCCTAGACGGATGGATCCCCAAACTTGCCAGTTCACTTTTTTTTTTCTTTCCTAGATAAGTATAGTTGCATGGCTTGCTTTATTGTTTTTATTTTTTTTAAGTAAATAAAATGATTGCTGTGTTTTCAGACCCATTATGTATTTGGCATGAAATCCTTGTAGTCATCTGTGGAATTTGCCTCTTCACTCTTTTTATCCAGTATATAAAATATAGGAAAAACGTGACTGCATAGATTTGGCCTTACCTGCACACACTTCTAGTGTGAGAATGTTCTTCAAATAGGCATGGATTGTTTTTGGGTACTGGTTTTCAGTTGTTTGTTTGAGGGAGGGGTTGATGACTTTGGTTTCCGCCAACCTTTTCCTTGTCATCTGCGTGCACTCAGGGTTTAAGGAGTCAAGTGCTTTGGGGGGAAATCTAGACAGGTTTTGCTAAGCAAGGACAAAGCCCAAGCTTCTCTTAAAGTTCTGTAGAGGAGCTCTGTGTGTCTGAGGCCATGCTGCTCAGTCTGGGTCCTGGCTGGCTGAGTCTCTGTTCTTTAATAGGTCATGCCCAGGTGCAGTGTCACCTGCTTAATTAAACGTGTGACCTGGTCACAGACTTGGGACATTACAGAGCCCACTTGTTTCATAGCTGAGAGAGGTCTAAACAGACGTTTAGTTTCATCCAGCCTTGTTAACATAACACTTGACTGACTGCTGGGCAGCAGCCGTGCTTTGCTTCCCTCATTGGGAAAGATGAGAAGATTTCTCCTCCGAGGACAGCATCAGGCATCAGTTAGCCGTCATTCGGCTTGGCCACTAAGATGGGGCAGAGCGAGAAGCCTGTGAGGTGGCAGGTGTGTCATGGGGCAAAGCTTAGGATGGCGAGGGCTGTGGGACATGGCGACTTTCAGGTACCCCACAGAGGAAGTGAGTAGAGGAAAGGGTGCTTGGTGAGATGTATTCTGTCCCGAGGATCTGTGCTTGCACTCTTGTTTGTTTCTCACGTGCTCTCCATCTTACTATAACCCGTAACCCACTAAACTGGCAAGTTTTTCTGTTTGGTTTTAATCATCATTACATTTCACTTAACAACTTGTTTCACTTTCTCTGTGAGCTTTTTGATTGTTTGTTGTACGTTTTGGTTTTAAGTTATATTCTTAATTCTAGTGCTCCTAGAAGGTCAGGAGGTCATGCCTACTGTCATTTGTGTGTTTACTAATGAGCCCTGTTGTCTGATATGGATTTAATGGTGATGCACCTTTTAGCAATGTTAGCCAGCCCTTCTGTACCGTTCTGCAAGAGGCTCAATTTAAAATCAGTAACAAAAGAAGCATTTTCCCATAGTCTGTCACAGTAGATAGGAGCTCACACCAGCAGTCTGTCAGAGTAGATAGGAGATCACACCAGCAGTCTGTCAGAGTAGATAGGAGATCACACCAGCAGTCTGTCATAGTAGATAGGAGATTACACCAGCAGTCTATCACAGTAGATAGGAGCTCACACCAGCAGTCTGTCACAGTAGATAGGAGCTCACACCAGCAGTCTTGTCACAGTAGATAGGAGATCACACTAGCAGTCTATCACAGTAGAAAGTAGATCACACCAATCGTCCATCATAGTAGATAGGAGCTCACACTAGTAGTCTTTCAACTAATTGTCACAGTAGGTAGTAGCACAGTAGGTAGCAACTTTTATTATTTTTAGTGTTTAGTGTAAGACATAAACTCAGAAAGTAACGAGTTGATGTTAAGACACTTGAGATACTGTTTAAGAGTCTCCACTGGTCAAGGTTCCGACCATGGCGGAGGAGATGCGGCATTTGAAATGCTTGCTGGGCCTTTTGGGGAACGATGCAGGAAGAGAAGGCGCAATTGGGAAATGGTCTTTACTGTTGTCTTTTAAAATGTCTCTTACATTAATGAAATTGAAATTTACATTTCAGACTCAGTCCGCTAGTAGCACCCTCCAGAAGCACAAATCCTCCTCCTCCTTTACACCCTTCATAGACCCCAGGTTACTGCAGATCTCTCCATCTAGTGGGACGACAGTCACTTCCCTGGGTAAGTACAGCAACAGCACAGAAAGCTGCCGGCAGACGGGACCTGGTCTCTCCAGTAGCTTCCCAAGTGGCTTAGGCATGGCATGCTTATTCATGGCGCAGACCTCTGCTAAGAAGCCCAGCCCACTCACTGCCTGGTTAGCAGTGAGCCTCGTGGTCAACCTCCTTTTCCATGTCCGTGTTTTACAGAATGCCTTTTCTTTGAGAAACTATCAGTTGCAGCGTATGAATGTTAGCCTGGGGTGTGTGGTGTGTGCAGAAGGTAAGTCTTCACATGCTCTGTGTTTCAGTGGGATTTTCCTGTGATGGAATGAGACCAGAAGCCATAAGGCAAGATCCTACTCGGAAAGGCTCAGTGGTCAATGTGAACCCCACAAACACTAGGCCACAAAGTGACACCCCCGAGATTCGTAAATACAAGAAGAGATTTAACTCAGAGATACTGTGTGCTGCCTTATGGGGTAGGTATCTCACTGCTGCTAAACCGCTTCGTGTTAATCTTGAGCAGAGCTATCATTCCTGTTTGATTTCCTGTCCTTTGCCTGCAGCTGAGCTGAGTATGTGGCCATGCAACAGGATGCATGCGTGCCACTGCGGTCATGTCCGCAACAGGACTTTTTGAAGAGTGAACTATCCCCATTTCTCCATGTAAAGACGAACAGTGAGAGGATGAGACAGGAGTTGGTTCTTAGCGCGGGAAGGATGACATTTACATGTCTGTGTTCACCTTTTTGTTTGTGACTTTGGCCAGTTTCCAAATGAGGCTCTTAGAAGCAGTTTGCAGGGTCCTGCCAGCCTGGCTGGTCTTACATGTATGTGCTCAGGGCAGTAGCAGGGGTCCTGCCAGCCTGGCTGGTCTTACCTGTGTGTGTGCGTGTGCGTGTGCGTGTGCGTGTGTGTGTGTGTGTGTGTGTGAGCGCGCATGTTCAGGGCAGTAGCAAGAGCTCTGCAGCTGCCTCAGGTCTGCCTTCTCTCTGCCTGCTTCATCCTGCCCTTACCTTGGCAGTTAGTCCCAGGTTGTGTTCTGCCTTTAGAGTACCCGGATTCTACTCAGCGGTCTATTACTCCCTTGACACTGTCCGTGCAAATGGCATATGGTCACCTGTTTCCCACAGTCTCGCTTCCTGAGTGTCATGGCCACCATATCGCCTGCTCCTTTCTGTTCAGTTTTGAGAGAAGCAGCTGGGGCTCTTGAGACCCTCACGTCGTTCCCAGCTCCTGTTCTTACCGCTGGGCCTGCCCCGCCCTCCACCACCTCTTCTGCAGAGCCGTCCACACTTCAGGGCACACCGCCTGCTAGCTCAGCGTCGGGTTTTAAAGCTCATGTGGTCATGAAATACGGACTTTGTTAACCATCTAGATTAGTGGTTCTTAACCTAGGCCCCCTTTGGGGGTCAAAGGACCCTTTAATAGGGGTCTCCTAAGACCATCGGCAAACATAGATATCATAATAATGGTAAATACATTACTAATCGTAACAGTAGCAAAATAAAAGTTATGAAGAAGCAAGGAAAGTTATTTTATTGGGGGGGCAGTTACCACAACATAAGAAACTGTATCAAAGGATTGCAGCATTAGGAAGATTGTGAACCAATGATCTAGGTAAACGTAAAACTATCTATTTAAGGGATTGTGAGCACCGTGCAACAGGAGCCTGGCACACCACTGTCGCTCAGTAGATGTCAGTTGCTGGTACTTCAGAAAGTAGACTGTCATTCTTTCAGATGGAGAGATTTTAATGTAATTGTTTGTATGTTACATCATATTAGACATAGAGATTGTGTGAAATGTGTAGTTATGTTGAAATTGGCAAGAAATGGTCGGCAAGTGACATCAGTTTGTCCAAAAAGTTACCCTTGGAAACAGTGTCGTTATTATGTTCTGCTAATGTCCCAGCAAGCCCTGGGCCCATTTTCCCTACCTTTGCCTAGTTTGCTGATCATTGAAAGGAAGGTAGCTGGAGCTGCTTTCTTGTTGTGATCAATGCCTGACAGGAAGTAGCATCAAGGGAAGGGCGAGGCTCGAGGTTCTCTCTGCCGTGCTGTGAAGGGCTGCTTGTCTGCACTAGCCGCTGCCGTTGGTGTTGGCCTGAGTGGCTCCTGAGGACGTAAGGCGCTGTGCTGTCTCTTCTCATGGATGCTGTTCCTGTGGATAATCCCGAGCACGTGGCCTTGCAGCTTCATAAACTTACAACAAAACTTGTTTAGAAACAGATTTTTTTAAATAGTTACACAAATCTAACACTGACTTAATAATCCTGGGTGGGGAGGGAGAGGGGATGCCCAAATTCTAGAGACTCTCTTAACGTTTTCTAGGCTGTTCTTAGACTGCCACCCATTAAGGACTGTCTTGCCTTCCCACTTGCATTTCATCTGCATAATATTACTAACCTAGCGGATCCTTTGTAAGAGCACAAACACTTCACAGCTTATCCTAGGGAGTTTATACCCAGCCTGGAGAATTGACATGAATGAATGTGGTCAGTTCCCTAGGAGCATAAATCACTACTACATATTTCAAAGGTGAAGGTTCTAGACCAAAGAAACAAGAACATCTGGATATATATGTGAATTTAGAGGGACAGTCCACTGCCTCCAGAAATATAAGGATTATTGCATATTTGCGGATGTTTTAGTGGAAGAAGCCTACTGGCTTGAGAAGTGTGGGTCCCAAATGCCAGAGCAGAGTGTTTGACACCGCAGCATGGAAGGTGCATATTTTAAAGGTGCAGTGTGACTCCATGGATTGGCTTGGTGTGCAGCTATGAGAACGTGGAGGTTCTCTGGACAGTCTGAACAGAGTCCTGCCTGTATCTGTCAGCTCTAAAACGGTTAGAAAGCATGGTCTGTCAGCAAGAAGCCGGAAGGAAGGAGCAGGAAGAAAGATGCTACACAGACTTGGTAGCCAGGTCAGCCAGCTTTGTAAGGTGGGAGGTCTGATTTCAGTAGAAATCTGCAGTGTGTGGCAGACTCAGGAAGCACAGCTTGGTGGTGGGAGCTGCTGCCTTGGCACGGGTGGGCATGCCTGTGAGCAGCTAGGCGGCCATGGCGGTGCAGGTAGGCAT
>OU015751.1:55522355-55532809 GCA_907169655.1 Acomys percivali
GGCATGCCTGTGAGCAGCTAGGCGGCCATGGCGGTGCAGGTAGGCATGCCTGTGAGCACCTAGGTGGCCATGGTGGCACAGGTGGGCACGCCTGTGAGCAGCTAGGCGGCCATGGCTGCATGGGTGGGCATGCCTGTGAGCAGCTAGGTGGCCATGGCGGCACAGGTGGGCATGCCTGTGAGCACCTAGGTGGCCATGGTGGCACAGGTGGGCACGCCTGTGAGCAGCTAGGCGGCCATGGCTGCATGGGTGGGCATGCCTGTGAGCAGCGAGGCAGCCATGGCAGTGCCCATGGAAGAAGCAGAAGCTTCCTGATGGAGAGTAAGCAGACCCAGCAGGCTGTGGTCTGCAGTGGGTCACTGGGAGGGCGGGCACGCTCATTGCTTTAAGACTCTCTGGCAGTGCAAAGGTGAGGAAACTGTGATAGAGACCAGCTCATAAGCTAGCGGTGATTACAGAGGTAGGCTTTCATCCTTAAAGTTTGCCAATTGTGCGGCCATGCTATGAGAGGAGGACTTTTCAAGTATCTAATGTGACCAGTATCCGAAAAACCCAAGAGACAGTGAACTTACACCTGGGAGCTCACTTCCCTGGGAACGTAAGGTTACGGAGAGTCAGTCTTCTTCCCTCATGGCCACTGTCACTCCTATATGGCGGGCTCAGCTGCTTTAACCTCACTGTTCTGGGCGTTCCTGTTTGACTTACGAAAGCTGTCGTCTTGCAGACAAAGAATGCTTTGCTTTTCTGTGGTACAACTCTGCACAAAGCACAACTTAAAATGTGGGCCTTTCCGTGTTCTGAAACAGGAGTGAACTTGCTCGTCGGCACAGAGAGTGGCCTGATGCTCCTGGACAGAAGTGGCCAAGGGAAAGTGTACCCTCTGATCAACCGCAGACGGTTCCAGCAAATGGATGTACTCGAGGGCCTAAATGTCCTGGTGACAATATCCGGTAAGCGTTTCCTGGAGCAGAGTCTGTGGCGTTGGTCACGGTGTGCCTAGCCTCACTTACTGACCACAGCTCAATCTCGAGCTCCTGGCAGTAATGCAGTTCCCTGATGTGAAGAGATACACGCAGCCATGGCACATGCCCTGTCGCCCTTACTACTAACATCTTTTTAAAAATATTGTACACTGGTGGTACGTTTTTTGTTAGTAATAAAGCATTATTATTAATTAAATGCCATAGTCTATATATACTGTGTAGTGCATTTGCTTGGTTTTGACAACTATACAGTGACACGTATATTTTATTTTGTCATCTTAGTTTGGGTGCCCTAAAAGGTACCCTTGGAGGTGCCTTCCTCCTGAGGCCCTGATGACAGCTGGCCAACTGATTCTGTTGGCGTTACTATTCTAGAATGTCACATCACTGGATTCATATGATCTAACTTTGCACGACTGGATATATAGACCATGTAGCATATGGCCTGGTTTCCGTCACAGCAGCCTTGTGTCTTTTGTGGCTCATGTCTTGTTCTTTCATGTTGCTGAGAGCTCTGCCATACAGAGGTGTCACTGTTCATCTGCACTTACTGAAGGACGCTTGGTGCTTCTGGGTAGGCAGTTGTAACAATGGTTGCTGGAGAAGCGTTTGTGTGCAGGTTTTTTGCTTGAACGGAAGCTTTCATTTCATGTAGTTGGTTACAAAAAGGCAAGTAACGCGACTAATGGAGACACAGGGCAGAAGTGTTGCTGAGCGTGGAGAGCTGCTGAGCTCTTGCAGAGTGGCTGTGCTGTTTCGCAGCAGATAGGTGGGGAAGGAGGGTGCCATACCGCATCCCGGTGTCTGAGATTTTCTATCCCAATAGGCTAGTACAGCGGCATCATACAGGGGCATCTTGTTTCAGCATGGAATCCCCCGGCGCTGTGGATGCTGTGTGTGTTCTTCTGATATGTGCGTCTCTGTCTCTCCCTCTGTAAGGCATCTGCTTGATCGTTAGCCAATACTATGCTTGGGCTGCTTTTTTCTCTGTTGTTGGATTTTAAGAGTTCTTTGTATATTTTAGACAGCAGTCTCTGACTGCAGGTGCTCTGGAAATAGCTTTTTCCCTGCCTGTGGCTTCTCTGTTCATTCTCTTTGCAGAATGGATGCTTTAGGGTTTATTGACATCACTTTGTGTGTTTGTTTTCTTTGTTTCATTTTTACTTTGGTGAATTGCGCTATTGGTATTTTGCCTGAAACGTTGCTGCCAATCCCAGGTCTGTCTAGGTACTTTCACATGCTTTCTGTTAGGAAGTTTGGTAACTTGGATTTTCATATTTAAGTCTGAGACTCGTTTTTTATTTATTTTCGTGAAAAGTTTAAAGGTTGCAGATAGATTCACTTTAATTCAAACAATCTCTTTATTTTAGAGTATGTTTATTTATATGCACAGATAATTTGGATATGATTTGGGGTAGAATTATGTTGAATCTGTAATTCAACAGTGTGGTTCTCTATACATGAACACAATACTTTTCTATATTTAATTCTTTAACATCTTTCACAAGACTTTTCTAATTATCCTCAAATAGATATTTTAAAGAGCTAATATGTTAGATTTGTATCTATTTCATTTCTCTAGAGTTAATATGAATAGTATAATATTTTTTATTTCAATTTCTAATTTTTTGTTGGTGTATAGGAAAGTAATTGACTTTTGTATAATAGTCTTGCTGTCCAAAATTATCACTACAATTGCTCTATCAGTTTCCACGCCTTTCCCACATGGGCTGTCTCCCTTAGGGAAAATATATCTACTAGGGTTGTGTGTGTGTGTGTGTATGTGTGTGTGGGTTACCGTTGTTACTAATAATAACAATGTTATTAATGATTTTTAATGTTATTAATAATGACCATGCAGATAAAATACTTATATTTATCTTATTAGGCAAAAAGGATAAGTTACGTGTCTACTATTTATCCTGGTTAAGAAATAAAATACTTCATAATGACCCAGAAGTTGAAAAGAAGCAAGGGTGGACCACTGTGGGCGATTTAGAAGGGTGCGTGCACTATAAAGTTGGTAAGTCCTCAGGGAGTCACCCTGCTTTGGTTCTTCAGATTTAATTGGGGTTCAGTTTTAAATCAGTGCACTCTTGGAAAGAGGGAAGGACTCTTGGCCTTCAGGCCTCATCCAGACACCCTGCTGTATTGTTCACTCATAAGGACAGCACAGTTTGCTCTCTCTGCTGAGTCTGTCCTCCGTCCTCCCTGTCCCCTTTGTCCCTGAGTCTGTCCACCTTGCTGACGTTCTCGCCTGAAGATGTGATTCTAAGTAACTTCTTTGAGAAAGTACTTCCACACCGAGCCCTCTCACCTTGGTGCCTTGTTTGCCTTAGAGTATTCTAGGAGGCCCGTAGAGTCACTAGTAGGAATTTGAGAATCTAACTCACGTTATGGCCTCTTACTTTTAATTAAGAACATTGTACAGAGCTGCCACGCCCTTACTTATCCGTGATTGTGGTTGGCTAGTTGTGTTTCTTTGCAACTGTTTTGTGATTGGCATTTCCTTCCATTGGAACACTCAGTGATTCTCACAAAGTTACCTGACAGAATCCAAGCCAAGTCTTGCTGCATAAGAAAAAGAAAGTATCGCTTGAAGTGACGGGAAAGAACGAACTGTTTGAAGGGACTGACTTTACAGTTCTGTAGGATTTGGCTCATTAGGGAATCCATTTGCTACTGATGGATGCTTGCATGTTTCATTGAGGTACAGGTCATAGGCCGGTACTCTGCTCGCCTCCCCCAGGCATTGCCTTCTTTATCTACTGTGTCGGCTCATTGGTTAATAATTATTACAGGAGTTGTCTTACTATTTTGAATGATTTTGAGTTTCCACCAAAACCAGGAGGCTGAAATATAGTTAATTAATGTTAACAGTCATTAATTTAGTTTCAATGTGGCTCTGGTACCTGCTCAGTGTCGATAGCCATGGTATTATCCGTAGGGATTAGCAGTACATGTAAAATGATTTCCGAAAAGTTTGAGCAGTGTTCACCGGACATCCTCCTGTAATTCTTGTGTGAATTTTGGACATCTGTCAGAGTCTGAAGTTTGACAAAGCTGTGACAAATAACAAGGCTGTGCAGCTACCCAAGTAGCAGCGTGATGGAGTAAGTGGCAGGTGGACCAGGCCATGGCACTAGGGAGCATGAGTAGCCGTGAAAGGACGTGCATGACCTGTGATTCAAGCAAGATTTCCTGCTTTGCTTTTTTCACATTCCCCTGTCTGTGAGCTCCTTAGCTGACTCGTCACAGTATTGCTATTTTGAAGTAGTAGTTGTAGTCGTAGTAATATTGATGATGATGACGATGAAGGAGGAGGAGGAGGAGGAGGAGGAGGAGGAGGAGAAGAAGAAGAAGAAGAAGAAGCAGCAGCAGCTGCCCTCCAGCCCTCAGAGCTGCCTGCCTGGCAGCGCCCTTGATAATACTAGTCCGAACCTAAGACCTAAGATTATCAGCTAACCTGCTCGGTGTTAGTTTAGAACTGATCCAGGGAGCTGAACTCCACACTGTGAAGAGTTGGGAAAGTAGATGGCTCAAGCGCTCCCTGTCTTTCCCACCCCAACTCCTTGCTTTTTCGATGAGCAATAGAGGCATATTTTTATATAAAATGTATAAAGTTTGCAAATGGCAGCTAAAAGAGTTTTATGGGTCTGTGTTAATACTGATAGTGTCTTCCCTTTTATGTTTGTTTCAGTAAAATATGAAAGAATCAAATTTTTGGTAATTGCTTTGAAGAGTTCCGTGGAAGTCTATGCGTGGGCACCGAAGCCATATCACAAATTTATGGCCTTTAAGGTAAAACCACCAGTTTTAAATTGGCTTAAAAAGCCTGACCAGTTAATATACTGTTATACATTAATACAACATAACTGTCAAAGGAGAAGCTATTTCTAATATCATAGGCTTGTGTAACTATTTTCTAAGTTCCCAGATGATCATTTCCCTGAATGGTACTTGCACCCTCCCTAAAGTTCACTAAAAGACAATGATGTGATGAAGATTTAGACTCGTGGTTAAAAGGGCTCAACAAAAGACAGTTGTACTGTGGATGTGTTCAGTGTGGTACAATTTAAAGACTAAGTGATAAGCTGGGTGTGAGAGGCTGAGGCAGGGGCATTGCTGTGGGGTGAAGGCCAGCAAGATATTCCTAACAAAACTACATCTCAAAAGAAAAACAACTAACTAAATTATGGAGATTTTTAATAACACGAGCAATATATATTATATATAAAATGGAAGAAGGAAGTTAAAATTTGTATCATATGGTCCTGTGCTTATTCAAAATTTAAAAACTCAGTTTGACAACATCCTGATGCTTGCAGTAATATGGTTTGGGTGAAGTAATAATGTTTGTGCTAAACTTGGGCCTGTTTGGTTGTGAGTTCACACATACTCATAGGTGGTCTTACATTCACACTAGTGTATGACATAAAAGATATGAAACACTTGTACTAAGTGTCATGGTCTGTAAGCTTCTGCACCCCCAAACTGCAGAGAACTAACATTGTTCTGTGTATACTTTCAGTAACTTATCTTAGGGATTGCCCTAAATCCACGTATAAAAATTTTAATTTACATTGTTCTACTGTTAGATAACAACAAGACTTATTTCTGATTTGAGACATGGACCCTCTAGAATAGTACGGGGGCATTTTAGCAGAGGTGAGAACCAAACCTTCATTGAAAATGATTGTGTTTAGGGGGTTGGAGAGATGGCTCACCAGTTAAGAGCACTTGCTGCTCTTCCAAAGGTTCTGAGTTCAATTCCCAGCAACCACATGGTGGCTCACAACCATCTAGAATGTGATATGATGCCCTCTTCTGGCCTGCAGGTGTACATGCAAACAGAACACAGTATACATAATAAATAAATAATTTTAAAAAATTATTGCGTTTAAAACAATTCTGATACACTTTTTTTGGAAAGAGGTTTCAGTTATTTGGGAAATCTGAATTAAGGTTGTACTTACTGCTTGGTTTCCCCCATTAAATCAGGGTCAGTAGGGTTACAGTGTTGGTACATCCTCGTGTAACTGAATAAAGACAGTAAATTATAAAATCACTTACGTTGTCTTCTGCTATCTGGTCTTAATAGTCCCACATGCCAGATACTGCTGTCAGCATCCCCTCATTTCATTCTTCAGCTCAGTCCTGGGCCTGTGAGCTGTGCTGACGTCAGTGCAGCTTTAAATCTTGTCACACACCGCAGTCATGACTCCTACTGCCTCTCACCCACTGCTGGGTTGAACAGTGAACATCTGTGCTGTGCCTAGTTCTCACTGTGGCCTCTGCATGTATTCTAAGCAAGACAATACCACAGCAGGACAGACAGACCTGCTTCAGCTAGGTAGGAGGGAAGGGGTGCCTTCCAGATGTGGTCAGTCAAATGCCTGCCGCTAGCTTCCCATCTGAGTCCTAACGCGTGTTCTCCTGCTTCTGTCTTGGTTGTCCCTGTAGTCATTTGGAGAACTGGTACATAAGCCATTGCTGGTGGATCTCACTGTTGAGGAAGGCCAGAGGTTAAAAGTCATCTACGGCTCCTGTGCTGGGTTCCATGCTGTCGATGTGGATTCGGGCTCAGTCTATGACATTTATCTACCAACACACGTAAGAAAGAACCCACACTCTGTGATTGGTTGGCTGCCTTCACTTTGTTTTGACTTTACCCTCTACTCTGCTTAGTGAACTAACACAGGCAGGGTTGCCTCATGTCCCTGCAGTGTGGGGTGAGTATTTAAATGAAGCACCATTTCCAATAGCTTCACGTTTTGGGGGATAGCAGACATTTGTTTTCTGGGCTCTGTGAAGCCCTCGTGAAGACCTTTTAGCACTTGCTTTGACTAACATGGCATGGAGTTGGGACTGTTGCTGTCAGGCCAGAGCACCCGGGGTTGGCGATGGTTCTTGGGTAAGTCTACCATCCAGTCATGTTTCCGGAGGCTCAAGTGAGTCAGTAGAGTGCATGACTGAACGGCAGGCTTTGGGTTATACGTTGCATGGACTTCCTAAGACCCTTGCTTATTTGTGGTAGGCGTGGGCGGGGTCAGCACTACTGCATGCACCAGACTGCCCTCCTGAGCTTTTCCATGGGGCTGACGTGAAACAGATCTCTCCCTGTTCCTGTTCTGTAGATCCAGTGCAGCATCAAACCCCATGCTATCATCATTCTCCCTAACACGGATGGGATGGAGCTTCTAGTGTGTTACGAAGATGAGGGGGTTTACGTGAACACATATGGAAGGATCACCAAGGACGTGGTTCTGCAGTGGGGAGAGATGCCGACATCCGTAGGTAGGCTGCACCAGGAGAGGAGCGCACCGAGACTGCATCTGTCTGTCGTACTAACTTTGCATGTCCTCACACCCTCTTGACTGTTCAGTGGCCATCAGCCGATAGGAGAAGGTTAGAACAAAGTCCAAGTCATTTTAGGCACCTTTAAAAGCTTCTCAGTTGCTAGCTCTCAGTTGGCTCTGAAGTTACCTAAAGGGCGGATGTTTGGGGATTTTTTTTTTGACCAATCTGTGTAGCATGAAGAGAATCAGAGAAAGAAATGTGGCTTGCTCTTGAAGGTGGCAGCGACCAGGTAGAAACGGCCTCCCTCCGGTCTTCTGCTTTGCTTCACGAACCAAGGCTCGTGTCTGACATTGTGTGCCTTTGTGTTCATGGCTTCCTTCCTCACCTTCCTTCTCTCATGGCCTGGTTGACGAAACATGTACAGTAACCCACACACCATGGTTACTTGTAGAAGTTGCATGAAAGACCTGAGGAAAATTAGTTTGTTCCATTATTGATTCCTAAGACTATCCAATGACAGAATAGGCGGCCAGTGCTGTAAATTGAACCCAGGGCCTTGTGCGTGGGAGGTAGGCTTTCAGTGATTCGACAGATGCCCAGCACCAAGGCAGAGCTCCTGAACGCACGCCACAGTCCACACGGAGTAGGCACTCAGGTAGAAGTGCATGTGAATCACAGACATCTCGTAAAGGTGCTCCCTGTTAATGCTTGTTTGGTTTTGTTTCCCCCCCCCCCCCCAAAGCATATATCCGATCGAATCAGACAATGGGCTGGGGAGAGAAGGCAATAGAAATACGATCTGTGGAAACCGGTCACTTGGATGGTGTATTTATGCACAAAAGGGCTCAAAGACTAAAATTCTTGTGTGAACGCAATGACAAGGTAACGTTTCCTTATGGCTTCTGTATGGTTGTGGCTGTTCTTTGGGGTGGAGTATTCTCTATGGACATCGATGGGGAATTTCCTTGTAATTCTGGGAGCCTCGAAGATAAATTAAGGAAAATTTTAGGCATTGCTTCTTTGGCATATGCTGGGGATTGGGCAGTCAAGGTCAGTGACTGACCTGCTAACTGTGTGCTCTCTGGTGTGTTTGCAGGTGTTCTTCGCCTCCGTGCGCTCTGGTGGCAGCAGTCAGGTTTATTTCATGACCTTAGGCAGGACTTCTCTTCTGAGCTGGTAGAGGTGGTGTGAGCTGGGATCACTGGCCTCCCAAGTCAAGACCCTGAGAACTTGGAATTCCTCGCGACTGGAGCTCAGAGAAGTGTGGCTGCAGCCAGGGCAGCTGTGTGTGCAGGCCTCGTGCGTGCTGGCTCCTCTCTCCCCTCCTTCTACACTTCTTGCCACTTTCTTTTTTTCCTTTCTCAAAAATAAACCAAGGCTGCGTGGCAGCTGGTGCTGTTTAGCCCACCATCGGTGCTAGGAGTGGCGTGTTTGGGGATGAGCCTCAGCCCAGGAGGAGCTCTTTTCCTCAGCTCCAGGGTCCCCTGTCTCGGCGGGACTCCGTCCTGGGGGCGTCTGAAGGCTGTGTCCAGCACGCCCAGTCAGATGCTGGCAGTGGGCACCAGGACAGGAGAAGGGGGGGAAGAAGCAGCTTGCTGAAGCAGAGAACAGATTTAGTATAGTGACATTAACATGTATTTAATTGACTTTTTTTTTTTTTTTTTTGTAATGTGACAAATGTGTGGACAAAGAAGAAGGTGCAGGTTTAAGAAGTTACTATTTATAAAATGTGAAAGACACAGTTACTAGGATAACTTTTTTGTGGGTGGGGCTTAGGGTGGGATGGGGTGGGTTAAGGGGTCCCAGTTTGTTTCTTTGAAATTTCTTTTGGAAGGGGTTGTCCTGGCCAAGAACTCAGTAATTTTTCTGTGTACCAAGTTTTGCCTAAATTGTGCAGATGGTTCTTAAAAAAAAGAAAGAAAGAAAAAGAAGATGTGTGTGTCTTGTTGGAGGGCCAGAGTCTGTTGTGGGACAGTATTAGCACTGCCTCAGCTGAAGGGTTAATTTCTGTTCAGGCCTAAGTTACAGCAGCAGCCCCGCCCTGTGGCCTGCACTGCAGTGGGAAAAGTCGGCATTCCTGTGGGTTCTCTTCTGTTCTGTTTTTTGCCTACCTCATTGTTTTTAACGCATTGAGAGGTGACTTAGTTTATGGTTTCGGCAGAAAACATTATGTTTAATTTAACCTTAATACCAAAAGTATCTGACTGAAGTTTGACTTATTTTGTCACAAGTCCAATCAGGTACAAGGAAAACTGTCTCTGAAGGCGGGAAGTGGCCTGGTGGCTGCTGTGGGCTATTTTCAGAGATTAGAGTGTTCTGTTTCCACCAGGCTCACTGTCAGTGGCTGACAGGCAGCGCCACCTGTAACGTGTGAGGTTGCGTTGTTCTCAGCTAGGCTTGGGAAACAGGCAGGTGGTCACGTGTGAGGAGTCACACAAACCGTTTGTTGTTGCAGGAGCCTTTTTTTGAGGGTGTGGGCGTGTCCCTTTTCTAAAAATGCAATGCACTAAAACTATTTTAAGAATGTAGTTAATTCTAATTATTCATAAAGGCGGCATCTCCTGTGTTTTGCGTGTAATATCGAAGCCCTGGCTTTTCTTGTTTTCACACTTGCTCTCTTGTTCTGTTTTATTTTTTTTTTTAAACTAATTTTTCGTTATGAGTATGTCTGTGACATTTGTAATAAATGTCTTGTAATAATTTGCTTCATGGTCATCACTCCACTCCTCTGAGGATGCTAGCCAGTGTCTTAGGGGAGGGACACTGCTGAGTCCTGACCCTGCCATCTTGCTGTAAATGGGGTTGTCTTATGGCGGCTGCTGTGTCGTTAATTTTCTTTTGCAGCACACTTCATCTATTCCCTGTCCTGTGGGACAGTTATGTGTACCTGCTGCCAAGCCGGTACCATCCGCCCTCCTTCCGACAGCTGTCAACCAATCTCTTCCTCCTGCTGTAGTGGTTTTGTGAAGGACACATAATACAGCTGCAGTTAAGTGATTGGTTGTAAACACAGACAAAGTCAGGGCAAGATAGCCAGCGGGAGCCCTTACTGTTTTTAGGGGAAAGGGAAGTGAACATTGTCTTCCATTGGTATGAGTTCAGGGGAGTGCAAGAACTGTTTCTCTTTAGTTTGTGGTTAACCTAAAGTAAGTTAAAGAGTTAACGCTGTCT
>OU015751.1:55539048-55549366 GCA_907169655.1 Acomys percivali
CAGACTGGAGGCTCACCTGGGGTACACATGGGTGGGGGTGAGGCAACAGACTGGAGGCTCACTTGGGGTACACATGAGTGGGATCAGCACCAGCGCGGGCTGTGGCTTCTCCCTGCTCCCTTTCCAGGACCCGTGCAGAGCGAGCTCTGCTTAATGCAGTCCACTCCCCCACTGCCCTGCACTCAGCAGCCAGCTTGGGGGCTCGGGAAAGAAGGGGCGACTCCTTCTTGACCTGTAGCCAGAAGGTCATCTGTAGCTCTGGAGAGCTACAGCCACGTGCAGCCGCCCTTCTTTTTCAAACCAGGAGCCGCTGTGTGCTCTAAACCGCATCATTTGGCTTTCCAAGTCTATTTAAACAATGCCAACATATAAAGCACACTTGGAAGAGCACTGATGTGGATTCCAAGTTCAGATGAGCGTGCCTTTAAGGTCAAGCAACGAGAGAAGCGTTTGCTGTGCTGCTGGGATCCATGGGCACCTGTCAGTGTCCACAGCAAGCTTACTTTTTTATGTTCAGTTCTCTAATGCAGATAAAGTTCTCATTGCTCCTGGAATACAGACATCCTTAGTGTCGCAAGATCCCAGCATGAAAGACAGTGAAGTAAATAACACTGGGATGCTTTCTAATAACTCAAGGGTGGCCAGAGAAATTTAAAGATGCGTGCAAAAGTAAGTCACTGTGGTGACACAAGCTATTGTTTTTATTGGCTTATAGTGTAAGATGTGACACGCATTTAATCATATACATGCAAGCCTTGGTAATGTACTTGAATGCATCCCAGATTGCTCTTCCAACACATAGTTTATAAAAGGAGACCTTCACACTACTTTCCATGATGAGGCTTTGAGCTTGCCCCGAGGCTTTATGGGCTCCTCCCCTACCATCTGCTCAAGGTGAGCCCTCCACAGCTGTCCACATTGTAATGCTCCTCAACCTGAAATAGCCCCCTGGGGACCATTCTAAAATGGAAGACCCTGAGTTGGAACATGGCCTGCTAGTCTCCATAGGGTGGCTTTTCTGCACCTAAGTGTATATTTGTGTGTGTGTGTTACTAAAGTTTGGCCTATAGGGTAGCCAAGATAAAGTCCCATTAGAGCAGCAGTTCTCAACCTGTGGGTTGAGACCCCTTTGAGGGCTGAATGGCCCTTTCACTGGGGCCACATAACATATCCACATTACAATTCATAACAGTAGCAAAATTACAGTTATGGAGTAGCAATGACAATTTTATGATTAGGAGTCACCACAACATGAACTGTATTAAAGGGTCACAGCATTAGGAAGATTGAGAAGCCCTGCACTAACGTTACCTGTGCTAGGTTTTACAAAGTCACCCCCCGCAATATTTGCAAAGCTTTTGTTCTCTTGCTCTATTAAAATGGTCCAGTGGGAAAGTTAAAGGAAGGGACCATAATTTGCAAACCTCATGGCAGTGGACTGACCGTTGGTGAAGGCTGAGCAGCCCTCCTTTCCACTGACGTGGACAGTGTGCTGCAGGGTTTTCTCCCTTTTCTAAGGCTACAAGGACTGCAGGTGCCCATATGAAGTTGCAAGCCGTGTGGTCCTGCAGCTGGTGTGACTGCTGGTCCTGACATTTTAGACAGAAACCTGGCTTACACAGCAGAGGCGCTGTTAGCAAGCCTCTGACTCACCAAGAGCGGCGAGCAGGGGCCCACCAAGCTGGGAAACAAGTTTTCAGAGGCTTCTTGCGCTAGTGGGGAAAACCCTCTCCCCCGTTGCGTCCAGATTCTGGTTCCTGTAAAAGAATGGAGCAAAGGCCTGAAGTGGATGGAATTGAGGAACTTAATGGCAGCTGTGACTTGTTATTCTCATGGCACAGTCAGAGTCATCCTGGTCACTGGCTAACAGGGTCCCCCGTGTTCTATCGCGAGTCACTCTGGACTGCTGTAAAGGTGCACATGTCACCTGAGTCACAGTCTTCCTGGCACCGCATTGTCAGTTTTTACTGTCTGGACCCCTCAGACAGCTTTGGTGACAGCACCATTGCCCTGGGTTGGGGGTAACACAAGAGAGTGGTCATCCTGCTGAGCCATGGCTGCCCCTCATGTAGGGCTGTGTGCTCATCTTAGATGATGTTTGCCTAGCTACACATAGTCAGGTTTAGCTATCATGGGTGTCTTTTTTCTTTTTAATTTTTATTTATTAAATGTATTCACATTGAATGCCAATTGTTATCCCCTCTCTCTTATCTTCCTCTTCCCACCCTCCCTTATTCTTCTGCTCTATCCCCCCCACCCACCTTAAGACTTCTGACAGGGCAGGGGGAGCTCCTCCCCTACCATCTGCTCACAGCCTATCAGGTAACATCACGATAGCCTGCTTCCCCTTCCTCTGTGTGCCCACAAAGCCGCCCTGCCAAGGGGGCAGTGATCAAATCGTAGGCACCACTCCTCCCGCCCTCGAGGAGAATGAGCTGTCCATCGGCTGCATCTGAACAGGAGGGTCTAGGTTCTCTGTTTGTATCACCCTTGGTTGGTGCATCAGTTTGTGCAGACCCGCCTGGCTTGATGGTCTCTTGACCCCTCCAGGCCCTTCCATCCCCCCACTCTGCTCTACAACTCTCAGAGCTCCACCCAGAGTCCAACTTCAAATCCTAGCATCTCTCCCGATTCCCACTGGGTGGAGTCTTGCAGAGGACGTCTATCACTTATAAGTGAGTATATACCGTTCATGTCCTTCTGGGTCTGGGTTAACCTCACTCAGCATGATCTTTTCTAGTTCCATCCATTTGCCTGCACATGTCCAGATTGCCTTGTTTTTAGTAGCTGAGTACTATTCCATTGTATCACAGATGTCTTTAACTGACATGAAGTGCAGGAAGCATCATCATTGCCTTAGAAACTAAGGGACACAACAGAGGCCACAAGAGGGTAGCAAACTGGAGCTCCAGATGGTTGTGAACCGCCAGGTGGGTGCCGGGAACTGCCCTAGGGTCCTCCACCAGATCCCCTGAGACGAGAGTCCTGAACCCGGGTTCTCTGCATGAGCAACAACAACTTTTAACCAGTGAGCCGTTTCACTACCCATCCCCCCACCCCCCACCCCCACTTCAAGTATTATCATCAACTTAGAGATATCTATTCTAACCTCATTTACCCATGGGTCATTTCCAAGAAACCTTTAGACATTAGACCATTTCATTCATAAATATTCAGTATCTGTGTCCAAATACATAGAATAATTGCACCAAGATCTATCAAAAGTAGTTTCATCAAATACCAATTGTTCTGTGCCCTTAGGAGTATTTTTGTTTGTTCTTAACTGTGTGTGAATCATGATTTATGTAGCATATCATATGTGGTTGATAAATTGCTTTGTTGAAAGTCAACATTGTTTGTGCATAATTATTTTAAGCTTTGGTCCATAGACACTTGTTTTTGTTAGCGGTTGGGTGAAGAAACAGCTGTAGTCTCTCTGATACATTTCCTGAACATCCTGCATTCATCCATTTCTCTAAGACTATACCATCTTCATGAGAAACAGTACTTAGTGATCAGTCTGTTGTTTATATTGCTAGTATTTATAGTTAGTAATTTTTCCAGTTCCTTTTTTATGTAAAATGGTTTTTTTTTGTTTATTTTATGATGGCTTTGTATGCACTTCAAGAGCACATATAGTAATATTGGAATGCTACAGAGAAGACTATCATGTTCCTTGCATAATGACATGAAATTTTGTGAATTAATTAATTAATTAATTTATTTATTTATTTATTTTAGACAAGGTCTCACTATGTAGCCAGGGTAGTTTCAAATTCTCCATCCTTCTGCCTGAGCCTCCTCAGTGACAGAATTGCAGATAGAGAGCCATCCTAAAACAACAACAACAACAACAACAACACTTCACATTGAAAGGAATTAGAAAAATAATGTAGCTGCTAGCAATATAAATACCAGACCAGTCATCAAATCTTTGCCTGGTCCTGTAAATTCTAGATCTCCTTTCTCTTGTTCTGAATACAATTACCATTCTGCAGTCACAAACATATACGGAGGCTCAGAATACTATCGAACCCGTCATGGATGGCCTGTGACCATTGGAAGGAAGCTATGGGCTTGTTAGTGTACTCTGCTCTGTTTTCATTGCTACTTTTGCCCTTAGAATGGCTCTGCCACCATGTTGTCATGTGATTTTGTTTGCTTTGGAGCTTTCCAGGATTGCTTCTTAAATGTGACTTTTATACTCATGTAAAATAGTATCTGTTATTGAACCAGTTTTCCTAAACAAAATCTAGTCAGCCAAGGAATTCATGCTCCCTTTCCTTCATCGTGAACATCTTTACCCTTCTAGGTCACTTTTAGAAATTAACTTGAGGGCCAGTGGTCATGGCACACACCTAATATCCTGACACTCAGGGGGCTGTGGTAGGGGGAATCAAGTTCCAGGCTCTCCTGGGCTAGCGTGACTTTCTTTGGAAATGTAGTAAGAACCTGTCTGAAAAAGCCAACATGCACATGAACTAGGTTTCTTCTTATCTTCATTAAAGAAAACAAAAGCCATGCAAACGTGTTTGTGTTGTTGTAGCCACACCTGGACCTCACTTCACCCCAAGTTGTAAGCACTTCATCTCAGAACACCTGTGACCCACGTGAAGGTGCTTTGCGTTTTGTTTGAAAACCAGCTGTAATGAGATATCATTTGACCAGGCCTCAGTGCATTCTTATCTGAAGGGTCCACGTGGAGGAATTCCAATCATTCAGCACTCCCCGCAACTTCCTTTAAACCTTTCGTCACCCCAGGATGACCCTTCCTAGGTCAGCTGTGAAAACTGGTGGTGGTTTCTTCTCTGCGTGGTCTCGGTCAGTGATGTGACCTCTGCACCACAGAAAGGATGCACTTTGTGACGTGAGGGCGAACAGCGGCTTCCAGGATTCTGTTCATTGTTCATAGGATGATAAATGTTTTTACCATATATTTCCGGGACTGTGTCTCTCCCCCCCTTATTATCCTTATCAAGACTGGCCCGGCAGCCCTTCCAGGCTTTCTCGACTGAAGATGTAGAAGGAAATCCACTTTTCCTAGCAGGGGCCTTGTGGACCACCAGGGCTCCCTCCTCCAGCTCGGTCGCTATCGAGGACTGTCGAAAGCGTGATTGGCCCCATCTCACTTTAGACGTCCCTTCTGTGGCTGCTACTCCTCTCCCTACCTGGGTCAGATGTTTTCTGGAGTTCATTTCCTTCTCTCTTTTCTTTTCCTTCCTTATTTTCTTAAAGAACACCCTTGAGCAACTTCCTCCACAGAGTTTGTGGGAAGAAAGTTGACAGTCGTCCTTCTGAAAAGTTTGTGTTCATCCTGGACCTCCTAGTTGGCAGTTTTCCTGCGAGTAAAAGTCTGTGTAGACCTGAGTTTCCTTTGGATTCCATTACTTTCTGTCATTTGATTGTAACTCATACATCGAAGGCATCCCCTTCCTTGGTACTTGAAAGTTTTCTCTATTCTTGTTTCCTTGTTTGGTTTCTGTTGCTGAGGTAAAATATTCTGACAAAAAGCAACGTAGAGGAGGCAGGGTTTATTTTAGCTCGCAATACCAGGTTGTAGTCCATGATGGCAGGGAAGTCAGTCAGGACCGAGGAACAGCTGGTGACATCATACCCACGACCAACAACAGATGGTAACATCATACCCACGACCAACAACAGCAGAGAGAACTGAATGCTCGCTTGCTTATGCCTCGCTTCATTTCTGCATTCATACAGTTCAGGTCAGGACTCCCTGATTAGAGAATGGTGCTGCCCACTGTGGGCCGTATTTTCCCACATCAGTTAATTTAAGACAGTCTCCCTCAGACGTGCTCAGCAGATGTAGACAGTCTCTTTGTGAGACCCCAACAACTTCTCCAGTTCGGTGTGTCAAGTTGACAAAGCTGATCACCACACCCACCCTAGACGCGCCTAAGAGCTTTCTTTCATTGTTGGTGTTCTGAATACTTTCATTTCATTTTGGATTCAATTATTGAACTTAAAACTCTATCCTAACCGGCATCAAAAGACCCTGTCAATCTGCAGTCTGATGGTATTTACTATTTTCTCCACTACTTTCACCAACTCTGACAGTTGGGTGACCTGCCTGATGACTTGACTCTGTTGACTTTGTCTTTTTATTAAAGATTGTTTTCCTTGTTTACTGAAATATCTTCACTTTAACCTGTCTACTGATCTTGCTTTCATTTTCACAAACACTTCAAGCTCAAGTGAAGGTATGAAGAAGGGTTGATGAAATTTGTACTCCTGACTACTGGCAACAACTAGAAGTGCCTTAAAAGATTTAAAAAACAAACAAACAAACAAACAAAACACAAAACAAAACAGATCTTCCTGAAAAGAGAGAGAGTCTTCAGGTGGACCCAATGTTCTTGGTGCTGCCGCTTGCTTACTTGAAAATAGTGTGGCCTAAAGCTAGAAACATGGAAGCTGACCAGCTGGGAACTAAAGCTGGGTTTCCAGCAGTTTCATAGCCACTGGGAGACAAAAACACGGATACTAGATCTACAGTCTTAGGAATCTTATATTAGAAAGAGAAGCCAATTGAGATAAACCAAGATTTTCTTCTGTTTTTCTCATGTACCTGCTGATTTTTATAAGCAGCACAAATTCAAGAACCTAAGAAGATTAAGAAGGGAGACAGAGCTTTTTTTTTTTTTTTTTTGGTTTTCGAGACAGGGTCTCTCTGTGTAGCCTTGGCTGTCCTAGACTCACTTTGTAGACCAGGCTGGCTTCGAACTCACAGCGATCCACCTGCCTCTGCCTCCCTAGTGCTGGGATGGTGGTGGCGCACGCCTTTAATCCCAGCACTCGGGAGACAGAGCTTTGATAGCCTCATGAATCTGGGAGACAAATACCCCAGGGGCGTGCGCAGCCAGCAGGATCCTAGAAAAACCCCAGACTCCCTGAGAGAACCACGGAAGGAATGGGCTGCACTCTAGGATTAAGACCAACCCTGAAGAAGGAGCTGTGCCCGAACACTAAGACCCAGTTTCAAATCAGATCAGTCTTGGCCAGACAAAGTGGGCTTTCTCTAACTCTAACTGGCTGCCAGAAAGCAAAATTGATTCTCTGTGGAGAAAGTCAATGTTAGAAAACCTCCAACTGAATCTATAGTTTTCTCATATGTAATGTTCAGCATGCAATAAAAATGATCAGATATCCTCAGGAAGGGATTAAAATAACTCATTAACATATACTATGTCAAAGAACCAATTGGAGATGTTACCTTGGGACATTTATGGCCATGTTCTAGAAAATAAGATTAGAAAGTTCTGTAGAAAGCTGGGATCAATGAAACACACTCATGGAAATTTAGCAACAGAAACTATTGATAAAATTTTACTTTAGGGCAGCAGGTCTCAACCTGTGGGTTGCAACCCCTTTCAGGGTCAAACAACCCTGAAGCACCCTGGTATCAGGCCCATAGCAAATGCTGGACCAAATATCAGTGGTTCAGTTTTTCATCTGCATTGGCAAGACCAAGTGACTGGGTGGCGAGTGTGGTCCTTGGAAGGGTAAAAGACGTGAGCATCATAGAAGCTACGGAACATTTGGGATCCAGGAATGGCAAGGCCAGCAAGGAGATCTCCACTGCCAACTATGAGCAAACATCTCTTAGTTCTTTTGACTCGAGGACCATTCTGTAGCCCAGGAGAGCCCCCCCCCCCCATCTGTGCATAACGCAGGATAATCTCTACTCTTCACTGAAATTCTTTGGGTTCTATATTTAAATTTATGAATAAAAGCTAATATATATGCATATACATGTATATATGAAGGAAAAGGGTTTCCAGTCATGTGTCTCATAAGGGGTTATGAGCATGCCATTCAAACATAAGCAGAAAATACATTATGGAAGGATGTGGAGGAATTGGGGTTCTTGTTGATGGGAATGCAAAACTATTTCAGCAACTCTAGCTATCAGCCTGATAGCACCTCAAAGATTAAGCACAGGGTCCCCATTAACACAGCAATCCACTTCTGTAAGTGTACACCCAAAGACTGGAAAGCAGTGTCTCAAATATTCTGAAAGGCAGAGGTACTTCTAGATGAATATATGAGCAAAATGTCGGAAGCTGCTTCCCCCAACCATTTGTGTGCAGTTCTGCCTGAATTGCATGTGGCCTTGGGGCTTGAAGGGATTACTGGCATAGGATGGGGAGGGCTAATTGATGGAGACTGCATCTCTGGGGCTGTGGCAAAACCACCATCCATGCTGGGTGTAGACTTCCTGGTCTGTGGAGATACGGTGTAGCCACCATCCATGCTGAGTGTAGACTTCTGGCTGCTTTAAAGTCAGCCATGCCTAATAAGCTCACTGATTCCCCCAAGATGCTTTGGTGGAAGCAAACCTCGGTTTGTAATTAAAATCTTACGAAGCCGTAGGGGATGGTATAGATATTTACCTATTTCTCCCTCAAATGCCATGAAAAAAATTTGAACAGCAAACAGCAAAAAGTTGTTCAACCTTAAAAGGGAAGGAAATTCAAGCACGTGGAAGTGCTTGACTGGGCTGCCCTGTTTGTGGAGTGGCCTAGATACAAGGAGGCCCCAGGAACCGGCAGTGCTGCTTTCCTGCCCATGCTTGCTTCTTGCTGGTAAGCATGTCTACCCTTCACTGACATCAGACTGCAACTTCCAACATAGGCTAAGGAGCATCAGCTCTCCAGGAATCCTGCAGGCCTTTGGTACCCAACCACAGCTGCTGGTGCATCAGCTCCATGGGCTGGGCAGCCACCAGATCCTCTCCCTGTCCCCTGTACAAATGGCCATTGTTGGACTAGCCAGCTCCTAGGTGATGTGCTTTCCAGGAAATGACTGTTAACAATGCGTTTACATCTATTCATTCTGTTCCTCTAGAGAGCTCTGCTTAGCGGAGTGTGACCTTAGGGTCGGGCACAATGGCCATCTGCATCCTTCCTGTTATACAGTTTAGTGTCTCAATAACGGATCCCTCTCTAGCCTATCATCGAATGACTCTCTCACCTCAGACCCAGACAGTGTCCCACTCCCCATAGACCACCAGGCCAGTGGAGACTTCTGGTCCCTGGATAGACAGAGTCTATGTCCTTGCCCAGCAGAAAAGTCCTCAGCAATTGGAACTTTGGCCACCATCAGAGGGAGAACTCAAGGCTGGCTAGGAAGAAAAAATCAGAAGAGGGAAGAAAGGGCCCCCATGTCTGGAGTCTGGTTAGAGTTTCTTTTCTTTCTTTCTTTTTTCCTTTTCTTTTTTCTTTTTGGTTTTTCGAGACAGGGTTTCTCTGTGTAACAGTCCTGGCTGTCCTGGACTCGCTTGTGTAGACCAGTCGGGCCTCGAACTCACAGCAATCCTCCTGCCTCTGCCTCCTGAGTGCTGGGATTAAAGGCGTGCGCCACCACACCTGGCTCTGGTTAGAGTTTCTTACTGGCCGAGAACCTGTTGAATGACAACTACAAAATTCTTCTGAAGATTGCTCCATGTATTTTCTTTAAGGAATACTTTAATTAAGACTATTACCAAATAATGAGATTAAATTGTACGTTCCTTTTTTCAGTTTAATTTTACACCTCTCATCTATAAACCTGTAACTCTCTGAAAATCCCACAACATTATGAACTATATTTATAGTCAAAGCAAAGCATAACTTAGCCTTCCCTAGGGCCTATATCTGGTAAGAATTCCTTTGACCTTTTTTTGACCTGTTTCATCTGGATGACTTGAATGTATTGTATATACATTGCCTTATCAACCACCATTAACTAAGGAAAACTTCTTTATAGAAAAACAAGCACATTTAAACATAGTTAATCTTCAAAAATCTTCAAACCGTACAGCATCTAAAGCCAAATCATGCACAAGCTGCTGTTGACTCGTCTCCGAAATAACTTCCCTGAACATCTTCATGCCATATCAAAGCCAAAACCCAGCATGAAAACACTGAAGGCAGACAGAAAGGGGAGAGGGGGCACCAAGCCACATATAATGGCAAATCCATCAGAGTAAGGAGATTTCTCAACAGAAGCCAGGAGGGCTTGGAATAGTGTTGTTGAAGCTGGAAAACAGTAACTTCTTTCCAAGTTTCCTATATCTGACAAAACTATCATAATTGAAGGACAGATAAAATATTCCCATGATTAAAAAAGACTAAAGAAATTAATGACCACTAAAAAGACACTTGAAACACTTCTGCGTTAAAGAGGCTGTGGAAAAGAAAAACAAAACAAAACAATACATCTAAATAGTAGTCATGGAAATGCCAAATAGGAAAATATCTGTCTTGGTTACCTTTTAATTGCTGTGACACAGTACAATGACTAAGGCAACTTTAAAAAG
>OU015751.1:55552743-55575514 GCA_907169655.1 Acomys percivali
AAGAAGAAGAAGAAGAAGAAGAAGAAGAAGAAGAAGAAGAAGAAGAAACTGAATATCCTGTAAGCAAAGGTTAAATTTACCCCAAGGAACCCAATGCCCCAATCATGAGAAATTAGTCTAAAGAAGGCTACACCCCCTTTCCCCTCTAACCTCCTTTCTCCCCTACCTAGTGTTGGGGGGATTAGAAGGGGTTGGAGTTGAGAAGGGTGGGAGATATACTCCATAAAGTAGCTTCAAAAATATACCTACACACACTCATAAACATAAATATTTTTTAGAAAAATAAAAATTGAACTCTCCTTCATCTATATCACAAAATATTCTACACAAGTTAGATGTAAAAATATTTAAATCAAAAAGAAAATGTAAGTAGCCATGTTTTAATGCTTGTGACAGGAGAGAATTTTTAGCCCAAGTCAATAAACCTGGAAGGTATTATACATTAGGAAAAACAGATGAACTTGATTATACATACCTTTTTGAATATTGAATTGTACTAGAAATGAAGCTATCAGCTTTCCATCGCTGCAATAGAACACACGAGTTGACTTGAGTTCATGGTGTGGAGGACTCAGCCCGTGTTGACTGGTTGGTTGGTCGTCCGTTGCTTTGTGACTTGTGGAGGGGCAGCATGCCATCGTGCTTGTATGACAGAGGCAGTGCTCACCTCATGGCCGGTAACGGAAGAAGGAGGAACAGAAGGAGAGTCAGTGTCCTGACCTTCACCACAGGAGGAAGCTCTACCTGTAAACAGCTCCTAGGACTGACTCCGTAGGCGGAGGCCCGAGGCCTCAGTTTTTCACCCATGGCTTTTGTCCAGCACGAGTACAAGCCATAGTGGAAGTCAAGGGGGCAGTGATCAGATGGAGGGAGACTATTTTAATGTGTATTGAAATACTGCTAAAACTCACACAATTTTTTTTAAAAAGTACAAAAATTGGTCAGTTATATAAATAAGAGATCTATATTCACAAAATCAACTCAATAAGCTGCAAAGTTATGGACAGCTGTAAAACATCATTATTAGTTACGGAGATGCAAAGTAGGGTGTGCAACTCATAAAGATTAAGGTGAAGGGCAACTTTTATTGGGAGGAATTTGGGGAAAGTCCTCGCATACCATTGGAATTATGAATAATATAACTGCTTTTAGAAACCAATATGGCAATAATTATTGGAAAAATACAAAGACAGGGAAGGGGAGATGAGGGAGGGAGAGTGGCACCCGGAGGAGATGAGGGAGGGGCTGGAGCAAGGCTGCCACTGCTGGGGAGGGCCATTGCCAATGTGCCTTCTCTGCTTTGTGCTTGTGTTTGAGGATGTGAGCTTTGAGCTTCCTGTTCCAGCCGCCATGCTTTCCCGCCATGATGGACTCTTTTTTTTTAATTTTTAAATTTTATTTTATTAATTTATTCTTATTACATCTCAATGGTTATCCCATCCCTTGTATCTTCTCATTCCTCCCTCCCTCCCATTTTCCCCTTACTCTCCTCCCCTATGACTGTGACTGAGGGGGACTTCCTCCCCCTGTATATGCTCATAGGGTATCAAGTCTCTTTTTGGTAGCCTGCTATCTTTCCTCTGAGTGCCACCAGGTCTGCCCATCCAGGGGACGTGGTCAAATATGAGGCACCAGAATATGTGTGAAAGTCATATCCCACTCTCCACTCAACTGTGGAGAATGTCCTGTCCATAGGCTAGATCTGGGTAAGGGTTTGAAGTTTACGGCCTGTATTGTCCTTGGTTGGTGCCATAGTTTGAGCAGGACCCCTGGGCCCAAGCCATGATGGACTCTTAATCCCTCTGGAGTCACAAACCTTTCTCTAAGTTGCCATGGCCGTGGTGTTTATCATACCAATAGGAACGTAACCAATGTGCAAGGGAATAAAGTGAAGAGTGATAGAGGAAGCCACTCAGTATGGGCATCATTGGCATAGGCACCTGCACATACATGTACATACACCCTCACACATAACACCCCCACCCCTACCAAGTAATACAATACAAATTAGAAAGTAAAGAGAATGGTGGCTACAGGGACTGGGATGGTTACATGGAAAGATTTTGGTAAAGGCACAGAATTCAATTAGAAGGAATAATATATCTTCTGCATATAAAGAGAGCATCATGGTGGCTCCCCTGGTAAGGGTGCTTGCAGCCAAGGCTGACAACTCCGAGTGTCTGGACCCTCGTGGTGGGAAGAGAGAACTGACTCCGTTGTGCTCTGACCTCCATAAACACACTCAAAAGAAATAATAGTCTAATTTAGGGTGGGTTTTTAAAAATTTGTGTATAGGTCTTTGTGTCCCTAAAAACAAAAAAGAAATAAATTGGCCATCGCTAACAACAATGTATCGTGTCTTTGAAAACTGCTGAGAAAATAGTTTTCTTACTATGAAAAATGGCAAGTAACATGAGGTGATACATAGGTTAATTAGCTCAGGGTGGCCATCTACAGTATGTACATATTTTAAAACAGCATGTTATATGTGATTAGTAAATACAGTATACATTTATTAATAAAAATAAGTAACTTGACAAACACAGTAAATCTTTCTAGAAATTTTACTCTTTACAATTCACTTTATGAAAATGAAGCACCAAGATGAATTTATGCATTTAAAGTTTGTGCCAAAAAGCTGCACCAAAAAAAAAAAAAACAAACAAACAAACCCCAAAACCAAACAACAACAACAACAACAAAAACAAGCCTACCAGTTTACCAGTTGAAAGAGCCAAGCTCATGCAGACAAAAGACTATCACGGAACACTTACATATGTTATCTGTATAGGAGAGACTAGGCTAAATCACATGATGTTTTCTTCTTAGCTTTTTATTTTGGGGTAACCCTCATATATTCCTTTATTCCAGTTCTTGGTTTCTTAACATTTTGCTGTATTTTGTGTGTCCCCCTCTCCCTCTCATCCGATGATGGTTGAATGAGAATGGCCCCATAGGCTCATCGGTTTGACTGTTTGGTTCCCTACTGTTTTTTTTTTTTTTTTTTTTTACTGACAAAGGAACATTTATTTGAGAAGGAAACATCGAGAATGCAATGTGCAGTATACATACAGCAGCGTGGAGAACGAAAGTCACGTCAAGGCTTTACCAGGACAGCGAAATCTACGCAAGTTGTTTTAGGGAGCTGGCAAGCTCTGATAGGTGAACACGCTGCTTGGTGAACACGGCAGTGATGGTATAAAGTTTTTTTTTTTTTTAAGCTTTCTCCTTTTTCAATTTTTATTTTTTATTTTTAATTTTTTTACATATACATTTATATTATTCCACAGATATACAATACCTATAGTAAGAATAACCATGACACAATCAGGAATTATATAAATGTTACATTTTTAGCGTTTTGGCTATTTGTATTTGACAGCCTTGAAAAACACATCTTTCCTATCTTGGGTGCATCTAAAATTCTGAATGTAAATCAATCTCCACCACAGATTGTCATTATCAACTTAAAACATCTATCTCCTGACTGGCAGCAGCTGGTAGTCCTGCAGGAGAATGGGTGTGAGCTGTTAGAAAGCTGAGCCTGGATAGCTTAGTTTTACAATGGAGCTTAGTTGTTTAGGCGGTAAGATGCTTTTAAGTCTAGATAGATGTTTTAAGTTGATAATGACAACCTACTGGCTTACAGTTAGGAGGTGTGGCCTTGTTTTAGGAGGTGTGTCCCTTGGGGCTTCAAAAGACTTGCACCTTTCCCTGGGTCTCTCTCTGCTTCCTCTATGGAGATCAAGGTCTAAGCTCTCAGGTTCTGCTCCAGGATCATGCTGGCCCACGGAGTCACCCTCTGAAACTACAAGCCCCAAATAATGTCTTTATAAGTTGCCTTAGTGATAGTATCTTATCCCAGTGGTAGAAGGTAACTAAGACCCCTCTGTGGTAGGCACAGGTCATTTTTATGATTCTTGCTTTTTGCTTAAACACTTCGGTATATGCTTTGGCAATGAGGCCATTTCTTATATAACCAGGGATTAGTACTAAGGGCAGGAAATGAACTCTACAATAATTGTATTAATCAGGCACAGGACATTGCCAGCTGACAAGCTCCAGAAGGGAAGCTGGGTCTCGAGGATCCAACCCACACCGTATGTGTCTTGCTTGTCTCTTCCTGGAGCCTTTCTCAGTTCTTCACTGTCTCTCTTGACCAAGACTCCTACCGAGCGAGCACAGATGGGCTACTCTGGAGAAGGCCTTTGTCTGATGTGCCCCCATAATTAGATGATGATTGTGTAATCCTGGCAGGCATTTCTCAAAGGGGTGTTAGTCATATCTATGCTGTAATAAATTCCTTTAAAAAAAAAACCAATGAGTTTTATTACCATCCAAACATTGTGCAACCATTACTACCATCTTACATTAAGCCCAAAGCAACTTTATAGTCTTATACTCTCTAGTCTCTGATTATCTCAAACCTTCAGCCCTACGCAGCTGCCAACTTACCTGATATCCCTATAGACTTGCCAAGAACACACAGTTCATGGATTTTAAGTCATGTACTCTATGGGCCTTGGCATGTCTGGCTTCTTTTCACTTGGCATAAGGTTTTCAGTTTTTATCTGTGACCTAGTCTAATTTGTGTGGCTATGAGACGTATCCTGACAAAAAGCAAGAGAGGATAGGAAGGATTTATTTTATGGACAGTTCTAGTCATATGATACCCATGGTTGAGAGTAAAGAGAGGATAAATCCGTTCTTGATTGCTTTCTGCCTCTGCTCAGCTTTCTTGCTTTCTTACTTTCATACAGTCCAGGGCTCGGCCTGTGAGACGGTGCTGTCCAGACAGTCACATACAGATATTCCCACAAGCCAACTTGATCTATGTAATTTCTCACTCAGGCTGTCTCCCAGGTGATTCCGGATCATAACACACTTCAGACCTATTGGTTTCTAGGTGGATGATAGTAAAACATGTGAAATCACAGAATCCAGGCCTACTGCAGCTGTTAGTGCCAGCCTCAAATGATGGCAGGGACAGGCTCATCCTAGACTAGCCATCCTACAGGGGAGGCGTCTTCCAGGTGAAGAAGTCAGGCCGGCCCTAGCCTGTATCCTTCCTTCTAGGCTGTACCCCGGCGCTAGCACCTTGGATCCTGGACTTTGGGGCCATATCATCCCACTCTGCTTCCTAGGCCTGTACCGTCTTCTTCTCTGGTCTGTCCCATGAGTGTGGACCTCCTCACACTTCTGGTGAACCTCTTGGTCTGATGAGGATATCTGATATTATTTGGAGAAGAAAGGTAGGATTAGCCAGAGTGGTAAGAGCAGCTTGCCAGATGGTTTGGGGCAAGTGTGTGTGTGTGTGTGTGTGTGTGTGTGTGTGTGAGATACTTGCACTTGAGGTTCCTTGTAATGCTATACAGAGTCCAGGAGAAAAGAGATCACGGACATGCTGGCCAAGGGTCTCCAGAGAAACAGACCCACTGGAGTCCCCTCCCCTCTTTTCTTCACTGCATCTATTTACGGCTACATTCATATCTATATAAAGAAAGACTTAAGCAATCCACGACATCCTGTCTGCAAGGTCGCCACCCAGGAGCTCCAGCTGGTGTAGTGTAAAGACCCAAATCAAAGGGCTCATGGGACAGATCGCAGCCCAAGTCTAAAGGCCTGAGGACCAGAGAGCTCCATCCAGCAGCCCAGCAACCACCAGGCTTTGTTACCCAGCAACCACCAGGCTTTGTTACACTCCTCTGCCATTCTGTTTCAGAGGTTGGTGGTTACACTTCTAAACTGGGCTGCTTTACTCAGCTGTATAGAGGGCCCCTGACTTCTGATGACGCAACCTACCACTTTCCTCTTCATTGTGGGTTGAAAATGTTGTGCTCTGGGCAGAAACTTTGATCTTTTCTCCAGATTAAATAACTTATGCAATCCATTTGACTTCGGAGAGCTTCGCTGTGCAATTCTGGTTGGTTTTATTGGCATCTCGGTAAGCCACGGCATATCTATACAGGGTTCATAGACTGTTTGTAATTGATTTCCATCTTAACCGCAGATACACAGCCTCCACTTGCCAGCCTACCCCTGGGCCCTGCAATGTGAGGTGTGGGCCTCCCTGTCACTTTAGGGCCTTCTTTCTCACAGCTTTCTTTCTGAGTCAAAACTCCTACTTACTGGATCATGTACTTTCCCTGTAGCTATCGCTGGGCGATGAATGATTTTGAAACCAGATGACTCAAAATAAAGATTTTGATTTGCTTCCATGTGTGGCTCATCACCTCTGGGATGGCTCAGCTGAGAGACTGGCCTGCTGGGATGGCAGGGTGCTGGGGTCTTCCTCCACCTGGCTGTTCGTTTCGCAGCAGGCCACACAAGTTTATTCACACGATGGTGAGAGAATTCCCAGAACAACAGAAGTAGCCGCAAAAGCTTTTTTAAAGACGTCGTTTTGGAAGTCGCTGGGCACTGCTGCCATATGCTTTTCTCAAATACAGACAGTTGTAACAATAAATGAACATACAAGGAAAAACAAGGGCAGCAAGGGCAAGCTATCATTTTGATTAAGATAGCTTGCAAGGACAGACCAGACCCAGTAATGAGGAAAACAGACACAGTTGCCGATCATTTGCTCTGTGGGGCTTGGTTTTCTCTTTACAAAGTGTTTAGTTTTACTGTTTAGTTTATTCTAGATCTACCTGGGCAGAAACCTGATGTGTCTTTCCTTAGGATACATGGAAGACAAATGTTTGAGTCCTGAACTAACTCCCTACAGTCACCACATGTCGTAGTATAGTGACTGAGCATTCAGAAGTAGCGACATCATTTAGCATTCGAGCTTAGGGTCATGACGAGAGGATGTCAGCTGGAGACTGAGACCAGCCACACAGGCACATAATGGAGCCACAGGAGAAACTGTGGCTGTGGATGCTCAGGGTAGCATTTGGTGGTAGTCCACTCACAGCGTGGCATAGCAGTGCTGGCTGGGGGGTGCGTCCTTCTCCTCCACAGTTCACTGCTCAACACGGAGCTGGTTTATCTGCTGTTTGCTGGCAGCGATGGTAGAAGTGACTGGACAGTGACTATGGTTGTGCTGGGGCAGCGAGGCTGCTTCTATGTTGATGAATCTGGGCAGATGCTTAGGGCTGTACAGCAAGATCTCCACTCCCTGCTACTCAAACCCTCTGGCTGCTTGGCTTCTTTCTCTTCTTGGCTCCATATTGGCCTCTGGGGCCCTTCTCCTCCTGGCCCCCTCTTCCATCCAATTTCTGAGGCAGCAAGTAAGCAACATTGCAAAACTCACTACCAACCAGGTTCTGGTTCAATTCCAAACCCAACATGACAATACTGCTCCTTTATAAAACAAAAGGGAGGAGCTATGGGACCACAGTGGCCCTAGGTTACAGAGGAAGGGTTGAAGGAGCTCCAGCCCTGATACCACAAACACGAGGATGGCAGGAATTGGCTACCCATCCCCTCCCTTCTCCACTTGGCACCATAAACCCAGCTCCCCCACCATCAGCCCGAGTAAGGATTTATTACCCTGACAGTCATTAGGCTCTGCTTCTCACCTTACAGCGCTCGACTTTGCAGATGAGGCATCTTCCAACACCTCTGCCCTGGCTGATGGTGCACAGCCACACAAACCTTGCCCCCAGAGACCCTGGCCACCTCCCCAGGGGCATAAATGCGCCCCTTTCTCCTCCCCCCAATGACCTGAACCAATTCTCTGAAACTGTTCTGGGGCGTGCTCTTTGCCCAGGCATTCACCGCCTACCGTGGACCTGCACTGCGTTCACCTGTGCCCAGTGAGGCTTCTCTCCCTCCAGCCTAGTTTAGCATGCAAAGAACCAGGCTACCTGAGGGGATATGGACATGGGGCACATCCCTCGGTCTCCCAGACCACCACGATGTGAACCTAATGTATAAGACCTCACAGCAGCAAGTGCTTTGGGATCTTTGGTATGTTAAAGCTTTCCTGGGCACACTGTGCCAATCTAACTTCTCTCCCCTTAGCACCTTAGCAGCGTGACCCGTCTGGGGCCTCAGGCTATATAGCAGGTTTTGCAATACTCATTTGGCTTAATGAGGCACATACATGATGGTGTCGTGGACTATAACCATTAGTCCATCTAGCCTAATCCTTAGCATGATGCCAAATCATTCTACCTGACCCTTTCAGTTGTCTTCGAGACTGTAGGGGTGTCAGCCAACTTACTTATTTGCTGTGAATAAAGAATAACATTTTTGTTTCTTCTGTTTGAATCAGGAGCAGTGGATGTTATTTCTAGAATCTGTAGCAAGTGTATTGATTTTTTATTAACTCATTTCTTTGTTTCTCTAACAAAATACCTGAAGTTGGGGTCTTGATAAAGAGCAGGGGTTCATTTGGCTCACAGGTGGGAATATTCAGGAGCCTGGTGCTGGCCTCTGCCTTAGCTCCAGTGAGCACTTTTTGGTTACATGCCACAAGGGTAGATTGCATGATGGCATGAGGGCATGTAGGAAGGTAAGATCTGATGATTAGAAGGAAGCCAGAGAGACCTAGGGAAAAGCCTATCTAGTACAAGAATTTGTTGTCTTGAGAGCTAATGGGGGTCCTATGAGTGCCATCTTCCAATGGACCCTACTCTAGTGGAAGTTTTGGGACATCCGTAAACATGTTTTTGTTTTAATGCCAGATGTGGGATATGTGGGCTGCTCCAGTTTGTCCACCGCTGATAGTTGCCTCCTGAAAGGACATGTGATGTTGCTTGTCAGCTTTGAAGTGCCTCATGCAGGGTGTGTGTGTGGCCTTTGTCAGTGTAGATAAAAGCCAATCCCAGGGAGAGATGAGACAGGGTGGGAGGGGAGGATCTGAGAAAGAAGAAGGCTGCTGGTGCTCTCCCCTGCTGCTCCTCACTGCTGTTAATACAGTGTGACAAGAAGAAGTTGGAGATCTCATGAACCGAGGATCGGACTTGCCCCCAAGGAATCTGAGGACCCTAAACAACAGGAAGTAGCTAAGAAAACTACAGCCCTCTCCCCACTAACCTCCTTTCTCTCCTACCTAGTGTTGGGGTGTTGGAAAGGATAGGGGTGGAGAAGGGAGAAGGAGATTTACGAAACCCAAAATAAAAATAGATTTTAAAAGTATGCCCATAATTGGCGTCCATGTTGGACGCCACCTCTAGGCTTTGAACTTTTCCAAACCCATTTTATTTGGGGTTTTTAATGCCTATACCCCCCTACCTACCCTAGATAGGAGAGAAAAGAGGCTAATGGGGACAAGAGAAGTTGACCTTTTTAGACTCAGTTTCTTGGGTGGACTCCACTCTTTGTCATCAGAACTCCAGCAGACCTGTTAAACAGCAAAGCAACAATTCAGCAAAGGTGACTGCGGCACCAACGGCTAGAACCCAAAACATTGAGGCGTTCTCTGGAGCATTTCTTTCTAGGAGTGTTTTGAAGGAGAGAGATGAACAGTGAAACAATAGGAAGTGATGCCAACCCCCAAAAGCCACGCCTCTGGTTTTGGGCATCTCTCTCTCTCTCTCTCTCTCTCTCTCTCTCTCTCTCTCTCTCTCTAATCAATAGCTATATGTCCTTTCAGTCTGTACTAGGACGTTTATCAGTTGGCAAAGACCATGCCTCCACAAGAGGTAGTTCCTCTTCTAGTAGACAAACAACGTGTGTCCTCTCACAAGTCTGTTTCCAGTGGAAAACACCGCACACCCACACACAAGTCTGTTTCACATCCCACACTTGGAATCCAAACAAAAACATGTTTACATCCACTATACCTCCCTCTTAAACATCTTCACATCTCTTAATAACATTATGCCATGGAGGTTGGGTCTTCTTGTATCTTGATGACTTGCCCAGGATACAAACTTGTAAAAGAAGGAACAGCCACACATCAGAGGGTCCAGAACCACATGTTCTGCTTTTCTTTCTTCCTAGAACAGCAGCCCTCATCCACACTTGGCTACTCACTCTTTAAATCTCAGCTTCCCTAGACAGGCCAAGGAAAGGTGAAGCTTGGCAGAGCAAAGGGGATTTGGTGTTGGCTTGATAACTGTTTTCCTCTTCTTACCTGCCTCAAAGGGTGGACTCCAAGGGTTGATATATGGGTAAGGCTGGGCTCCTGTAAACAAGGTGTTTGGCCAAGAGATGGTTTCCAGGAGGTTCAGCTGCTAGGGAAAGACAGGAGAAAGGTCACCAGGCTATTTAAACTGAGTTATTTGTTGTCAGTCAGAAGGAAGAACACAGCCTGAGCAGGGCAGGCAGGTGAGTTGGACACTAGCCTTACATGGCCATTAGCAGACAACAACTCCTCTTCAGTCCTCCACGGTCACCCCTAGGGTCATCTCACCCTTGCTCTCATTTGACAAATGGGCACACCGAGGGAGGCTGTAAATAACAGCTAATGCCCCCCAGGGCTTCTGAGTCAGCCCTCACTCTGCGAAAACCAAACAGCTTGTTTACAACTGAAGAAGCATCAAGGAGATTGGCTTTTCCTTTAAACCAGTGGGCTAAAATAGATGAAGCAATTGACTTTGTGTGCCTTGAGGCACGGACAGCTCACATCTGCCTGCCCACTCTTGAGGCTCCTTGTGCCCTGGTATCTTGAAGAACAGGAACCGCTGCCCAGCTATGCCATTGGCAAATGTGGACTCAAGCTTGGGGTGGGGGTGGGGGTGGGGCTGAGTGACTTGGCATGAAGTGGAAGAGTGGCAGGCTCTTCTAGAGCAGTGTCGCCTCTTCTGGCCAGAGTCCTGCCTCTCTGATGAGGCAGCGTTTGCTCTGGGAACACCCTGTCCTGGGCCTTCTCTTGTGTCCCACTGAAGTCTGTGATCTTATCTCAGACCAGGGAATCCAGGGACTTCTGAGGCGGTGGTCAGCTCAGGGCCCCTGCCACAACCTCTGCCCTGGAGCTGAGACTCCACTCACCCTTGCTTGGTGGCCACCTGGGCTCTGGTATCTGCATTGCAAAATTCTGTCATGCAGAGTCAACTGCACAGTGTTTCTCAACCAGGCAGAGGAGTTCTGGCATAGCTTCCTCACAGCACACTGCAGTTGGCAAATTGCTGCATGTAAACAGCACAGCTCCCAACACAAACCGGGAGTGTGCGGCCCTTTGCCCTTCCTGCAGCTTGGGGGTCCCCATCTACTCAGGTGCTTCCACATGCAGGCAAGGAGACAGTGCACGGGCTGTGCCTCCGTGAGGTCTGCTCCCCTGTACCTCTGTCTCCACACTCAGAACACAAAGCACGGAAACTGGTGACTTCACAAATGAGACTGTATCTGTGTACCAGATTCCTGGCTTGCTTGCTCTTTTTCAAATTTCCCCACAAAAGCCTCAGTGAGTTTCTGGTTTCCCACCCCATGGGGGGACCCTTGTGGATCTGAGGAGACCGCCTCACTGAAGCTTTAGTACAGCAGACTTAGCCACAGGAGGCTTGACTGAGACCCAGGGGCATCATTGCATGATCAGAAGGTCCATGTGGGGTCATGGGAGGCTGATCATCGGGAGCAGACATCGTGCATGTGGCTACATCTACCCCTTACTGCAAGCAGTTATGGAAGATCGTGTTTGTCGGGGCAGTAAAGAGGCCTGTTGCAAGATCCAGGAATCAATCGCCACTCACTCTCTGAGACATGGCTTTATGTAGCCCAGCTTGGTACCAAACTCAGATTCACTAGGTAGCTAAGGATTGCTCTGAATTCCTAATCCTTTTACCTTCATCCACTGAGTGTTGGGATTACATTAATTATACCATGGAAGCTGGCTCAATGGCAGGTCCTGATGGTAGGGACAGGCTCTTTGATGGTGGGTGTGTCACCTAGCCGGATCCTGGGCATGCCAGGGACAAGACAAGAAGTGTAGTCAGTTACCCAGCTGGGTGCGGGAGAGTCTCTTGCCTAAGTAGAGGTGATGTTAAAGGGACCAGAGCTAGAGATAACAGAAGTGGGAGGATTTTCTTGTCCACAGGGACAAGGAGAGCACAGACATTTACAGTGAACACAGATGACTGAGGAAGGAACCTCTGTCTCATCTCCTCTCACCTTCTGACTCTTGCCTGGCCTCCTGACAGGCAGAGTGAGCAGTACACAGGTCAGGGGACAGCCAACCTGGCCCAACTAAGGTGATATGAGCATGTGTGTGCATGTACAATGGAAAATTCCCAGCTCATCTCTGAGCCACTTTGAATCTTGCCCATAAAACTGGGAGGACACTCATGTCCTGCCCACCTCACAGGTCACCCTGCAGCACGTGTGGAGCTTCGCCTACTTGCCCTTCAGGGAGTCGGGCAGGGAGGGCAAGGCTGGACACAGCCCACGAATGGAACATGTGCCCTCCTAGGCTAACTCAGAAAGCTTGCCTCTGACGCATTGTGCACTCCTGGTTTGTTTTCTTTCAGCATCGTGTTTCACGTGAGCAGATGGACTGCATAAACTGGCCGTGGGAAGACAATCATGTTTAGCTTGTGGCTTCATGTTAAGTCACAGCCCCCTCCCAGCCTTACCTCAGCCACTCTCCAGACGTAACAGCCCAGCTCAAAGACCTGTAGTCTTGCAGTCTGCTATGGCTTCTGAGAATTGAATTTGGGGGGGCTGATGGATCCAGGGCACTGCATCTGGTGCCTCCATATAGAAGCTAGGAGTTATCAAAACGCTGAAAAGAATTTTAGGTGAGCTACACAGGAAAGAAAAGGCCCCAGAAGAAAAATTTCCAAGCCCCTTGGTGACTCTGTAGCCCTGTCCCTCAGTGGACCCCTAGTCACCCTCCAAGCCTGATTGCCATGGCCAGCCTTCTTCCTCTGAGTAATGCTGGCTTAATTCGAGTGTGATGTAGAGTTGAGAATCCAGCTCTCATGGGATGACCCATGTACTGCACTGGGCCAGGATGGGAATTTAAAAACACGACCTTGTCCCCCCAGGCTTCAGGCCTCAGGTCCAGTGGCTGCTAATCAGGGGTCCCTCCACCATCAGCTGCAAGTACCCCCTAGCACTAATACATATGTTAGCCAACTTTCTGTCACTGTGACAAAACACAAGAGGTAATCATCTTAAAAGACAGATCAGGTTCTGTTTGGTTGGTTTTTTTTTGGTTGTTGTTGTTTTGTTTTGCCGTTGTCCATCTACCCTAAGTTGCCTTGAGCCTGTGGGCAGTGCAGTGTATTATGGTGGGAGAGCTCGGTGCAAGAGGTGTGTTTACCTCATGACACATGAGGAAGGGGCAGGCCGGTGTTCTAATTGCCCCTGGAAGGCCACTCCCAAAGCAACTAAAATTCCTCCCCCTAGGACCCACCTCCTGGTTTTACTGCCAACCAGCTGTGTGCCAGGCTGGTGAAGAATTTTTTCGGGGAGGAGGACACTTGCCTTCTGTCAGGGGACCTGTGGTCCCCGGGCTTCTGGGATGAGAGGAAGTTGATGCCGAAAACACAGTAAAACACAAAATCTCCCAACCCAGAAAATCTTTGTACTGAGGTGTGAAAGGAAGAAATTCCTTTTATCAGGTATCATTTGATAGCATTAAAGCAGAATGGGACCCACAGTTGTCCTGTCAGGACCAGAAGACACTGTTTTGTCTCCCCCAAACTGTGGATCTTGCCATCATCTTGTCCCCTCTTCCACAAGAGTCCCAAGGCCCAGTCATTTCTTAGCCAACCCTATGGGCTTGGGGAATCCTCGCTTTCCAATTCCAAGCCCCTTTCCAAGGCTTGAGGCCCCCGGAAAGCAGGATTTCCACAAAGCTGAAATGTGATCCAAGTGCTAAGTGGTCCTCCTGGGAATACTAGCCCATCAGAAACTTCCAGAGCTGAGCCCCACACCCTGAGTCTGCTGGAAGGATGCCACATACCCCAGGTTTGGCCTTGTACCAGTTCAGAACCTCAGGCCCAGTTTTCTATCCCTCTGAATCCTTTGGGCACCACGTGGAGTGAAGGCATCAGGGGCTGGCTGACGGAGGACAGCCACCAGGTCCTAATATCCCATTCCTGCTCTCTCTCCCCTGCCCCTCAGCATCCGGTACGGCTGCTAGGACACACACACATACACACACACACACACACACACACACACACACACACACACACACACAGTCTTTCTGGCCTTGTTTTGTGTAGAGCGGCTTCTTTTTCCCCTTCTTCAGAGCCATAGTGGGAGAGGGTGGAGCATGTGAGGGGGCATAAAATAACTGCCAACCTGAATGCTCTGTGATATGGCTAAGGTTTTTAATTGTAGATATGAGAGGAAGAAAAGCTGGAGGCATCTGGGAGAGTCCAGAGCAGAGACAGAAGGAAGCAGCACACGGCCAGCAGACTAGACGTGGCCAGGGCTGGGGAAGTGGGAAAGTGAGAGAGCAGGCAGGAGAGACTAAAGCCTGGCCTGGGAGAGTAAGCACAGGAATAGCAGAGAATAGAGGCTCATAAGGGCAGTAAGCTGCTGAGGGATGGGAAAGGCTGGAGACAGGTGTGGGGGTGGCACGGGCTTTGATGTGCAACCACAGGTGCATGCCAATGGATCGCCCCTTCCGCCAGAGGTTAGGGAAATGACACCTTTTGATAGATGGGAACCAGTTTCACAAGTTCCTGAGGAATGCTGGCTTTTTAATCAAACCCAGAAATCCTGCTAAAGTCCACGTTAAGTTTGTTTCTGGATAGTTGGACAGCCTTAGACCTAACAGGTGGGACCCAGCCAGTGGCCCTCCTTATCCAAGACATGGATGTAATGAGGCCTAATTGGAGACTCACATGGGCAGATTCCCACCATTTCCACCGAGGGCGAGCCTGGTGTGGGCTGGGTCTAGACATATACTTCCCTGCCACGGCAGATCCTCCAGAGACAGGCACATGGAAAGGGGAACAGTCCTTTGCGTCAGCAAAGCCAACGAGCCACTTGCTAGACTGGTGATCTCAAGCAAACCGCCGCAGGGAGAGAACACTTCCCAGTAGTTTGGGAGAGCTGCAGAAGAGATCTGTGCATAAAAGATCTTAAAACTACAGCAGGCCCACACTAGTGGCAGCACAGCGCTGTCCTTACAGTCCTTGGGGATCTTCCGGGACCACGTACATCTTGTTTGGAAAATAATGACTTCTCTAAAGTGTCCGATGACCTTGTCCCCTGGGGGGGGGGCATACAGAAGAAGATGTCATGGAAAATGTTACCACCAACCTCTTCTCCTACATGAGCAGAGGCCATGGGTCTATGCTTCCTCCGGCCTGCGTGCTGCTGGGTGACATCATCGACAGAGTACAGGGCCTGAAGACAGTTATGACTGCCTCACCCACACACACATCACAATGGTCTCCATGACTCAGGCTGCCTTCATGCCTGTGTCCCTGTAAGATCTCATCCAATATTCCAAGGGCCAGTTCATACCCCAAGTGAAACACGCATCTCAATACAGGCCGTGTTTTCAGGTGTGTACCCCTGGCCCTCCTGGAAGGGTTTTAGGCTTGTGGGTGGCAGAGGCTGGGCAAATGAATTCTCCTTTCGTTTCTGGAAAATGCTTGGTGTAATAGTAACGCTCTATGTGAAGGGAGCTTAGGTCTGTGATGTTTGGAGATGAATCCTTATGGGAATGTGAAGACACGGATTCTCAATCATTATCATTTTTTCATTGTTAAGCAGTGAGTGAATACACTTATGATCGGACACCAAAGCTACCGGGTTTCCTATGAATACTCTGTTTCCATCCACCAAAGCACTGATAACAGAGGGCTCATCACCTGGAACCGACAAGGATCCGGCAGCTCACAGCTGAAAAATCATGTGCGCATGTCTGAGAGCTGGAGCTACTGGCGCTGAGCTGAGACCTACTAGCGCCTCCCTCGTCCTGTGCCCCATGTAGTAGTACGTAGCCTGATGGACAGAGAGGGTCTTCTGTGCTTCCGGACTTTCAGAGAGGCTGTGACTCCGTCCCGCTGTGTGGAGTGGGAGGCTGTGAGAAGACGAGACATGAAGGCCGCCTTAGTTCTTGGTGTGAGCTGCTCTCTTCTGTGTGACGCAAGAGGACAAGGGGCTGGCCCTGCCGGTGGGGCCTGGAAGCTCAAAGAAACCATTTATTTCCCACTGGTCAACAGTAATGCTGTTTGAATTGCTTGGCAAGATATTCACAAGATGAAAGACTCAGAGCTTAGATCTCTGGTTCTCAACCTTCCAGACGCTGCGACCCTTCAATACAGCTCCTCATGTTGTGGTGACTGCAATTTGCTACTGCTATGATTCATAATGTAAACATTTGTGCTTTCCGATGGTCTTATGTGACCCTGTGAAAAGGCCCCTCAATCCCCAAAGGCGTCTTGACCCAAATATTGAGAACACAGGCTTAGAGCTTTGTCGGGCATGTGTGAGACCCTGGGTTCAATCCCTAGCATTGTATAGAAAAAAGTCTCAGTGGAGTCACTAGTGGTCCTCATGTGTAAATTGCTGTGGCATCCCTATACTGTAGATGATGACAATGTGTGGGAGGAAGGCATTAACCCACTCTTTTATGAAAACTCCTGTGGTTGCTGAGGGTTGAAGGTGCTATGACCACAACCTTCCTCCCTCTCCTCCACCCCCCAACTCTGACTCCAGGTTTGTAAGAAAAGCTTTGGTGGAAGACTATTTCAGGACCGCCGGTTTTGGTGTCTGGAGGTATAAGATGGTAGTGAGGACCCCTCACAGAAGAGCTTTCAGAACACAGCCTACTTTGGAGGCAGTCAGCCCGCCAAGAGGCTGCCACAGGGTGGAGCATTCTTGAATGCACACACCCCACATGGGATCTCTTTGGCCTTCCGGATGAGTTGCTAGAGAAGTTCCTCAGAGTCTTTGGGCCGGTTGCAGCCCAAGGTGCATCAAGTTCTGTTGTTATGTGTATTGGACCTTGTCTGCTTTTGTAACCATCTCTCATCCCCTCACCTGCCAGGGAATCTGAGCTTGAGCCTTTGGATTAACCTGAGAAGAAGCAGATGAAGACTGGCAGAGAGCAAGGGCAGAAGCCATGTTTCTGTTGAAGGACAGTAGGAATCTGTGCCTCCCCATCCTGTATCCTTCTGGGCTGGATCACCAGAACCAATATCCCGAGGCTGAGCTGCAGCTGGTATTTGTAGCAGTTGACTGGCATGTGATCTGGTGACTCTGCTGGCCTCTCCCACTGCCTCGGAAAACTCAGCCCCTCTACTTGCTGTCACCTTTCCTCACACGTAAATCCATGCTGTTCTGACTTCTCTCCTGTGCCAGCTATATCTGCCTCCAATGCTCTCATCATTCAGAAAATAAACCTGTAGGACATATTTGCTTACATGATTTTCTTTCTTTCTTTCTTTCTTTCTTTCTTTCTTTCTTTCTTTCTTCTTTCTTTCTTTCTTCCTTCCTTCCTTTCTTTCTTTCTTCCTTCCTTCCTTCCTTCCTTCCTTTCTCTCTTTCTTTCTTTCTTTCTTTCTTTCTTTTTGCTTACACGATTTTCAATTGTTTAAAAACCGTCTTTTAAAAGGGAGTGTATATGAAGGCGCAGTCAGACTCTAGAGGGGGCTGAGGGGCTTGGTCGTGGGGGACTTCATATAGCTTCAAGATGAGGACCATGATGGCCTCGCCTCGAGGCCTCCTAATGGGGCGAAGCTTCTCACCAGCTCTGACTAAAACTGGCATAGCTCTGACTGGAAGGTTAGGGGTCTGGTTTAATTTGATGCAACAGAACTAAGAAACATAAGGTTTTTCTGCATCCGAAGAACATGGAACAAGTACTACGCGTCAGCTGCACTGTGGAGGCTGCTCTGGGCTTGTAGAATGAATGTGTCTGCACGGATTCACCTTTCCAGTTGACCATAAGACAAGGGAGTCTTGGAGAGCTTGTGTGCAAAACACTGCTAGGAAGAGGAAGGATTCTAAGGATCCTATATTGGACTTGGAGAGTTTAAGGCATGAGTGATTGAAACGCAAAATCCTTCAGTTGGTATAGAGGAACCAATCTCTGCAAGACAGAAATCTTTCTGTGGGAAGAAATGGCACAGCTGCTGACAAGGGCGAGGAAACAGAAAGACCTTGTCTTTGTGCCTAACTTCTACGCTATATGTGGGCCTATCAGGTGCGCTGGGTTTGTTGTTGTTGTTGTTTGTCTTTTTTGTTTTGTTTTGTTTTGTTTTTTTGCAGTGATTTACTAGTCAAGGACAGTTATTGCAAGGAACAACCTGCCATCTTTTGTAGGAGGGCTGGAACTTGGGCTACTTGGCTCATCTGAGATGCTGCTAAATGGCAGCCTGGGTGGCCAAGGAATCGTGTTTATGAGGTAATACCCCAGGGCTTAAAGGGGGGCACTGTTCCAGGGGCTAGCTAGTTAGTGAGGACTTAGAGCATGTCAAAACACACCCATGGCCACTTGGAAGACTCTATTAGCTCTTTAGACATCGGGCATGATTTTTGCATCCAGGGTTGAAGTTAGGAATCCGGGTTTAGCTTTCGGTCTCTGTGTGGCTCTTACCCATGTATGCAGCAGCCAATCCAGGACACATCCATTGTCTGCAGTGGTGGCTCCCCTCACACTGAGTCAAACCTGTACAGGGTGATAGCAAGGAAACCATAGGATCCCACAAACACCAGCCCCCCCCTGCCCCGAGGCAGTCTAGGTAACAAGCAGCAGCCCCCAGGCTTCCAGTTTACAACCAGTGGAAGAAAGGTGAGCCAGTCTGAACCTATCGCACGCACGCACTCCCCCACATTCAGTCTGCATGAATTAGCTCCCCAGCCCAGTTGCCACCGTGTCCCTCTGATGCTTTCCCTGCCACCCAGGAGGAGGCTTCCCACTGCCACCTGCCTTTGCAATCTGCCAGATCTCAGGTGACAGTGGCTGATCTGTCAGAGCAAGCCTTTGCTGGCTTTTCTTCGGGCCGCCTTTATTTCTACAGAAGCATGTTCCTGATCGAGGAAGAGATGGGCCAACCCGAGGCCCGCCTAGCTCTTTGTTCCAGCAACTCCCTAACAACAACCGAAGTAAGGGGGTAAAGGGGTGTCCCAGCAAGGGGTGCACACGTGGGCAGGCACGCCTGATCTCTCCACAACTGCTGAAGTCTAGGAAATTGAGGTTCACTGAGTTCAGTTCACCAAGGATTACTAATTGTATTTGTAGACATGACGCTGACAAACAATATTAGCTCTCAGATCACAACGTGTGTGTGTGTGTGTGTGTGTGTGTGTGTGCAAATTGCATGCGCGTGTGTTCTCGAGTGGCCAAGAAAGGGTTAAAGAGCTTGCAGAGTCCACAGACCTCACTGAAGAAGCAGAGGGCTGATGCATTTGGTTGGACTTTATCCAGTCACAGAGGTGTTTGCTGGGGAGCTGCTGGCTCAAGGATGGCAGCTGACCTAAGGCACGGAGCTAGGCTCTGTAGCAGGATACGGTCCCGAGCCCCTGGGTTAGTCTTTCAGTCCCAGGATGCATGCGCCGGACTTGCTGAGGGTTGGTAGGTGCCACTGTGCCTAGTGTTAGTGTCTCTTTGTTTATGTGACTCAGGGGAAGGAGTGATACCATATGTTGATTAGGTGCTTTCAAGAGCTCATGGGCTAGGATTTTTAAAAACCGGATTTGATAGACTTATGTGTCCACATTTCCTAAGTTGAACTTGGTAAGTTAACTTGGTGGTCATCTTTTATTTGCATAATAATTTATGGCTCTGTTTGTGCAATATAGCATCTGTTTGCTTGCACAGGCAAGATGCAGAGTCTTCTAAGCACTCAACACACAGCAGGCTGCTGATAGCGCAGAGCCACGTGGGTTAAGGCTTGTCCTGAAAGCTGCTCTTCTATACAACACAGGTTCTTAGGGCAGAATCCAGCCTCATCTCAAGGAGCAAGGGTGTGGAGGGAGGACGAGGCTGGGGGTGATCTCAGTGGCTCTTCCAAGGAGTTCTAGGGAGAAGACCTTGAAGTGAGCTGAACCCAAGGGTTCTGGGATTCAAAGGCTGGGTTATTCTTAGCAGTATTTCCTTATAGCTTTATACCTTGAAAAATATTGCAAGATTAGTAGACAAAAATCTTCATATACTTCAACCGGATTCTCTGACTATCAGTACTTTTTTGCAGTAATACTATTGTTTTCTATCCCTTCTCCTCTGTGTGTGAATTAGCATTTTTCCTGAGTTGTTTAAAGATATGATTAGGTAATTCTCTATTCTTAAACACATTAGAGCCTATTTCCTCAAGAGAAGAAATTTTCACCTAGCAAGAGAGAACTATATATATTCCCATTTGTCCCAACAATATCCTCCCATTTTAAATAAAAGATTTATTTATTTGTCATGCATGTACGCCTGCAGCCAGAAGAGGGCACCACATCTCTGAATAGATGGTTATGAGTCACCATGTGGTTGCTGGGAACTGAACCCAGGACCTCTCAAAGAGCAGGCAGTGCTCTTAACCTCCAGCCCCTCCAATAATTGCCATTATAGTAAAAGAGAACCTAATCTCCTTCCTTGCATTTCACTGTCATCTCTCTTTGGCTGCAGTAACCTGGACTGGTTTACAGCTTTTCTTTGCACTTCATGGTGTTTTGGCACTTTGAAAGAAGGTCACCTGGGGAATCTCTGGAAAGCCCCTCCATGCCTATTCCTTTGGCAGGCACCACAGGACCAAGCTACACTGAACTCACCGTTTCTCACGGCCGTGCTCAGACATCTGACAAAACAACAAAGACAGAGAAAGAGGCTGTGCAATTTGGATGGATTTTGCCCCTGTAAAAAGCTCATGTGCTGGGGAGCTGATCCCCAGATGGAGGCACTGTTTGGGGGAGCTTATGACAGGTGGGAGTAGGTTACAAGGCGCAGGTGCCTGGGAGTGTCTTATCCATAACCCTCTCTTGTCATCCACCCCTGCCTCCCTTCTTCCCTCCATTCCTCCCTCCCTCTTTCCTTTTTATACCCTATGATGTGTGACGCTTCTGTCACTTTCTCCCACCGCCATAATGTTGTACCTCATCTTTGATCCAGCATGAGTAGCGCCTCACACAGTGCGTGGAGACCATAAGCAAAAACAGCCTCTTTCTCCGTCTTTGTGCTCCTAAGGGACTTTGGCCAAAGAAGGCAGGAAAGGCATGCTCTGGTGATCATGTGAGAGAAACACGGATGTAGGTAAAAGGTGGAGTGAGGGGTGATGATTATCTGCAGACCACGTGCTCCAGAGAAGGTCTGGCCTGTGGTCAGCAGTCAGCACAGCCAAGGCCAGCAGGCTGATGCTGAGAGTAGCCAGCCTGAGGCTGGGCCTGTGTCCTGTGTCCTCAGAGTGACATCTTGATTTTGACCACTAAGGTGTCCTCTGTCGGTTCCTCTCCACTGCACCCCACCAATTTTTTGGTCAGAGTTTGATCATGTTGCCTGATGAAAAGTTGATACATTCAGGGGCCTCTTGTAGACAAGAGGATCATGGGAGATGACAACCACTGTCATCTTAGAACAGGCTGTGCTGACCCCTGACCATGTATAGGACAAGTCCTGCTGGTGTGTGTGGTAGCTGGTGACCTGCAGTCTCCGGAATGTCACTCTCAACATGGAGGGTCAAGTGTCCCTGTGCTCTGATGTCTCAGCTTCATCCATCCATCCATCCTGAGCAACTAGCCTTTACTTCCTTCCTGTGACTCTCCAACAACCACAGCGATGGGCAGAATGAGGGAAAGGGTGGCTTAGCTGGACCTGAGGCTCAAAAGTTGAGGGAGCCAGCCATGGGAAGCAGGGAGGTGAGTGGGAAACTTCAAAGGGTGATATTAGCTGGCGAGGGGTACAGATATAGGAGAGGAAGCAGGATGTGGATCCCAGGATGCTCTGGGGTGCAACTCCTTCCTATTTCTTATAGAACAATGTGACTTGGCCTTGCTGGCTCAGGCAGGCTCCTCGTCACCTTGACAAGATGAGTGATTATTACTCACAGCCTGGAGGCCTGGGCCATCAGATCCTGGTGCATGGAGCACAGAGCAAGGGAGGAAGTGCTGCACCCCCTTCTGTGGAACATGAGGAAGAGGTCTTGAGCTCTTTCCACAGGTCAAGCATCTGTGAGAGTGGCCTATCTGCATAGAGAACTGGTCCCAGGGCCAGCCTAGGTCCCAGGGATAACCCTGGAGGAGCAGATGGACCACTCTGCCCTCTCAGTCGCTCTGTCTCTTACCTCTTCACCATCCATGGGTGTTGCTGCCTTCTGTGTCTGACGTCTGCTGGCCCTGCATACCTGTGCCAAGCTGGAGGAGAGAGTGCTAGAGCAGGTCCAGGCCTGAGCTGGGAGTGGAGCAAGGCGGGAACAGGAGCAGGAGCTGGCAAGGTTGACGTGCCCCTGAGCCATCAGCTTTGGGCTCCCTAAGTCCTCTTCACCTGGAGTAGGCTGAGCTGTACTGCTTGCTGTGCCCATGACTAAGAGGTGGAGCCTGCTGCCTGCTGGAATTCACCTCACATCAGATGTCTTGTGCTCTTGGAACTTTGAGTCCTCTGTGTTACGTGGTCTATGATGCCGACATGACTGGAAGTTTTCCTTTGTGCTCAGCCTCTTCAGATGTCAGCTTTATCCCAAAACAACTCTCATGGAGAGTGTAATCGTCTCCGCTGTGCACACAGAGGGTAAGCCACCCTCACGCCTTGAATCTATGAGCCAAGCTGGTGATAAATACATGTTTGGGGGGCAGGTCTGGAGAAATTGTTCAGTGGTTACTAACCTTTACTCTTCTAGGCCACTCCAATTTGGTTCCCAGCACCCATGACAGGCAGCTTACAATGTCCTATAACCGGAGCTCCAGGGAATCCAACATCCTATTCTTGCTTTTGAGAGTATCTGCACACACACACACACACACACACACACACACACACACACACACACAC
>OU015751.1:55575524-55588024 GCA_907169655.1 Acomys percivali
ACACACACACACACACACACACACACACACACACACACACACACACATTAAAAAAATTATAAGGGCTGGAGGGATGGCAGAGGTGTTAAGAGCACTTGCTGCTCTTTCAGAGGATCTGAATTCAGTTTCCAGAACCCATGTTGGGCAGTTCACATCTCTGGCTCCAGGAGATGTGATGTCCTCTTCTGGCTACCACAGGTACCACATACATGTGTATGTGTGCATGCATAATCAAAAATTAATAATTAAAAATCTGTAAAGGCTTGGAGAGCTGGGTTGGATTAGTAACCCAGACTGCAGTGGGCAGTTGGTGCCTGTTTAATACCTGCAGTGTAGATGCCATTCTGGCATCAGGGTGAGGGTCCTTAGTTCCATTTGGTCCCCTACACTTCAGTTTAAGGAAATATTGTCCCACCTTGGTGCTGCCCAGTCTTAGTGAGAGCAAATTTGGTGCAGCCCCTCATCTATGCTCTGGGCAAAGTTTGCTCTGGCAGGAGCTGCAGACACATGGTGCAATGGACTGGATTCAGCCTTTGCAGAGCGAAAAACTGCCTCAAAAAGTGGTAATCAAGCCCAACCCCAACCGGAGTACATCCTACTCTTCACAGAACTGTTCTGTCACTACAAGCTAGAGGGTGGCTCCTGTCTTGTTACAGAGGTTTGTTCCTTTGCTGGATGGACTCTGCCTATCTCAGTCTTGTGAGAATGTGGGTGAGCAATGAATAAAATGAATAAAATGTTATCTACCATCTATTCTGTATTTGTGGAGATCTCATCTAACTCCATCAATGTCATCACCACTATCATCATGCCTGTGCTCTCAGCACCTTTTTTTTTATATTCACTGCAGGTCTGCACCACCAGCAGGTGTAAGTGTGGCTGAGCCTAGCAAGGAAGTGCATTCTGCCTGCTTAGAACAACGAATCTAGAACAACACATTTTACAACGACAACAAACTTAATTATATCTGTTTGCCGATCTCACATCTGAGTCCAGACTGTGGGTTCAGCCACACTCCCTCTAGTGGCTGCAGGAAGGCCCGGATCCTAGTATAGATGGCCATCGTTGGGATCCCTTGGCATCTAAGTACGTCACCTCAGTCTAGGCCATCCTCTCAGTGTGTCTTTAAGTCATCTTCCCTCCAGGTGTGTTTTTCTCTGTGCTCAAGTTTCTCCTTTGTATACGGACACAAGTCAGTAGGCTAGAGATCGCCCTAATGATCTTGCTTTAACTTCCTTTTGCATAGTTCTAAATAAAGTCAGAGTTACATGCTAGGCGTTAAGATTCGAACGTATCTGCCTTGGGAAGACCCATCATCACCTTACCTTTGACAAGTTACTAATACCAGCTGGGATCCATCTCCTCTCTGTAGAATGGGCTGTTAGGTCACTAGATGATTCATTGAGCTTCGGTATGGTCAAAGTGTTTCTAATAGAGTCAGACACTTAGTCCCTGCTATGTGAGCACTGCCATCACCCCCCCCCCGCCCCCGCTCCCCCCCCCCCCCGCCACCCCCCCCACAAGCAATATTGCACTTGTACAAATGCAGGCACTGACTGGTTCAAAGATGGATTAGAAATGCAAGTCCACCTGGGCTAAGACCAAGCTCTGGGACAGGCTTCCCCCAGAGCAGCATTGTGCCTCAGACACAAGCCCCATGGAGCCGCCTCTGGAAAGTAGTATTTTTCCAATTGTTTCATATGGGGGAACAGTGATGGCTTTAGCTCCACTCTTTAACATGGATGAAAACCTGCTTTCCAGACCTCTCAGTACTGGAGGCTAAGAGCATGGCCTCATACCTGGGAAGGCCTGGTGCTGCCTCATCCTATGGCAGAGGGTACCCTACAAGGAGACAGTGCAAACGTGACAGCTGAGCCATGGTTTTCATCCCTTCTAGGAAATCAACAGTGCCACCTCAGTCCCCATCTTCACGATCCTCCCTAATCCTAGTAGACTGGCCAAAGCTCCACATCTGATGATGATTTTAAAAGCTGTGAACTTTGGGGGCGGGGTGCACATTCAGACCACAGCAAGGGTTTCAAGAGGTGTTTTACCTGAGGGAGAGGTGGCCTACCTAACAAGGGGACTGAGGGCACAGCCATGAAGTCATGGAGTATTTGAATCTGTCCCGTGGCTTCAGAGACGACCAGAATGTGGTCCTAGGGGATCAGGGGTCCCGGAAACAGCTGGGGGAGGGTAGAAGGCTGCTAGGACCTCTCTTGTACTCACCCTGGGATTCACTCTTTGTGTGTCTCTGTCACCTTCCAGGACCCTGGCAGGACTTAGCTGGAGGTCTTTTGACCAAGAGTGAGCCCGGAGTTGAATCTCCACTTCTTATATCGTCAGTTGGTTCTCTTTGTTTATTGAACAGCACAGAAACATGGCAAAGGAAAAGGATACAAGATTCCTTACAGGAACTGTTAACAGAGTTTACAAGGGTGGAGGCTTCCTTACTGACCCCTACGGAGTCTGAACAGCACTCAACAGTGTAGGCAAACGCTCTCAATCCACATCGGCATGTTGGGGGATCCTAGCTGCTTATGTTTGCTTCCAGTCCGCTGGCTGCATTCAGAAATGACTATGACAGCACACATGTATTATTCTGGGTGGGGCATGAGAGAGTACATAATTTAAGGTTAAAGCTGTGTATTAGTTCAGGTTGTGAAAGAGGATTGCATTAGGAATCTGAGGCATGGTAAGGCTGATTACATTGTTCTCTTAAAGGCGGGGTATTGCTCAGGGTTCTCCAGAGAAACAGAACAGAGAGAATGAATCTCTCTCTCTCTCTTTCTCTCTCTCTCCTCTCTCTCTTGTCTTGTTTCTCTTGTCTGTGTATTTTTATGTATGTATGGGTATCTCTCTTTCTATTAATCTATCTATCATCTCTCTATCTATCATTTATCTATTAATCTTATCTACCTGTCTATCTATCTATCTATCTATCTATCTATCTATCTATCTATCTATCTATCTATAATTTATTAGAGTAGATTACAGGCTTGTAGAGTGATGTGGCTTGTCCAACAATGGCTGTCTCCCAACAGAAAGTCCAAGAATCCAGTTCAGTCCACAAGGCTGGGAGTGGTCTTCAGTATGTGTCAGAATACTAAACAAGTAGGCTCTAATGCCAGTGAAGGAATGGACTTGCCAGAGTGAGAGTGAGAGCAGGCAGGCAAATAGCAAAAGCTTCCTTCCTTGTGGCTTTTTTTGCCACCAGAAGACACAGCTCAGATTTAGGCAGTCTTCTGACTTCAAATGATTTGCATTTAAGGAGACCCTTTTGACCTCAAATGATCCAGTGAAGAAAACTAACCCCCCAAGTGTACACAGCTGTGCCCTAACTGCATTGAGAAAGACTAAGGGAGGGACTCCATCTATACAGGTATTGGGAGAGTAATCAGTTCTGCTGGTAAAGTTGTTCTAACGTGGTTTTTGGTGGGAGTGCCCACACTCCAGTAAGGAGACCAGCAGCGAAGCTGGTGGAAATGTATCTTGGTTTGTTGTTGGAGAAGAGGTAGATGGGGCTTACATCTCTTTAGCGACAGTGTCATTTTCTATGAGATCAGGCATGACAGGGTGCAGGGAGAACCTGCAACCCTCTTCCCAAGTCTGCCTGGAGCCCACGCATGCCAGTGTGTCCTGGGGACGCAGGGGTTTTGAAGATGACAGATCTGAGTCAGGGCCTGCATAAAGTATTCATGTGTAGGGAGCCACACTAGCATGCTACAGTGCATAAAGGGGCTTGTGGGAGATTGCTATGGATATAATACGGTGCAAGGGAAGAAGGCACCAAGAGCTCTTGGGCTCTTTTGAATGACGGCGTTCCAGAAGCACAGGTGTTGGCAGCAGCTGAGCAGAGCAATCATTCTGTCATATGATCAGTCAGAAACATAGAAGGCTCATGAGTCCAGAGAAACAAAAGGCTTGGCAGCGAGGAGGAGATAGTATGGAAGTGAGGGGCATTGAAGAGATGGGCAGTTGAGGGGTTGGAGGTATGGTGGGCGAAGCCACAGATGTAAGAGGCATTCGTCTCGAATGAGTTCTATATATTGGGAGGGTCTTTTGAAGACGTCCAGCAGTTTCTGATGTGTGTTGCTCTGTTTCAGCATGGGCCTTGGATTTTTAATATACCAATGGCTTCACAAGTGTGATAGGCTTCATTTTCTCTTCTCACCTGTTGGCATCCCTGTCAGGAAGTGGCAGTGACTGATTAAGCGGAGGTGGGGTGGTGGGGAGACTGAACATGGCTCTGGGGAGTAGGAATGAAGGGCTGTAATTCATTCATACAGGAAAAAAAAATCCACAGACATGTAACGCCCTCTCCACACATCTAGGGTGTTGTTTTTAAACAAAAATCCAAGCACTCAATTTTACCAATAAAGACTCAGGAGCCAGATGCAGGGGTGAAAGCCTGCTAGTTCGGAGAGGCAGAGAAAGCACCCAGCTGATCTTCCTCCTCAGCGGATGTCCCAGAAGGAAAAAAGGGCTTCTTCTCCAAGCTGTCTTAAAACCCTTCAAATTGAACGTCTCTCTTTTCTACTTCCTGTGCACCTCTCTATCGGTCCTCTGGACTTCCTCTCACTATGTTTCCCCTCCTGTGTTCACTTCCTATCAGCTGCTTGCTTGCTGTGCTTCCAGACCCAGAGTTAACTTTATTTAACCCTGCTTACCGAAAGCTCTTGGATTAAAGATGTGTGCAAGGGCTGAGACCCATGCCCTGCAAGGAGAGCTGCAGTGGGCAGGCGAGCTTCCTGGAGATGGCCCAGCATTTTGCATGGCTGCACTGGGTGTTCCCTGGAGACACATGGCCTCAGGGACTTTGTCTTCAGATTGTTTCTTGTTACGGTTGTCATGGCTGTACTCCTCATGTATCTGGCATGGTGTGACTGGGCATGGGGAGACCACTGCCTATAATCTGGTGTGATTGTTACCTGGCTGACAGCCTACTCATTTGAGCAATTTTCCTGCAGAGCAATATGAAGGTTAACTTTTATAAAATAATATTGTTTAGATGAATTAATGATTTTTACAGAGCTCCTGATTTGATTTAAATAATTTTGGTAGGTTAGGTTAAGATGTTTTTGTCAGTGGCTCTGATGTCGAAAGTCTTGAGGAACAATTTGAAGTTCAGAAAGGCACACTTTCAACAGTTGAGCTGGGGACTTTCTGAGGTTAGGGAGCAAGAAGAGCACCCCAGTTAGCACTGGCTTATGTGACTCTTTCACTGAAGCTGCGCTGGTGATGATTAATTTCTCGTATTTTTGCCCTCAGCTTCCTGATAAGATTTAATAAAAATTATTAATGAGTAGATGAGCACCTTGAAGATTTAAAGTAGAAATGGCTGCTTGTTTTTTATACACAAGTTCATGCTTGTGGTTCTTTTAAGATTTTTATAAGATTACTTTTTAAGATAGTTGATTTTTTTTCTTTAAAACTATATATTGCAGCCTGTCTGTAAAGAGAAACAGGCTGAGAAAATCACCTTGCTTGCTTACACTTTGTTAATCTATAACAAGTTGCTCAGTTACAAATGTATGTGATTTTTGAGAAATAATCTGTTTTTCCCCCCTAATACATAAAACATTTGATCATGTGAGGGGATTGGGGAATATGTTTTTCTTACACATACTTATTATAATCATTAACTTAAAGATATGCTGTTACCACATTGTGATCTTTGCACTGCCTGAAAGATTTTGCTGGAATATTTAAGCTATGGGACAGGAAAAAAAAGTTGTTGGAGCTTGCTTGTTAGAGTTTAGTTCATCTACCCAATGTATAAAAGTGCATATGTCTGTCTGTTTGCATATGTATGTGAGACGTTGTTGGAACTTGCTTGTTGGAGCTTGTCCTGCTTCATTCATTGTATGTGTGCATGTGTGTGTGTGTGTGCACGTGCATGAGTGTGTATATATATGTGTGTGCATATGTGTGTGTACATGAGTGTGTGTATGTATGTGTGTGTACACGTGCATGCGTGTATGTGTGTGCATGTGTGAGTGCGTGTGAGTGCGTGTGTGTGTGTGTGTGTGTGTGTGTGTGTGTGTGCCCACCTCACTGGGAGTCACATCAACTCTGTTCTTTAGTAATTTTCACTTATTTTAGAAGGTAAGTGGAACCAAGGAGATGTCAGTTAGACTCTCCACTACGAGAGCATATCCCTGCTTTCTGACACTAAGGGATTGGAACATTTTCTCTCCCCTCCAGAGCAGAGACTATGGAGCCCACTGCGGTGAGTGGCCTCCTGGAGGTCAGTTTCTGGGGCTCACTTCCTGGATAGGCTCAGCAGCTATCCTGGGAAACTATTCCTGGCAAGGCAGAGGGGCAGCCGTTAGCACTCTGTGTGTAAGGTCACTCCTGTCAAATGCTGGCAACACAAACGGTAATAAAGTGGGAGAGGTGTGAAGGCAGGGGTCTCAGGCATGAAATCCTCTACCAGAACCGGCACAGAAGACGCCTCTGCAGCTAACACTTTGCCCAAAGGCTACCACAGCCTTACACACACAAAAAGTTTCTGCCCACCAACTTCCTGTTTAGTCTGAGTGAAGCCTTGCGTGTTATTGATCCTGTGGCCAGGCATTATTGTTTCAAAATAGCTTCTGCAAGCCTCCCTCATTTCCTTTAAAATCGCCCCTTGACTCAACTTCCTTAAATTTCCACATTATTTACTATGCTGCATTCCTACCCTCATGTTCACTCCCAAATAAATTCATTGGAGAATCTCCGTGACTCATATAAAGGAGACGGTGGGCTCAGATAAGGGTAGGGGGCGACTTTGTGTCCTTGGAGCCCCAGGGTTGTAGGAAACACTTGGTGGAATTGACGGAGGAGCACTTAGGGTCCTGGGTGCTGGACTGGGCCTGGGCGTTCTTAGGGGAGGTGAGTTGGCATTAAGATGAGACTCAGTTGCAGCTGTCCTTTCATTAAGTCCTGGGTCCTGAGGGAAGGTGGGCTGCTGTGAGAGAGATGAGGGGTGGTCAGGATTAAGGCTAGTCCCTCTGAAATTCCCATTCTTCCTCAGTTTGCCCGGAAACTTAGAAAAGACAGGAATAAGAAAATAAAAAGAAATCCTTCCATAAGCCTGGCGTGGTGGTGCACGCCTTTAATCCCAGCACTCAGGAGGCAGAGGCAGGTGGATCTCTGTGAGTTCGAGGCTAGCCTGGTCTACAGAGTGAACTCCAGGACAGAGAAACCTTGTCTCAAAAAACAACAAAAACAAACAAACAAAAACAACAAATCCTTCCACAGTGAGCCTGGGTTTCCTTGGAGTTGAACAGCAAAGTGAAATACCCTGGTGATCCCTAAGACTCCGGGTGTGTTTTGTTCCTAGTTTCTGTGGAATTCCAGTGAGTAATAGCTCAGCACTTGTGTCATTGTCATTGTTGTTAAGAGACAGAGTCTTGTGCTGGGCGGACTCAGAGTGTTGGGACTCCAGGTGCATATGGGCGTACGGGTGGGCGTACCACCTGCTCAGCTTCTATCTAGAACTGTAAAGCACAGATTGAGAATGCTGAACAGAAGTATTGAGCCTATGGTAGACTGAGTAACTGAGTGGAAAGATGCCTGCATGAGGGTCTTTGAAGCTGGGAACAAGCTACCTGACGCAGAAGAACTGGACTTCACTATTGCTTGTGTAGATAAGTGAAGGACTTCCGGGTGGGTGAAGGCCTGGGTTAGGTGCTTAAGGGAAGAATGGTAAGATGATCAAAGGAGAAAGAGATTCTGTGTGCAGGGCTATAGTCATTGAGCAAGAATGCCACAGAGGCTGGGACAAGACCAGGGCATGGACGCTGCCCCTGTGGCTGCAGGGACCCAGTATTGAACACAATTCACGTTAGCCCACTGAGACCATGCAGACCTCTGGCCTCCATAAACATGTAGTAACAGGGAACAAACACAGAATGCATTTACCCTTGCCTTCATTTGATCTTCCTCCCAAACAGGAGCCTGAAGCCCATGTTTCCTCCTCTTGTCCTTAATTCATGAAGTACTTATGAACAATAAAAGTTTTCCCCATGTCTTTATGAAAGGAGTTTTTCTGTTGCCCAGCTAACCAGAGTTGGGTTTAGAATTTTTTTTTTTACTGTATGATGTCTCACTCTGAATATTATCCTAGGTGTTTGGTGACCATATTTTCTTCCATCAAAACTACAATATTTGGATCTGATAAGAACAAATGGATGGTGAGGGCAATTCGCTACAGTATTCAGGGTTAATGCTGTCCCCCTCAAACTGGGAACAGATTCATCAGGTTAGTGGCCCACAAGTACTGCCTTCCGGCTCACCTTCCTGCACCCTGTGTCCTGCACATCACACAAAGGACCTTGACACAGGGGTTTGGGGGGGCGCTGCTGGTTTCTGAACCAAAAGCAAGTTAGGGAAGCTTCCCTGGGTCTAACAGAGGAGGAGTCGCTGCTCCAGCCTCTGCAAGAAGCAGCTTGGCTAACATGCATCTTGAACCTCAGGAGAACTTGTTCATTTCCCACCAGCTGGTGGGGAAGCTGAACTGAATGTTCTATTGCTGGTGGGCTGTGAACGGAAGATGGAGGGATACAGGAGAAGCAGCCACTGTTCTGTGGGTCCTGCAGAGGCTTGGGGATTTAGCACCTTCAACTACTAGGTTTGAACTTTAGTAATAGCAGCATCAGCATCAGCATTAGCATCAGCATCATCATCAGCAGCAGAAGCATCATCATCATCATCAGCAACAACAACAATTCTTCTTCTTCTTCTTCTTCTTCTTCTTCTTCTTCTTCTTCTTCTTCTTCTTCTTCTTCTTCTTCTTCTTCTTCTTCTTCTTCTTCTTCTTCATCTTCTTCCTCCTCCTCTTCTCCTTCTTCTTTCTCTTCACCTCCCCTCTTCCTCCTCCTCCTTCTCTCCCTCCTCCTCCTCCTCTTCTTCTTCATCCTCCTCTTTCTTGTTAGAGTCTTGCCAGGCTGGCCTTGAGCTTATAGTGATCCACCTGCCTCTGTCTCCCAAGTTGCTGGGATCATTGGCATTCCCAAAGCAGGCCCTGAGGGTTAGTACTTGAAAGGACTATTAGGCTCTATGGTTGTGTTAGTTGAGCTCCAATACTATGATAAACACCATGCCAAAGGCAACTTGGGGAGGAAAAAGCTTGTTTCAAATTACAGTTTACAATCCTCCATGAAAGCATCTCAGGGCAGGAACCTGGAGTCAGGACCTGGAGCAGAGACCACTGAAAGGTCATGCTTACTGGGTTGGTCTTTTAGGATTGTTCTGCCTGCAATCTTATACTATACAGGACCACCCTCCAGGGGTGGCAGCCTGTCCCCTGCCTATTGAGATGGGCCGTCCCATACCCATCAGTAATCAAGAAAGTTCCCCCATAGACTTGTTTATAGGCCAATCTGATGAAGACATGTTCTCAGTTAAAAGCCCTTCTCAGACATGTCTAGCTTGTGTCAACAAATACCAACCAGCACAATGATCAAGTTTTTCCATAGACAGAAAATGAGATTGAGTAAATTCCTCCTCACAGGTCACAAGGTCCACAGTTCCTCTTGAGTGTAGACAGAGGCATCTGTCACGGTCTTGGCTCTCCTCTGAGGCTACTCTAAGCTGTGTGTTGCCTTCGTTGAGTGCCCAGGATCCTGAGCTAGGCAGATCAGCTGGAGTGGAGAGTGTGAATGAGCCAGCTCTTTGCATGGCCTTTATGTTGGGGTGGTCATGGCACTTAGGGAGGCCTTCTTGTTGGGGTGAATTTTTGCCTTTGATACTTCTTTGACTCAAAATTCACAGCTTACCCTTCAGCCTTACCATATCAGAATGAAAAAACAAAAGCAAATAATCTACCTTCAGGAGTACTGGGAAAGGAATAAACATGGATATAGTTTAACACTTACCCTTTGCCCTACAAGTTCATTTTTGGGTACTTATAGCTTCATAAGGCCATTACCCAGTGTGCTTGTTGGTTTTTGTCAACTTGACACAAGCCTAGAGATATCAGAGAAGAGGGACTCTTAAATGAGAAAACACATCTCTGAGATCGACCTGTTGGCATGATTGTGAGGAATTTTCTAGACTAATGTTTGGTGTGTGAGGGCCCAGACCATTGTAGGTCATGCCACCCTTGGGCAGGTGGTAGCAGAGTGTATAAGGGAACAGGCCGAGCAAGCTGTGGGGAGCACGCTTTTTGGCCTCCATTTCAGTTCCTGCTTCTAGGTTCCTGCCCTGACTTCCCTGATGATGGAGTGGGACCTGTGCATGAAGAGGAAGCAAACCCTTTCCTCCTCCACTTGTGTGGAGTTTTATCACACAAATAGAATCCATAACTAAGACATGTGGTATGAAATTATATATATATATATATATATATATATATATATATATGATTAAATCAACATAGCCAGATCAAACATGGCCCCACAACCGCTTGGACTTCGGTTTGATCTTTTTTTACCTGGGGAGTGAATCTGACTATGTCTGGATTTCCATCTAAGTCTCACACTCTATTTTTATTAGATACTATTTACTCATCCCGAAATTTGAATTCTAAGAATTACCTTTTTTTCTTATCAAAAGTTTTAATTGACCTTGAGATTTGAAAAAATATTTTGTTTCACTTTTTAAAGTTCTGTGTATGTGTGCGTGTAAAGTGCATGTAAATACGGTTTCCCCTAGGCAAGAGTGGGAGTTGGATCTTCTAGAGCTGGAGGTACAGGCAGTTGTGAGCCACTTTGACCTGGGTGGTGGGAACTGAACTTGGGACCTCAACAAGAGCCGAATGTACTCTTAACCACAGAGTCATCTCTCCAACCCTGACCTTGAGACTTTTTTTGTGCGTATGAAAGTCTTAATACTTTTCTTTGACTGTTTCTGTGCCTCCCTTTTCACCTGTAGGAATGAAGAGCTGATATAAACAAGGTAGAAAATATCATAGGGATTAATAACATGGGCTGTTAGTTTCTTCCATCATTGATATCTTGTTTGTGATTACTATTTGCAGTGCTGGATTTTAAACTACATTTTTCGAAAGCATCATTTTCCATCCCCCAAAAGGGGGCTCTAAATATACCTGCCTATATATACTGTGTGGCACTGTCCAGCATCTACACAGTCAATGACTGTTGGGACCGCATAGGCTGGAAGACTAGCAGGGGTCAAGCCCTGGTACTGGGCTCTGAAGAGGCCAGAGCTGAGGCGTCACTCTCTCCCACGGTGCTCCCTAACCAGCTCCCAATGATGGCCCATAGTGTCTTTGAGGTCTTGTGGGAGCTGTGTCCCTCTCACTGTGCGTAGGTGATTCGTGAGTGAGAAGAAGAAAGTGACGGTATCTTTTGGGCCTTTTCGGGAGTTAATGAGACATTTCTGTAAGAACAGAAGCTACTATTAGAACAATTTCACAAACTGGAAAAAAGAATTAGAAAATCAACCATTGACATCACCGGTCTTTGAAATAATTCACAGAATGTAAAAAACAAAACAAACAAACACAAAACTGAAAAAGCCAAAAAGCCAAATCAAAGGTCCTAAAGCACACCCATATGTGTAGCCCTCCTTAGATGCAAGAAGCGTTCCTTGCGGTTGGAGTGGGGACCTTCTCTCTCACTCATTAAAAAACTCCTTTTGTCTTCAATGGGACCACGGTTGGGTTTCAGCCGATCTCCAGCTGATGGGGTGAAATCCCACCTGTGAAACCGTTTACAACTGTTTGATGTACAACCAGCATCACTTTAAAATGTACCCTCAGCTGGAATTACGTCATTTTAGCGAGTCACATAAACACACACACACACCAGGGAAACTCAGAGTTTCCTAGGCCACTTCCCCATCTGGCCAGCATGTACGCACAAAGCACCCTGAGCCGTGTGCTCCCTGTGAAGAGGGGAAAGGTGTGTCCACCGCCACCCAACCAGAGTGTGTGACACAGCACAGTTAGGAAATCCCAGCAGGCAGGGGCCTATAAATCCCCGTGGGGGCTGCTGGGACATCACAGAAGGTGAAAGTCTGACCTAGCAGCCTCCCCCAGGCGAGAAGCAGCAAGGTGCGGGAATGCGGAGCTGCAGGTAGGAGTGCTGGAGAGAGGCAGGGAGGTGGAACAGCAGCTCCATTTGTAATGGGGCCTGGGGAAATCTGTGCTCCTCCTGACTGGGCCAGCTCTCTCAGGGTCACTTTAAGCATTCCTTGGCCTTTTCCCACTTCAATTTCTCTGATTTTAAAAGGGGGGGGGGAGCTGGCTCAGAGAACTTCTAAGGAAAATACACAATTCCAGGCACCTAGGACCCACCAGGAGGCAAGGAATGGGCTGGGCTCTCACCTTAGGAGGCTGAGCATGTGGGACAGAGAGCAAAGCACGTCTTTGGAAGGTTCCAGGGACTTTCCTACAATGTAGTGTTTGTTTTCTTTACTGTACCTGAAGCCGCTCAGGAACCGTAGCTCCCCAGCTGATGGAGCAGCTCTCTGGGACATGCCTGGTGCACATAGCACCAGATAAATTGGTCTCTTCTCCACCTTTGCTATTTAAAGTTTCTTTTCTC
>OU015751.1:55593024-55595463 GCA_907169655.1 Acomys percivali
AACCAGAGTTGACCTTTGTGACCTAAGGCCATCTCTGAAAATCTTAACTGTTTTGTGCTCTCACATGCCAGTGTCCTTGTTGGGGCACAATAACATGGAAGACAATGCTTGCGTCTGCTCTTCCAGGCCCCAGATGCTATTTGCTTGCTTGCTTTTTCTTTGCAATAGTCTTAGTCAGTTCTTTTCCTGTTTCCTTTGTTGCGGGGATCTACCTGCGGCTTCCTGTCAACTGTTTAATTTTCTACTGCAGATCAATGCCCACTTCTATCCTCCAGGAGCTCAGGCATGTTCAGCATGTGCTCCACCCTAATGGTAGCAGCCCCTTGCATTTGCTTGTGAGTGAGCATCCCCCCTTCACTCCATGAAAAACCACACTAAAATGTAGTCCCTTGCCACAGCCGCCATTTTGTCATAACTCATACATCACATAGGCCATAGACCGGAGAAAAGCTGGACAAGTCAATGCTCTGCATTTCGAGTGAGTTCCAACAGTGGCTACCAGTTAATGGATGGGCATGTCTGTGGAGTCTAAGATGGCTTACCTTACATGGGGTGGACCGCTTCCACAGGGTCTCTCTGGAGGCAGGTAGGCTGCTTCTAATGTGGCTGGTTTTCCATGAGGAAACCGGGAGGAAACTGCTTAGATCTCACCGACATGGCTGCAGAACTTACACACAGTGAACTCACGTGTGCTGCATTCTTTTGGCCACACGTGAATTACTAGCCTGTCCACATTCAAGGGAGGTGAGCCGGACTCCACCTCTTTGTGGCAGGCTGCTATAGGAGACTGTGAGGGATGGAAGACATGATCATGGACACCTGTAAAGCCTAACCTACTCTACAAAAGTAGCCGTGTTCACAGAGAGAGAGAGAGAGAGCATACCAGAAGCCACTGTGAGTAAATACACAGCGGAGAGCCTACAGCTACTTCAACTACTCCTCCAATCTTTCTGTCCTTGTTTGTTCTATTGCTCTATTTTAGATGGGCAAGTTTTCTGGGTAACTTGTTATTTGAATGTTTGTGTCATTCCCTATATTCCAGTTACAGGAGTTGGGAGCCCACGTTTGGTCTGGAGGGCGCTGTGTGTGTTCTAGCAGCCAGACTTCAGCCCCAATGGCAGCAGAATACCAAGTTACTGGTTACGACTGTCTACAAGTGGTCAACGGGGGCAGAGCTCCAGTGCTCAGGAGAACTCGCCAGTCCTGAGGGTTGCTTCTCTTCACGGCTGGCTAAGGGGACTATGGCAGAGGAGATGCCTTGGAACACTCTGTCTGATGAAGCCCTCCTGCCTTGACTTGAGTCTTTAGAAATGGAAGTTGTGAGCTGGGATCAAGACCTGTGCTCAAGTCCAGGTTAACTGTGAAATCCTGGAGATTTATACTTGGTAGTGAGGTTTCCCCCAGCATAGACTTTGTATCTTAGAGATGAGGAAACTGTGACTCAGATTGTGTAATTGACTTTGCGGTTGCCCAAGATCACATAGCTAGTAAATGGCACCGTGACGACAGAGCCCAGTTCAGATGTCCATTATCTGCGCCGAACCGTCACTTAGGGTACCAGAAAGCTTAGAACTCCTGACAGGTTTTATGAACCACTACATATCTTTCTCTGTGAACTTAAACTCATGTTTGTACGTGACACGTATTCTACAACTTGGATTTGTGCTTTTGGGTTTACTGATTCAATAGGCAACACTCCATACATTTTTTAGCATGGTAACTGGTGTTAGCTCAGTTACTGACTCTGATGCCAGAAAGCCCCAGGCTCTGCGGTGGAGCCAAAGCAGGAAGCAGGCAGAATGCAGAGGCGGACTCTGTGACCCTCACTCGGGTCTGGCAGCCTCATGTCCTTGTCATGTTACTTACTGACGCCCTCAACCACCAGCCGGTAAAACGCCAGTGAGCCCTGCCCTGTGTTGACCATTTTCTCTTTTTAGCATTGTGCTGCATCCTGCACGCGACATCTCTGTCATCCTGAAATCTCTGCCAGGTTGGGTCCCTTTTACAGATGGAGAGTGAACCTCGCGTGTGTACTCTTTGCGGCCCTCGCCTTACCTTTGCATGACTTGTGTTCCCACCTTCTGTCCCCATGTGCTTTTCCCTGTGTTTTCTAAAAGTCTCACTGAGGTCCAGGGCCACTGACTGATGTCTCACTGAGGTCCAGGGCCACTGACTGACGTGAAGAAGCTTGGTGGGAACAACGCTCGGCAGCGAAATCTGACCAGTGACTGGCACTTAGAGGAAGGCAAATTTGGGCTCTGGGCTGACAGAAAAGTTTCAGATTATGGATTTTGTCTCAAGATGTGAAATGCCCATGTTTAATGGGTCAAGCTTGACAGGTGATACTAATGGAAGGAATCATCTAGAAAGCGTTACCAGCTTCCTAGGCTGAGAGAGAGAGAGAGAGAGAGAGAGAGAGAGAGAGAGAGAGAGAGAGAG
>OU015751.1:55596155-55618819 GCA_907169655.1 Acomys percivali
AGAGAGAGAGAGAGAGAGAGAGAGAGAGAGAGAGAGAGAGAGAGAGAAGCATTATGAGTCTAGGTGACATATACTCTGAAGTGCCCCATACCTTTTATTTTTTTCACTTTCTGTACCTTATAAAAGTTAAGTCACCTACAAGCTCTTCGCTGTTTACATTGTCCATGTACAGAGGTCAGGACACAAACAGCTGACCAAATGGGTGGCCAGTCTCCCAGGCTTGGCTGAGTACCAAGGGAAGAGATACCTGTCTGCTCATGCCTTGGCCTGCGGGGGTTCGACTAAGTCTCGGGAGGAGATTCACCTGTATGAAAATAAAATGCAAGACACAAAGAAGGAGAGCAAGTCTGATTGATCAAGCTCTCAAAGTTTATTAGTCAGACAGCAGTATTTATAAGTCAGAAGGCAGGGAAGCATATTGCTATAGCAACCCAGCTGCAGGCTTTTCTCAAAACACAGGGAATGCCAGGCAGGGTCATAACATCCTGCCACACAGGGTATCTGGCTCTGTCTCCATCTAGCTTTATTCTAACTGCTGACTTACAACAGGGCCGCTCCATCCCTATCTGTCTATAGTCTTACTGCTGACCCACAACAGGGTCAGCTAGTTTTCTGGTGAAAGGCAAGCTCTGGGAAAAACAGAGACTTAAAGGTGCAGACTCTGACAAGATGGCTGAACATTGGCCATATTGTCCCCAACATGCTCAGGCCTGGGCCATTTGAGCCTTCGATTTTACTGCATCTGTTGCCCTTTTGCAGTGTCTTCACACATGCTCATCATGCCCCACTCTCCAGCCATCCCTGTTTTCTTACATTGAGTGGGAGGTAGGAAACAAGATTCTTCGTCTAGAAAAGGAATAGAGATCACATTATAATTCAGATGCTTGGGATGAGCTGCCCTTGAAGTTTCCTCCTGGTAATAAGGTCAACTCAGACTGAAGGAGAAAAAGCAAGTCGCCTGTGATCTGAAGACGTGTTTAAAGAAAGTAGGGCAGGGCGTGTGTTTGGCTGGGAGCCTCGGCAGATGATTTCTTCCCCTCTCTGGGCCAGCAAGGACTCACTGTTTCCACACTACAACATTTTAGTCTCAGCCTTCAGTGAGGCTTTGGTTATTGGAAACTGTCACGTCTGTGTGCTTGTGGTTTGTGTGCCTGAAGCCACTTCCTGGGGGAGTCACATTGAGGCAGCCGCTTCTCTGAAGTCCAGAGAGAGGCCAAGACAACTCCTTGGCTGGAGGCAGCCTGGGGCAGCCTGGGGCATGGGCAGGGGCTAGCAGAGGACAGCACTTGAGGATTTCCTTTCCTCCGGGAAACCGTTATCTTCTTCCTTGGCCAGATGAAAAGTTGGAAAGAACAGCCAACTTTAAATTCTCTTTGGTTTCCTGCTCAAGGAAGATATTGGGATAGGATTCTTATATTAGTTACTTTTCTTGCTGCTGGAACAGAACACCTGACAAGAAGCAATTTAAATCCAATTATTTTTGGCTTACAGTTTTAAGGGGCATAGTCTATCATGGTAAGAAGATATGACAACAGGGTTAGTCACAGTGCATCTGCAGTCAAGAAGCAAAGAGGGAACAGGAAGTGAGGGTGGGCCATAAAACCTCAAGACCCGCCCCTGTGACCCACTTCTTTCAGCAAGAGTCCACCTCCGAAAGGTTCCACAGCCTTCCACAGGCCTTCCAAAACAGTGTTGAGAGCTGAAGACCAAGTGTTCAAACACACGAGCCTGGCACACTTCCCATCTAAACCACACTTTCCTGACCCCACAGCTAGAGACCACTCCTGAGTAAGTGTGACCTGATATTTTGGTATCAGAGTAATTGTATTCATGCTTATAGGCCTTCCTTTATACAAATGCAAGGAAAGCCAGGCTCAGGAATAGCAGGAGCCTTGGTGGGCACTGCTTTCATTTCAGTAGAGGCTGCGAGGCAACTTTTGAGTGAAGGTGATCTTCCAGAATCAACCATAGCAAAGTGCTGGTTAAGAACAAGTCAGTGTCATGAGGAGGGCTGTGGGCACCGAACCCCAGATGGCTCCTTTGGGGTTCCTTCCCCTGCTATTTTTTTATTCATTTAATAAACTCCAGACAGGCCACACATCAGGTTTGGCTGCATATTATGGCCTAGGAGTAGACCCTCTTTTCATTGTTCCAACTCTTTCCATGAGTATGAGCCCTGAGGAGAAAAGGAAGGATGATTAGTAGAGACTTTGCTGGTGATTTTACTTTTTCTAACTGATAATGGTGCATGCTTATGGGATACAGTGTGATGATGTGGCATGTATATATTATATAATGAACAATTATGTGTGATTAGCATATCAGTCACTGGGTTTAGATCTCACTCGAAAGTCCCCTAGTTATGTGGGAATACGCAGTAAATCCTCCTTGACTATAGTCACTTTACTGCACAGGTAGAAGAGTCCTGTGCGTGCTTCCCCTTTGCGTCTCCCTTGACACCACGTGACCGATATTTCGCATCTTCTCTGTTCCCACCCCCTATCTCTGGAGACCACTATTCTGCCTATAACTTCTATGTGATCAACATTTTCAGCTTCCACATACATGGGAGATTTGACAGTAATTGTCAATATCTGGCTTCTTTTGCTTGTCATGATATCCTTTTTTTCTATGTTGATGCAAGTGGAAGAATTTATAATAATAATAATAATTATAAACCAAGTAGTATCCCATTATGTATACATATGCCAACATATCCTTCATCGATCCACATTTGGATATTAAATTGATTCCTGTTTATTGTGAATAAACATGAGAGTTTCTTTAACATACTGATTTCATTTCCTTTGGATATATACCTAATAGTGAGGCTCTGAGGTTCATAAGTATTACTTTAAGGGACCTCCCCCAGGAAGATTATACATTTTAGTTACATTCCATCCACCCAAATTTTCTGACATGGACATTCCTAATTACAGAGGATGTGTGAGGGCTGTGGACCCTGATATATTATATATATATATATATATATATATATATATATATATATATATACAGACACACACACATATATATATACACATATATAACAAATAAATTATGTTATTATATTATATTATTTTATATTATTATTGGGGGAAACTTGGTGGGTAGGTATAGGTATAGGTATAGGTTTTGAAGGGCAGGGGGCTGTGAAGTCAGCAGTTGGATTTTGACTTGGTTCTTAGTAGCTACACTCTCATGGTTCAACCCTTTCTCTCTTTGTTTCATTCTTATATATCTTGTATAAAATGGTATGATATTCACCTCTTAGGGATAAATGAAGGAACATATCTTCAGTGTTTGTCACAGTCACTGTGGCTATTACATTAACCCATACACTTGCACATTTGGGTTCACTTTCTCATTCAAAAGCATAGAATAATCTAGACATGGTGTAATTTTCACTTCTTTCATACCCCAAGTAGAGAATCAGTAAGTGTGGATAGAGCTGGTGTAGCTGGGGGCGTGATACGCAGATGAATCCATTTGACTAATGTCTGTGTGGGTTTTGTGTTACCGAATCTGAGGACAGGATGAAAGGTGAGATTTAAGACATATTTGTGTTTCAAGAATGTGCCAGTAAGAGAAACCTGTGGAATCAAGAGGAGCTTGGTGGGGGAGGAGTCCTTTTCCAGATAAATCCTAAAGGAGAACTCTCCACTCTTCCATCACATCAAATAAGCTCCAAGGCTGCAGGTCTGAGTTCTTGGACTCGCAGGATCCCTGCTCTTGAGGGAGGATTACTGGAATATTCCTAGTGCTTTCCCTGTGGTAACAATGCATTCACACCTGGACCACTTCAAGTTGTTTACAAGGGAAGGCGGTGTTTCAGATTACATCTCAGGTAGAATTTCAGTCATAAAAACTCCCTGGTACTTTCTATGATTGGACACTGTGGGGCCAAGAGGCCTATAAACATGGCGCAGCTTCTGGCCTGAAAGTTGTTACCACGCATGCAGAACCAGGTGAAGAGGAAGCCGAGCAGGGAACATGAACTCGTCCATTAGCTCTGCTGGTGTAACTCTTTCCTTGACCCCATGACTTGCTGAGGCCAGAGGAATGTGGACAAGGAAGAAGGGCTTGTTCCAAGCATAGCATCACTTGCTTCTGCCTGCACTGCTCGGCCATTCCAGAGACAGGGCGTCTAAGGAAGCTGAGAGAAACATAGAGTAGGCTTGGGCTCTGCCTGTGTCTTGGAGGCATCCTCAGCTCTGCCTGGTGTTGCCTAGTTAGGGTCTATATGACATAAAGACTTGTAAACAAGTGCGAATGATTGCTTTATGTCATCAGCATTGGGGGTGGTTAGCTGAGCTGCTTTGGTGTGGCGATGGTTGCCTTGCATAAGCAACAGTTGTGTGATATGGTGTGAGAAGGGCTATGGGGGAGATTTAGAAGAGCAGTTCATAGATTAATCTTAGGGGAGGAACGCTTCTGGAGAATTCACTCACTTGTCCCTCCATGTCTATGGGTCATTGACTTAAGGATCCTCTAGGTACTGAGGACTTAGGATGCTCAAGGCTCCTACAGTCTGTGAGCTGTATAAGCCTCCTCTATACTTTGGATCATGTTGGGTCAAACGCAAAGGGAATGTTAGCTGTGTCATTGCTGTAATGTCTGGCTTAAGGCAAAGTGACAAATGGTGTCTGTGTATGTATGCATGGCAGAGATATTGAGAAAAGGCCAAGTGTTCCAAGCATGTTTTCTGACTTTAACAAGTAGTCTTAGCAAATGGGTCTTTCAGATATAATACTATTCTGTGAAAAGGAGGGAAAAAATGGGAATAAACTCCCCGAGTTTGGGCCTTTATGAAACACTATCAGAACTCTATAGTGAGAAAGTTTCTGTGCATGGATGCAAGTCTCCAAGGCCCCTAGGCCTACAACCTCCAAACTCAGAGAAGCTGACTCCCTTCAATCTGGGACCTCACCGCAGTCTTGCCCCTCTTTAGAGCCCTGCACCCCCCGCGCAGAAGGCTGGACTGCAGATGTAGCAGAAGAAGTGTGTATTTTTCATCTCTCCCTTCGACTTTTCTGTTGGAATTTAGAAAAAAAACCCATATAGATAAAAGTTCCGTTCACATGTCTTTAAGCATGTCTCTCACGGTGTACACTGTGATCTCCTCATATGCTCACTGAAGGTTGGAGTCATCTGGGGGAAATAATGATGACTGATTTGGAGATCCGCTATCATCTGCAATTTCACAGGGTGTTAGGTTGCTTTTTGAAAGCCTCCAGGTGAGTCTGGTACACAGCAATGCTGAGAAACACGAATCCAAGCGGGGACTTCCTGAGAGGACACATGGTAATCAGAATCTGGGGCCTCACAGCCTCCTAACTTAAGAGGAGCTGAGGAAGTCAAGTACACACGCCAAGCCCTGCTTAGAAGCCCTCTGAAGACACGAGGGTGAGGGGTGGAGGGCTATTGCCTCTGCAAACCGTTTCCACGTACTTCACAAGGACCATCTTAGTAAAGATGCATTAAGCATTCCACTCTAAGCCCAAGCTTGGGTCTGGTCCCCTATGGGGAAAGTTACCACAGGTCTGCAGAGGCTTGAGGACCCTTCCGGCTCTGTCACCTCCCTTCCAGAGTCACTATCTTGAATGAGGAAACTGCTGACTGACGGTGGCAACAGAAACAGTTTTATTAGATGATTCAGGCCGCAAGTGCACAGTGATGGATATAAGTGGGCAGCCTAAAGTAAGGGGTTTTATTTTCCTCCCAGTTCACACCTGTTTCTGTTTCTCTTTAGAGAGAACAGATAGGTTCCTGGGGAGCCAGAAAGTCTTTGTCATCTGTCTGTCTTTGATAGTTCCATTCTGAACTCATATCTATTCCTAGCAGACAGTCTATGAGAAATAAAGCTTGGCTCTGGAGTTTCGAGTAAGATCTCTTGGGCACAGATTCCTTAGACCCTGCCCCTTATCACTAAAGGAAGATCAAGGAGAGTACCATCTCAGATCCTGGGACCCAATATTTATCTAAAATTTTAATCTCCTCAGAGCCATAGACCTATGTGCTTTATCATGGTGAGATAGCTACTGTGCTTCCCTGGGGTAGGGACAGCCTCCCTCTGTAGATGGAATTTCAATTCTGAACATGGCTGCTCTGGCAAGAGATCACATCCAAAGACGTTCTAGGTCTGTGTGATTTGGCTGGAATACAAACACGTCTTTAATCCAGGAGACAGTGGCAAGCAGATCTGAGTTCAAGGACAGCCTGGTACAGGGCAAGTATCAGGTAAAGAAAAGCTTAGGTCCAGGAATGGTGGCACATGCTTTTAATCTCAAATGAAGGTACAGCTAGTTTGTAGAAGGAAGCACCCATGTTTGAAAGTGGTGTCTAGATAGCAGACCAGTCTAGATTGCTCACCTTTGGTGGTTCAGTCCCACTGAATTGTGGCTGCAACTCAGGCTCCCTTCCCGACCCTGCCAGACTGTGGGGACTGTGGCTTTATCTGCCCAATTGTCCAGGCCCAGACCCCTGTGGCCTGCAGACAGGTTCTTGCCCGTATCAGTCTAAATAGCAGACCATATTTGACCACTCTTGGTGGGGAGGCCTGGTGGCACTCAAGGAAAGAATAAGCAGGCTACCAAGATGAGACTTGATAGTCTATGACCATATAGTGGAGGAGGAGGTCCCCCTCAGTCATGGACCTAGGGGAGGGGAATAGGGGGAAAGCAGGAGGGAGGAACGGGAGGATACAAGTGATGGAATAACAATTGAGTTGTAATCTGAATAAATTAATAAAATAAAAAAAAAGAAAGTGATCTCTAACTGAATGGAAGAAAAGGTGATGAATCAGAGAAGATTTGACAGATTAGGATATGTCCAACTCCCACAGGGCTGCGGGGGGCGCAGAAGGGAAGCTACTTAATGGGCAACGGGGGGGAGGGGGAGGGAGGGAGGGAGAGAGAGAGAGAGAGGGGGAGAGAGAGAGAGAGAGAGAGAGAGAGAGAGAGAGAGGGAGGGAGGGAGAGAGGCAGTTTTCCTGGAACAGTAAAGGAGATACAGGATGCAGAGAGAGAATTCAGGTGACTGCCCAATGAACCAAAAATGAGAGGAAGACAGGAGATCAGAGCATATTGCTGAGTTAGTTTGAAGCCAAGCAGAGCAATTCTGGGTGAGAGAGAAGCCAGATTGGATCAGTCAGCTGGGAGAGGATTTGAATCAGAATAGCTGAGTTGAACCAGCCAGGTCAGAGCTTGGACAGAACAAGAAAGGGTACGTTTACTCAGCAACGAGTCTCAGAGGCTAAAACATTCTTGGCCTAGATTAGATTGTATGGAGGCAGGAAGCTTCCAGGACTAGGCCTAGGTTAACAGACAGAGGCAGTTAGCCTTGGAAATGACAATTATTTCAGGAAAAAAAAGTTACTTTTACATGCACCTTTTTGGCAATGCTTTGGCCAAAGTGCTAAGAAAACTACCTATCAAAGGGGACTGGGCTACAAACAGAGATATGCGCCATTTCTTAAGATTCAGAGGACAATTCTGTGCTCCAAGAGCATTGTGAGCTATCAGCTTCTAACATATAGAGTCTCCTGAACCTATATCCTCAGGAAAGGACCCAAGACCACATATGTCGCTAGAGCAGTCAAGGAGAGATTTCTATGCCTCTAGTCTTAGCAGGCAGAAACAGATAATGTTGCTTGTGACCTGTCAAAGTTGAGGAAGATAATAATCTTGAGGGTGGAGGGTGGGACGAGATGGATGAACAAAGTGTTGATTTCCCAACCCTCTTTCTATCTCTAATGAGAAACAGGCTTTGCAGGACTGTGCTATTTAAGCCATTTGCCCTCACAGAGGGACTTCGGGTCTGAGCAGTCCCGGGTGTCCAAAGCGAGCATCTCCGGATGTGTAGGCTTCCCTCCTCGCCCCTTCAGCGTGGCCCGGGGACCCTAGGCCCCTGTCCCTTATGCCTGAGCAAAATCCCTATGGTAGCCTCACTGTATGGGGTTGCTTGCTTTGTTTCTACCTTGAACTGAGCTGAAGAACCTGAGGCCGAGAAGGTACACTTGCTTCCTGTGAGTTGTGGTTCCACCCCCAGCAGGCAAACAGGTAACAGAAAGTGCTGATGGGTAAAAACGAAGAGTTCGTTTTTGTTGTTGTTGTTGTTGTTGTTTTCATCCATCATCATTTAATCTGCTTACGTGGGACCAGGAGAAGCTCCCTGGCAAGTGAAATCGGAGGATCTTTTGGCTTCTAGTGATTTGTTGATTTCTTCAGGAATTCAATGAAGCGAGCCCTCGTCTGCATAGCACTTATGTGTGTTCAGTGAAGGACCACAGAGCCAGAGAGGAGACTGTGGAGGGAGGGGTGGGTCCAGAAAGCGGTGCAGGCTTATGCTGGGGTGAGGAATTTCTCACTTAGAGAGTGGCGTGTGTCACAGGCCAGGAGGAGAGAAGGTACAGGGTAGCCCAGGCAGAGGGGCAGGGGCTACTGAGATGCGTTTCTGAGAGACACTTAGGACCTCACACTTGCCTTCCAGGCAGGTCTGTGGGAGGTGCCTGGAGTGGGGGGGGGGCGGTTCTTGCTAGTCATAAATACAGCCACATGGAGACAAACACAAAGGGCTTGAATTTTCTTATTTGCAAATATATAGACCAAACATTTCTGTTCCGTAGTTACAAGACACTGTTCTGTCTCCCACCCATCGCATCCCACCCCGGACCATCTTCCCACTGTTCTGTCTCCCACCCTCTGCACCCCATCCCAGGACCATCTTCCCACTGTTCTTCTCCCACCCTCCACATCCCACCCCAGGACCATCTTCCCACTGTTCTGTCTCTCACCCTCCGCACCCCATCCCAGGACCATCTTCCCATGGCAGGCTCCTTCCAACCCTTTCTCTTCTTGCAGGCTCCCAGCATCCTGTGCCCTCTGGAAGTTGGTGCGGACAATGCTCATCTTGTGTGTGTTAGTAACTGGGGTTTCTGCCTTCACCACTCCATCGGTGGTATTCACAGAAAGCACTTCAGAATCTCCCCTTACGTCAGAGAAACACACAGGTAAGAAGCAACCACTTCAGCGGGGAAAGGGTCTGATGCAGTTTTTCCCAGGGAAACAGTTCTCCAGTGGGGTTCTGCTAACAAACAGCAGACTACAAATATTCATGGCTTGGCAAGTGACAACAGATACTCCCACCCCACCCGCGGCCGTTTGCTGAAGCCTGGGTGTGTATTTTCCTAGCAGGAAGAGAGTGGAGAACACTTACTTGGCCTTATACACTTGTTTTGGAATTTGAGATGCCTGGAAAAGACCATATAGACTCAATCCGGATTGTAATTCCTTACATCTGTTGACGCTGTTAGCAGGACAACACTCTCTGAGGCAAATTAGAGACCGATGCTTGAGCGGGGTGAGGGAAGGGTTTTTAAAGGTGAAAAACCACAGAGTATTTGCACAAGCCAGCCAAGAGTTTTTTCTGCTCTCTCAGGACTGGGTGGTCAAAGTGATTTCAAAATAGTCCTTGCATGTCTGCATGAGAAGGTTACAGAAGCCAACAAACAATTATATCCTAACAAGTAGGTGACCATGGGTGGACATTTCCAGGTGGGAGTCATCGAGTCAGAGTTATTGGAAACTTATCTCCCAGGGACTGGACTCAGAGACACATGGCTAGTGGGTACTAAGATGGATGCTTAGCATCATAAAATGGAGTTTCTTGAGCCAACACACCTTTGATTTGAAAGCATGTAGTCTGTCACAACCAACCCCCCTTTGTCTGTACTTACATAGTTCAACTTTTAATGTTAACAAATGAAAAACATGACTATATTTTTAAATCTTTAAGAAAAGATTTAAAATTTTGCTATTGTTTGTCTTTGTTTTGTATTGTGCATGCGTGTGTGTGTGTGTGTGTGTGTATGTGTGTATGTATGTGTGTGTATGTGTGTATGTATGTGTGTGTATGTGTGCATGTGTGTGTATGTGTATATGCATGAGTGTGTGTAGGTGCCCTGGAGAGCCAGAAGAGAGTGTTAGATCCCCTGTAGCTAGAGTTACAGATGCTTGTGAGCCTTCTGGTGTAGATGCTGAAGAATTTCCAACCCCCAAATCTTTGTTTTTTAATCACAATGTGAACCTGATTTAATTGCCTTCACATGACAGGAGTTGAAATTGATGGGGCTCAGGTTATCATTTGGGAAGTCTTTAGAGGGTACTGCTCATGAGACCCTGGTGCAGGTCACTTGGCTGAATCCTACTTAGATGTGTTGTGTATCCTTGGGTTAGGACTGGCCTCAGTCTGGGGACTTGTGGTTTTGTGATGTGAGCAGGTTTGGGACCTAATGTCTACTATCTCTGACCGGCAGTGCGTGGAGACAACTGCAGATTTCGTGGCAGAGATTTCAAGTCTGAATTCAGGCTGGAAGGCGAGCCTGTGGTTCTGAAGTGTCCCCTAGTACCTCACTCAGATGCCTCTACCAGTCCCCGCACCCCACTTCTGACCTGGAGTAAACTGGACTCTTCTCAGCTGATCCCAGGAGATGAGCCAAGGATGTGGATGGAGGATGACGTGCTCTGGGTTGTGCCAGCAGTGCCACAGGACTCTGGAACCTACCTTTGTACACTCAGGTAAGCCCTCTGGGACTGGGGTGGCGTGGCTCCAAGGTATAATGGGCTCTAAGTGTCAGTTGACTTCAGAAAGTGCGCAATGACAATTCACAGAGTGTTTTCCTGGGTGTCTCTGGAAAACTCCTGTGCTAGTTAGTGTATGTGTGTACATATGTGTGTATGTGTGTGTGTGTGTATGTGTATGCGCACATGTGTGTTTCTGTTAAGTTGACATAAGCTAGCTTCCCTTTGGAAGAAGAAAACTGAATTGAGGAGCTGTTTCCCTTAGACTAACTTGTAGGCAAATATGTGGAATATTTTAGATTAATGATTTATGTAGAAGGACCCAGCCCAAAGTCGTAGTCAGTGTTCTATTGCTACGAAGAGACACCATGACCATGTCAGCTCTTTTTAAAGAAGATAACATTTAATTGGGCTGCTTTACAGTGTCAGAGGTTTAGTCCATTGTCACCATGGTGGGAAGTAGGGTGACACGCAGGCAGATATGGTGCTGGGGAAGGAGCTCAGAGGTCTACACGCAGATCTGCAGGAAGAGAGAGACACCGGAACTGGTTTAGGCTTTGGGGACCCCAAAGTCCATCCCCCTTTCTCCAACAAGTCAGCAGCTACTTCAACAAGGTCAGACTTGCTAATCACTCTCACAGCAGTACCACTTCCTACTGACCAAACATTCAAATATGTGAGCAGGTCCTTACGCACTGCTTCTCCACGGCCTCTGCCTCAGTTCCTGCCTCTCGGTTCCTGCCCTGATTCCTTCATGATGGACTGGAAGCCAGAAGCTGCAACAGACCCTTTCCCCTCCAAGTGGCTGTTAGTCATGGTGCTTCTCAGTGATAGAATGCAAACCAGGACAGCTCCTAACCTGGATGTTTAGATAGCTCCCTCCCTTCTGTGGTGTATTTGGTCTCTCCTCAAATGTCACCCCGCTGGAGAGAACTGCCCTAGCCATGTTAGCCACCCAGCATGCGGTCCTTGCTCCTACCTTGATGTTACTTTTCTTGATAACGTTTCTCCCACTGCACACATCTGTACTGTGTGCATGTATGTAATACATGTCAACCATCAGAACATGAGCCCCAGAGGGACAGAGACTTGAATTTGCTCTTCACTGGTTATTCCACTCTGTAGCGAAACAAGACAGAGATGGAAAATCCCCAATGCAATTTTAGACCCGGATGAGATTGTAGAAATAGATTAACCCAATGCTTACTGCACAGATGAGGGCAGTGAATATGCACAGAAAGCTCTTCTGGGGAAGGAAGAGGGATACACCATGAATCTAGACCAGTCCTCCCTACTTTATGTCCTGCTGATTTTGAAAAAAAATTGATGTAAAACACATATGACATAGGTCCTACCATGTTAACTTTAAGTGAACAGCTCAAGCAAATTAAGGACTTCCACACTTGCACCACCGTTATCACCATCACCACCACCACCACCACCATCATCACTACCACCACCACCACCATCATCACTACCATCACCACCACCATCGTCACCATCATCACCACTGCCAACCACCACCACCATCATCACCACCATCATCACCACCACCAATCACCACCACCAACCACTACTACCACCACTAGTAGAAAAAACCCTGATCTTGGAGTCTGAGAGACATAGATGGGAATTTTACCCTTCTCCTTTGTATCCTGATGTGTTGTGAGGTTTGCTGGGATGGTTAGGTGGGCTAACCAGAACATGGGAAGGGTCTGGTGTAGGGAGAGTCAAGGTCTACACCGACATGAGCATGGAGCACCTGCAGGGCTACTGCCAAGAGGTTCAGATGTCAGGGAGATGTGAGCAGACACACGCTGGCCTTGCAGCTAGTTTTTATGCTAGAATAAGAAATGTAGCCAATGCCCCAATTTTTGCAGGGAAAAAAGGGAGCTGCGAGGTAGAGGGGGCAGCGGCGCCTCAGTGTGCTCATGTGTTTCCTGCCTGGGGGATGTTTGCCTTCCCTTCTCTTCCAACTGTGTAATACTTGGCTTCCTTCTATCAGAGTGGAAATCTCCAGCAACCACTAGGACACACTTTGGCATTCATGGTTCCAGGACATGAGACTTCCCGGCCCTTCTATGTTTATCTCTTGCCATTGGGAACTCACATGACCTTTCTGTCCCTCAGAGTAGTCAAGATAATGCTGCCAGGACAAATCTCAATGTGTTGTCAGAGGGGAATTGCCAGGTCAATATTGTGAACAAGCTTGGGGCTCTCGGTATGTCTGGCAAGCTTGGTTTCTGGAGACTTCTAGTTTCTAGGATTTCAAAGAGACTTTGATTTTTGTCTCTTATTAGTTACAGAGACTCGGAAGGTCACTTAACTTTGTACTTAATTTACTTTAGTTGTCTTTACTACCGGTGTATATATTATTTGACGGAAGAGCAGTTCGCTGCAGCCAGCTACAGGTCCCTTCAGCTGCAGCTGAGGTCCCTTCAGACGTCTCATTGCATCTCTTCAATTTGTAGTGTGATTATTGATTTGACAATTTCCTACATATTTGCTGTTATTTACTAGAGCACGGGTAACTTCTCAGTGGCCAGGTAACTGAAAAGACGACATTCTTCTCCCCTGGCACCCAGTAACTGCCTGCAGTCCTTCAGTGAGGAGCGGGCCTCAGGGCTCCTCCCTGTGCACTACGCACCGGAAGCCCCGTCTTGTACAGGGGACCACAGCCCCCCCCCCATGTGTCCATAAATACAGTGGCCATGTCATGTCCAGAAGATGCCATTTCATGACTTTCTCCTCAGTCTCCAGGTCTTGCACCTCCTCTTCTACAGTGCTTTCTGAGTCCTGAGTGGGCGATCTGATTGACCTGTTAGGGCCGAGCACCCCAGAGCCACTTACTCTTTACGCTTGTAACAGCATGGAGTCTCTGTATTGCTAATCCCTGAAAATGGCGGCTTCTCTGATAAAGACTGTGGGTATAAATGTAAATATTTACAAGGTAGCTTGACACCATATCCATTGAACAAAACAATAGTAGTAAGTTTTCCTTCCCTTAGGGCCTATGATCTTTCTAGCCCTGGAGAGCAGGTTTACAGAAGCAAGCATGAGTTTCTTCCTGTGGAGGAAGCCTCAGATCCAACCAGAGAGCAGTTGGTTAGCTCCATAAGAGCCACACCATTAGTATATCAGTGGGCATCCTCTGCCGGGCAGGAAGCTGCAGCTCGGGGCATCCTAGTCTAATTCTCCCTCAGCAGTTTGCACAGAATCCTTCAATACTATGAAAGCTAGCCAGTGGGGAAGGAGCTTCCAGCACAGATCCAGCTTGATTTCTCAATGTCCTGCAAATCCCAAGTGTGATTACTCACTTTAAAAAAATCAATTTTCTTGGTGCATAAATTTCCCATCTAATTTTATTTTTCTTGGTTTTATGTTTTTAATTTATTTTTAAAGCTTTCAGCCAGTCAAGTGATTATCAAACTTCTTTTTTGTATTTTGTTGCTTTTTTGGATGTATATTGTTAGAGTTTTTTTTTCTTTTTGTCTTTTTTTTTTTGTAAAAGTAACTTTTATATCATAGTTGCAATTGATCCTCATAGTCTCAATTGAGCTTGTTATTTGTTCTATGTAGCTACGCATCTCAGGGTCTTAGCTGATATAGTTATACTTTTTCCATTTTATTTTGTTTCATTTTTTGGATGCTGCAGATTAAATGCAGAGCCTTATCTGTGTTCAGTGCATGCTCTACTACCTTCTAATCCCTTGTTTTTCTATTTTAAACATTAATTTTTAAAATTAATCTCTTCTATTCCTTCATCCATTTCTCCACACATTTCCAGCAATATTTTTAACCTCTGTCCTCTTCTCAATTCTAAGAGCTGATAGAAGAACCACTTATTAGACTCATGGGTGGGCCAACAAACAATTAAAAACATCTTTCCCACTTAATTATTTTCCTTCACCCCCTGCCTTTTAGACTCTAAACACGAAGTTCTCAGCAGTTTCCTGAAACTGGAAACCAGTTGGCAAAGCATTCCTAAGAGAAGAAAAGGACATTTTCCTTTAAGGAAGCAGTGATTCTTGTGAACTCTTTGGCTATAGTTCCTTGGATCATAACCAGGCTGGGTTCAGGGCTCTCAAATGTCAAATCCCTTTGGAGGAGACTTGGGGATGTTCTTAGTGTCCTGGGACCCGGATGAAGCTTCTGTGGGGTCCTTCATGAAATGGACAGGACACACAGCTTCTAGAGAGTGGTTAGATGTGATGCCTTGGTACCCAAGAACTTAAAAAACAGGAGGTAAGTGACAATCATGAAGGCAACACAGAGAGGATTTAACGGGGTTGGGAGGCTGTTCTGAGTTTTTGTTTTCCCATTCATTGCCTCTTTCCTCTTTCTTAATAAACAATTAGAAATGCATCCCACTGTGAGCAAATGTCCGTGGAACTCAAGGTTTTTGAGGATACTGAAGCTACTCTGCCACTCGTCTCCTACTTGCAAATCTTGGCTGTCTCAGCCACCGGGTGGCTAGTGTGCCCTGACCTGAGAGAGTTCATCCCGAGCAAAAGTGATGGAAAGATACAGTGGTACAAGGTAATGCCTCAAACACGTGTGCCGCTGAAACATGTCTTGCTGGCTGCATGACTCATACACAAAACCTGTTTGGAGACAATATATTCATGTAGACATGAATTTCACATGTAATTACACATTCAGAGATATAGTCTAAATGAAAATGGTAGTGGTTAGCGTTATCAGTTGGTCCTTCTGTGGTTTGGGACAGGGTCACGTAGAAAGAATAGGAGACGATTCCAGAGCAAATGGCTGCTGAAGAGCTTTTGAGTGTTGCTTGCTTAAAATTAAGTAAGAAAACAAAAAGCTCTGTTCATTTCTTTATATACATGCTTTTTAAAAATCTCTGGTAAAGTACAATGTGGCTATGGGGTAAACAGTTAGTTTCCACTTTGTCTTCTTAAGTAAATAGCAAGTGTTTTATGGGTTCTTTGTGATGTCATTGACATTGTTAGGTGGAGCATAGGCCACAAATTAAAGCCTAGAGTCATATAAAGCTGTCACCTGCCTCTGTGTAACTCATCAAGTATGCAGAGTTTCCTGTTTTTAAATGCTTGAAAAAATTAGAACACTTCAGTGCATGTGACCATTGACTAAGGCTCATAGGCACATTTGTGTGGGGACACAGCCATGCCATCAGTTTACAGATTGCCTGTGTTTGCACCGCTGCATAGTTGTGACAGAGACCATGGGGACTATGGTGGCACTAAATGGAGGGGGAGGCCTGGTGGCACTCAGAGGAAGGATAGCAGACTACCAAGAAGAGGCTTGACACCCTATGAGCATATACAGAGGGAGGAGGTCCCCCTCAGTCACAGTCATAGGGGAGGGGAGTAAGGGGAAAATGGGAGGGAGGGAGGAATGGGAGGATACAAGGGATGGGATAACCATTGAGATGTAACAAAAATAAATTAATAAAAAAATATTCATAAATTTAAAAAATATGTCCTATCTAGTTCTTATCTCAAAGGACTTGCCAACTTCTGATACAGACTGTAGAGAGATGCCAAGAAGTCTAGTATTCATGTAATCATTGATAAGAATTAGCCCTTTTATTAAATAGGTTTACCAGTTGACTGGGATTAAAACGGCAAAATGCGCCCGCTCACACACACACACACACACACACATATACACATATTTATATACGTCATAGCAATGCGATGCAATGCTGGGAAATTTAAAATGCTTTTCTGAAAGCAGTTTGTGCTTGTGTTCAAGCCTGGTGAGCTGGGGAGGGCCCTCTCTTGGTGTAGAACAAGCGTGCAGAGGATGGATGCAAGGTGTCCTCACCTGCAGAGGATAGCACATAGGTCTGGAAACAGTGTGTCTGGCTGGGTTAGGAAGCTTTTTCCTTCTTTTAGTTCGGACCAATCGCTTCCCTTCTTGAACCTGTTTCTGCTGTGAAATGGAATTGGCAGTTCCGGCTGCCTGCAGTTGTTCTGACGGTTAGCAATGGAGTACTGTGCACAAAGCACCTGTCACAGTGCTTATGTCCACACGATGCTTAGTGCCTGGGGCTAGCACAAAGGTGTGAATGATAGTGGTCCTCCACCATCATGCTGAGGCCCTTCTCTAAGCTCAGCAAAAAGTCTAATGAGGCGGGGGACTGCTCATCTCTCCCTTTACAGATGAAAGGAACAGGAGAAACAGAACCAAAGTCTCAGTTTGTAGAACAACTGTGGTAGCGTGTTCATATTTGTCTACTCAAGCTAAGAGCTGTGAAATCTCCCCCTTTAATTAAGCATATTTTGAAGGCAATCCGCTGGCTCGGATCTGCGTGTGTTCCCAGCCACTGTGAGATTATGACGTCACTCAGGGTTGTATCTGATTGCTGACAGCCTTTAGCGTTGGCCATGTTTTACTCTTCCCCCCTCTCCCATTCTTTCTCAGCACCCCGTCCTTTTGACAGGGTTTCTCTATGTAGCACAGTCTGGCCTGTCTCAGCTTCCCAGGTACATAATACCATACACAGGCTATCATAACATAGAAAGCAATAGACTTGAGGCCGTGGAGTGCTCAGGATTTTCCTTTTTCTTTCTTTTTTTAAAATTTATTTATTTTATTTATTGCATATGAGTGCTTTATCTGCAGAAGAGAGTATCAGATTACATTATAGATGACTGTGAGCCACCATGTGGTTGCTGGGAATTGAACTCAGGACCTCTGGAAGAGCAGGCGGCGCTCTTAACCACTGAGCCATCTCTTCAGCCCAGCTCAGGATTTTCTTATTCTCGCTACTTCTCCCATTTTGCTGGAGGCCTCACTCCCGAGGCCTCTGTTCTGCAGAGAAGCTACACAACTCCATGTCCATAGGAGAACATGGATCCACTGCTACTATTGATTTACTTACAGAAGTTCCTGTCTCGTAGTAAGTTAAAGAAATTCTTGCAACTTGTTTTCTTCCTTGCTTTTCATGTCTTCATGTCTGTTTCATGGTGATTTTTCTTGCTATTGCTCGTAGTCGGTAGGTAGGCAGTTAGACCTTAAATATATTTGTACTTTAACGATCTAAAATAAGTTAATCTTAAAAAAAAAAGTAGCCAAGATGTTCACTGATTCCTTTTCCTAAAGTGGACCTAGAGACACATCCATGTCAGCCTAGAATCCAAGAGACTAAGGCAAGAGAATCAAGAGTTAAGGTCGCTGAGTGTCGTGGTGCACACCTTTAATTCAGCAGGTGGATGGCTTTGAGTTCGAGGCCAGCCTGGTCTACAAAGTGAGTCCAGGAGAGCCAAGGCTACACTACAAAAAAAAAAAAAAAAAAGAGTTAAGGTTGGTGTGGGCTATATTATAAGGTCTTAAGAATGCATTTAAAAGTGCACCCCCAAACCAAAATAGTCCAAGTGAGCATACACCAGGGCAGTTCTTGGGTTGTAGAGTCCATGTCGATTGACGTCAATGATATGACCCCGAGTGTTTGAGAGCTATGCTGTTCTAGAATGTAACTTTAAGATCCATTTCCCCTCAAGGGCTCTGTCCTCTTGGACAAAGGCAACCAGAAGTTTCTAAGCGCAGGAGACCCCACTCGCTTACTGATAGCCAACACATCCATGGAGGATGCCGGCTACTACAGATGCATCGTGACGTTTACCCACAAAGGCAAGGAGTACAGCATCACCAGGAGTATTGAGCTCCGGGTCAAAAGTGAGTACCTACATGGAGCAACATGACGGCAAATTCAGGAAGGAAGACAATAAATGTGCATTTCAACTGTTCTAGATATTACTAAGACAAGCGTATGGTTCCTTGAGAAGAGCATTCTGGGGAGTTCTGAGGGAAGGAGGATTAATCCTTGGGCAGACAAAGAATCAAAGTAGGTTTTTGAAAGTGGCAAGGCTAAAACTCACCACTAGAGGAGGCCAAACCAAGGTGTCCTCCTAGGGAACAGAAGAAGCAAACACTCATGTATATATGTATATATATATATATATATATATATATATATATATACAAACACACACACATTTCTGAAGCGTAGAGCATGCACTGCAGTGTTTCTCAACCTGTGGGTTGCGACCCCTGGGGTGGTCGCATATCAGACATCTTGCATTTTGATATTTACATTACGATTCACAACAGCGGCAAAATTATGGTTATGAAGTGAGCAGCGAAGTAATTTTCTGGTTGTGGGGTGGGTCACCACAACACGAGAAACTATGTTAAAGGGTTGCAGTCTTAGGAAGCTTGAGGACCACTGTTTTACTGTTTTTGTTTTTTGTTTTTTTTTTTACCAGACCACAATGCATTGGCATGGCCTGTGCAAAGTGCCCTGGTTGTTGTCTGCCAAGGGTATGTCTACTTGCCCACCATAGAGGTTGAGCACAGCTGCCTGAAAGTTTGTTGGCATATTTTCACCAGCAAGCTGAGTATATTGGGGATAGTCACAAGTTTATATATACAATTAGTTTGTGATATATATATATATATATATATCTCACATAGCCCAAAGATGGTTTGATGTGATGTTTTCTCTAATTTTCTTTTTCTTTCTTTCTTTACTTTTTTAAAGAAAGCTCTCAGGCTATAGTTAGAATGACCTTATTCTAACCAGAGAGCCTATTGTGGATATTGCAGACCAATGTCGCCAGGGTGGTATCATTAATTCTGTGCATTGAAATGAAGTTTTACTGTATGGAATTTTCCATGCACAGCATTGTGTTGGTGCTCAACAAGTTTCAGAGTTCAGAGTATTTTAGATTTTGAAAACCTGGAAAAGTGATGCTCAGCCGATAACCAGGACAATTATATGTGACAAGAACGTGGTAGGAGGGGCTGGTCGACATTTAGCAGTTGTGTGTCCACCCCAAACTCCTATGTGCTGGAGAGGAAGCTAGGTGAAAGGAGAATGAACTATGTGAGCCCCAGACTCTACCCTGGATAATATGCAGAATTCCTTTACACTGAGGACCAGGCACAATTGAAGCCTTTAAATCGCAAGCTCCGAGAGCGGTGGGAACACTGGGCTTAAAAGACTGTTCTGTGAAAGCAAAGTAACGTATATCTCACAGGACTCAGAGGTTCAACACAAGGAATAACCTCATTCCCATGAAGCAAAGCCTCTGGCTCATTTTTCCTACCCAGTGAGAACTCCTTCATACTAACTCCTGGATCCTTTCAGGGTGATGCCTGAAAATGGTCTTCACTCCTTGTTGGTGTGATGCTGTGTAGAAACACTAGGGGGCGGCAGACCTGCACATTGCGCTCAGTTGTGAAACTGGGGCGACAGAGTGGTTCTCAGATGGTGGTCCTGAGTACACCTCACGGAGGATCCAAGCGCTCCTCACACGGAGAACCCGAGTATATCCCCCGCCCCCAGATTCTGAGCAGTGCCCCCCTCCCAGGAGAATCTAACTAAGGTCCTAGGCAGATCTGCTGAATTGAAGCGTTGGAGTTGAGGCGTTGAAATCTGTATTTTCCACCGCCCATCCCCAAGACCATACAGGTGCACTCTCCTGATGGAGAATCGCTGCAGTATCTTATCCTTGACACTGGCCTTTCCCCTCGATTGTCGCAGCCCTGTTATAGGTGGTTCCTTAAGCTACACCGACATCTCATCAGGTCCTTATTTCTCGTGGTAATTTAAGTGCTTTTTAGTAGCAGAAACAAGCATCATGAGGCCAGTTGAGGGACGCTCCCAATCCTTTACTCACGCCCCAGCTGCCCTTTTTGGTCCACTTCAGGTGCCCAGTGTCTTCATGCCAGTTCGAATCCCTTGGAGGTCCACGCCAGCCTCCCTAAGGAGCTTACCACCTTAGTTAATAAGACCTCTGTGACCAGGGCAGTGTCACTGTATTTAGGACCCAGGGAGGGATAGATCTTACACACAGGCGACTGACTTTGCAATCCCTGTGCCTGCTCTTGAAGGAGTGGATCTTTAATATCCAGGGAGGACAAAACCTTCAGGCAAAATCCATCCTCTGGATATCATCAGTGCACATTCAGGAAGCCAAGGAGAGGACTAGCTAATTGTTCACCACAGAGCAGATAACAAAGACCGTCTGCCAGAGGAATGTGTAACTGTGGCCTCTTCCAGTAATGTTTCTGCCGGGAAAAGCATTGGCTTAAGATGCTCAGTTTCACGGAGAGCCCGTTTCCTTTGCCAGACAAAGGCTGATTCCCACAATGCCTGGTCACGTGGGGCAGGGTCACTTAATTAGCTGAACAAGGAGATCTGATTGTGTGCTGGAAACCCTAATGCAACCTCTTTTCCTTTCAACCTCTTTAGGAACAACCACAGAGTCCATCCCGGTCATCATCTTTCCCCTGGAGACAATACCAGCATCCCTGGGTGAGGACCAGGAAAGACTGTGCTGCCCACGTGACAGTGGTGGTGCCTGAAGGCATCAGGGGTTTGGGGACCTGTGTCTGGTGACTGCCCCATGCCTTGGGGTGCCCAGTGCCTGAGTGGAACCCAGGAACTACATTATGTACTTGCTGGCAAACCATTGCAGGGACCTTTGTCTTTGCCCAGTATTGTTAGCATTGCCATTATTTGAGAGCAATGAAAGTTATACCTACAAAAACCTAAATGTAATGGGGTGAGTAATTTGGTAAGAGTTATTAACTGTTGGAAAGAGCCCACGGAGCAGGCATCTTTTGTACACTTATGTTAACCCATGGTCTCAGTATTTAGCAGCTGCTCCGGATCCCTGGAAGACTATTTGTCAAACAAAGCCAGCAGGGACCGTAGACAATTCTGTGTTACTAGAGTGGCTGGCATATCCAGTCAGTGGTTTGATGAAAAGGGGTTTCCATCTCTAGCCCTTGCAGATAAGGGATGCCTTGACCAACAAACTGTTGGATGGTCCCTAGTGGGCGAAGGCACATGAGTGAACTGCACCAGACACTTTCTCAAGTTCATGGTAGAGAAGGGCTGCCCATCTATTGAGCATTTACTCTGCCCAGTGGGAGCCCATTCCGTGCCAAACCCAACTCTACAGGAAGGTTTTATGTCTACTATTAACCACAAGAAGCCACTGGGGAGTCATGGGGACATAGTACACTTCAGACACTGGCACTTGGGGTCAAGTTTGGCTGCAGATTCTGGTCTGCATGCCTGGGAAGCTGATGTACACATACACTCTTATGTGCTTGTTTTTTTTTTGAAATAATACAGTTTTATAGTTCTGATGTTCATTTATCAAGCTCTGGCTTCAGAATTCATTTGAAAACAAAACATTATTATTACGTCTGTTTGGTGTTGGGTTTAAATGTTAAAGTTTATCAGGAGACCATTGGGAGAGAGTAGAGCTAAGAGCAGCAGTGGGCCCAAAGAAAGACTCACACATGACAAAATGTTTTGTCGTTAGCATCATTTGGGCAAGAAAACAGCCCTTAAGCATCGAATGCTTTGTAGGGACTCAGTGGCCTTGGTGAAGCCATTCAAGTCCATGTGCTTTGGGACTTTTACCCGCTGCATAGACCAGTGGATGTGCTGGAGACATTTGGAAAACAAGTACCTGAGCAGACCACTTGAGGAAACTAAATTTCCTTGTAAGGAAGCGATTGACTTCTGAGGGGTGCTTGAGAAGACAAGCAAGGCCCTGTGCTGAGAGCTTTCTGCAAGGTGTCAGTTAAGGAGCCCCTTTTCCCTGCTGGGTTCTGATGGTTGCTGTGTTATGTCTTCCTTTACCCAGGGTCAAGACTGATAGTCCCATGCAAGGTGTTTCTGGGAACTGGGACACCTTCCAACACCGTCGTGTGGTGGATGGCTAACAGCACTTTTATCTCAACGGCATACCCAAGAGGCCGTGTGACCGAGGGGCTACACCAGTAAGTGGGAGAGGGTTTCCTGTTGGGGCTTACTTGCTTCTGGATGTGATGTTATCTTCAGGGCCTGTTAATATGACACACATATATTGTAGTAAAAGTAACTTTTTAAAAATTTACAAACTGTTGGGGATTTAAAGCTTTAAAAATTGAGATTTGCTTAACATTATCTTGAGAATCAAATATTCTCTAGACTTGTGTGGGTTGCAGTTTACTAGTTGACTCTTTAAATATTTCAGCGTTGGAACATTTCCATTTACCACTCTATCACACTCATTCCTCTTTAAAATTTTC
>OU015751.1:55634232-55645094 GCA_907169655.1 Acomys percivali
GAGAGAGAGAGAGAGAGAGAGAGAGAGAGAGAGAGAGAGAGGTTAACAGCCCCTGATTTGGATCAAAGAAGACCAAGGCTGATTTTGACTTTTATCTCGACATTTCCCCATTATTGTATTATATTTTCCTGTTGTCTGATCCTTTGAAGAGGAAGCAGAAGCTTTACCCATGGAGGCAGAGCACAGGGCTTGAGATGGCAGGACCAGAGAGAGCATCACACACTGCTGGGCAGCAGGGGTTGGGCTCTAAGACCTTTCATTAGTCTCCAATGCCTCCTGGGGTCCACACTCCACACCTGTAGATTTGGCAGCTTCAGGAACGATCCCAGGAAAGATCCTGACTGTGACTAGAAGGAATTGCCAGCTACCCTTTAGACTCACTTTGGCTGCACTGTGGACGTACTGCCTTCAAACTATGTTTCCGAAGCAATGGAGGGTTTGGGACAGGTGCTCTATGCAACTTACATTCATGTCAAAGAAGAAGCTTGATAAAATCAATGCATTGAAAGAGAAGAATAGATGTGATCTTTCTGAAAGACACACTGGATTATGTAGGAAGTCTCTCAGGTGAAAGAATAAAAGAAATAAGACAAAAAAATAGCGCAATATTTGTTGGTATTAGTTTTCCTGGGCTTCTGGATGCCATCCTGTGTATACTTGCATATGTCTGGAATTTTCCATTCTGGAGAATAAAATATAAATACACCAGCAAGTTGATTTTATAATGCTGTTGACCCCATCTACCTCAGGCCCGATCCTGTTAGCTACAGGAGGGCGGGGTTTTTACATACCCCCTCTATCAAGGATGCATGTGGGGAGGCAGATCATGTTGGGGACTCACACTTCCGTGTGTTGCTGATAGGAAAAGGACAAGCCCTACGTGATAAGATGCCAACTCTCCAAGAAGCAACTGAGGCTGACAGTGAGGGACGGGGGGTCAACGATGGTCACCAAAAGTGACTGATGCACTAAAGGGTAGATTTCAAGTGCCCAAGAGAATTCAGAAGGGCTCTTAAATCGGAAAGATAGAGATTTCCTGGGAGGGTCTCCAGGCAGGAGGGTTCGTACTCATGGGTACCTCTCTAGCACAGGGCGTGTGCAGCAAGTGCAAACATTTCCCATTCCAAACTTGCCCTGGCCTTTGCCCTGGCCTTCTGCCAACAGTTGGGCACAAACACTCCCTGTGTTCCCATGTTTTCCTGAATATGTGTTCTCCGCCCCCTGGGCATCTGCCATCTTTGTCACCTCTTCAGGTCTTGTTGCTGCTTCTGGACTCTAGGAGATCACTGCCACCCATGGGCAGGGGGGGGTGTGTGGTGTCTGCATGTTCAGGGACAAGATGTTCAGTTGCCATCCTTGGCTGCAAACACAGCCAGCTATGGGTACCCTCTATAGCCCCAGGGAAATCCTTTTTTTAAAACTCACGTGGTCAACCAGATTCCAAACCAGGGTGATGGTGGCATGGCTGCAAACCCCACTTGCCACCACCAACCCCCCACCCCCCAATCTTCAGAAAAAGCAAAGCAAAACAGGTCTGCCGTGGAGAGGCTTGCAGAACCCACTGCTCACTGCCTTGAGAAACTGCCCAGGCTACAACTGCCAGGTGGAGTTATCAGGGCAAGGAGTGAGACAAGCAGATAGATCCAGGGACAGTGGGAGATAACGCTTTGTGTAAATGAAATGAATAAAATAAGAAAAAGAAAGCATCATGAATTTACAGTATATGAAATCTTGTGTTTTGCCCAATTCAACGCTCAAAGGAAAAAAATCTACTAGTTAGAGTTATCCACACTTTAGAGATGAAAAATATACATCTATTATTCTTTTACACTCTCTCTCTCTCTCTCTCTCTCTCTCTGTGTGTGTGTGTGTGCCCGTACACAGGCATGTGTACATACATATAAAACATTGGGGTGTCTTCCCTAACCTCTTTCCCACTTTATATTTCTGAGACAGTGCTCTGGAGTCAGAGCTTGCTATTTTACCTAGACTGGCTCCTCAATCAGCCCTGGAGATGGTGTCTACCTCTGCCCTTCAGCACTAAGGCCATCTGCGTATGCTACCACACTGGCTTTTATGTAGGTGCCAGGCATCTGAACTCAGTTCCTTATGCTTACACAGTGAGGACTTTACCCACTGAGCCATCTCCTCAACTCTGGCACATTCAATTTAAAAGTTACATAATAGAGTGTAACTTAGAGCGGCAGCCACAATGGGTTTTCTAATATTGGCACTGCAGTTGGCCCAGGTCACAGCTATAGCTAGAAGGGACAGAGTAAATGTCTTCACTCCTGGGGGAGCTGGCTCCCACAAAGAGGAAGCTAAGTCAGCAATCTAGGTCCCCTCAAACTCATCAGCAGACATGCGTGGAATCTATGAGAGACCAGAGCTGCTAACCACCCCTCCCCTGCCTCCTCCCCAGGGAAGAAAGCATCAGAAAGAGAACTAACTATCCTGCCCTGCAGTGTTTTTACTTTTTGGGTTCTCTAAGCTGGATAGACTGCCCAACAAACCCATGATCTACTGAGCTGGACTCCCTTGCAGCTGCAGGTGTGGTGATGAGCTTTTGCAGCCTTTGCAGCCTGCGTTCCCAGGGAAAAGCAGTGTACCTTTTGGGGCTTTTCTGATGCTCTTGAGAAGGAAATCTGGATTTCACCCCACAGAAAACTGAAATATTAAAAAAAAAAAGTATGTGAACTAAATGAATACCCAAACACAGGGGTGTCCACACAGAAGCAAACATCAGGTAGTGGGAGCAATTGTGCTCCATCAAGAACTAAACATCTCTGAATTATTTCCAGCAACTGTGCCATAGCTTTCCTGTTGCAGTTCTGTTCTTCATTACTATAGTGTCTCTTCCCTGGAATGAAGAAGCTGGGGTGGTTGGGATGTGGTTTGGAAGTTTGCGTACTTCTGAGCCCTGGGAAATGGGCCACTGGTCAAGATCTTGTTCTCCTTGTTATGTGGCCTCATTTTCTTCATGCCCCGGGGCATTTGTGCTTGAAAAGGTGTTCAGTAGATGGTTAGCAATCAATGAGTGCTTATTGGATGCGCACATACATGGACGACGATGGGGAGGGGAAGAGCCTTGAGAAGTGGCTGTTCATTGGCCACTGGCACGCCTCCAAAGGCTGGTCCACCGAGCTCCTCAGCTGCATCTCATTATGGCACCTGTGCTTCCGGCTTCCTGTGGTGTTGATTTCGTTTTCCTCCTTCAGCTCCAGTTGGAGTATAGACAAGTTCGAGGTTGGTGGCTTGCTCTTCACCTCTCAGAACGCATCCTGTAAGATTTCACAGGCAAGGGGTAGTTCACGGAAAAGGCTGAGGAAGGGGGGGCTAACTGCAGATGGCCCGAGAGACACGTAACTGGGCTGCGACACGGCTAAAAGGCCGGAAGACAAATTCCCTCTGCATCTCCACATGCCATCTGAAGAAGCCAGCAGGACCACAGGTCTCTGATGAGGGGTGCAGCCTGTGGGCGTGGGAGTCATCACCAGATACACCCCTGGGAGTCTGCATGCTCTGAAGCAGCAATTCTCAGCCAGGGGGTCGACCAACCTTCTCACAGGAGACACATATCAGATAATTACATCACCACTCCTAACAGTAGCAAGATTAATTACAGTTATGAAACAAAATAAATGATAGCAACAAAAATAAGTTTATGCCTGTGGGGTCACCACACCACGAGGGACTGTATTAAAAGGTCTCAATGTTAGGAAGGTTGAGAACCACTGCTCTGAAGAGAGTGAGGTTAGAGACACCTTGAAGGGAACACAGAAACACAACTGGGGGTACCCCTGTTTCGCTCTTCCACTCTGGGTTTGTGCAGGTTCACACTTTCCTTGGTCTAGCAGACGGCACTAAGCCCTCCTTAGCCCCTTTATCCCTCTTCCACAGCTTCTCTCACAGGACACTAGAATGTTCTTTCTCAAATCCATCACCCCTCTGTGTCAGAGCCGTGAATGGCTGCTGCACATAGCCCATACTCTACATGTCCTAGCTAAGATGCAGAGACCTTTAATCTCTTTAGGCCATGAATTTGATCCACTGTGTTTCCCTTAGAATGCCACCTTCCAAGAGAGCTTCCTGCTGTTCTTCTGTCTTCTGGAAAAGAATCATTGCCATGGGGTCAGTGATGAGAAAAATGAAATGTGTAAAAGGAAACTCAAATCCTCCCTTCAGTTTTATGCTGAATGTATCTCTCAGTGGAATTGAGGACGCCGGGGAGTCGGCCTGATCAGGGCGGGAGGCCTTTCCCAGCCACCCCTGGCATGGTTCTAAGTGGTTTTTTTTTTTTGTTGTTGTTCTCTGAAATCAGGGTTTCCTGTTAAAAGGTTCAGGAGAGTATCACAGTTCAGCACAGAGCACTTGCTGAACTCTGACTAAATACAGCCTCTGATTAAATCCTTCAAACGCTAATGAAAATATTTTTTAGGAGAACTCTTTGGGAGCCGGGCCAAGTGCGAGAGCACTTTTCTTGGTCAACACTTGGACTCGCCCATCTTTCTGAGTCAGTTTGTACTCAGCATGCCCATCCTGAGGAAACCCAGGACACTGATCTTCAAAGCCCACAGTGGGAGTCAGTGTCAGACACCTGGAGATAAGGGACCCTAGAGGACAGCTCGTGGCACTGTCTCTGCTCTCTGTGTGTATTGGCCTCTTTATGTAACTCTTTAAATAAACACTTCCAGCAACATGCTTGAAATGTCAACTTCTCGAGAGAAAGTCCACAGAGGAATCTTCCATCACCTCTCTGTATCCTACTGCATCCTAAATACAGACCATGTGGTGATGGGCATGTGTGTGTGTGTGTGTGTGTGTGTGTGTGTGTGTGTGGTGTGTATGCGAGTGTATATGTGCATGTGGTGTGTGTGGTATGTGTGTGTATGTGAGTGTGTGGTGTGTGTGTAAGTGAGTGTGTAACATGGGGCAGTCTCTTCATAGCAGGTGACACTCTGACATTGCTTAAATCACATGTCTCCTCCAATAGCCGAAGCTAATTCTTTGTCTCTTCCTGCCTTAAAGAGGAACGGGCACTACTGTGAGTGGGAGACCCTGTTGTCAGGGACTTGGAAAGAGGCACTTCTGAGGACTTTGCCGATTTTTGCAACCAGGAATGGGTGGGACAGCTTCACAGGAGCAGATTCTTCTTCCCAGGCTGCAAGCATGGTGGCTGAAGTCTTCAGCTCTTCCTCTTCCCCTCTGCTCTCACTCTTCAGGTCTGTGGCAGTCAGAGATTAGTTTGGCAGCAGGCAACAGAAAACCAAAAGTCAGCCTTGCCAATTTCTCCTCCACTACTGGGCACTTAGCAACTTGACCATGTCAGGGCCACAGGCACTCAAATTTAGTCTTTTCTGCACGGCCACAGGGGGACTTCTGGGGTGCCATGGTATCTACACTGCAGGCAAGTAACAGGGGGATGGAGCCAGTCCCTTTACTGTTTCAAAAGACTGTTTCCTCAGCTCCCAGTGGACTTCTGTCCCTCTGACTAGGACTATCTCTCAGGACTCACTGTCCCCAAGGGCGGGCAGGAAAGCCAGATCTCAGTCTGTCCTGCTCACTTTTCCTCCCACCATCTTTTCTGAAGACCATTGTTTTTCACCTATTTATAGGCTCAAGGTTTTTAGTTTCCAAGCACAGATTCATAATCTATTTGGGGCCATCTACACTAGATAGGCATTATGTTTTGTTGGCCTATCATTATTCCCAAAAACAATGTATTGTAACAACTATTTACATAGCATGTACATGTGTTGGTTGTTATGGCAATCTAGAGATGGTTGTAATGTGGAAAAGCTCCCCGGGGCTGTATATGAAGATGGATGTTTATATATACGTGTAATGTGTGGCTTCCAATATGTCCCTCTGCTCTCACTGTTCAACTGGGGCTCCCCACTTCTGTCTCCAGGCTAGCATTCTTTCTCTTGGAACAACTTCTTTTCTCATAAGCCCATTATTATGAAGGCTACGGGGTGTCTAGTGCTTCTCAATTTGGGAAGTGGTGAATCTGGGTCAAGGCCAGCTGTCAGGCCTATGAGCAGCTCAACAACCTCAAGGGACTCAAGAATGAGATGGTGACAGAGTGCCACAGACATGCTACAATTCCTGTTATGCTACGGAGGAAGGAGCAGGGCAGGAGAAGGAAAGGGGAGGGGATGAGAGAACGATGAAAGAAACAAGGAAAGCAAAGAAGAAACATAGACACAAGCACACGAGACAAAGAAAGAGAAATAGATGCTAGAGAGACAGATGATAGATTAGATAGATAGATGATAGATAGATAGATAGATAGATAGATAGATAGACATACAGATAGATGTTAGATTAGATAGATAATAGACACATAGGCAGATAGATGATAGGTTAGATAGATGATAGATGATATAGATAGATGATAGATAGATAGATGATAGATTAGACAGATGATAGATAGATCGACAGACAGATGAGAGATATAGATAGATAATATATATATATATATATATGATAAATAGATGATAGAGATAGATGGAGATAGAGCAAACAAACAAGCCCAAGCATGCTAACTGTGCTACAGAGGCACACACGAGGCAAAGGAGGTCACCACATTGTGAAGTGAGGCAGAGCAGGAAGAAGTGACTCAGAGGGGAGGGAGGAAAGTGGAAAGATAAGGCCAATGCACCACAGAAGAAAGAACATCTTATTCATTTGTCTATTCACTCATTTATTCACTCACTCAGTCGTCTAATATGAAAGTTCCCTTCCGTGGCTCCCTGTCCTGTAGGAGGGGCCCGTCCTCTGTTCTGCCTGTGTCTCCCTGAGGACAAAGTTAGCAGGATGACCCTGAAGTAGAAAGTGTGAGCAAGGAGAATGTGGTGCTTGTTGGGTGGAATCAGGGGATTCTGCCTCTGGAGGAGGAGGCCAGAGGATGTTGAAAGACAGCGAGCTGTCTGCACAGGGGAGGAGGGGAGGGTTCCAATTATAAGACACAGGCTGAGCAGTGCAAGGGCTGCTGGGAGTGGCTGACAGGATATGGGAAAGGCAAGTGCCCTGGATGTCTGAAAACTGAAATGATATCCTTGGGAGTTCATTTTTTTTTTTTTAAAACGGAAGTGGAAGAGGAGTGAATCTGTGGGAGAGAGGATGTAGGGGGAGCAGGAAGAAGCAGAGGGAGGCGAAGCTGTAGTCAGGATATAATGTGTGAGAGGGGAGGGGGTGAGGGAGGGGGAGGAAGGGGAAGGGAGGGGTGGAGAGATGGGGAGAGAAGGAAGGAGGGAGGGAGAGGGAGGGGAAGGGAGGGAGGGAGAGGAAGGGAGAGGGGGAGGGGAGAGGAGGGGAGAGGGAGAGAAAGAGAGCAGAGATTGAGACAACTGTGGCACCCCAGGTTCTGTGCTAGCTTTTTTTTTTCCTATTTAGACATGTTATGCCCAGAGCAATCTTGTGAGGTTCCCTTAGCTCTAGCTTTCCGGAAAGCAGATCCTGAGACAAAGACTCGGATGCTGGTAGTCACGGAAGCAGAAATTCTGTGAAGCAGAAGAAAGGAAGGCAGGTGACCGGGCTTGAAGGAAGGGTGATTACGGCATCAGTAGCCTGTGTAAATAGATCCAAGAGTGAAGATGAGATCATGGTCCTCACTTTCAGGTGCCCTCGTTAGTGCTTCCGTGACCTCAGCCATAATGTTGGGTAGTCATATATACGTGTGTTGGTGGTGGTTGAACTTTACTTTCATTGGCCATTATTGACTTAGTGAAGCTGCTCCCTGCTTTGGGGGCACAGGCATGGCTCACTTTCAGTTACCCTCTTTTGATGAGCCCTTTATCTGGGTGGGGATCTCCCACAAGCTTGTTTGGTGGTTGTGTGTGTGTGTGTATGGGTGTGTGTGTGTGTGTGTGTGTGTGTGTGTGTGTGTGACTTTTCGCTTTTTAGTAATGCTGGGCTATCAGAACAGTCTAGTTCTGACTTTGAGACTGCCTTGCTTACTTTAACACCTTAGTCCATGACTCCTCCCTTCCTTTCCACTTACTGCCCTGTGCTTGAGAAACAAGACCCTCACTCTGCGACACAGATTCAAGAGACTCGCAAAAGCAAAAGCTTGTTGAAATTATTTTTTATTTTGCTTGTTAAAATGTAACTACATTATTCTCCTCTCTGCTTCTCCGTGCAACTTTTTCCATGCCCCTGCTCCCTCTCAAATCCATGAGCTCTTTTTCTTTAGCTGTAATTGTTACACACACACACACACACACACACACACACACACACACACCATGGAAAGCCTTTCCATAACTGACTGTTACTCCCTGCAATCCTCCTGTCCCCGGAGTCTCTCCTTGTCCCCTGTCTTCTGGGATTTATTCTCTGTGTGCACACCCCACCATCTTTCACTGTGCTTCTGAGAATTTCTTTCAGCTTCAGTATGTCTTTTTTCTTAGATGTGGTCACCCAAAGTTCATGCAATTTTCCAAATACGGCCACAGTTGGGTCTGTGGAAACACAGGATGGTGGTTTCTACAGAGGCCTCGACTGCCCCTGGGCTCTGGTGACACAGGAAGAGTGTGGGGGTTGGGTGTGTCTCCATGAAATCACCGTGTGACCTCCAGGTTCATTTTCAGGGCTGCAGTGAGTAGGCTGGAGCTCTTTATCTTATAAAAATAGGTGCAGATGAAATTTCTAGAAGAAAATTTAAAGGAAAACTCTAATCATAAAATACTTTCTGAGAAGGACCATATTTTGGGACTATAAGACACACTGGCTATAAGGTGCACCCAGGTTTTATATCAGTAAAACAAGAAAACAATGAAAACAGCAATTGGACCATAAAGCACACCCTATTCCCCTGCCCCCACTTTTGGGGGGAAAAGTGCACCTTATGGTCTGAAAAATACGGTATAGCTGTCATTTCCCCCCAACTGTTTATTCCATTTTCAGATTTTTCACAAAGCTTATGGGCTTGGCATCATATTATCTGTGAGATAAGAGAGTCATCCTCAGTCAGAGTTCCCCCTGCACTCCCTTAGTTGACCATGGAGAAATATTCATTTATATTTGAGATTGAGCTGCCTTCCAAGCTGCTTGTCTAGACTTACTAGAGGCCTGCATCCACTGTGAGGTAAACCAGGCTAGAACGAGAAACGAGAATGCCTCTGAAGTAAGATCAGAATTTGGGTTTGGGGGAGAGGTGACGATTTCCATATGAGGGTAGTTTATCAAGATCTTGGATTTTCGTCTCCAGCAAATCAGATATTTGAATATACATATCATAAATAAATATATATAAAATTATGAGATGTTTAGATTTATAATTACAAAACCCCACAAACTCTGACAGTGATTTAAAAAGTGGCTTTTCAATATTGAGCGAGTATGTGAGAGTCGTTCATAATGAAGTGGTGCAGTGTCAGTTACTAAAGTGTCACGTGGGGTCTGAGTTAATCACAGGCAACTCGTAAATATGGAATCACTTATTCGAATTAAGGACACTTAAAAAATTGGATAACTGTAAATGACAGCAACACATCATGTAGTCGTCATCATAAGAGAGGGTGTTTATTCAAAGGAGATAAAATCAGTATATGGAAGAGGTGGTATCTGTCCTCTCACGTTCCTTACAGTAGGCAAGATCTGGAGCAAATTTAAATGTCCATCCACGGATGAATGGAGAATGAAAGTATAGTATCTCTATATAATGGAATACTGCTCTGTATTTGAAAAGAAGGGGCTTTTGCCATTTGTGACAGGATGGATGACATTAAATTATGAGAAATAAGTCAGAGAGAAAAAGACTAATATTACATGATCTCACTTATATAAAGAATCCATTCATTAGTTTGAACTTAGCAAAGAAAAAAAATGATAGCAACCAGACTCAGTCATATGATTTGGAGTTTTTTTAAAAAAAATAAACAATGCAAAATTTTAGACAGGAGGAGTAAGTATGGAACACCGACTTTATTAAAGTAGCAATTAAAATCATCCTAGGTAGCACTTCCATAGCAGGCATATAATGGAGGTGGTTTATTGGTGAGCTTATAAAAAGGCATGCTGGAGAACTCAAGGGTTCCATGTTTCCCAATGACATGTTTCCTCTATTTTCAATTTATTTTATCTTTTTGAAAAAAAAGTGGCAACAATTTTAGTCCATTCTTCATTGCCAGGTACCCAACTGCTTTCCAGGATGACATACACAGAAGTGATGTGTATGTATTAATCGGTCGATTAACACCAGGATGGCTTGATTCAAACGCCAGCTCAGATGCTTATGACCTGACAGTGAACACATCCCTCAAAACCTCAGAGGAGGCTGCCTGTCTCAGAAAGTTACTCTGGAGGTCGAGTGAGGTATAGAATGGGTGTCTGTTACAGAAGAAAGGCTTATTATGTCAGATGTATCTGTGACAGTGCTCTGTGTCTTGGAAAGTCAGACACCAGTTAAATAAATAAATAAATAAAAAGCTTATTGGAGAAAGCAAAAAGTTCTAGAATTTTTCAGCATTCTGGAATGCCTCTTTTTACTATATGCATAAGCTATATATAAAACCAGAGAAAAAGAACAGACAGATTAAACAACTGCTTGGTTGTAGTCACCATTTGCCTTATATGGGAGCAGTCTGATGGGTTGTCAGGCTGTTATTGACTGTAGTGCTATGACTCTTGTCATATACTTTTAAATTGTTTTTACAGCAATTTATATATGTTTATATATCAAGTTAGGCTGTAGTTATTTAGCACCTAAGTAGCTTTGGGTCAAGTTGTAGTACTGAAGTACAGAAACAAGCCTAAGCACAGCATCACTTTAATAATTCTCATGAATCTAGAAGCCCACTGTAGGTGGCACCATTCCCCAGGCAGGGAGTCTTGGAAGCCCACTGTAGGTGGCGCCA
>OU015751.1:55645104-55666870 GCA_907169655.1 Acomys percivali
CGCCATTCCCCAGGCAGGGAGTCTTGGAAGCCCACTGTAGATGGTGCCATTCCACAGGCAGGGAGGCTTGGCCTATGCAGGAGTGAAGGATTCAAGCCAAGCATGAGGAAGTGAGCATTCATTTTTTTTTCTGCTTTGCGCTATGAGTGTAGTTTGCTCAGCTGTTTCTGCCATGACTGAGCTTCCTATGATGGATTGTAACCTAAAACTGTGACTCTTTTCTCCTCTAAGTTGCTGTTTGTCAGGATATTTACCGGAACAAAACAAATGAAACTAGGATAACAAGGCTTCCGGGTTGGGTACAATAGAACATTTCACTAAGTTTTAATCAACTGCATGCATTTATTTTTCATGTAGATGAATGGACAAAAATTTTCTTGCTCTATTAGAAATTCTATGTAACCATGGTGATTTGAGTTAAGACCTTTTAAACATCGTTTGTAGCTTCTCAGGATGTCTTCTTAAGATTAACATAGTCCAGGAAGTCACTTGTTTGCATTTATGGCTGTTTTCCATTTGTGATGCTTAGGTTAGCAAAGGCACTTATAAATTATGTGCCTTTCACCCTGGGAAAGCCTGTTTCCCCGTTGCTAGGACAACAATCTTTTAGAGGGTCAGTCACATCACTTCCTGTTGATATCAGGGAAAGTGGAAAGTCTGTGCATCACTTCCAGATACAGCAGATGTGGCAGATCTCCCGGGAGGACAAGTGAAGCCACAGGGCCGTTTAAGTAGCCAAAACCTGAGATCCAGGACAACATCTGACAGAAGTAAGCAGCTTGCTTATTTGGGACACATGGAGCCCTCTTCAATCTTCTGTCAGATAGCGCTCCTGTTGCTGGGGGTTGGCGCCAGCCAGCATTTTGAGATCCAATGCTGATGATTAGCTGGATTGCAGCCTTCAAAAGTACTTCAGGACAGAAAGATTCACATGGTACCAAAGCCAAGAAGTTCAGCTAGTCTGTCATTTCTCTTCTCAGGAGGAATCGGATGTGTCCAGTTAGGGAAAGCAGATCACACTGGGTCAGTACAGGGAGTCCTTGCTGTGGCTGCATCTCAGCCAAAGTCTAGTCTTCGAGGTGTCATAGCTTGCTTGTCTACTGCTTCAGTGGACACTATGATCAAAAGCAATTTGGGGAACAAAGAGCATATCATCTTATCACTTGTAGTCATCCAAAGGGAGTTCAGGGCAGGAAATCACAACAGGAACCTGGAGGCAGGAACTCAGGCAGAAGCCAAGGGGAAACATTGATTATTAGCTGCTCTCTATGGCTTGCTTAGCTTGCTTTCTTACAGTATTAGGATTAGGATCACCTTCCCAGGAGTGGCACCCCCACAGTACACCATTAGGATCACCTTCCCAGGAGTGGCACCCCCACAGAGGGCTGGGACATTCCACATTAATCATTAATCAAAAATAATTTCCCCGCAGACTTGCCTCTAGGCCAATGTGATGGAGATAGATTCTTAGTGGAAGTTTCATCTTCCCTGATGACTATGACTTGTGTCAAGTTGGAAAGTAAAACAAAACAAAACAAACAAGCCAGCCAACTAGCACAGCAGGATTGTGGTTTGAAGAATCCAAGAATGAGACTTCAGAGAATCTTGAACTAAATTCAGAACCTCAGCTTGGTTGAAGATCACAGATGGCAGAAAGGAGCTTAGGTTGCCATGGGCAGCTCAGTGAATTCAAACTCAAAAGGCTACCAAATTCCAGGATACTAGCCTCACTGGCTTGTGGCAGTAACTTTGGGGTTACTGAAGCATTACAGGACTCTCAGGGGGCATACAATTAACAAACTATACAAGTGTGGTTCTTGGATAAAGTCCCGGACAATTGTATTGTTGATTTCGGCAAAGTTTTCTGTAACCCCAACCTTTCCTTACCTATAAAATTGACATGATTCTATTGGATAATTAGAGTGTTTTGAGAGAGGGTTGAATGAGCGATTATAAGCAAAGACCCTGGCTATGAGCTACGTACTATAATTATCAACTTGGCAAACTCCCCCCATCCCACCACCCCCAGCTGAGACAGGGTTTCTCTGTGTAGCCTTGGCTGTCCTGGACTTTGTAGAGCAGCCTGGCCTCGAAATCACAAAGATCCACCTGCCTCTGCCTCTCTGAATGCTGGGATTACAGGCCACAGTGCCTGGCTTGTCAAACTCTTACATTGAAAGGTCAGATTAGTGAATGCCTGTCTTCTCTGACCATGTGGTCTCCTCTGGAAGTGCTCAGTCTGGCTGTAACAGCATAAAACCAGCCACATGTATTATGTAAATAAATGTTTATAACTGTTTTTCCATTAAACTTTATTTCTAAAAGCAGATATGGGGCTGGGGTGCAGAGGGGGCTTGGTGGGCAGAGTGCCTGGCACACAAGCACCTGCATCTGAGTTTGCACAGCACAGCCTGTGTGTGAACTGGGCACATATGTCCCTAAGCAAACTCTGTAGTGAAATCCATACAAGAACCATAAAGGATGCAATGCATATTCTTAGCGGTCAGTGTTGGATGCGTCTAACTTTCCAACAAGGGGACATGTGATTGCTAACAGCTGACACCCACGAGAGCATCCTTCAGAGGTAGCAAGTGTAGCCGTCGGGGCAAAAACAGCCTTTAGAAAAGCAAGAGGACACTACTGCAAGGTCCACACCTCAGACAGACACACATCAGTGTGCAAAGACATCAATAAGAGCTCACCAGTCCGCTGAGAAAACTCTTCCAATTGATGCACAGCTCAGTTTCTCACTGTGCCCTGCATTCCCAAACCCTCTCGGTGGCAGTTGCTCCAGATGGCTGCTGACGGCCAATTGTCTCTTTCCTGATTCTTGGGTTTCTGGTCCTCTGCAAGCAGTTTATTCATCACCTAACACTTGTTTACCAGCTTCCCGATACAGAGATGATTAAAACCAGCTCCTTTAAAACGGAGTGTCCGCTAGAAGCAGACAGAATGACAGGCATATAAATAGTCCACTGAGTAAATGAAGAAAAGTCTAAAAAGCAGAAGTAAGTACTCAGAAAGGATGGCCCTCTGGCGACATTCAGTGGCTTGAGTAGGATAAACAGTGGAGGCCGTGCAGGCTCCATGCAGCATTCGAAGGAGAGAACAAAGCTTAAATACCCACCGCAGCACATGGTCCCCAGAGAGAGGCCCTACCTTTGTCAAACTCTGCACAGAATTGGGGACAGGGAACCACGGGGAGATGCAAAAGTGACTGCTCTTTGCTTGGAAGTGACACTGAACAAGGAGGGCAAGAGTTACAGAGGTCGGCATGGTGGCCGCATATTCGATTGAGTCACCTTGGAACAGTGCAGCCAGCTTCTGGTGAAACAACTGTGGGAGGAAATGAGACCCCAGGGCCATCTGCCTGTAACGTCTTTGCATCGGTGCTGCCATCTCTTGGGTAGCTACCAGTTTCCCCAGTGCATCTGCTCTGATATGGGCTTTAAGGAGGTACTGTGGTTGACAAGCCAGTGGTGTGGTCCCTGACAGAGAAGAGGTGATTTGACGAAGTGATGCTTTGTGTGTCTGCCTCTGTCTGTGCATGCGGCAGTGGTATGGACGTGCAAAGTTGCAGGCTTTTTCCCACTTTGAAAAGGATGGGCATCTCAGTGCTCATAACTGCTCTTCCATCTACTAATGGAAGCAGTTTTAAAGGCTTGTTCCTCGTGTCTATCATTGCACTGTTCTTTTTCTAGAGCAATTATTATCAGAAAAATTAAAAGAAATGTTCTAGGCATCTGAAAGGGGAGTAAATTAATTATGGAGTAATACTTGATTTTTAATAGAGGTGACAAGAGAGAGGGGGCTAATGCTCCTGTGAGTATGGGTGGTCACAAGGTTTCACTGTTAACTGCATCTCCAGTGTGAGGGCTTTTATTTATTTTTTTCTGTAAGTTTATGGGTGTCTTGCTTGCATACAGTGTGCATACCACATGCAGAAGCAAAAAAAAAAAAAAAAAAAAAAAAAAAAGCACCTTAGATTCCCTGTGATTGGAGTTACAGATGGCCGTGAGCCACTCTGTGACTACTGGGAGTTGAACCTAGGTCCTCTTTAAAAGCAGCCAGTGCTCTTCACTGCTGAGCCATCTCTCCAGCTCCATCTTTGAGGTCTCAAACAACCATCCTCCCCTGTGCCCTTTCTTATTTAAGCTTTTCCGTTCTGCAACTCAGAGCACCTGGTGTGGCCTCAGAGACCGTTGCATACTCAAATACTCATCTGTAGATTGAAATGGGCACAAGCAAACGTGTCTTCTGGTGACCTACTCTGACCAGACACATATGCAAACACTATTCTGAGCTGCCCTTTTGCCCTTTGCCCTCTTTAATGGAAAAACAGCTAGTTTGATGAAGGATTTAGTGAGACTCTTCCTGAGAACTTGAGGAACTGGGTGAGGAAGGATCCTTGGACCCTTGTATAAGCAGGTTGCATACATAGCTCAGACCATCAGGGTCCTGTCTTCTCTGTCTGCTTCAGCAGACTATAAACAAGAAACTGCATTCCATGGAGCCTGGCATTTTATTTCTCCTTCCTCCTTGATGCTGAGCAAGGAGGGCCACTTCTCGCACTTTGCTTCCCTCCCTGTGGGTACCATATTTCTTACTTTTCTTTGTTTGTGGCAGTACATCACAGAATTACCTTCAGTAAGGAGGGGCTTCCTTTTGGCTCTCAGTTTGAGTGGATACAGACAGTGCACCATGGTGAGATGGTATGACAGCAGGGACATGCAGTATGAGGTCACATGACCAGGAAGTAAAGGACAGAGAGGAAGTGGGGCTGGCTTATAAAACTTGTGGCTCACCTCAATAACTCACTTCCTCTAGAGAAGGTAGACCTCTCAAAATTTCTACAACCTTCCAAGACAGGACCACCACCTGAGGCTCATGCATTCAAATGCACTCAGACACAACAGGCACAAAATGCTATTGGCCAATTGAGTTCTCCAGTCTTGAGTTGCATAATTTTTCATGTGAAAGTTTGATGCATTGCTTGGTTTCTTTTCTTATTCATCATCCCTACCCAGTTATAAGCTTATAGCTACTTAAAAGTTTCTTCTAGTGGGCAGAAATCCTGGAAGAGGGTTTGCAAATGTGGCTGGTCTGCACTCACTCTCTGAAAGCCAGCAATGTTGCCACTCCTCCAGAGACATCCAGGGCAGTCTCAGTCAGCTTTCCATCATCACAACAAAATGCCAGAGGCAGGCTAGCCTTATAAGGAAAAAAAAAGGCTATTTATCTCAGTTTGAGAGGCTAGAAGTCCAAATAACAAGGCACAGGCCCTGGCAAGAGCTTCCACCACAGCCTTGTTACTCCCACGCTGGGTGGCACTGGTGGGAAGACATGGCGGTTAGTGATGGCGCCCCAACTGGGAAGCCAGGGAGCTGGATATAGGTGGTGAGTGATGGCGCCCCAACTGCTAAGCCAGAGAGCTGGATACAAGCGGTGAGTGATGGCGCCCTAACTGCTAAGCCAGAGAGCTGGATACAGGCGGTGAGTGATGGCGCCCTAACTGCTAAGCCAGAGAGCTGGATATAGGCGGTGAGTGATGGCGCCCCAACTGGGAAGCCAGGGAGCTGGATACAGAAAGGCTTGGATTTCTATGGCAGTACTCTGAGACTTCCCACCAAGCTCTGCCTCCTAGAGTGTCCATATCAACCAATATCTACCTCCACCCTGGGATCCAAGCTTCACATTTTGAGGGATACACTGTATCCCTCACACTACCACTGTATCACCATCACAGTGACACTGAGGAAAGACTGCCATGTGTTCAGTATGTGTCACCAAAACAAATGTGAGCAGTATTTAACATGAAGGTCAGAGTTGGATGCAAAGAAGATTAAACTATTATTTCCTATGATGTAATCTTTATTTTTCTTTTTTCCTTCAAGTCTGTGCATATACCTGCATACATACATACACACACATACATACACACATCTACATGTAGCATATATATTTTTATTTATGTGTAACATAAATAAAATGAGACTTTAAGTTCAGCTGTAAAAAAGATCTATTTAGCACTGTTTACCAAAAACTTTAAACCAATTTGTGAAACAACAGGAATGTGAGGGCTGGGCATATAGCCCAGTGAGCAAGCTACTTACTTGCCTAGCATGCACAAAGCCCTCTGCTCTCTGCCAGAAGAATAAGAGTTGCATTTTAGAATTATAGTGGGCGTCTTAAAAATTGGGGAAGCCAGAGTGAGGAAAAGCCCTATTTTTCTCGTTTCCATTGAGCCCGTACAGCTGCCCCTGCAGGACGCCCCACACGCAGGTGTCCTGACATACTTGGGCACTAGGCCGAGAGGAAAAGTTTGGAAAGATTGGAAAGTTTAGAGGCTGAAATGCTCTGCAATGTCAGGTTCCAGCCTGTGCTTTGTCACTGCGTAATGACGTTGGCACATTACCCTCACTCTCCCGCCCTCCATTTTTGTTTTGTGACACGAGAGTTCTAAGTGATCCTTACAAAGCCCGAAGTCCATGACAGTAGACTCTCACTGCAGATTCTTGAGGTTAAGTACAGAGACCAGAGGGCCAATAACTATTACATAGCCCTGTACCCTCGCCTTACGGTCCCAGGAAATCAGACAGGACACTACATGAAGAGCTGTTATTCCATCTCCCTCACTGAGAAGCTCTGAGTGGGCAGGAAGTTAACTGTACCCCTGGGCGTGTCTCTACACTGTGAGGCTATTAGTAGCCCACATCTGGCTCACAGCATTGTTCTGCAGCCAGCATCCCAGGGCCACGTCTCCTTCCAGCTGCTTCAGAATAATCTGGAAATGGCTTTGAAATCTAAGCGAGTGCTCAGGAGCCGTGGCCCAGAGCTGCTTATTAGCAGAGCGTACCAGAGAGTGCACAACAGCTGTGAGGCTTTCCAGAGAAGGTTTGCCTTCTGCTTCTTGGAAGGGCTTTTGTGGCTTCTCAGTTCCTAAGCACAATTGTCCTCCCCACTTGCACCAATGGCGCTGTGGACCTGCTGAGCATTCTCTCCTGTGGAGATGTTTCTTTTAAATAATAGTTATGCAGGAAAAAGAGCTTTTTGGAAAGGCTCTGGCTTTATTCTTTTGCCAAGGATAAACTTTACATTTAGATCCAACAAGCAGGCAACTTTTCTTATTAACACATTTAGAAAAATAATATTTCAAATTTTCTATTTCATGTAGTTTTCACTTAGGTCATTTTTTTGGTGATTTTTTTCATAGCCAGTCTATGCAGAAAAATATGTAAAATTTATACACAACTCCAACCCTCCTAACTAAATATCTACATTAGTGATGTTTTTATTTTAATGATAATTTACCTCAACGAGAGTGGGAGATTCATAAATAGAACAGAAAAAAAATCAGGCATGTCTAGGTTTGGGGTCATTAGGGGGTCTCATCTTGATGTCTTTCCGGCAGGTTCTCTTCAAATGGTAAGCACATTGGTCACGGTAGCTCAAATTGTACCTTATGTTTTCACAGTAACTCACATGAGAGTAGAAAAGTCTCCCCAATTCAGCTGGCTAAATCCCACCCATACACTGCGATCCTCTCTAGGCTAGTCCCTAAAGTCAAGGAGATGGTCGGATCACAGAGATGAAGGTGGAGTAGCACGTCTTTATTCATTCTACAGTTCCTACAGAGTTAGTTTGTCTCGGGTGCCACCGTTTTCTCACTTTGGATAACACGGAGAGGCATGTTGGTTTAGTCCTGGTGGGCCGCTATGTGGGGAAGAAACCATTCGGATTATTTTAGTCTCTCCATGCATGACTTTCTGGGGGGCAGTGTTGCGTTCTGAGGAGGAATGTTTAGGCATCTGCCATTGTAGGAAAGAATCCAAATTCAAAGAACGAGGAGCTTCAAACTCATGCCTGGAAGATCCCGAGGCACTGGCAGGTGTCTCTGTGGGCTGCAGGCTGGTGTCTGAATGAACCGGTCACCCCCAGCATCCCTGGACATGATTGCCACCGCGGCTTCTGATGAAGGTTTGCCCACACCAACTCTGAGGTAGGAGCCTGCGTTTCTTCTTCAAGAAGGAGGGGATTGTATCATGGGGGTGTCACTCTCCTGTAAAAAGACCCTCAAAACAGAAGCAAATCACCTTTCTTTCTTTCTTTCTTTCTTTCTTTCTTTCTTTCTTTCATTTTTCCTTTCTTTTTTAGGATTCTATGGAGAGTCTATGCATGGTGTTAGGTGAAATTTTCCTTTCTGTGATTTTTTTTTTCTTTTGAAGATAAGAGGAAATAAAGACGATTGGGAGAGAAACGAATACTCTGATGCCTTGATTATTGATGGCCTTAAAATGATTCCATACTTTATCTCACTGGGGGGAGGACAGTCCGTGACTGTGGGTGTCCTTTGAGATTGCTAAATGTCTCCCATGAGCTGAAGTTTAAGTAAGACTGTGCCTTGGGTTGTTGTAACCTCAGATGCCTTTGTACCCAGATTCACTTGAGGATTTCTCGTCAGGCCTTTGGGGACCCAGGGTTCTGTTATCAACAGAGGTCACAGACCTCATGTTTAAAAGAAAAGATCTGAGGCCCTATCTCCCCTCAATGAAGGCCAGTGTCTTTCTGCAGGCTTTCCAGGTCACTGGTCTGCTCGGGAACAAACAGTTTCTCCTGTGCCTCCAAATGTCCTTTGACCTCCTTTCAAGTGACATTGACCTCCACTCAAATGCCATTATCAGTTTTCCCTTCCCAAAAGGCCTTTGAAGTTCTGTTGCTTGTGACTGCAAGGCAGCCTCGTCCCGTCCCTGCATCCCCGCAGCGTTTACTGGAAGTTCGGCGGGAACTGGCCCTTGGCTTTGTGGCAGTGCCAGCCTGTAAACAGGTGGACTACAAACAGCAATGTGGACATCAGGTTCCGGCTTCCAGCTGCAGGCGGATCCCCCATAGCTTCTCGTATGAGGATCTAGCAGTATTCCAGGATGCGTTTCAGGACTCTGAGTCTGTCGTGTTTACCCAAAACTTTCTGGGCCCGTCCCCTGCGAGAAGGTTCTCTCTCCTTGATGTTGAATAGCAGCGTGAGGCTGGGGACACTCAGATCCCCTCGTTGTCTGAGAGGGGCATTATAGGGAACCTTAAAGCTATCTCAAGACACCCCAAGACCAAGTTCTCAGCACAAGGGAGATTTATTTGCCTCAGAGGGACAAAGAGCTGGGAATAAGACAGGAGTTGGCTAAATCACTATAATTTTGACCTCTTATGGAATAAAATGAGAATAAGTACCGTATATAAAAAACATGCGTAGCAGATCACAAAAACCGGTGTGGTGAGGAGGAGAACTGGGCCCACAGCTGGGTGGCAGTGACGCAAAGGGACAACGCCTGCATAGACACACTGATTACCTCGTCACCTCTACATGCATCTTACAGTGCTTCTCTTGCGGCTTTCAGTATACTTTATTATTTTATTTATTTATTTATTTTTTCTTTATTTTTTTCATTTATTTTCTTTTTTTTTTCAGTGTACTTTAAAAAAATGCGTACTTGATGTTTTACCTGTGATATGCTGCGGGTGTTTCCTTTCTTTTCGGGTCTTGCCTACTTGGCGTTTTGTGTCCTTCTGGTATCTGTGTGGGGCTCTTTTCTCTCACTTTCGCCTCTACTTCGAAGGTCTGGTTTTTCACAATGTTGCACACTTCCTATGTGTTTCTTTTCTATGTCTTATTATTTGTTCATATTCCTTGCTTGTTTGGTAGAGAGCCTCTTTTTTTCTTCAGGCTCCTGATGGTCCATCTTCTGCTTGATTCATTCTATTCGTAAGGCCTTCCTTTGAGTTTTCTAGCTGAGTTATTGGGTTTTTTATAATTACCTTCATTTCAGCTTGAGCCTATCTCCTTATTGAATTCCAGTTGCCTTGTCATTTCCATCAGTTTTATGTCTGTGTTTTTTTTTTTTTAGCTTAGATTCCGCATTATCTTTGAGTTTTGATTTTATTTATTTTTTTTTTATTTACAACCTGTTTTTATTGCCTAATGTTTTGAGGTTATAGTACAATTACACCACTTTCCTTCTTTTTTTGCTTTTTTTCTTTTTCTTTTTAAATATATTTTATTAATTTATTCAGATTACATCTCAATGGTTGTCCCATCCCTTGTATCCTCCCATTCCTCCCTCCCTCCCATTTTCCCCTTACTCCCCTCCCCTATGACTGTGACTGAGGGGGACCTCCTCCCCCTGTATATGCTCATAGGGTATCAAGTCTCTTTTTGGTTATGTCTGTGTTTTATTGTGCCTCATTCGGGTATTTTATCTCCTTAAGTTCACTGAGCTGTTTCCTTGTGTCTTCTTTAAACTCCCTGGATTCTCTGATAAACTGTAAGGTTCTTCTTTTAGATTCTGTGTTGTAGGTTTCACCCAGGTAATTATCACTGGCAAACATTCCTACGGGAAGGGTGGCTTCTGCAGAGAAGATAGTAGGATTCTCTTTTATATTGTTGCAATTTTTGCAATGAGATCTGGGCGTGTTGCCTTCTTTTGTTTTGGACAGAGTAGTTTGTGGCAGGAGAGAGGATGTGCAGGTGGGTTGGGCCTACAGGTTAGAAACGGCTTGGGAGCCAGGCGTGGTGGCACATGCTTTAATTCCAGCACTCAGGGAAGCAGAGGCAGGAGGCAGGCTGATCACTGTGAGTTCGAGGCCAGCCTGGTCTACAAAGGGAGTCCAGGACAGTTGAGGCAGAGGGAATTGGATTGATGTATAAGATATGGCCCTGGTCCAAGCCTAGAGTGTTGGGGGGTAGATCTGGCTAGCTTGAAAGGCTGGATATGGCATGGAGGGTCCTGTGAGGTGGGAAGGAGGTAGGGATGGTCCTGGCCAAAGCTTGGGCCTTCTTCGCAGTGAGGAAGAAGTTAGACTATGGCAGGGCTGTGTGTGGAACCCAGGCTAGATCTAACACATTCAGGAGACAGGGTGGATGTGTCAGGAGTGTGCTGGATAATTTTATGCCAACTTGACATAAGCTAAAGCCACCTGAGAGGAGGGAACCTCAATTCTGAAAATGACTTTATAAGATCCAGGCTGTAGGCAGGCCTGCAGAACATTTTCTTAGTTAGAGGTTGATGGGGGAAGGCCCAGCATATTGTGCTGATGCCATCCCTGGGCTGGTGCTCCTGGGTTCAATAAGCAAGAAGGTTAAGAAAGCCATGAGGAGCAAGCCAGTTAGCAGCGCCCCTGTGTGGCCTATGTATCAGCTTGTGACTCCAGGTTCCAGCCATGTTTGAGGTCCTGTCCTGACTTCCTTCAGTGATGGACAGCAATGTGGAAGCATAAGCCAAAGAAACCCTTTCCTCTCCAATTTGCTTCAGTGATGGTGTTTCATCACAGCAATAGAAACCCTACCTAAGATAGGGTGGCTCACCACGCGAGACCCTGCTGAGAGATGTGGGTAGTCTGGGGACCAAGAGGATGTCTGGAAGCCGTGGAAATGGCTTCAGATTGCACAAGTTCAGGTAGAAGCCTAGAGATTGGCTGCAGGGCCTACTTGGGTGGCCAGACTATGCCAGGGCACTGGGTACGAGACCTAGGCTAGATATGATGGCTTCCATAAAAGGCTTGAATAAAGAGGTCAGGGAGACTCAGCAGGCTAGACTCTTGAGGAAGAAGCAGGAAGTCTGGTGTTTGGTAGCTGGAAGCAGCACAGACGGGACCCAGGGGTTCATGTGTTTAACTTTAAACAGATGCTGGCAATGTCCTGACCTGGTGCTCTTCTTGCAAGGTACTCATGACTTACGCTCCAGGGTGCACGGAGGGACTGCGCTCTATCACCCCGACTCAGGGCCACATCCATGCCCCTCATGTTACACTGAGGGTTAGCAAGCGGAGCTTGTGGGGGGGGGCGAGGTAACTGTTGGGGACACAAAGGTCCCTGTGACCACAGATCACTATTGAATGTTAATCATGCAGGGGTGTTTCCTCAAAGAAGGAAGTTCCTGTTTTCCACCCACCTGGTGACCTTCTGTTATCTGTAGAGGCAGACCGCCTCCCTCCCCCATAATGACTATCCCACAGTCTCCCTCCTTAGACACTTATCTTTAGCTCCAACTTAACAGAACCCATCTTTAGGGAAGATGCCACATGTACTTTATAGCCTGCTGCCCTCTATGCTATTGTTCAGAGACAACATTAAATTCTAGGTCTTTAATCATAGAATCCACTGTTATGGTCACATGCTCTTTGTAGTCACACTTTAATCTTTATTTGCCCTTGGAATTGGGGTGATCGTTTCCTGGAAATGTTTTCCGAAATTTGATTGTGTTTAAATATGCTGTCAATAAACCACCTGATGTGAGACTCCCCGGAGTTGGATCCAGGTTGGCAAAGTCAATCTGAACTGAGTTTTCAGTCTTATCTCTTTGAGGTTGTTTCCCTGCCTGCTGTGACACCTGCAGGGACCCTCTCAGGTGACCACTATCTCTCTATGTTTGCATGACTCAAGGGCTCAAGCTCAGCATTATGAGCCACAAACCCAAAACCCTCCGTTCCCTACCATCACCATCTTCAGTTCTACTAGATGTAATCTTTTTTTAAAATAATTCTTTTTCTTTTATTATTATTTATTAATTCATTCATATTACATCTCAATTGTTATCCCATCCCTTGTATCCTCCCATTCCTCCCTCCCTCCCACTTTCACCCTATTCCCCTCCCCTATGACTGTGACTGAGGGGACCTCCTCCTCCTGTATACGATCATAGGGTATAAAGTCTCTTTTTAGTAGCCTGCTATCCTTCCTCTGAGTGCCACCAGGCCTCCCCATCAAGGGGACATGGTCAAATATGGGGCACCAGAGTTCATGTGAAAGTCAGTCCCCACCATTCACTCAACTGTGGAGAATGTCCTGTCCATTGGCTAGATCTGGGTAGGGGTTCGATGTTTACTGCCCATATTGTCCTTGGTTGGTGCCATAGTTTGAGCAGAACCCCTGGGCCCAGATCTGCCCATTATAATGTTCTTCTTGTAGGTTTCTAGGACCCTCTGGATCCTTCTATTTCCCCATTCTCCTATACTTCTCTCACCTAGAATCCCAATAGGATGTTCTCACATCTATCCCACTTTCCTGGTAAGTGAAGACTTTCATGGGACATGTCCCTTGGGTTAGTGTCCAGTTATAAGTGAGTATATACCATTTGAGTCTCTTTGTTTCTGGGTTAACTCACTCATTATGATCATTTCTACTTCAATCCATTTATCCACAAATTTCAGGAATTCCTTGTTTTTAATAGCTGAGTAGTATTCCATAGTGTAAATGTACCACAGTTTCTTTATCCATTCTTCTACTGAGGGACACTTAGGCTGTTTCCAGGTTCTGGCTATTATGAATAAGGCTGCTATGAACATGGTTGAGCATATGTCCTTGTATGCCGGTGCATCTTGTGGGTATATTCCAAGGAGTGGAATAGCTGGGTCTTGAGGTAGCCCTATTCCTAGTTTTCTGAGATAGTGCCAGATAGATTTCCAAAGTGATGGCATAAGTTTGCATTCCCACCAGCAATGAAGGAGTGTTCCTCTTTCTCCACATCCTCACCAGCATGTGGTGTCACTTGAATTTTTGATCTTAGCCATTCTGATGGGTGTAAGATGGAATCTCAGAGTCGTTCTGATTTGCATTTCTCTGATGACTAAGGACGTTGAGCGTTTCTTTAAATGTTTCTCAGCCATTCGATATTCCTCTGTTGAGAATTCGCTGCTTAGTTCTGAGCCCCATTTCTCAATTGGGTTATTTGGTTTGGTGGTTTTTAATTTCTTGAGTTCTTTATATATTTTGGATATTAGTCTTTTGTCAGATGTAGGGTTGGTGAAGATCTTCTCCCTGTCTGCAGGCTGTCGCTTTGTTCTGTTGACAGTGTCTCCTGCCTTACAGAAATTTCTCAGCCTCATGAGGTCCCATTTATTAATTGTTGAGCTTAAGGCCTGGGCGCCTACTCTTGAATGATCGTCGTAGCCGTGCTTGTTACTGTTGATGTTCTGTCTTGGGAGGAGGGGGTTGGGGGGCTCACAGAGCCTCACCTAAATATCCAGACCTCTGCTTGTATGCAATTCTTCCCTAAGTGCATAAGGCTGTGGAGCCTCTGGGAAAGAATAGAACAGTGGCTCGCCACCTGTCAGTCATGACCCTGTTGGTAGCCCTCTATCTCCAAAAATATTTACATTATTATTATCACAGTAGCAAGAGTACAGTTATGAAGCAGCAGTGAAAATAACTGTATGGTGGGGGTCACCACCACACAAGGAACTGTGTTAAAGGCTCTCAGCGTTAGGAAGGTTGAAAACCACTGCCCTAGAGGATACGGGTGGGGAAGAATGGCAAGAGGGGACCCCATCTACACAGCTGTGGTGGAATCCTCTTTCATGCTGCTTATAGGCCTTCCAGCATGGCTGTTTTAAGGCCACCCACACTCCTGTCCATTAACTCTTCACCCACTGCCCTGTTTTTAAAAAAGCCCAATATACTCATGATTTCCCCCGAAGCAACCCGTGGTGGACTTTTACCTTGGATTGCTGGGACTTTAGGAGGAGGGCATATATGGTGTTTATGTCACCAAGGGAAGACATTTTAGAAATGCCCAGTCAGCACGCAGCAATTGATTCTCCTGCCAGAGGGCTTACTTGGCTTCTATTTGAGGCTCCCAAGGGACACTTCTTGCATAATGGACTCCACCCCCCAGTCCCCCCATTCCCTGGTGCAACTGCCTGCTTTGGAACACCTGTCTGGGTAGAGATGACTCTGCAGCCTTACTTCCAGCCAGCTGTCCAAAGGAAGATGTAAGCAGATAGGGCAGGTGGGCTGGGATGCTTTCTCTTGTTATAAAGAGAATATATACATATGGTCCACTCTCCAAATACATGGTGTTTCCACCTGAACCTCTCTCTCAGTACAAAATCTGCACATGTTCAAAGCCCGTAGGTGAAATGGTGTGCTATCTGCAGAGAAGCCGTGAATATCATTTTTCCTCCAATACTACTTCAAACAGCTCTTGAATCTTCATACTATGTAAGATGATATAAAGCTGCATAAATAATTATGTTTAGGAGATGAGAAGCAAGGTTTCTCTGTACATATGATGTACAATGCAGTTTTTTCATCAAATTTTCTTGGCCTGGGAACTGAACATAGGGCCTTGTAGATGCTAAGCAAGTGCTTGACACCGAGTCACACTCTAAGACCCCTTTTCTAATGTTTTAAATATAATATTGATGAATCTGCAGATGCAGAATTAGGATGAAGAAGGCCAACTGATCACTATATATATATATATATTACACATATAAATATATTGCATACATAATATACTTCTTGATTTACAATGTCTGCATATTTGCCTCTGGGCTCTATAAACAGAGTCTGTCTACCCTGGTGCTATACTATAATGGATGGGCATAAATCATACTATAAGGAGGTAGTTACTTTTCAATGACAATGGTATTATTATTATTATTATTATTATTATTATTATTATTATTATTATTAATTTGTTGTGGCTCAGAAAGGTTATGTAATTTACCTGAGGCTACCCAGTTAGTAAGTAACAGAGTGGGACTTTTCAACTTGGAAAAGACAGTTAACTACAGAGTTCATTTTAGCCCTGGAAATAGACCTTCAGCCTCCGCAGGGGACGCTCGCACTCCAGAGCCACCAGGCAGGGCTGGGATCCCTCTGGCCTCATGAGCTCACTGGGATTTCTGCCAAGATCTCTTAATTATTAAGGCTTTTCGTGAGAACACAGCGGCCAGAAGCTCATATCTTTTGGAGCCTTTCCTGTGCGCTCTAACAGCTTCAGCCATTCGATTGTCGCTGGTAGACACCCCTCTCTGTGGAAATGGAGACTTCCTCCTGGATTTCACCTTGTAGAGCACACTACAGTTGTTATCAGCGCGCCGGTTTCCAGTGGCCATCTCCTGCCTCCCCTTGACTCACTCTCGTGTCTCAGCTCACTGAGACACACTGCTTAGGAATGTGCTGCTCCGTGCAGTTTCCAGGAATCAGAGGCTTAACACCAGGCTTCGGAAACTGGTGACGGCTTTGCATGTTGCTTTAAGAAAAACAGTATTTTTGTAAATTCTTTGAGAATTTCCACACAATGTATTTTGATCATATTCACCCTCCCTCAACTCCTCTCCTATCTCACTCACCTCCCTACCCACCAACTTTGCCAATCCCCCCTCCCCGCCCCCCCACCCCGCTGTCGAGTTTGGTTTGCTTCCCAAAAACTAAGGATCAGAGCCTGTCCCGAAGAGCGATTGACCTGCCAGGGTCACGTCATCAAAGAAAACAGTTTTTTATTTCCCGAAGACTCTGTCAAATACCAGCAGCTCCTCAACGAGGGTGGGATTTCCTCATCACCTCTTCAGCTGCATGCTGGGAGTTTTGATCTACCGAAGCCAGCGCGCAAGCCTTGTGCGGACTGTCGCAATCCCTGTGAATTCATCCTTGTACCTGCCTGGCTGTGGCTGAAGTTTGAATGTTTCTGACCCCTCAGTGCATGAAGAGCCTCAAGTCCTAGGAGGGCAAGGGCTATGATTTGTACATTCTATGGAAGCCTGGCCGCTTCCCAGTCTCCTGTTTTCTGAAGACTGACCAGTTAGAGGTCTCCGTGCTAGTTACCATCCACCGACAGAAGCTCCCCTGCGCAGGCGTGAGTGGGGCAGTGATCTGTTAGCAGGTCATCTGGAGCCCCTTTTGTACTGTGGTCACTTTGCAGAAAAGTAGTATTGGTTTCTCCCCTAGAACCTGGGGCCTATTTCGCTGCAGGTTCTTGGTACCATTAACACTGTTAGGGACAGGCTCCATCTCATGGACTGGGCCTCAGAGCCAATTAGCAGGCAACTGGTTACTCCTGTAGCACTTAGGCCATTGCTGCACAGTGGGCAGATGCATTCTTAGATAGGGCTCACGATGACATCAGTCTTTTCCTAAACGTTGGCATGTCTATTAGCAGCAGTTAATTTGTGGTGAGTGGCAAGAATGTGACCAGCATATTCACTGTGTTGTCCAGTCTAGAAGATTGATGTAAGGTCTTGAGAGTCCAATTCCTTTTCTGTAGATGGCATAACAGTAGTCACCCACCTCTCCGTAAGTATTAGTGGTTAGGCCCACTCAGATGCCCCTAATCCATGAATGTTTAAGTTCCTTAAAGAAGAAAAGCATTTTGGTAGACGTGTCTTTTTATTTGTTTTTTGTTTTTGGAGACAGGGTTTCTCTGTGTAGTCCTGGCTGTCCTTGAACTCACAGAGATCTGCCTGTCTCTGCCTCCCGAGTGCTGGGATTAAAGATGTACTCCATCATGCCCCGCTAGACTTGTCTTTTAAAAATTACCTTTGGATCACTTATAATTCCTAACATAATACAAATAGATACAACATTGTAATTTTAAGAAGTAATGACAAGAGCAAAAGGTTGTACATATTTAGTACAGATTAATGTTTTCCCTTATAATTTTTTGAAACACAGTCTATGTAGTTTGGTTTAACCTAATATTCATAATCCTCCTGCCTCTGCCACCCAAGTGCTAGAGTTACAGGAATGTGCTATCATGCCTCAACTTTTCCCTTATAATTTTGATCTGTGGTCAGTAGAATCTGCAGATGCAGCTACTACTGAGGGAGAGAAACGTAACAAGCCAATTTAAGGCCCTGGCAGGAGGACAAATATTTAGACCATCAGGGGCCTGGCACATAGTGGGGCTGCTGGCTAACAGTTGTTGGGAGAGCCATGTACCACTGCACTTTGCAGCACTGAGGCTCAGTTTGGTCCATGTGATCATATATTCTGCAGGAGCATCTTGAACACGCTCTGAGATTCCTCCACCATGAACTGACTGTTTTATCTCTGGGGCTCAGTGCCTCTGCTGTGCCTGGCATTTGTCCAAGCTGAGTTTCAGGAGGATGATCACTTGCTTTCAATCGTGCCCAGGTGTGCATCCCAACACTCCAGGGCTATATCCTAGAAATGGTGCTTGAACCTCTCGCTTGCCTTGACTAATTTCTTTAGAAGTTGTCCCTGACCCACCCCCACTGAGTCCCAGACATCTCTGGGTTATTCTCAGGGTAGGTGCAAGTGCCCACACTGCACATGCCACCTTAAAAATTTGGCCCATTTAACTTCTTGCAAGATCCTGCTCTGTTTTTTCTTTTTCTACCAATAGGCCCGGAACCTGCATTCATCTGAACACCATATTAGCCTAAATTTTTTCCTGTGTTTACTTTGTCAACTTGACACAAACCTAGACATATCTGGGAAGAGGGAATAGTCATGGAGAAAATGCCCTTATCAGATTGGCCTGTGGGCAAGGCTGTGAAGTATATATATATTTTGACTGATGTTTGATGTGGGAGGGCCCCGCCATTAAGGCTGGCACCATCCCTGGGCCCAGGGCTCTGGATGCTATAAGGAAGCAGGCTGAGAAAGCCCTATGGAGCAAGCCAGCAAGCAGCACTTACCCATAGGCTCTGCTTCATTGTCTGCCCGCAGGTTTCTACCCTGACTCCTTCAATGATGCCCTGTGACCTGACAGTTATAAGCTGGAATAAACCCTTTCCTCCCCAGATGGCTTTTGCTCATGGTATTTTATCAGAGCAGTAGAAAGACGCGCCGAGATCCTTACACCTATGCTTGCATATAGTAGCACCGTGAAAGCACCAGTGGATCAGTGTTCCTGCCGGGAAGCCAGCCATCATGGTCCGACCACATTTATCACTCCTTTTACACAGAGGAAACAGGTACAGATGCCTTAATAGTTGCCCAAGGTCCCAGTGAAGTGGCTGCTCAGATCCGGGTCTGAAGTGTTGCAGTGTTGCTTCCAGATTCCATTGTCCAGAGACACTATGGCTACTGAGAAGACAGCTCTTCAGGAAAACAGCTGATGGCTCTTTAAAAATTAATTGCATGATGAATAGGCAGGCCCTAAGTGACTAGGGAATCTTAGTTCCATTTCTCTTCCTGACAGTGAGAGGCCAGCAATTATTTTCCAACAGATAAACCTGGTCTGTTAACTCAGGAAGTTTGAAGTTTTCCTTTCTCTTAATTAACACCCCTGTTTCTGTTACCACCACAGCAGAGAGTCTGTCCCTTCAGGGAAGGGGTGACGGCCTCTCCTGGATCAAAGATGTCTGACTGGAGTGGTGACATTGTCCAACCATAGACCTGAACTGTCAAGAGTACCTGGTCCCATTTCAGTCTTGGCAGGAGCGAAAGTCTCCAATGCACAATATGTGTGTGTATGGGGTATGGCCTGGTAAGAGGCTCTGATTGTGACAGCCTTCTCTGGGTTCAGCATCCCTGGGTGGCTGTAAGGAGAAGCTTGCTCCATAAAGAATAAGGATGAGTCAAGGGAACTGAGAGCTACAGCCTTCTCAGAAGCCAGAACACATTGTGACTCACGTCCAGTTTGGGGCCGCTTGCCAGAGGTACGTCCAGGAATAGGCTTGAGAGCTAAGCACAGCTAGCCTGACTTTGTAGCTGCCTGCCCCCTGCAAGACATCTCCTTTTGGAATTCTCTCCCTAGGACGCAGTTTGTGTATGCCTTTCTAACATGCACAGCCTGTATGTAGCAAGGTTCTAGGTTTCCCTAGACCACTGGTTGAGGTTTCTCTTGATACCTGCATTATTGTACCCAGAGAGAACTTAGTTTTGTTGCAGATGTGTTGACCAAGTTGTATATGATCCATATTGTAGTGTTCCATTAGTTCTCTGTCTCAAGAGAGGGGGCTGTCTCCCACTGATGGAGAAACAATAGTGTGGGTATTCAGACATTGATCTGAATTCTGGTAAACTGAGCTGGGAGGGTGTGATTGTGTCATCCTAGTGTTCATTTGTTGGGACCAATTGTTGGGACCTATAGCCCATCACCAAGCATGCTCCTTAAAGCCCCGCATTCATATACTCACTCATTTATTTACTTTACATCCCAATCACAGCTTTTCCCTTCCCTCCTCTCCCTCAGTTTCTCCTCAGAAAAGGGAAGGCCTCGCATGGATACCAACCAACCTTGCCATATCAAGTTACAATAGGGCTAGGCACGTCTTCTATTGAGGCTAGACAAGGCAGCCCAGCTAGGGGAAAGGGATCCAAAGGCTGGCAACAGAATCAGAGGCAGCCCCTGCTCCAGTTGTTAGGGGGCCCACATGAAAACCCAGCTGTACATCTGTTACATATGTGTAGGGGACCTGACCTATGCATGCTCTTTGGTTGTTGGTTTAGTCTCTGTGAGTCCCTGTAGGTCCAGGTTAGTTGATTCTGCAGGTTTTCTTGTGGTGTCCTTGACCTCTTTGGCTCTTTTAATCCTTCCCACTCTTCTAATATTTGGCTGTGGGTCTCGGTCTCAGCATCGGTTTCTATCAGCTCCTGAGTGAAGGCTCTCAGAGGACATCTATGTAGGATCCTGCATGCAGATATAACTGAATATCATTAATAGTGTCCGGGATTGGCTTTCTCTGAAGCTGGGCCAGTTATTGGTTGGCTGTTCCCTCAATTTCTGTTCTATCTTTATTCCTGCACATCATGTAGGCAGGAAAGATTTTTGGTTGAAGATTTTGTGGGTGAGTTGTAGTTCCCATTCCTCCATTGACGTCTTGCCTGATTACAGGAGGTGGCCATTTCAGGTTCCATATCCTCTGTTGTCAGAAGTCTTAGTTATGGTCAGTCTTATAGATTCCTGGGAGTTTTCCTTGTCCTAGGTTTCTGGTTCATCCTGGAGTTGCCCGGCCGCTATCAACTTCACTTCTCTTTCCCAGTCCTTTCTCCTTCGGTCCTCCCCACACTAGATCCCTCCTGTTCCCCTGCCCACCCTTTCTTCCACCCAGACCCCTCCCTTTACACACTTCTGATCTCTATTTTGTTTCCCCATCTGAGTGAGATTCAAGCATCCACCCTTGAGCCCTCCTTGTTACTTAGCTTTGTGGGGCCTGTGAATTATAGCATGGTTATCCTGTACTTTATGGCTAACATCCACTTATAAGTGAGTACATACCATGCATGTCTTTTCCAGTTTGGGTTACCTCACTCAGGATGATATTTTCTAGTTCCATCTATTAGCATGCAAATTGCACGGCGTCTTTGTTTTTAATAGCTGAGTAGTATTCCATTGTGTCCATTCTTCGGTTGAGGGACATCTAGGTTTCCAGTTTCTGGCATTATGAATAAAGCTGCTATGAACATAGTTGAGCAAGTGTCCTTGTGTGTATGGTGTATCGTCTTTTGGGGATATGCCCAGAAGTGGTATAAGTAGGTCTTGAGGTAGACTTAGTCCCAATTTTTGAGAAACCACCAGTTTGATTTCCAAAGTGGTTGTACAGGTTTTCACTTCCACCAGCAATGGAGGAGTGTTCCCCTTTCTCTACATCCTCACCAGCATAAAGGCCCTTTTAAGTTGGATTGCTTGTGAGATGTTAGGCTGGACCTGAGCAGCATAAACTGGAGGGTCATTTTAGGCCAAGCACATCTGTGCCCCAAGAGGAGGTGCTGTTCTCAGGTCAGAGAGAGGCCTCCTTGCCCTAAACAGTTTCCTCACCTGGCCTCTGACTCATATTTCAAGGTGTAGAGAGGAGGAAGTTAGGAGGGGACATCTGAAAGAGTTTCAAGAATCTTGAAATAATGAAAAGATGAGGAAGGGTGGAAACCACACAAAAACTGAGAAAGTTCAAAAGCTGAATAGTTTCAAGGAATCTTGAAATAATGCCCAGGAGCCACACAGAGACTTGGAGGAGGTGAGATAACACACAGGAGCCATGCAGAGACTTGGAGGAGGTGAGATAACACACAGGAGCCACGCAGAGA
>OU015751.1:55666880-55728451 GCA_907169655.1 Acomys percivali
GGAGGTGAGATAACACACAGGAGCCACGCAGAGACTTGGAGGAGGTGCTGTGGTAGAGCTTCTGAGCACAGACTGCTCCTCTGCACCTTCTGTCTGCTTGCTTTTGTCATGAATTTGGCCTCTCAGTAACTCAACATTTCCTGGTTTCTTCCAGCCTTCTGGTGCATGAGACCTTAATGTTCCCACAGCCTTAACTTCCAACTTTGTCATTCTGGTGTGTGACAAGACTTTTTCTGGGGAGCGAGTACGCGCATGTCTACTTATCCAGGTAAGGAGCCACAACAGGCAAAAGTACGGATTCCACCCAGGTCCAAATTGGTGAACCAATGCGTTTTATTTGGGTTACTTACAGGAATATTGCTGAGGACGTCCTTAAAGGAACAGAAGTGACTTAAAGACAGCTGCATCACTGCAGCAAGGGTGGCAGCTCATAGAGCTGGGAACCTGGAACACACTGCACAGCCTTCCGTCAGATCACCAGGTTGGAGAGGGTTCTTTTCAAGTGACTCAGTTTGTTTAAGCCTTTTCCAGCAAGCTTGGCTGGTTTCTGCTTCTTCCGGGCAGCTGATCTCGTCTGAGAGTGACTCTAAGGCGTCATTAGCACTCACTCTTGTATAGAGGCCTAGTGAATCTGATCCGTTTCAGGGACTTCCTGAACCTGTTCCCCTCCATGCTTAAAGAGCTTCCAGGCAGGATGAAACCTTTTGATCATGGAGGAACCTTCTCTATGACACATTCATTCCTTTGACACTGCTTACTGACTGGCCTTGCTTCTAGTGTATCCCTGCTGCAATGTGCCCCAAACCCGCTCGGGAACATAATTTTCTGAAGCATGTGTCTCTGCCAGACAGACTTTTAAAAGAGGAAAGAGATGGTTGGCATGGTTCCCTGACCCTTTCTTACCCCGCAGTGCCCATCCTCTGTCACTGCAGGGATCACCCCATCAGGCTCTAATTAGTAATATATTACCTGTGTCACACTGCCTAGCTGTGCTTGTAGGGCATCTGGATGCCACAGTTGAGCAACAGGAGGTCAGAGGTGGAGTCCACGGGAAGGGCATAAGAGCCTTTCCCTCACTCTCTCCCCACTCACCCTCCAGTTCTCAGTTTTCATGTGCTTCCAACCCTTGTCTTTTCATGCCGTCCCTGGGCCTCACAGTCCACTTCTTCCTTCATCATCTGTCCCACCTTCTGGCCACCTGGCTGGCCCACAGTCTTTTTTTTTATTAATTAATTTATTAATTAATTTATTCATATTACATCTCAATTGTTAGCCCATCCCTTGTATCCTCCCCTTCCTTCCTCCCTCCCGTTTCCCCCTCTACTCCCTTCCCCTATGTCTGTGACTGAGGGGGACCTCCTCCCCCTGTATATGCTCCTAGGGTATCAAGTCTCTTCTTGGTGACTTATTATCTTTCCTCTGAGTGCCACCAGGCCTCCCCATCCAAGGGACATGGTCCGATATGGGGCACCAGAGTTTGTGTGAATACATCAAATGGCCCACAGTCTTTTCTCTTAGCCATTTATTCAGCTGTGGCTGGTTAGGCAGTCCCAGCCCCCGAGGGAGGCCTTCACCGACTTGTTGGGGCTCATTTGTGCTTATGTGTTACAGTGTTTATTACTCCTTAAGTTATACTGTCTTGGTATTTACTGATAATTTAGGTTACAAACAAGAAAATATATCCACTTAAAGTGTGCATCTTGATGATTTCTGATGTGTGTACTTATTCCTGTAACAATTAGCTGGGCAAAACAGGCTATTTCCAACACCAGTACAGGCTGTTCTCCTTTTCCAGGCCTGTGACCACTGCTCTGATTTCCTTCCTTCTGTGTATGTGACACGCACAGGATGTCATCCAATTTTTTGACAATGCCACTGTGCGAACACACCATTATTGGGTCACCTGGAGCAAGATCCTTTCTAGCGATTCACTACTTTGCCTAAAGCTGCTATGTAGTACAATTTTGGATGTTCACACATTTTATTTCTTGAATTTAAACTCCTAATAACAGAGTTGCTAGGTCAAAGAGTAGATATATATTTATAGTTTATGAATGTACCAACATGCTCCCCCAGATGGGTACACACATGTATGCTCCCCCAGATGGGTACACACATGTATGCTCCCCCAGATGGGCACACACATGTATGCTCCTCCAGCAGTGTCCTTGCATGTATCAGAGTTCCAGCTGTGTCATGCCCCTGCCAACACTTGTTATTGTTGATCTAAATTTAGTCCTTCTAGTAGGTGCACAGAGCTCTCTTGTGGCACTAGTTTGCACTGTCTTATTCTACTGTATTCCAGGTCTTTGTTAGATGTCACTCTCAGTCATTATCATTCAGGGTAGTGGCAGAGTGCTCAGCTTTCCCCATCGAATGGACCCAATCTGAACATCACAAGTACCTTAAAATAAAACTGATACATGGAGGAAGATGCCTCACAAGTTGTAGGTAGAATGACCAGCCATCCTGGCTCAGGTGGGACTGAGGAACTCTCTGGCTGTAGGACCGTTAGTGAAAACACTCACATAGTAATGGCCAGTCAGAAGATTTAAAGGGCAGTCTGAAGAAGCAGGGAGACACATCTAATTACCAAACAATACCTGTCCTGGTTTGCCCAGGAACGGTCCCCAGAGACTCATGTGTTGGAATGCTTGGCCCATAGAGAGTGCCATTATTAGGAGGTGTGGCCTTGTTGCAGGAAGTGTGTCACTGAGGAGGTGGGATCTGAGGTTTCCTATGCCCATGCTCTGCCTGGTGTGCAATGAGAGTCTCCCCCAGTCTCCTTCTGGCTGCTGTGGAGGCCAGCTTCTTCCTGGCTGCCCTTGGAGGCCAGCCTCTTTCCTGGCTGCCTATGGAGGCCAGACTCTTCATGGTGATCCATGGAGGCCAGCCTCTTCCTGGCTGCCCATGGATAATAATGCAGAATTCTTGCCTCCTCTATCACCGTGTCTTCCTGCATGCTGCCATGCTTTCCACCATGCCGATAATGGACTAAACCTCTGAAACTGTAAGCTAGCCCCAGTTAAATGATTGTTATAAGAATTGCCTTGGTCAGGGTGTATCTTCACAGCAATGGAATCCCTAGCTAAGAGAGCACTTGATTTCTCCGTAGCTGATGCTACAGATGCCTCCTTCTGTGATGGTAGGAGAACAACATTACACGTTATTTTTCCAGTTGCTCTAGCTTTATTGTGTTGCTGTGAAGCAGCCTGACAAAAAGCAGCGTTGGGAAGCAAGGGCGTGTTTGATTTCCAGTTTCAAATAGGTCCGTTCCTGTGGAGAACTCAGAGCTAAACCTGCACCCACAGCTAAGGGCAGAGGGAGAATAAATTTGTTTGTGCCTGGTTGTTCACTCTGCACCCAGCTAACCCTCTCTACTCTCACACAGCCCAGGACCCCAAACAAGGCAATGGTGCTGCTCACACTGGGGTGGGTCTCCCTATATGAACAATGAAGGCAGCCCCCCACTTGCATATCTGACCACCTTTGCCCAGATAGTCCCTCAGTTGAAATTCTCTGCCCAGGTTACTCAAGGGCCTTTTATCAAATGGACAGTTAATGATCCAGCACACTAGTTCCCGTGCTGATCCTGGTCTTACAGGAGGGAGGGATTTGTTCTATAGAAGGACCTCAGAAGCTTTTCAAAGGACCCTTTAACTTTCCCGGCTCTTTGCATCCCGGGTTTCCCCTAGGTCCATGCCCTCAGGCACGGGCCCTCACCTGACTGTATTGTGAAAGAGGGCCTCAATACAAGCCTTATAGTCTCTGGGGTTCATCCCAAGGGAGCTGGAGGCTCAGCTTCTCCACTCTTTCACTGCAGCCTCAAACCCAGACACACTCCCAAGGTACTTGCACCACATGCTAGCTCTGGGGTGTGCACCTTTGAAATAAGAACACTCTACTTTGTATATGCTCTATGCCCTTGGTATCCAGATGGTTGACTCTTGGTGTATAGGGATGTGTCCCAACAAATGAAAGCAGAAATAAAACCAAACCTTTGTGTTTCAGATAGCCAGTTAAAAGTCAAGGCTTCTGAGATTTGAGTTTTGAAAATCAATGGTGGTTAAATTGACCTTTGACACAGTGCTTTGTGTCCCTTCCCTCCTGAGGGTAGTGTGCCAGGAATACTGCCTGTCCTCCTGGCGGGGGGGGAGGGGGGGGGGGGGGGGGGGGGGGTATCTGGGGGTGGGGGGGGAGGGCAGGAGCACTCGGAGTAGGGGAAGGAAGGAAGGAAGAGGGACTCTAGCCAGTGGTTTGAAGCTCTTTAGCGAGGTGAGACAGGAGAATGACTTTAAAGGGAAAGTAATCTTTTGTGAGAGGATTCTGGAGCTAGACAGCTCCTCTGACCAGGAGCCTGGAATGAATCCAAGGCTGAAGCTACCCCAGGCTCATGCACAGGCCACTGACTGGGCAGGAAGTCAAACCACAGGCAGGGCGTGCGTTCCGGGCTAGATAAGACTGGAGGGAGGTTGCTGAGGAGATTATGTGTTTACCTCAGAACCCGGAAGGGTTTGCAGTAAGCCAGCCACATGCCAAGGCTGGCCAGCCTCTGACTCCCTTCTCTTCTCATCCCCTGACAAAGTATGTGTCCAGTCTCAGCAGCCCCCTGCCGAGCAGGCAGGATGGCCTTTAGGCACAAAGAAGAAACTGAGGCCCAAGCAAAGGGTCATTCACATTTCTCATTCCATGAAACATCTGTCTTCAAAGTCCCATGCGCTGATGAGGAATGATTGACAACCAATAGCTTCTGGAGAGGGACACTTGGTTTTATTTAACAGAGTGACCCCTGGTAGGTCAGTCATGTCCTAGTGGTCGGCCACACACCTAACAGAGTATGAGCAGCACAAATTGTACCTGATGCATTTTTTAAAAAGGAGGACATAGCATTGGGTGGGTTGGGAAGGGGTGTGTGTCTGGGGGTGGAGCTTGGAGTGTATTTGGGGTGGAGTTGGAGAAGATGGGTAAATACGGTTATGCTGTACAAAATTCTCAAAGAACTAATAAAAAAACCCCGAGAAAAACAACATTCTTCAAACAGACAACAGCAAAGCATTTTTCTGTTCGTGTCTAACTCCTGAGGATGTGTACTACAGACATTTGTTTCTTTTGTGCCTAATATTGTTTTAAAATAACACAATGGCATTGCCTGCTTGACTGAAAAGCCTCCGCAGTGCACTTGAAAACCTCGTATCAGGCCTCTGTTGTCCCTGTGTGTCACTGTGCTCTTTAACCATGGGTTCAACCCAATGGGAAACCATCCACATTGGACGTGCACAGATTTCGCTCACTATTTCCTGCCAGTTTAGGATAGGTGTCCTTGTAGCATTTCAGGTGTGGCTCGTTCGTCTCTTCTCTGCTGTGCAGTCCACAGCATCCTGTGACCTCAGCATGAGACGTCACTCAATGGTCCTTCTTCACTTGTATTTTTTCTTAAAATGTTTTAAATTACAATAGAATTACATCACTTTCCCCACTCCCTTTACTCCCTCAGGCCCTCCAAGCTACCTTCTTCTGAAGCACTGCCATGCTTGCCTTTTGCAAGTCAATAGATGTGTGTGTGTGTGTACATATGTGTATCTACAAACATGTAACATGTGTGTGTGTGCATTAACTTTCTGAATCTGTTTTTTTTCCTGGAAACCTTTTAAATTCACACATAACAATTTGCACATCGTAGCAAATTTGCATTATTCAAGAATAAGTTAGTCATACAGATTTGCCAACTAACAAGATTTGCCAAATACCTTCTGATGTGATAGAAAATGAAACACCCTCTCCTGCTGACCCTGTGCTGCTTGCTCCAGCCACACGATGGCTGGCAGCTGTGTCCTCGTTAGGGGGGCAGTGGAGGACAGTCTGTCACTCCTGTTTGCTCCAAGGTAACGTTTGAACAAGAGACAGAGCCCTCAGGAAAGAAGTGAAGTCTTAATTAGAGAAACTTGGAGCCGGGCGCGGTGGTGCACACGTTATATCCCAGCACTCAGGAGGCAGAGACAGGCGGATCACTGTTTTTCCTACACAGTTCAGAAATGATCAAAGGCAGATGTATACAGATAAAGCCATATGGATAGCTGGTCTACAGTCATGGCAGTTAGGTGACTAATTCTGATGACCCAGAGCTGGGCACCACTGCTGCTTGTAGTACCTCGAGAAAAGTAAATCCAGAGTAATAGGAGCCTCAGGCTTAAAGAAACATCACGCGGTCCTTTGCTCTAAGAGAGTGGATGGCAACAAAAGCACGTCTGAGCCTTTCTGTGTCTGGCTCCGCGCTGGGGCCTCTAAATGCCTGAGACCACAAGTCGTGGCTTATAAAGAGTGCATATCTGAGATGTACTTCTTACTTATTAATTTTATAAATGGAAACGCATATTATTTCAGGACTGGAGGCTCAGTGATGTCATGTGACCTGATCTTATAAGACAAAGAACAACTTGTCGTAACATAGTCATAGTCATGTTATAGTCATGTTGTAGTAACTTAGTCGTGCTATTGATAGCTGCTGTTGTGATAATTCTTGGTGGATACTATGAAGACGGCTTCACCATTCCAGACCTGAAATGCCTGTATATTAAATATCATCCTGAAAGTCTCAGAGATTGAGGTCTTGGTCCCCATTTGGTAGACATAACCATTGACAGGTGACTGGATCATAGTGAGTGGATTATTCCAGAGACAGATTTATATTTGGAGATATTATTGGGAGATGATTGAAAAATTCAGAGGTGGGATATAGTTGGAAAAAGTGGGTCACTAGTGCATGGACTGAGACCTATAGAAATTTACACAGAATGCCTGAGCTTGAATCCTTTATAATTCACTGACCCAGATATTAGAACACTTCTGGTCCCTGAAAAATTGCGTTATTTCCTATATTTCATTGGGTATTGGTAACATTGAACATATATTTCATATCACCGTCTATGGAATAGTACATCTGTCTCTTTTGCTGAATTTGCTTTGTGGAGATCATTAACTCATCGTAAACATTGACCTATGTGGTGACGCCTGTTGCAAACATCTCTGCTCAGTATTCCTTAACTTCTCAAACATTTATTAGACCAAGCTTGTTTTTCCTATATTAAGTTTTCAATTTCAGGTGGTGGAAATCACAATTTTTCCTTCACTGCCTCTCATCATGCTAAGCTGTTCTACTGAAGTTATAAAGACATCTTCCTGAACATTCTCTTGAGCTTAATTTTTCCATCTCAGACAATGATTTGCTAAAGGCGTGTCTGCTGTAAGAAGTAAGTCAGGTTGGATGCTAGGTCTGACTCATCTGACCCTTGGCTCCTCCTTCCTCACTGTCCTCTTCACTGCAGATGATCAGCTTTGAAGGCGCCCATCTCTAAGACCATCCTTCATTCCTGTAGTAGAATCCCACAGTTGAACATGTGCAAAACACACACACACACACACACATACACAGAGAGACAGAGAGCGATAGAGACATATAGAGAGGTGTACACACAGTGACAGAGATAGAGACAGCCAGAGAGACACACACACACACAGACAGAAAGACACACACACACACACACATACACACACACACACACACACACATACACACACACACACAGAGGTACTGGGGAGAGAGACGGGCATCATTGTTTTGCCTGTTGGGGTAAGGTCAGCAAGAGTTGGTTTCTGTTTTCAAGAGCAGCGAAGGAGGTCTTTACTGCTCACTGACCAAAGGCCTTTCTTGGTCATTTTGGAGCTAGAGTGAATAAAATGAGAGGATCAATGCTATAAACAGCTCCTTGGTATATAAAGAATTTTCTTTCTTATTGTATCTGAAATAGCATGGTAATTTCCCTCAATGTTTGTGTTTGCTTCAGGTGCCAGATTAAGTGGTTCTCAATTTTAAGTGCCCTTGGATAAGCTGCTTACCACAGTCAGTAAGAGACAAGCTCCGCCCCCACCCCACCCCTGCAGCCCCATTCCAGTCACAGAGTGTGCTAGACTCAGTACTTACTCATTTTACAGACATTGCCAGAGTGCTCAGGGCACCAACATAGGGGTCATGGACATAGTATAGCGAGACACGTACCTCATGCTCTAGTGAAGGGCAGGCTGACAAGAAGCAGAAGAACGCTGCTGGGTGAGATGATTCCACTTGGGAAGGTGCTTGCATCCAAGTTTAATGACCTCAGTTCAAGTCCCAGGACCCATAAGACGGGAGAAGAATGCCGCATCCAGCATGTTGTCCACTGTGCATCGGATCCCACGCCCATAAGTAAATGTAATAAAAACATTTAAAGAAGCAAATAAATAAACAATGTGCTTGGGTACCAAACCTTCCATAAGACAAGGTGTGACTCTGACAAAAATTTAGGTTCCTTCCCTCCTTCCTTCTCTTTCCTACTGAGGTGATAGAGTAGAGGACACCTCTGACAATTAAAAGGGGAAATGACTTTGACACAAACTTGAGATGTACTTACACTGCCATTGTCACACTTGAATCCCAGTTTTTACTGTCACTGAGATTGTTTGAGAGTACCCTGCAGGGTCCTGTTTTTTTGTGCCAGACATATAAAGACTGCCTGTTACATAAACTAACTTGCATGTTCCGGCCTTTAGAAGGGAGGGGAGTTACAATGCTCTTAAAACACCAAAGGTCTTGGACAATAGCTCTCTCAAGTTCAAAGAGAAGTAATGAAAACCAACACTGTCTCCCCACTGAGAAACATCATTAGTTTAGGGCCAGCTGTTCCTGTTCTGGGTGTAATAAAGTTTGTCTTTTATGAAAAGATGGAGGGGCGATAGTGGAGGATTGTATCAAGGTCAAGTCTACCACAGACCAACATCACAACACGCATGCTACACATGTTTCCTTGAGCAAATTGATTAACAGAGATTTAGTAAAGATATATTCGTCTGTATTGAATAAGAACACAGGTTCAGGATATGGCCTTTGTAGTATCTTGAGAGGCCATCTAAGCGTCACAAAACATTTTTATGTACAAGGACTGAGCACGTCCCCTGACCGGGTAGGAGTAAGCCAAGGTATCTGGGATACAACCAGTATTCGTAGGAACTTGTTCCCGGGGTGTGGATGTGGGTGCGGGGGTAGGGACGGGGAGAGGCTCAAAATCATAGCTATTATAAAACACACAGCCATTGGCTTTAAAAACAGCAATGGACTGGCCACATGTGATAGCACTTACCAACTCTTCTGTCCCACCAAGTAATTTATCCTATGAAACCTATTGCTGTAGAATTCCATGGCAATATTTTGGGGTGTACATGGCACAGCAGCGCTTCACCAGGGATAGCCTTCATTTCTCACCCATGTCCTTGTACCATGGTTTCTGCCTTTCTTTTACAGTAAAGCAGAATTCAATTGGAAGTGGGACAGAGTGGCTCTTTAGGGTCGGTGGAAAGAGATAGATAAAAAAGGAGGAGGAGGAAGGTGAAATAAAATATGGATGTCTAAAAGTCATAAGGAATCATATATTATTATTACCTATCTAAACCACTATGGTATATGTAAATATGTGTATAAATGCACATATATAGTTTAAATGAGCTTTTCTCATTTGGGCTGACAACGCCTCCTCTCAGAGTCAAAGACCTCTAAAACTGACTCCAATGGCAGACACCAGAAGCCTTCCTCTTTGTTGGCAGAATTGTCTGATCCTCAAACATGCATCCAATTATTGTTGTCCTTTTTTTCCCTCCAGATATGGAAGATAATGCACACTTCAGACACAGGATGCAGAGGCTCCTGAGCTGTAACTTACCCGAATGCCTCCTTCCTGAGAACTCAGTCCCATGGATACCATGCAGTGTCCCAAAGGTGGGGGAAAACCAACAGCCCTTACCCAACTACGCTGCCTAAGAGCCACACCCTTGGCCGTCATGGCACAGGAACCCTAACGGTGCAGCAGTGTCATGCACACCCTGGCTGCCTTTAATTGGACTCAAGGCCAGGCAAGCTGGGGAAGATCTCCACATCTGCTCTGGGTAAAAACTGCTGCTTGTGATGGCAAAGTGTCCAGCATCGCCTGTGTAAAATTGCTACAGTGCAAGTAACGTCTTTTGGAGGCAGCGCTGCACTTCAGAAGAGAGCAGCTGGAGTCGCAGTGCACTGTTTCCAAAGCAGCCTAGCATCCTGGGAGGCAGTCTGCCTGAGTCTTTGGTGCATGCTTTTCTGTTCATGCTAGCCAAGGCGCCCGGAAAGATCTGCCGGTTATAAATTAGGGAGTTAAATTGCTCTGGCTCCCAACCCTTATTTTACTTGAATAAAACAAACATCAAAAGGGAGGCCTGCCTATAACATCAACACTGTTTTGTGCCTAGTCAAATTTCCTAGGAGAAGAGTTGGGTAATTGTATCATGGAAACCTAAAAAGAAAAGGTTGTTTGCTTAGTGCTTTGGGGATTGAAACAGTGTGCTGCTGGTTTTAGTAGAGATTAAGGGCACTGACTGCTGCTCCAGAGGTCCTGAGTTCAATTCCCAGCAACCACATGGTGGTTAACCTATAATGTGATTCTCTCTTCTGGCCTGCAGGTATATGTGCAGTCAGAGCACTGTATACATAATAACAAATTTAAAAAATCTTAACAAGCAAACAAACAAACACTCTCCCAGGCCACATCACGTGATGGGATCATGGGGAAAGCCCCTGGGAGAAGAAGCAAACGGTGAAGGTGAATCAGGAAGTGGGCAGGCTCTCCTGCGTGTAACATTCCTCACGAGAACTAACCAGCACTCCCGAGGACTCCCTGCGGCTTCTGGGGGCAAGGCTTCGTCTGATGCCTCAGTCACCTCACAACAGGCTTTGCTTTTGTAGGTGTCTCGACACTTACAGAGAAGATGAACCTTGTCAATAATGGACTCTTGGTGGACACAGTTAATATTCAATTCATAGTGCAGAAGTGTTCATTTTACCTGCTTTTTTTCCATCCAATTTGCTCTACTAAAAAGAACCTGGTGACAAGGTCTATCATCCCCGTGAACTTGCACCGTGCCATTCACTTCTCTTACCTTAGTGCTTCAAGTGGTCCTGGCATCAGCAGGGCTGTCTACACAGAAGTTATCGAACCCTGGCAGGTTGCCGGACAGTTGTTTGATTAGCGCAAAGGAGAGACAGTAGTAGCATAAGCAATAAGAGTGGCTGCCTGGAGATGGCCTTTGAGTTTCCCAGTGTTTTCTAATAATCAAGCAAAGTCATGGAACTTGAGCTCAGTGTTTAAAGCATGACTTCCTCCCAGGAACTGCCTTCGGGGCTGGCTTTGGGCTCCAGGCAACTGTCTGAGTGAGCTGAACTCTGCCAGAAACATCAGGATTCCTAGTCATGGGAGTGAGGAGGGGACCTTGTAGGAGGGCAGGAGTGTGACACTGCACCAGGGGCTCCTCTGAGAGGGACACTCCATCCTTAGCTTCACACACTCACAGGCTTCCTGAGGGCATCAGGCCCTGTTCTGGACTCTGACAAAGCTCTGCTGTTTGTCAGGAAAGTAAGTTTCATGCACTGACTCACTCCCACATGTTAGGAGACGTGGTCTTTGAGTAGGCCAGACTCCATGTTCTAATGACTTGCATGAACAATGTCTAGAATAGTCCCCCCCTCGGCATGGCTGACCCCTCCTTTATGCTTGGTTGGTTGGTTTTTCCAAAGGGCTGGCACATTTCAGGTGAAGTAATCTCAAGCATAAAACTCCCTAGTTACTTTTAACAAAAGAGCTGGAAGTTCTGAATGGGGAAAGAATATACTCTCAAGGGTCTTGGCACAGGCTGATCCAGTCATACTGTCTGCTACACCATCAGAGTGGCTCAACTACCCTGAACATGGCTGGTGAAGCATTAAGGTCTTTTTCTCAAGCACCTTAGACTATAGTTGGTAGTTGTTTTAAAGAGAGAGCCGTGACTATAAATGCTTCATAAAAGTTGAAGTATTACTGTGTACTGGGGTGAAATACTAGAGGTTATTTTCTATTCTTCTGCTTAGCTCTGTGGCTGTGGCTGAGGCCTCACGGACATTCTGAATCTCAGTTCCTTGACATCAAAATAAAGACACTACATCTGTAACAGGAGGCATGAGAGAGGATGGGCACCTGAGCTCAGGTCGAGGGAGCTTGCTAAGCTTGCTCTGGTAGAGCCTGGGCCACTGATAGCGTTGTGTGTTCCCTTTTGGTTCCTGAAAGTTCTAGAGAAGGAGACACATGCTCTAGACACAGAAGCACAGTAAGTGACTGCATGACTCCGTGGGTACCATAATGGGGCATTTCCACAGAAGTCAGCCTGCTTACGACACATAAATTGAGTGAAATGCAGCTGACAATGCAGTCTGATATTAAGAGTCATCAGTAAAGAACTGCTAACATAGACCTTAGTGACGGAAGAATGAGCTCTCAAAGCAGGTACGATTATGCTGACCTACACACACTAACCAGTCCTATGTACCACATGAATAAAACTGTCCCTCAAAATGAAGTGCCATCTATAGAGAAATGAACAACTCAATGGGTTTCGCAAGGTAAAATTCCTGTAGAGTGTCTATGCATGCCTCATATTGCTGAGGGGTACTGGTGTGCTCCCCAATTTGAGTGGAACTGTAGCTACTCAAGAGACTGAGGCAGAGGGATGAAAGTTAGAGGTCTTTCTGGGAAACTAAGCAAGTTATTTTCTAAAAATTAAAATAAAGAAATGGAGGTCCAGTTCTCTTGGTAGAACGTTTGGCTAGATTACAACAAGGCCTTGTGTTCAGTCTCACAAGCATGTGAAGATGTGGGTCCCTGGTAGAGAGCTGGTCTGTGGGGTGACAGAGTCACCATAGAAAGGAGATGATTAAAGATATGACTGAAAGGAGTGGTGTGCAAGAGTGAGGGGGACCAAGGACCCTCACTTGGGTATGAGAGAGCTGGCCCTGATGGCTTGGGTGTGGGACAGCTGGCAGGCTGATAAACTCAGTTACCACACAGGCACAGATCCAAGGCTTTGAGTTGGCATACCCCAAAATCTACCCCATCTATGAACTGTTGGAGCACATGAAGGGGCCGGTACTGCAGCTCCAAAGCTGCAGGATTTCAATGACACAGGGCAACAACAGGATATCTGAGAGGAGTCCAGTAGTGATGGTGTAGCAGAAGCCAGAGGCCTTGAACCAGACCAGTGACTCACTACAATGAACATTTGCAAATAAAGCTGTTTGGGCAAAAGTGTATTCTATGGGACACACTGTGACATACTGCAGCTTTTATGGTGAGATTTTTGTTTTTGTTTTCTTTTTGGGGGAGGTTGAAAGAGCAGAGGGTGTATATGGAAGGACAATGAGATGAGTGATATTGGGGTATGATGTGAAGTTCACACCCAAAAATGAATGAAAGAAAGAAAGAAAGAAAGAAAGAAAGAAAGAAAGAAAGAAAAGAGGCATTGTTGGTCCCTAAGGAACAAATGCTCTGGTTTTCAGAGTATGGAGATTGTGGCTTTTCATTTTAGCCTTTCGTCTTCCTAGTCACCCCTTGACAGACCAGCAAAATCATGTCATTGACAAGTGACAATGACATGTCTCTGAAGCTGCATCAGAGCTGAGGCACCAAAGGAGTCCTAGATGGCATCGCCGGTCCACCATTGTGTCAGGGTTACAAGGCTGAGAAGGCTCTGTAGAAACTTATAAGAAAGGGGAGGGAGTGCTATCATGAATGAGCAGAGCTAGAGTGACACAGTTTGGAAACTGGAGCTCCTTGATGACAAGAGATGGAGACAATGGCCTTTAAACTGGAAGATGTCAGTTATACAGAAGGTTAAGAAAGCATGGGCCAAAATCATAAAGCAGAATTCAGAATTCAAGGCTCTATGATAGCCCACTGACATATATCATAGTGGATATTTTTACTGGAAAATCATGCAGAAATTTGGTCCTTGTGTGATGTGATATCTCAGCATCTGGTCTGCAAGAGACAGACAAATGTCTTTGTCATGTAGCCTTTGGAAGCTTAATCTATTGGATTTGGGAAGAAACAAACTTGAGAAACCAAGGTTGTTGTGCATACCTCTTTCTACATAGATAAGAGATGACACATCTATTGGGAAGAACAGAATGGCAGGCCTGGCAGGAAGTTTTATCCACTAGAGAAGGTGAGAGCCCACTGTGTCAGGAGGGCCAGGGGATGTGGGTCTTACTTTCTCTGGAAGTCCCTGTGAGGCAGGAGAGAGTCAAGATAAGCGAGAGATACTTGGTGTGAATCAATTGTCTAGTGATGGGCTTGGGGTCCTTTGGGTCCTGAGATTGTTGTAGGAATTAAGGGAAATGTTTTAACAGTAGGCTAATGTACAAGCAGAGCATGTTGAGCCTGGAGATTAATGTAACAAATTATTGTGATGGATTTTTTTTCTAGTAATGATGGCAGAGACATTAAGTAGAGAATTGGATTTTAATTTTCTCAAAGATCAATGAATTCATTTTGGTAGGACGAGGACATCTTGAGAATATTTTGGGGCCATCAGGGAAGGATTGTCTGGCAAGGCATGGGGTAGGGATGAGCATAGTGTTGTTAAGGCATCTCTCATTTGAATCATTCCTAGATCAGGGCTTATGGATCATGGGCTTACATTTACTTACTTGAAGTCAGCCCTTTTGGGTTCCTTTCCAAATGGCTCATTTGTATCTCATCTGGAAATAAGAATTTACATTATCCTGGAGTTCAGCAATGGAAGAACTGAATGAAAACCACACAAGGCATCCTGTAAACTGGCTAAAGCAGGTTGTGTGAATGATTTTCTCTGTTGGCTTTTTGGAGCTCCAGGTCACCAGTTGAACAAAGGCAGGATGAGGCTCCTGCTCAGGTGCTGATAGAATTTAGTTTTGTGATAGTTCTAATTATTTTTTTTGTTGGGTGCTTGAGAGACTGGAAATAGCAAAACACATTCCCCCACTCTTTCAGGCCACTTGAAACTCATTGGGTCACACTTAAGAATCTAGGAGGAACTCCTTGGCGGTTTAAATTTTTTATCTCTACCAGTTGTACCATCTGTTGGAATAGGTCAGGTTCTTGCTGACCGTGTGGCTTCCATTTGAGGCACACGGGACATTTCCCTTTTGGATAATTTTGTGTTTTTTGGACATATTAAAACCCTGGATCTCCAAGGCCCCTTGTTAAGAGATGAGGAGTTTCCTCATTTCCTGAACTTGTAGAGCAAAGACTAAACTATTATATATCTTTTTAGCCATTTAGCTTTTTTGCTTTGGCTCTCCCAGCTTTGGTTGACGAACATGCAGAAAGTGGCTTTACAACTAAAGAAGAAAGTAGCAGATTTTAGTTTTCATTTTTTGCAGCCCTCAGATCTTTGATTTAAACAGCAAATATATTTTTAAAAATCCTGAGGATGTTATGACTCAGGTGCCTAAACAATTAAAAGCCTTAGCAGAAAACTTAAGTAATTATTTTGATAACATATAACCTGTTTATTTTAAAGCCAGCTCTTTTTAATATTACTAGGAACAGATCATTATCTTGAGGGAAACTCATTGTTTTCTTTTTCTTTTTAAAATTATTTTTCTATATACATTTATATTATTACACACACATATACATACATACATATATAATAAACTAACCATAGCAAGAAGGACCATGACACAATCAGGAACTATATAAATGTTACATTCTTAGTGTTTTGGCTATATGTATTTGACAGCCTTGAAGAAAACATCTTTCCTATCTTGGTGTGTCTAAAATTCTGAATGTAAATCAATCTCCACCACATCTTGTCATTATCAACTTAAAACATCTATCTAGACCTAAAAACATCTTAACCCCTAAACTACTAAGCCTCATTGTAAAACTAAGCTACCTGGTTTTCAACTCCATCAGAGACTTGAAAAGGAATAAACTTGATTACCTGAGTGTGCCAGGAGTGCAGGGTAGTAGCTTTCCAAATGAGAAGATGACAGTTTGCTACCTAAATAGTCAGCCAAAACTCTCTATAACGTTGGAGCATCTTCTTCAGCTGTCTGACCCATTACAGGTTTGTGTTGCTGAGCCAAAGTCCTTAGAAACCAAATTGTCCACAACAGGTAACCGGCTTTGAACGTCTTGGCCAGCTTTTCGTGTTGCCTCCTTTTGTACTGCCCGTTCTTCGAAATGGCGGAGGGGCGGGGGAGGGAGGCAGGGGCGGGAGCAGCCCTGCTCACACGGCCTAATACAGTGCCCAGGGCCACCATGGCCTTAGCAGGACAGAAAGGAGTTCAGGTACACACTCATTCCTACTGCCGCCCCAAGTGCACAGCGGACTCCAGCCACTTTGTTGGTTCTCTGCCCTCCCCTTAGTTTCAGCCAGGGTGTTTCATTGGTTGTGTAGAAGTGGTAGTGAGCGGAAGCCGGGGGGGGGGGGGGAGCTGAGGCACCCAGGGGACGTGAGAGTCTGTGGTCCTTCGGTTTCTTGTCTCACAGTTTTGAAGACTGATGAGCCATGACAACAAAAGGGGGAAGATCTTAGTAGGTAGAGAAGCAGCTCTCTGTGGCGAGAAGGGGACTCCGAAGGTGACTGCCAGCCTGGGCTCTGTAACTGGGCGCTTTTTTTGCCTGGTATATGAATCTGAGTGGCTCACGACAGAGTGTACAGTAGAGACTGAGGTGAAGGCTTCAGTTTGGCTGAACTGAATAGGGACCTTGGCTGATGAGAGAGAAAGTAACAGTGCCCCAGAGGAACCTGCCAGTGGGAGGACAAAGAACTTCGACATGAGGCTAGCAAGGGCTGTGCCCAGCTGTTAGTAAAGATTGGTTGTCAGCCACTATGTCGGCAAATGGGAGCTTTTTAAAATTTACAGCTTCTGGGCCGGAGGGATGCGCCAGTACTTCCGAGTGCTTGCTGCTTTCACAGGGGACCTAAGTTCAGGTCTCAGTGCCCAGGGTAGGTGGCACAACTGTGAATAAATCTGGCTCTAGGGGAATCTGATGCCCTCTTCCGGTCTCCAATGGACACCACACACATACAACACAAACTGCTTTTTAAAAAATTAAAATGAAAACTAAATGAGCTTCGCAGCTTCCGAGTTAAACTCCCAGCTTTTGACCTACATTTCCAGGTGTGAGCTCAGGTTCGGCACTCCGTGTAGAGCTCCTGGGGCGTGGTCCTTCCAGTTCGCTGACGGTCCCTCCTGATAAGCTCACCACCGGTTAGGCAACTGACATCATCCAGGAAGAAGGCACCTTAATTGATGGATCTCTTCCATAGGTTGGCCTGTGGGCAAGTCTGTCAAACGTTTTCTTGTTTAATAACCTGGGCTAACCCCACCCAGGTGGTCCTGGCTTGTATGAACAAGCCGTGGGAGCAGCGTTGCTTCTTGGGCTCTGCTTCAGTTTTGGCCCGCAGGTTCCTGCTCTGTTGGGGTCCCTGCCCTTTCTTCTCAGGCTGTTTTTTTGTGACGCTGTTTATCACAGCAGCAGAAAGCAAAGTAGGACACTCACGGCTCCTGCCAGTGTAGATCTCACTGAGGACCCGGCTGTGCCAGCAGTTCTCTTTCCTCTCTAGGTGTGTGAAAGAGAAGCTGGCTTACTCCTAGGCTTTATCGTCATACGTGATAACTTTTGACAGTTGTTGCTCCTGAGACTGGCTACAAGCCCTTTGAACTTAGATTTCCGGCATCTCCACGAGACACAGTGGGCCACCACGGGTTCAGGTCTCAAATGGACTGAGCCTAATAATTAAAGGGTAAGAATTTGGCTTTGGTTTTGATTTTCTGTCTCCAAAGGAATGGCTATTGAAGAAGAATTGTTTGTTACAAGAAAACAATGATGTTTGAAAATTGAGTAACTAGCTGGGCGTGGTGGCACACGCCTGTAATCCCAACACTAGAGAGTCAGAGGCAGGCAGATTGCTGTGAGTTCAAGGCCAGCCAGTTCTACAAAGTGAGTCCAGGACAGCCACGGCCACACAGAGAAACCCTGTCTCAGAAAAAAAAAAAAAAAAAAAAAAAAGGAAAGAAAATTGGGTAACTAAATAGTCACATAGCTTCTAAACCTTCTGCTAACCACTAGGAAAACTAGTAGAACTTTTTTATTTTTTGACTTTTACAACTGAAATCATATTTGCAGGAGGTTGTAAAAGAAATAATTTTTTCTCAGGAAATCATCATTCATACAGATGGAGGCACACTGGATATGGAAATGCCATTTTCTGTACTCCCTACTTCCAAGAGTCCTAGGATAATAACTAGTTCTTTTCAAGAACTGAAAAGCTTTTGGTTTCCTGGGGTTGGGTGTGAAGTTGGTGGCAGCCCCACTCCCAAGTGCTGGCTGCAGAAAGAGGATTTCTGTCCTTGCACATCAGGTTACATTTGAAGTGATGGTACCTTTAATTTCACACTTCATAGAATCTTTTTTTTCTTTCATTAAGGGCAATGCATACTTTGGGGATAATAGTCACTGCTTTCAGTAAAGATGAAGGACAAAAAAAATACCTCTTTGTTAGCAACAATTCCTTTCTTCCCAAATATTCACTGAGAAGGCTGGAGGTGTCTCCTCCAGATACTTCCTTTATGGAGAAAGTGCTATTTTAAAATAGAAAACAGAAAATATTTTAAAATAGAAATAAAGAGAGCTAAGCGTGCAGGAAAAGGAAGATGAGTCCGGATCAGATGATGTAGGTAGTGGCTGTCACCTCCAGGTAACTGGTAAGTAACAGTGAAGAAATCATCTGATTATTTCTTAAAATTTGCTGTCTATCATTGACGGTGTCTCACACACACACACACACACACACACACCACACACACACACACACACGTATATAAGGAAGTTTAATCCATTTCACCCCCATAACCCTGCCTCATTCCATTTTCTTTTTCTGGTAAAACCTTTCTTCTTCCCAACAAGATCCCCTCCTACATTCACAACCATTTGAGTGTGTGACTCACTGAGTTTAGTTAGAGTTTCCTGTGTGAGAATGGCTGGAAGGTAATTTACTGGAGCATGGATGGCTTACCAGTGGGTACAGTACTGAAGAAAGACACGCCGTCTCCAGTAAACACTAACTGTCAGTGATGCTTCTAGGTGAGTTGGGGCCTTAAAAGCTCTTCCTCTTCCTGTGATTAAATGTTGACAGTGAGTGTCACCAGGCCTCCGCGTCAAGGGGATGTGGTCAAATATGGGGCACCAGAGTTCATGTGAAAGTCAGACCCCACTCTCCACTAAACTGTAGAGAATGTCCTGTCCATTGGCTAGATCTGGGTAGGGGTTCAAAGTTTACTGTATGTATTGTCCTTGGCTAATGCCATAGTTTGAACAGGATCCCTGAGCCCAGATCCGCCCTTCATAAATGTTCTTCTTGTAGGTTTCTAGGACCCTCTGGATAGCAGGCTACCAAGAAGAGACTTGATATCCTATGAGCATATACAGGAGGAGGAGGACCCCCTCAGTCACAGTCATAGGGGAGGGGAGTAGGAGGAAAGTGGGAGGGAGGGAAGAATGGGAGGATACAATAGATGGGATAACAATTGAGATGTACTATGAATAAATTAATAAAATATTTTTTAAAATGTTGACAGTGACCACCGCTGCAGGGAGCTTAGGCACGCAGTGGTGCTCTTACGCCTAGAATACCTTATTTGGTAGCACTTCTCCATAACCTCTGGCTCTTCCATTCTTTCCACCCCCTCTTCCAAGACGGTCTGAGCCTTGCAGAGCTGGGGGTGATATAGATGTCCTATTTAGGGTCCTAAGGTTATTCTCCATTCCTGGACCAGCTGTGAGTCTTAACCACTGTCCATGGCAAAAAGCATCTTCTCTGATGAAAGCTGAGAGCTACTCATCTATTGATAGAAACATAAACGTTTAGGACACACTTGGATACTAGTTCCATTTAGCAAAACAATCAGTCCATTTTGCTAAACAATAGTTGGTTTTCTCTTAGGGCCCTAGTCACAGGTTCTTTTTTTCAAAAAATATTTTATTAATTTATTCATATTATATCTCAACTATTAGCCCATCCCTTGCATCCTTCCATTCCTCCCTCCCTCCTGCTTTCCCCCTACTCCCCTCCCTTGTGTCTGTCACTGAGAGGGACCTCCTCTCCCTGTATATGTTCATAGGGTATCAAGCCTCTTCTTGGTAGCCTGCTGTCCTTCCTCTGAGTGCCACCAGGCCCCTCATGAAGGGGATGTGGTAAAAAATGGGGCACCAGAGTTTGCATGAAAGTCAGACCCCACTCTCCACTCAATGGTGGACAATGTCCTGTCCATTGGCTAGATCTGGGTTGGGGTTCGAAGTTTACTGCCTATATTGTCCTTGGCTGGTGCCATAGTTTGAGCAGGGCCCCTGGACCCAGATCCACGCGTCATAATTTTCTTCTTGTAGGTTTCTAGGACCCTCTGGATCCTTCTATTTCCCCATTCTCCCATGCTTCTCTCACCTAAAGTCCCAATAGGATGTCCTCCCCTCTGACCCACTTTCACAGGCTCTTGAATATATCTATCTATCTTCATCTTTATCTAATTCAATATCTATATCTCTATCATCTATATATCTATATCCTTTAGGGTAGGCCTTAAATTCAATAAAAAAACAATTGGCTGCCCTTATAACATTCATGCCACTTTTGCCTAATGGGCACATCTTGACAGTCTGGTCACTACTTAGCTCATGGGCTTCACAGTGGATAAGACTATTTTTATGATTCTCTGTCCCAAGGAACCTGTGTACCATCTTCCAGCACTATGGAAGCTGGTCAGCAGGAAGGAAGTCTCCAAGTCAATTCCAGTTTGATTTTCCCATATTCCATGGCCAACACATGTGGTGTCTTCAGCATCAGTTGCACCATCACGTTCTGATGGGCAGCCATGATTAATGCCTGTCTGTTATTTTTTGCTTAGAAACTAGGGGATAGCCAATAGTCTGGAACTCTGGACTAAGTTTAATTGTGTTGAATTTCTACTTAATGGCACAGTCCATGCCACGTGTTCAAGTTAAATATGAAGGCACTGTCACATCATAGAACATCACATATGACATCTCATATCCTAAGAGATTTAAAAGTATTGCATAGTAATTTCCTTTTAATTAAACCATTCCCTCTTGGACAGAGGGTCAATAAGTCTCAGAACATAAAAAACACATGGACAAACAAACCCTCATCCTACCTGGCTCAGAAAGCAAATAAATTCTCTCAAATCTCAGGAAGCTTCTGCAGGCCAGAAACCACTCCCCAAGGGGTTATACAAGCAGTAACAGTTGGTGGGAGATCAGATTGCCCTATACCTAGCACAGCTACTAGAAAGTTGAACAGGGAGCTCCAGGGATGCGCTTGTGTAAATTGTCACTCATAGTCTGGTATCTGATCCATTGCCTTTGAGTTAGCCATGCTCCTGTAAATAGCTGCTCACACATACTTCTGTGAGTTACCCCAACTGCTTCACTGGACAATTAAGTGAGATTTAATAGACTCATTCTTTAGTCTGCTACCATTGCCCTATTTGGCATAAATAGGAAAAGCCACACAACAGGAAGACTTGAGTGACTAGAAGAAAGTGGTCATACATTCCAAAATGCTAATTAAGTTGAATGGGATGAATGACTTTTAAGTCTCCTTTTAGTTTAGTTACTTTTCTATCTCTTAAGTACTATGGTTATATCTCATATACTAAGAATAGACCTAAACTCTACTTAGGAATCGCTCTCAAAACCTAGTGACACCATTTAAGTCCTGCCAGGGGACAGCTGGGAAGAGTGCAGCTTCACAGAACACTCAGAAGCACAGGAATTCAGGTGCATTTATTGTCTGTAACTCATATTAAGTGGTTAAGCATGATGAATACTATAACAGATTGCTGTGTAGTATTAAAAACACTAAGTTCCTTATCCATCCAAAGTTCACAGAAATGTAGATCTAGGCACGGGGATAGAAGGAGAAAGAAAAGGAGGTGAAGTCTATAGACCCAAATTCTAACTTTACATTTGCTCCTGCCGACCTCAGTTTCTTACTTTGAGTCGTGTGATGTGAACATGCCTGCTACAGCACCTCGATTTGTAATGCAAGCAAAATGAAAGAACCTGCCAAAGAGCCCAAATCAGAGGCCTGAAGATCACAGGGTAATCGTGTGTACACCCAACATGAAGGGCTTGTCTCTAGTTCAAGGGCAGGAGGTTGGCAGTCTTTGGGTTTGGCCCATCACCTCACTGAGGTCTGCACAGTCACTAGCGCCTGCTTCATTGACCTCCAGAATGCTCTAGCAAGCTGTTTGGGTCCATTGGTGAGGTTGGTCACTTGAACTATTTTGGGTTTGCTGAGGGCTCTTCTTGTCTCAGTTGTGCTTGGCTTAGGCATCCAACATACTAGAAATATAACACCCATCAGAAGTCACCCCGAGACAGTGGCCCTTGAGTCAGTATCTCATGCTAGTGAAGATTAAAGATGCAGACACTTGTGAGAGTAACTAATGCTTTATTAAGATGTGTCAACAAGAAGTAAGAAATTTTGGGAAAATGAGAAAAAGCTCCTGAGAGTAGAAGGGGTTTCAAAGAGAGGGAAAAGCCACTGAACTTCTTTGTCAAAAACTGGACCAATGTCGGAGTGACTGCTTTGAGATTGCTTAGCTCTTTGGGCTGCCATGGATCAAGGGCATGGAGGGCCGTCATGCGCTGTGCATGGCTCTCTAGCTGGACCAGGAAGATGCTCGTGTGGTCTGCTCATGGCACCAGTTAGAGTGGTTGAAGCCCCTGTATCCATCTCTCACTTCAGAATCCTTGGTTATCCACCTTTACTGGGAGCCATTAGTCACTGGTTGGTCTTGCTACCTCTGGTCTTGAAAGTGTCTCAAGTGTTGCTAGCTTTACAAACCCTTTCTTTTTCATAGTTTCCAAGAAGTAGCCCCGGCTCTTCTTCATTAACTTCTTGCCTACAGGATAGCCTGGGGTCTCCTTCCTGAAATGGGGAGAGGCTTTCTTAGCAACTCTCTTCACTTAGCCTGATGCATGCATTACACCAGAGCATGTAGAAAAATAGCAGTGTCTTAAGTGTGTCCGCAGAGGCTTGGTGGGTGGGAGACAGCAGGCGTCTGGCACTGGCCCAAAGCCCTGCCTTTCCTCTTATCTGCTCAGCTCGCTTATCTCATACCCAGCCCTATGGCCTCTTTCATATCATCTTCAGTGTTTCAGGCTTTTCCTGGCCTTAATCTGTCTTCTAACTCCAGAATCAATTCTGCTACAGTTTGCAGTTTTGCTATGGGCCCCCTTTGCTTACTACCTACAAAAAGCTGGCTTCTGCCTCAGGTTGATGACTTCGGGTACACAGAGCAATCCCGGTAACTCCCTGGCAGGTGGGATGGCCCCACTGCTCTTCTCTGGCTATGAACAGCCCCTGACAGTGTTTGTTTTGATGGGAGGTGGGAGGGACAGCCTTGACAATGCCTATTGCCTCTCCCATTAGGTATGCAAGTCTACCAAGGCAGCTGAGCTCACAATCTCCTTTTGTACAGAATTCATAGGAGGCATGCCATTCAACTGCAGCCCAGATGGTTGGCTTTCTTGTCTATCCACGTTTTTGTTGTTGTTGCTGTTGTTGTTGTTGTTTTGCTTTTGTGGATGTGTGCCTTGTCTTGTGACTAAAAGACTGTGTCCAGGAAGTACATTGGATTTTAGACTTGTCTGTGTTGACTTCATAGTGTCACACTTAGCCTGTGACTCCATGCTTTCAGATCTGCTGTCATTACGCAGTGACCTCGATCCCTTTGCCGTTTTGCACCGGGTCCCACAGAATGCAGTGCGCTTGGCAGCTCTGTCCGTGTGCTGTGAGAATCGGTATTGTCCTTTCCAGCTCCCTCCTTTGCTTCTTCCCCAGCCTGAGAAAGTTTCCCTTCTTCATTCATGTCCTCAGGACCCACCAGGACCCACCTGCGCATCATCTGGTTTCTTTCTTTCTTTCTTTTTTTTTTAATCTTGCTATTCACTTTAATAATCACACAACCTTTGGGAAAACTTAATGTAATTTTTTTAAAAAGAGAAAATTAATGAATTGTCCAGGGTTACAGTTATTTAGCAGAGTCAGTGTTCAGGGTGGTACAGTGGTGAGTTATGTAGTTATTTAGAATTGCAGTACAGACTAGGACTTGGAATTTTTTTCTTTTTTCCTTTTTTTAAATTAATTTATTCATATTACATCTCAATTGTTAGCCCATCCCTTGTATCCTCCCTTTCTTTCCTCCCTCCCGCTTCCCCCCGTACTCCCTTCCCCTATGTCTGTGACTGAGGGGGACCTCCTCCCCCTGTATATGCTCATAGGGTATCGAGTCTCTTCTTGGTGACCTATTATCCTTCCTCTGAGTGCCACCAGGCCTCTCCATCCAACGGACATGATCCAATATGGGGCACCAGAGTTTGTGTGAAAGTCAGATCTCCTTCTCCACTTAACGGTGGAGAATGTCCTGTCCATCGGCTAGTCTGGGTAGGGGTTCGAAGTTTACTGCCTATATTTTCCTTGGTTGGTGCCTTAGTTTGAGGAGGACCCCAGGGCTCAGACCCGCCTGTAGTTTTCCAGGACCCTCTGGATCTTTCTATTTCCTCATTCTCCCAGGCTTCTCACACCTAAAGTCTCAATAGGATGTCCTCCCCTCTGATCCACTTTTCTGGTAGGTAAAGTTTTTCATGGGGGCGTACCCCTTGGACTAGCGTCTCGATATAAGTGAGTATATACCATTTGACTCTTTTTGCTTCTGGGTGAACTCACTCATTATGATAATTTCTAGTTCAATCCATTTGTCCACAAATTTCAGAAATTCCTTGTTTTTAATAGCTGAATAGTATTCCATAGTGTAAATATACCACAGTTTCTTTATCCATTCTTCTACTGAGGGACACGTAGGCTGTTTCCAGTTTCTGGCTATTATGAATAAGGCAGCTATGAACATGGTTGAGCATATGTCCCTGTTGTGTGGTAGTGCATCTTCTGGGTATATTCCAAGGAGTGGAATAGCTGGGTCTTGAGGAAGCCCTATTCCCATTTTTCTGAGAAAGCGCCAGATAGATTTCCAAAGTGGTTGTACTAGTTTGCATTCCCACCAGCAATAAAAGAGTGTTCCTCTCTCTCCACAACCTCGCCAGCATGTGGTGTCAGTTGAGTTATTGATCTTAGCCATTCTGACCATCTGGTTTCTTTAGCCAATATTATTTTCTAATGTTTTTGCTTCAAATTGAAGTTCAACCTTATAACTGTATAAATCTGTTTTCTGTTACTGTAACAGAATGCCTGAGATTGGGTACTTTGAGAGAAAAGAAGACCTGCTTTGGAGGCTTACAGTTCAAGTAGCACTCTGACTGTTGATGGTGACAGGGAGGCGCTAAAAGTATCACTCCATTTTGAAGACGATGACCTAACCACCTTGCACTAAACCCCACTTCTTAAAGGTCCTACTACTCCTTAACGTTACTACCATGGGGAGCCAGCCTTCTGATGCACGAACCTTCAGGGAACCATTACATTAAAATCATAGCACTTTGAATTTGTTCTTCTCATGTACTCTCCCTTTTGGGTGTCCCTTGGCTCTGGACCACTGAAGGCTATCATGGGCATGTCTATACGCTGCTTGGCTACTTCCTTCCTGGGAGGGGATTGTCTGATGCACGCAGAGGGGGCAGGAAGGGATGGGCTGCAGAGCTTGGCGTCTGCTGCTGGAACCCACTCTTCTAGGTGACCCGTTTATGGGCATCTTTGAGTGTATCCAGCCCAACTAACCACATTACACATTTTACTCACAAGGCAGATCTTTGCAAATTTATTTTCAAGAAGTCCTGATTCACTAAATTCTGACCTATTTAACTGCCATCTAAAAATATCTCATGAAACAAAAGGCTGAATGAGCTTCGCTCGACCTCACTTGTTCTTAGTCAAGTCATGATTTCTCTCGGCAGCCTGGCTCCATCATGTGCCAGAAGATAATCCTTGTAATAATTTACATGCAAACATCCCTGCTCCTTCATCTAGGCTTCAACGATCTCTGAAGTTCAGCAGTGGATGTGAGAGCTATCTGCCTACAGGATGGAGGATCACGGGATACATTCTCCCCGAAGCCTAGTAGGCTAGGGGGAGGCACAGGGTGGTCAGAATTGTCTGTGTCCTTGCTTGGAACAAGTCTGTGGGTAAGCAATCAGGCGTGACTCCCCTAGGCTGACCACAAAGGTTGCAAAGGGCCATTGGCTATGGTATGGTAGCTGCCCCTGTGTAAGAGGGCAGAGCTTAAACTAGCAGAATGTGTCTCTGGAAGGCATTTTAGAGATCAGCTAATTTAAGTATAAAACTTCCAGACCCAGAGAAATAGAGGCAAACTGTTCTTTCTTAATGGCACGTAGATCCAGGCTTAGACTCCTGGCAGCAGATGTGCACACACATGTGCACACATGTTCATGCCCCATCGTACATATTATCCTCTCCATGCTCCTCCATCCTCCTTTCTCATGTAGGAAATACATGGATTTTAGTTTCAATAAGCATATTTATAAATGCACACCAATTCCGAGTTATTTGTTTTTTTACAAAAAAATATGGGAATTATTTATGACCCTTCATGTACTAGTACATGGCCATGTTTGCCAGTGACTCTCTGTTCTAACCACACTGTCTGCTGTCTTTAATACTAAATTCTTTAGAACTGGCTCAGATGTGTTGCATGTTTTTGCACTCAGAAAGAAACCTGGAGTCCAGGAGATTTTCTATTAGCTTCTTGTGTTGAATTTTTATTGTCAGCTCTAACTATTTGTTTTCCCTAGGCTCTGTAGGTGACAATACAGCCTAGGCAGGAGGGTATGTGTGTCTTTGCTATTTGCTCACTAACTGTATACATCCCTAATATGGCACTACTTGTTGAGTGTGGAGAAAGAAATTGTCTGCGGTAAAAAAAAGAGGCCCAGAAACATCGTCCAAATAGAACCCCCCCCCTCTGCTGTTCAATAAGAACACACTAAACTGATTAGAGGGAGAAGTATGGATAACAAATTCTTACTTGGGAGAATGCTTAGTGACTTCAGTGGGTTAGTGGCCTGTCTTCCTCCCCTTCCTCCTCCTCCTCTCCCTCCCTCTCCCTCTCCTCCCCCACTCCCTTGCTCCTCCTCCTCCCTCCTCCTCCCCTTCCTCCTCCCTCCTCCTCCCCTCCTCCCCCTCCACCCATCCTCCTCTCCCTCCCTCCTCCCCCTCCTCCTCCCCCTCCCTCTCCTCCCCCACTCACTTGCACCTCCTCCTTCCTCCTTCCCTTATCCTCCTCCTCCCTCTCCCTCTCCTCTCCCTCCTCCTCCTTCTCCTCCCTCTCCTCCCCATCCTCCTCCTCCCTCCTCTTTCCCCTCCTCCTCCTCTCCCACATCTCTGCTTTGATCACCCTAGGAAGCCAGAAGCACCGCTGGAATGGAGCTCTGCTCATCCTGTAAGTCAGAGGGAGACAGTGAGCTGTGCTATGAGCACACCAGCAGACATCTGTCTGAAAGCTGTGAGCACCCCCAAGGCAGCCTCTCCTTGGTCCTGCTGGTTTCTGGTCCACCCAGAGTTGCCTTACCTCTCCCTATCTTTATGTGAGGAAAATCAAGTAAGAGAGAAAAATAGGAAGAGAAACAGGAGGTGAGAGAAGAGGGGAGGAAGTCCGGGGAGGAAATGAGATGGAGTGGGGAGTGGAGGTGAAAGGATGTGGGGGGACAAGGAAGAATGTGAAGGAAAGAACTGGAGAAGCGGAAGGGGCCTGGAGGAGCAGCAGGAGGAAGGGGGAGAAGCAGAGGTCAGGGAGGAGCCAGCGACTGGAACAGGCAGGCTGTTTGTGTGCGGAAGGTACAGGGAGGGCTTCTCCTGCACAGCGTGTTCCCTCCTGTTCTTCTTCAGTCCCTGATGTCTGCTGTGGGTGTCAGGACACTTGGGATTCAGATCACTGGAACCCCTCCCGTTCACCTAGGCTAGCTTAAAATAGCAGAAGGATACACCAGCTCTATCCAGAGATAGGCTGGGTTGACTCAGGGAGGGGCGCTTCCCGTCCTTCCCTGGAAGGCTTCCCGTGAGGGCGGACTCCATCCTCATCCTCGAGGTTATCTCTGTCCTTGTCTTAGGAAGGCGTTACAAGAGAAGGGAAAGCCATAGTGGAAGGGAGGGATGGCGGAGGGAATGGGGGTTGGAGCCTTACCCGACGCATTGTAAGCACGCGTGATATTCTCTAACAAGATTTAAAGAAAAAGGCTACCGAGAGTGGCCCTCTTCAGGGCCAGCTTTCCTTTACTGTTCAGCACTAGGTTCAAGCTCTCAGAGCTACTAGCCCTGAAGATGTACGCCAGGCAGAAGGACAATGTACTTGCTGCCGTGAGTCTGTCCTTGGCTTCCTTTCTTCAGACTTGTGAGGGAACCTGGTGTTGCTATGGGCCAGCCCTTCCTAAGCCTGCTCCACATTGGAGCGAGGGTAGAAAGTACCCCCCTCCAGCTGTCTGGCAAGGCTAGGTCTCAGTGTCTGTAATTCACTGTGTCCCCATTGTACGGAGCCTTCACATTGCCACAAAACCATCACAGGAAGATTACCCAGACTCCTGTCCCCACTGCAGCCACTCAGCATTGCTGCTGTTCCTGTGTGTGCCTAAATCAGAGCATTTGCTTTCATTAATTATCAGTTCATCCCAGGCGCCTGGCTGCAGCCTAGGAGGAGAGTGCCTTCCAGGAAAGGGCACCCAGAAGGGTGAGACAGACTTAGGAAACCACACAGTTCCTGACTGGACAAACCCTGGTCTCAAATCAGTCGCCTGGATCTGTGTTAAGACATAAGGAGCGACAGCAGAGGGGTTCCACCTCTGCCTGCCTGCGGTATCTTGGGAAAGGTATTTAATCTAGCATGCTTTATTCATCTTCAAAGTGGGTCTAATATTTTACATTTCTCAGAAGAAAGCCTGACCCAGATGCCTGGCAGCCCTTGCAGAGAGAAGGCAAAGTCGCCCCAGGGTGCCAAAGGGGCTGTTCTCTGGGGAGCAGTGGGAGATACTGGAAGACAAGGAAAAAGAAAAAAAAAAAGGAGAGGAGATATTTTGTATGGGATCCCATGGGAAGAAAGTGACAGAAATGGGGTTTAAGCACTCACAGTAAGAACAAAGGTTCAGCCACTGTCTTCTCCAGTGGGTGTGACAGTCATCTGCGTGGAATGCAGACATCTTGGTAGAGAGAGAAACCAGGAATGCCTGTCACGGCCAGTTGACAGAGATTCTTCATCTGGACTAGGTGGTTAGCTGACTTGCTTCCTGTGCTGGCTGAGTTGAGGCCAGCATGGTGACAGGCCAGACTCCTGTGACACTGAGAACATTCTCATGAATGCAGGGGTTGGGGGGGGGGCAGGAAAGGCAGTATGTGGGAAAGGCCTGCAGCACCCCATCTCTCAGGGTGCACCAGGCTGGCAAATGTGGGGCTCTGGCTCCAATCTCTCCGTATAACCGAATGAAGTCTTGTGACCTTGCCAGGGGACTCTGAGATAGACTTGGAGATGGCACAGTGTGGGGGTTGGGGACTGGGGGGGATGGGATGAGATCCCAGGCCAGTCCCGGTGAAGAATCACAGCAGAACTGCAATTCCAGGCCAGGCAGATGTCAGTGGCCTCCTCTCCAGATTTAATGTGAGGTTAGACAAGGAGAGAGGGCCTGCCTTGTGAAACGTGGGAGACTCATGTGAAGCCAGGACACTAATATTTCGTAAGGCCTTGGCACGTTTGCTGAATGATTCTGGCACACTTCCCAGCTCTGAGTTTCCTGTTCGTAGCTCCTCCGATGTGTCACTGCAGGATTAAGGCCCAAGAGGCCCTGATACAGGCGTCATCAGGAGCCCACTTTCGCTGAGTCGTCTGACAAGATGTGAGCTGTCTGTCACTCTTATGCACCCCAGCCCCTGCCCCAAAAGAGTGAGTAACGCTGTCCAGGGCTGATGCAGGAGGCAGATTTATTTTTAATGGCCATCAGCGGCTCAGCCGACTTCATCCCCAGAAAAACGCTGCTGCTGCTGCTGCGGGATTGTCGGATCAGTGCCCCTGCTGTGAACAAACCGAGTGGTAAGCCGGCTCACTGAACTTTAGGATTTTCTGTCTTGGTGTTTTTCCTTCTTTTGGGGGCTGTGTGGGGGGTGTTTACTTACATACTGAGGCACTATTTGGGAGGGACAAATGGAAACCCATAAAGATAACTTGATGCTATTCACTGAAACAAGACACAGAATCTCTTGGTACTGGGCATCCCTATGGGGATACTTAACATCTAGATGTGCATGTGAGCATATTAAAATGGGCTGTAATTGAGTTTCATTATGTGGGAGATTCACTATGAAATGCATGGAAACTATGTTTTATAGGGCTTTTAGGGCTTCTGTGTACATTCCTTTTAAGAAAGCACCTGCTAATTAACACAGCTTAGGGTCTGCTACTCATCAGCTAGCAGGTCACGATGTTGTCAGTGGCGAGGGTTATTACGATGAAAGGGCCTTCTGTGAGTTCTATTTCAAATCCAATTGTGAACATTAGAACCGAGGCATCACTTCGCCTTAGCGACTACAGTTTAGAGGGGCACACGGTCACCGGGGAGTCTGTTGAGGGCCTTGCACAGTTACCAACAGAAGCCATTCCTACATGCTATAGGCAACCCTTGCACGTACTTCCTTCAATAATGTTAAAAAACAAAAACCAAAAAACACAAAAAAACAGAACACCCTTAAAACCAAGTGCATGGCTTCATTTTCATTTTGTTTTGGAGACAGAGTCTCACGTGTAGTTCTGTTTGGAAGCTTTGCACACAGCAAGAGAAGACTGTGTATGCACTCTCAGCAAGGGTATAAACTCTGCTCTGATTTTTTTATTGGACACCTTAACCTTTACAGTTCCCACCAGCTGTGGTTCTCATAACAACGACGACAACAAATTGGATAAAATCAGAAAGAATAAAGGCAGGAAATAAGAAAAAAAGGGGGGAGGAACCAAAATGAATTTTACTGTTTTGCCTTTAATTCAATTCACAAATCCCAGATTCTTTTATGCAAAACACTAGCTTTGTGCTGTGTGGGTGAGCTTCTGTGTTGCTAGAATGTGGGGAGGAATTCTCCCAGAGGTGCCCACAGGCAAAGCCTGAAGCGTGTGCTGAGTCCCGGCACTCACCTGGGGAGCAGCTGGCCCATGTGGGCTGTGTGTGCACGTGGGTCCTCTGTTCTCTATGAACATACTGACCTGCTGGGAAGGCGTGACTGAGAGCTGCCGGGCAAGAGTGGGGAATCCATTCTGAGACTGACGTGATCCTCCTAAGAGAGAAATTCATTTGAAAAGTCATTCTCAACAGCACATACACGGGCTGGTTACAGACTCAGGGACCACAAACCTTATTGGTGTACACCTGACAGTCTAATTAGAAGAAAAACTTGACAGCCGTTATCAATGAATGGTGCAGGCCTATGTCTAGGACACGCGTTTCAGAACTTGAGACAATACTTATTCACTGTTACAACGGTTAATACAAAGAGGTAATAGAAGAGAAGCAACACCCAATCCAGGCAAGGTGAACACTGGGGCTGGGCCACTGTGCAGTGTGCATCCTTTGTCTAAGAACCTGAGGTTTAAATGTTTCGGCGTAGACTCAGTCACTTTAGCATTTTAAATTATGAAGACTCAATGACTGAAGAGTCTGGAACTATTTCGAAATTAAAAAAAAATCTGAACAATTCTACTCCCAAGCATTTCAGATATGGGAGATTTAACCTCTAATACTAATGAATATCTTGCTTTCTGAACACATTTTGAAGAAATATACTTGTATTTACACATATGTTTTATACTCATGTGTGTTTTATTTCTTGAATTTACCTTCCAGCAATATAGTGTGAGCAATTTTTCGTAGCAACAAATCATTTTTGTCAAAGCATTAGGGGTTGGGGAGACGGCCCAGTGGGCAGAGAGCTCACTGTGGAAGCAGGAGGAACTGAGTCCAGTCATCCAACACCATGGGAAAGCCAGACATGGCACTGTGTGTCAGTACCCCAGCAGTAGGGAGCGGAGGCCGGCAGGCCAGGCAGGCCAGGCAGCTGGGGAGCTCCAGCTTCTCTTAGACACCTATTGTCAAGATTTAAAAAAAAATAAAGGTAGTGATTGAGGAAGACACCAGAACTTAATCTCTGGCCTTCACACATTCCCACGCCTCACTGCACACTTGTACCCCACAAGCTTTTAAAACACCTGGTTAAATCTTATCAGTTTTTAAATCTTGCATATCTTGTTAAGTCTTATCGGCGCATTATTTTCTTTTCTGTTGTTAGCAATAGGAAAACTAAAATCTTACAGCTGCATTTCCTATGAATATTGCCTTAGGATATGTTCCCAGAGGTGGAATCCCTGCTTAATTAATCCCAGGAGTGCGCTATGTTAGTGCCCATCACAATTTGGCCACCTTTTCACTAGCACTGGATTTTATTTAAGGATGAATTGTGCTAGACTAAATAACCAGGGTCACAAGGATGAACAACTGGCAAAGACCATTTCTCGTCGTCTTGAGTGGCTTTCGTAAAACCTTTCGGGAAACTTCTGGCTTCTTCTCTGTCCTTTGGGTTCAGATTTTTTTTTTTTTTTTTTTTTACCGTAACTTCTGCCAACCCAGTTTCAGAGGTCTGTGACCTCCTTTGATGTCTCTCAGAAAGTGTGCTGAGGGGTGGGGTTAACTTACTTTGCTCTGGCTTTTACCTGGGGGGGGGAACCTCATATTTATGATTTTATCTTTCCTTTAGACCTGACGCTTTGATTTAGCGGTGGTGCTTGCCTTGCTGTATTGCAACAGCATGTTGAATATTCTGGATAAAAATAGTCTCCCGCTTGCCCTTTCTCAACCCTTCTGCACTTAGGACACCATGCCATCCCCCCTCACAGGCTTTGCCACCACCTGTGCATTTTGTTTTGGTCCCCTCAGGCCTGAGAGCCAGTTTCTCTCTCCAAGGCTTGCCTGGACTGGGGTTTGACTCCTAGTGGGCTCTCAGTAAGCAAATCTGGATGAAGCCAGTGTAGGTGAGCTGGGAGCCATGGCTAGCCAGTCTTTAAGGAAGGGAATATTCCAGAGAAGAAACCCAGAGACTAAAAAGAGGATCAACCAAGACAGAGCTTTTCTGGGATAAAGTATTAGTTGATGTTGTTTCTACTGAGTGTGCCTGTAAAATGGGTGTTACTAAGCAGGTGAACGCACCAAAATATGGTCTGGACAAGAGCGTGAGTGGGCGAGTGACAGAGTGGGTTACTTCAGCCCCACGCAGTGCTGGCCTGTGCCAGTCTGGACCACTAACTGGTGTTTATTCTGGTGAAAGCACTCAGAGACCCAAGACGCAGCCCGGGTCCCTCTTACACCCAATTCGGAAGGAGTCATCATTGCAAGCTTGTTTTGGAGATTAGGAAACTGAGGCACACAGAAGTGAGTCTGGGGAAGTCATGTCAGAACTTGGGATGGAGGTAGGATTCCCAGTGCAGCTGGCTCTGGAGTCTAGGTACTTAGAAAAAATATTGTGGCTTGTGGTTCTGGGATGCCGTGGTCTGTACTGTTCATGTGGGTGTGTGCTTTCATCTTGTTAGATCTTCCCTAAGGAAGAGGAAATATTCTGCTTTTCTTTGTTTTGTTTTGATTTCATATCTTTCCCAGGAACCCAATAATCACTAAGGATCCCAAAGCTGCAACTTTTTGAGCCGCTTTCACACGATGCCACAAGTGGAAAATCCCAGCCACAAAACTTTGCTTCATGCACAAGATTACTCAAAACATTTTATCAGATAGTGTTTAGGCAATTTAGGTGAAACAAAAGGTCCTCATGTGTATGCTTACATCTTGCCCTCAAGTTGTCTCTTTAGGTTCACTCAAACATCCCAAGATGTGAAGGAAAAAAGCTCACAATCTAAGACACTTTTGTCCCAACTCAGATGAATGACACTCAAAGACTCAGAGTGTCAGCGAATAGCCCTGCGTGAGGCCTGCCAGCCTGCGTCAAATGCACTTAGCTCCGAGCGCGTGTGCCACTGGTCCTTCCATCCAATGTCCCGAGGCCAGAATTCCTCTACCTTTGGAGGTCCTGAGGCTGCAGGCTCCGGCAAGCCAGCCCTCCCATGGAGGCCAGGCAAAGCTCTTCCTTAATCTGAATCTACAGGGGCCGCCGTGAAGTGCCACCTGGTTTGAATGTTCTGACCATATTGGACATTCTGTCTATCTTGTCAACCTAAAAATGGTAGGTAGAGACAGTTTACTACTTTCCATCTGCCGAGTGGGCAAGCCGTCACTGAGGAAGTTGGGGGACTGTCCCCGAGAAGGTTAGAATGAGGGCAGGCTTAGGAGTGGAGGCCAGTGGTAGCTTCACATGAGCGGCTTCGCTATCTTCTCTCTGCTTAGCTGTCCTGGTTATGAAATGGGCATGAGGACAATTACAGAGGCATTTCTATTTACTTTTGGTTAAACTTTTCCATGAACTGTTGGAATTTTAAATATAATTAACTTACTGGCAGTGCTGTGGATTGGACCTAGGGCCGCCCACATTCCAGGCAAGCAGCTGTGCCCCCGAGCTACACCCCCAGCCCCAAACCCTGTAACTTAAAGGTAGGCTACTTAAATGCTAACAGCACGTGCCTTGCCGGTCTTTATACATTTCCTTTGTAAATGTAACTTCAGGCGTCATCTAGACGGAAAGAATATTTTGCGGGTCACTGATATTTTTAAGTAGCTGATATGTAGTTCATTTGCTTCTGCACAGCTTAGAAGCCCGTTCAGCGAGTGCCTTCTCTCTTCCCACAGCTTCCTCTTTCTCAGGTCTTTCAGGCAGATGCTCCTCTGAAGGGCTGTTTTATGGGTGCCCCCTCTTCCTCAGTCACAGTGCACATCCTTCTGTGTCTAATCAAGATACAGACTGGAACTCAGGTCTGTGTCTGTCGAGCTGCATTTTCACTTCTGGGGGGTGGGGCGGGGTCTCTGAAGGCCTTTGCAGTCCTGCTGTACTCATCAGTGTTGCAGTGAGTAACAGCTTGCTCCTGCCATTTTGCAGAAGTTCAAGGGCACGTGCCTGCTGGCCACATGTGACTCAGATATCCATGTCACTTCCCATCCACCCCTCACCAGCTGATAGCAATGGGCGGCCCCATCAGAAAGGCCTGACTGCTTCGTTATGTACTCCTCGCCCCAAGTGCGTGCGTGTGTGTTTGCATGTGTGTATGTGTGTGTTTGCATGTGTGTGTGTGTGTGTGTGTGTGTAGTGGCATGCGTGCTCACTTTTCATGCGTGTGTGCATGTCATTTGGTGATATCAAGTGACTTTCTCCATTGTAGTCTGTCTCATCTTTTGAGACCAGGCCTTTCCTTTAGCCTGGAGTTTGCTATTTTGGCTAGACTGGCTCTCCAGCAAGCTCACAGGATACACCTCTGCCTCCTCAGTGCTGGGGCACTGAGCATCTCTTAAGTGCATTAAGCTGGTTTTTATTGAAGAGGAGAAGGTAAATTTATTATTATTATTACTATTACTATTATTATTATTATTATTATTATTATGTGTTTTAAACTGTCTCAAAATATGAGCGGAGTTGGGCATCCATTCTCTTGGCTTAAGGTAATTATTGATTTTACTTCTATTCTCTTAACAATTAGTTTTTGAGGGCACGCTGTGTGTGTGGCCAGGAGATACCAAGGTAGGTGAAGGGCATTTGGCTACTAGAGGGCAGATGTGTGAATTGGAGAACCATGTGCTAAATACCATGGAAGACTAAAGAGCCATAGAGATGCTAAACGGCTGACGTCCACCTTAGTTTAATAACTGAGGGGTGGGGGGCTCAGGCATGAGATGGAGCTACCGAGAGAGAGGGTATGACATCATAAAGTTCTGTTGGAAGAAGCAGGCAGAGTGGCGCACACCCATATTCTTCCTCAAAAGGCTGAGGCAGCAGGATCACAAGCCTGAGACCAACCCAACGTGGCCCACCATGAGAGGGGATGCTGTCTGAAATGCAACAGTCAAGTAATGTCTGTTTGAGGATCTTTATCTGGTAGTGAAGGGAAGTGGGTGAGGAGGGCTGTCAGATGAGCTGGGCACAGACACTGGAGCAGATCATGGTAGATACTGGGGCACAGGTAGGAATTTGGGTGTTGTCGGGAACGTCAGGTAGACTTAGGCTGTCACACTTGACCCTCGCTGACCATGCCTGTCCCCCTGGGTGACACTGGGGAGGGGCATCCCAATGAATCAGCATCTTTTGATTTTTGCCTCAAAACACTGTGAAGGGGTAGCACAGGGTGAAGGCCCTATGCTTTACCAAGCCCGACCTCAGCATGAGAGAAATGATAAGAGCTTGTCTGAAACGGCCACAGAGGTGTTTGTTTTAACTAAAGCACATTGTGTTTGTCCTAGCAGCAAAAATCCCACTTAACAAAAGCATTCTCATCAGTTTCCATTTTTGACAGATGGTTCAGGGATTTCTGGGAAGGGACTCCCGGGGTAAATTCCAAGTTCCAAATTTAATTCTGTGCTAAACTCCATCCCAGGCTTTACAGGTGATGAGAGAAAGATGGGCCAGACCGGGAGACATAAAAATAAAGTCAGTTGGGAGCAGTTGTCGGTCCACCCTGAGTCTCATCAGCTGATGACTATCAAATGAATGTGAGAGCAGTAGTGAGGAAGGCCCAGCCACCTGGGGCACAGGATAAAAAGAGACCTAGCGAGTGTAGCTGCCAAATCTCACTGGGGGCTCTCTGCCTGGTGCCCTGGTGGACTAGCATCTTGAGGTCTGGAGATTGCTGTAGGTGGAGTCTTAGATATTTTTCTGTAGCTGCAAGTGGGGTCACGGTCACCTTTAGAGATAGGATTCAGAGGTTTCCTCAGTGCCACTCCAACAGACATGGGGTAGGCCGAGACCTCTGCCCCTGTATGGACGAGGGGCAGGCCGAGACCTTCGCCTCTGTACGGACGAGGGGCAGGCTGAGACCTCCACCCCTGTATGGACAAGGAGGAGGCCAAAAGCGCAGCGAACACTACCAGCTCGCTGTACTACAGAGCTGAACAAAGTTTCCGGTAAGTCCCGCAGTTCATAGCGACAGTGGGATATTGTTCCCAGGCTGGACCACGGCTCCCATTCCGAGTGGCTCTAAGTGCAGAGGTGCTTCCTTGTTACAAAAGAAAGAGAAGAAAGAGACAATACAGTTTTGATCAGACCCATCCCCAAGGCTAAACTGTCCTAGGTGATCATTTGTGGCCAGAGAAGAGTGGCGCTAATGTGTACGTGCATGGGAGCAGACGTGGCTAGGATACAGCTTTCAGTAAATGTGCCCCTAGGGGAAGCGGTGATGGATCAGGTTTCCAAGGACCTATGCGCACCTGGACAGAAAGTGAGTAGCTGTCAGATGAGCTAACGTCCCAGCAGCTTTGCCTTCTGGTCCAGGGAGGAAGACAAGGGTTCTTTCTGAGAAATGACTCCATAAGTGAATTCCAAATGCAGACAGAACTGCTCGAGGCAGACTCAGCAGGGCTGTGGGTATCGGCTACAACACAGAGAGAAGAGGCAAGAGAAGTTGCCTCTGGTTGTCTACAGGGGGCTGGTTCCCGAGTCTTTAGCTGGCACCAAATTTGAAGGATGATCGACCTATGATACAAAATGGTATGGTATTGTATGTACAGCCCTCTGTATCCTTTACATCATTTCTACATAACGTATAATATCTATACAATATAAATGCTATATGTATGTTGTGATACCATGCTGTCTACAGAATAGTGACAAGCCAAAACATCTGTGCAGGATCAGCAGAGACATAATTTTTTTTTGATATTTCCCACCTGTAGTTGTCAGAGCACATAAAACTGGAATGTATGGTTATGAAAAGTCAATTGTGCTGGGCATGGTGGCATACCTTTAATCCCAGCACTCAGGAGGCAGAGGCAGGCAGATCACTGTGAGTTCAAGGCCAGCCTGGTCTACAAAGTGAGTCTAGGACAGCCAGGGCAACACAGAGAAGCCCTGTCTCAAAAAACCAGAAATTGCTTATAAAGCAAGAATCATAAACCTTGACATATATCTGTAGAAACTGAGGCACATACTTCAGGATTCAGAGGTTTAGGTGTGTGGTTCTCCTATACCAATGCAGAATGCCTGTTCAGCCCTTAATCTCCATGTTAGAAGGTAGGCTTTCCTGGAGATACTTAGGTTCTGAGGTGTAAGACCCTTGTGTTTATCATTGGTACAGTTATTGGAAGCTGCCTAACTGGCTCTGGAGGGATGGCTCAGTGGTTAAGAGCACTGACTGCTCTACCAAAGGACATGGGTTCAATTCCCAGCACCCACATGGCAGCTCACAACTGTCTGAGACTCCAAGTTTGGATGCTCACACATACATGCAGGCAAAACACCAATGCACATAAAAGAAAAACTAAAAAAGAAGCTGCCTAACTTTCTTTTGGCCAAGTACAGACACAGCAAGAAGCCAGGCACTGGCAAGCCAGGAAGCAAGCTACCACCAGACAGTGGCTCTGGAGGGACCTGGACCGTGACTTCCAGCCTCCAGAACTGTGGGAAACATGGTTCTATTGTTTAAGACACTCTGTCCATGGTAACTTGTTATAGCAGTCACAACAAACTAAGACACTTTGCCAGATCAGTCCACAATGATGGTGTGAACAGAGCTGAATAATAAAAAAAAATCTCAGCAAAGATTTGAGCCAGTGTTTGTCTGAATGCTGCCAGAAGCCGGGGAAGAACAAGCAACGGCCTTGTCCTCAGCCTACATCTGCGTCCTCCGTTGGGTGCTTGGCTCACTTCACCACCAGAGAGGGGGAGTCACTGGCCTTGAACATGTGTTTTCTGTAGAGACACTGAACCTCTTGACACTCAGATTGGCTCCTCTTGGCTGAGGTCAGTAGCAGGGCTGCTCAGGCATCGCTACCAAGACCATAGCCACAAAGTCGGCACATTCCAGAGCCGTAATTGCACCCCCAGGGGTTGATGTGGCTTCTATAATTCTAGAACTTGACTGGAAATCCTGAGTCAGCCACTCCTAAATGCTTTTTTTTTTTTTTTTGCCTCCATCTCTATCTGCTGGCCTCTTGACTTCTCTCTGTTCTTGGCATGGGTGAGTGGCCGTGCAGTCTTAGAAGCTGTACCTTCGAGCACAACCTGTTGGACTAGGGACCACCTCAGCAGGAAGTTCTAGAAACAAAGCAGGCATCTGTCTCCTTGATGCTACATTTGGGGGCTTTTATGGCATTGCTTACATGTCTCCCAGGGGTTTTGCAATTTTCAAATTCTTCCTAAGGACCTTGGGTTTAACCCTAACACTGAATTATGTTTCTTGGGCAGTAGCAAATCAACAGAAGACTTTGGATTTGAACACTGCTCTCTTGGATTCTTAGACTTCTTCCTACATCAATGCCAAACTGATAAAATAACCTGAGGAATGAAAACAGTAGTTTATGAATGTATCTTTAAGATATTTTATTTTATGGGTATGCAGCAGTGTCTGAGTTCTCCTAGCAGTGGCGAGGGGGTGTTGAATCCTTTCATAAGCACAGACCACCACATGGGTGCTGGGCCGTGCAAGCAGGATTCTGTAAGAACAGCAAGTACTCTTAAATGCCGAGTCCCTGTGAACATTTTAAAAGAAGAGGTGTTGAAGCTTTTTGATTGATTTATAATGGGGTTACATCCTGAGAAACTGAATGTAAATTGGAGCTGCTACTGGACAGTGCACGTAGTCCACTGACCCTACCGGACACCACTGCCTGGAACACAGTGTATTGTTGGGTATCTGATGTGTGATGACCCGGCTGACCGAGGAACCTTGCTGCAGCCGCCCAACGCTGGTTAGTACAATACTGCAAGTCAGCAGCCCAGGAAAAGATCCAAATTCACAACTTGAAACTGCAGGCTGAGTTGCCGTGAATCCGGGTCAGTCTACAGTTAAACCGTCAGTGCCCAGGCCATAATGCTGAGCTGATTCAGGCTTCCTTCAACCAACCCCCAGGGGATATTACCCACACTGGTGCCTGAAAATAAGCCAGCTTTTTATTTTTTTATTTTTAAAAAAGATTTATTTATTATTACGTATACAGTGTCCTGTCTGTATGTATACCTGTACACCAGAAGACGGCATTAGATCACATTATAGATGGTTGTGAACCACCATGTGGTTGCTGGGAATTGAACTCAGGACCTTTGGAAAAACAGGTGGTGCTCTTAACCACTGAGCCATCTCTCCAGCCCAAGCCAGCTTTTTAAAAAGGTATCATGTAAAAGTCTTACTTTTTAGTCCCTGAAAAGGCAGTCAGAAAGCCTCTGAGAAATCTGATAACAATTTGTGCTAAAACCAATACGAATGAAATGCATTTAACAGCAAAGTACACATGCAAGCTTCATGGGAACCCACTGGCAAGTCTGCTCAAAGTGGGTGGGGGAAATCTGGTCTCACCAACAGCAGCATGTCCCTCCTCACTAGTCTATAAAAGAACATCTAGAAGGTCTCAGGATTTCTCCCAGGGAGGAGGGAAAATCTATGATTCTGCCCTGTAATTGCACTCAGCAGTGACAGGATACATAATGAAACTTCTTTGATTGAAAACAAAATCTCATGTGAACCTGCTACAACTTCAGTTTCCCTCAATCTTAAGCACTTTTCTGCGTTAGTTTCTGAGATGACTCACAGAGACAAGGGAAGGTGACAGTGTTTGCTCTTGTGGGCGTGAGGGGAATCACACAGCACCTCTCACTTTGTGGAGCACTATCCTCAAACTGAGATTGTTTCAGCCTGCTGGTCGAATTCTATGCCTATTTCCCCCAAGGTGATGCTTTTTAACAATTTGGTAAGGTCGTATGCCCCAGCGTATAGAAACTAGGCTTGCAGAAGAGTGTGTAACCATGACAGGGGTGCAGTGGAGAAGATTTCCTTTAGTGTGGGATTCACACATTGTTGTTCGAGGAAAACCTGAACTCTTTTCCTTGCTTGGCCACAGGCTGCAGAAAGGGATAGAAAGCAGCTGGGGTGCGATTTTGTTAACATCACTCACTCTCTGTTACAAGCCTGGCTGCCCATGGAAATCAGTTGAGGAGCCTTGAAACTACTGATACCTGGATCTCATCCCCCGGGAGTTTGGGTATAATGGGCCTGAGTGAGGCTTTCAGCCTCCCCAGATGGTTATACCATGCAGCCACTACTGCAACATGTCCTTTGGGAATCACTGACCCCTGGAGTCACAGCTATTAAGCCAGTCAATTACCCAACTAAATAAGGAACAGGCTAGATCAAGCGTGTCTAGAGGGATTGCCAAATGCTACCTCCTGGGGGGAATATTTAAGCCCATTTCTCAGAAAACTTTGTGCCTGGAACTTCTGGAAGGCCTGTGCTTGCTGAGTGTGTGTCCCACTTTTCTCAGGAACTGTGGGCATTAGGAGCGTAAACAGGGTTACTTTCATTCATTTGACAAATATTTAAACATCTGCTTTGCTCAGCTGTCATCTGCTAGAGATAGAAAACACACATGAGTGTCCTAAGTGAGGAGTGGGGAAGGGAGGAGACCAGGCAGCACCAAGTAGGGTTGCCATGTGCCAGACAGGGTGGCGGGGGGTCTGGCGCTGAGCCCTGCGGTGTTTCAGAGGACAGACCTGTGAGTGTCCTAGACCCACTTTGGGAGTATTTGGGTGGTCTCAGGGGTGAGAGGAGATAGAGGAGAATTGGGAGCAAAGGGGAGGAGGAGGAAGGAGAGGAGTGGGAAGAGGAGGAAGGGGAGGAGTGGGAGGAGGTACAGGTGGAGGGGAGGGGAGGAGGAGGAATGGGAGGAGTGGGAGGAGGAGGAAGGGGAGGAGTGGGAGGAGGAGAAGGGGAGGAGTGGGAGGAGGTACAGGTGGAGGGGAGGGGAAGAGGAGGAATGAGAGGAGTGGGAGGAGGAGTAAGGGGAAGAGTGGGAGGAGGAGGAATGGGAGGAGTGGGAGGAAGAGGAAGGGGAGGAGTGGGAGGAGGAGGAAGGGGAGGAGTGGGAGGAGGTACAGGAGGAGGGGAGGGGAGTAGGAGGGGAGGCGGAGTGTATTCTAAGAGGAAAGTGCAAGGGTAAAACAAAAGCTGGATGCCAAGGAAGCTCAGAAGGACACTTAATAGGCAAGGGGTCCCCTCAAGGACAAGGAGAGGGATTTGCGCAAAAAAGGAAGTGCCAGAGCTAGGGGAAGGCTCAGTGGGTAAACATTTGCCATGCCAGTGCCAGGATCTGAGTGGACATTCCCCAGAAGCCCCAGAAAGAACTCATAAAATCTCAGCGATGCAGTAGTGCAGTTCTGCAATCCCAGTGCCCTACAGCAAGACAGGAGACAGAGCTGGGAAACCTGGGGAAGTGCAAGGGCCATCTAGCATGGAGTGTGCAGCTATGAGCAACAAGAGAGCCTTTCACAAGCCAGGTGAAGAAGAGGCTGACATCCAAGTTTGTATGCAGAAGTGGGGATAGGGAGATGAAGACAGGGGGAAGAAAGGAGAGGTTGAGGGGAGAGGGGGAGAGAAGAGGAATGGGATGGAGGAGAGAGGAGAAAGAGATAAACACAATTTTAAAAGGAAAGGTAAAACGCAGAGTCAGCAGGTCTAGAGTGCTGGCTCGCGTGGTCTGAGCTCTTGGAAGGCTGCAGGAGTTCAGGGTGGCAGGCTTCAGCTCTGGAGGCTGAGACGAAATGGAGGGCTTTGTTTCACTTCAACAGGAGGGAAAGAGGCCCATGTAGGCCCATAGTTGCAGCAGCCTCTCTCAGCTTTGCACTAGCAAGGTAGGTGGATGGTCTGGCTTCTCCTGGTGCCAGACAAGCTTTCATCTTTTCACCACTCACTTTCACTAGCTTCCAACACTTCGTCTGCTCTTAAATGCACTCCTAAGAAGCCAAAGAAACATCATCTCGATGTTGCTAGCAATGGCAGAGAAACCTCAAAGACAGAAAGCAAAACTAACTTTGGAGCTTGGATGGTTGGGTGGAAAGTTCCAAAATAACTTCACAGTGCTGGGCCATTGACTCTTTGGGAAAAATGGCAATGACTATTTATTTTATTTTCTAAATATAAGGAAAAAAGTGAAGCCGGGTGTGGTGGCTTACACCTTTAATCCCAGCACTTGGTAGGCAGAGGCAGGCAGATCGCTGTTAGTTTGAGGCCAGTCTGGTCTTCAAAGTGAGTTCAAGACAGCCAGGGCTACACAGAGAAACCCTGTCTAGGAGGAGGGGAGAGGGGAGAAAGAAAAAAGTGAAAGGATCAGCCACATTTGGGCATGAATAGGAAGTATTTTTTTTGCCTTTAAATGCTTATCAATATATTGTGAGGATTTTAACTGTAAGAAAGTGCTTGAGTGGCAAAAGGGAGTAGAGAGAGGCTGGTTTCTCTGTAGCTGGGGTCTTTCTCTACCTATGTCTGGTTATTGATTGCCCTACATTGATATCAAGTGTTAAAAGATACAATAAAATAAAAAGATAGAACCCTCTCTCCTGGCCAGGTGTGCCATGTCTCATTGGTGAAAGGGTGAGTCATGTGACTTATTCTGATTGGCCCTGGGGATTGTCACATTTCTTATGTAAAATTTGCATGTTGATAATTTCTCACTTCCACTTCCTTGTGTTGTGCTGTCCGTTCCTAACTTTCTTGTGACACGCTTTTGGCTGGATTTGAAAGAATCTCCTGTAAATGAGGAAGAAAAAGAAACCCTGTTAGGAAAGTGGCGTTTCACCACACAGCGAATCGTAGAAACCCAGCTATGTAAAGGAGCAATGTATTGAAAGGTCTTAGGTCTTTTCTCCTCTGGGAAGGGTGTAGTTTTAATGTGTTGGTTTCAAATATTGGGCAACACTGTCCAATAACTACTCCTTGAGCTGGGCTAGTGGGCCAGTATGCTAGCTGATTGCTTTTCCCCAGGTCTGGGGATTCTCATCACAGTGTCCAGTTTTTTCATGGGTGTTAGGGATGGAACTTAAGTCCTTTTGCTCATGTGACAAGCGCTTTACCAATTGAGCCTCCTTAGTCCCCAATTAGCTACTTTTTTTCTCATCAAATTCTATGTCCAGCTTTGGATAAACAGTCGCTATTCTCCTATTTAGAGTGCACCTGAAATCATAGCAGCTGCCTGGCAAGTCTTGGGGTGACCAAATATTAACTACAGCAAAGCGCTTACTATGTGACATTTTTCACAGCGGCACCCCGTCTATGTTGTTGCTTACTCTAGGGTAGGCATTGTTGTCCCTGGAATGGGATGAGGGGCTGGTTAAGACTGAGGGGGCGTATTGAGTAGTGCAGGCCCTCTCTTCAGGCGTCTCCAAAAAAACTTCAAACAGTTAGCTGAAGGACTCCTCACCCAGGGGCATTTAGTGCTTGACTGCTTTGTGGACATCACAAAACAAACCAGATGCCAACACAACAGTTTAGATGACTTTAGACTTATTCCAAGCCTGGAAAGTCCCCTTAGGAAAGTGTCAATTGGATTTCTCTGAAACGGCCTTTGAGTGTGGAAACTGCTGGGCAGAAAACATTTGTCCATTTTTGTGTTCCAAGCAAGCACTTGTGCCAGGAGTCAGCCTCGTTTCTGAAGACCTTGGAAAAGTACCAGAGTGATTTCCTCCTGGAGTTTCTCATCAAGATAAGATCTCCAGTGTGACAGAACTTGCACAGCATTTCCACATAAGAAATATCTCTATATCTGTACATATCCATGGAAAAATACATGTTAACATAGTTCTTCCCTGTTCATAGCACTGGGTCAAAATGTCAACACATTAGACTTTCCTGCCTGATAGAAACAACTTCTTTTTAGGAACTATAAACAGACACTCTCATTCTACTTAAAAGTGGGGACTGGTCTCCAGGAAGATCAAGCCATGATGGGAAACTCAAAACGTTCAGCCTGCTCTACGTCTTTGGCAAGGAGAGACTGATTGATTGATTTTCTTCAAGTGATGAGGATTTTATGAATACTCATGAACTAGGAGTTAGGAGAGTCTGTGGCTGATGACTGTGCCAGGGGCAGCCTGCTTGGCATGGTCTCGAGATGCCCCTTCACACACAGGTTGCTCGCCCTCTGTGTCTCATCACCAGGTGGCATCTGCGTCCTTGCCATTGCCATCATCGGAGGAGAAATCACTGCGCAGCTTTCCTGTGTTCTGAAGCTATCCTAGCAAACTATTGAAGGGGGGAAGGGACCTTGAGTCAGGGCAGAGGCGGGTGACATCCTAGCCTGGGAAATGGGGATTTGCAGCATAAGACCTCTGCTTTATGGAGTCTTTAGTAACACTTGCCAGTATCAGAATTAAACTGAATTGTAGAGTGCCCAGCTGGTGCCAGGAAAGTGCTTGCAGGGGAACAGATATATCCATACACCTGGTCATGGATCCGTGCTGAACATGGATACGCAGACGTGCAAGGGCTTAAAAAGACAAACAACTCTATTTTACAGATGCATTTAGCTTTATAAAGATAACGCAGAGCCAACCCTGCAAGTAGCAATTTAAGTATTTAAGGCATGGTAAGGATAAAATTTCCATGCTAGCATTATTATAGGTGACACATTTCTTTGGAAAATTTAAACACAATTAAAAGTATAAGCTCCTTCTGCTCTTCACAAACACTCCCAATGAAGTTCAGCTATTCACTGTGAAAACAGTGAAATCATAGCCAAACCCAGAAGAAGACATGAATTCCCCTTAGGTCATCGTTTAACCTACCATAAGTGCATGAGATTAACTTCTGAGTTGGGAGCCAGTGACATTGTCTCAGAGATTTCACATCCATTTAAGATGCCAGGGAATATGTGGTTAGCCTGACGCCAGATGGCTTCCACCCAACAGGGACTTAGTTTGAAGAGACTTCATGGAAATTACATTACAACCCCACGCTGTTAGCATTTGGTTGAATAGGTAGATCTTTGTCGGTCAGCGTCTGGCAGGTAGCGTGGGTTCCACCTCAGGCAGGTCAATCCAGGCACTGCTTGCTTCTGGACAAAGGCCTCAAGGTCCCATTTCTCCCTCAGGGGCAGCTGGAAGTGGTCAGGGTGAGGCCTGGGGCCAGCACCAGGCTGGACTCCCAGCCTTCCCAGGGGAAATGTTACAGTTTAGCTCTTTTAGAATGAGACTGCTAGTATCAGATGGAAGTGGAGACAAGCCTGTGGTGATACCAAAGTGTTATAACCCTTTGTCTGGCTGCACAGCAGAGGAAGTAGGTGGATGTTTGAAACCAGTATGCAGCAGGTTGTGTGAGACTCAGGCCTGGTCAGGTGCTTCACTGATGGTCAGCACCAAGCTGGAGGTGATGGAGTGGGTTTCCTGGATGCCACGGCAGTTCCACCATTGCTGCCTGGCCACCGGGTGTATCGCAGTGGTTCTTCTCAAGGATAAATGGAGTCTCAGATGGTCATGGTGGAGGAATGGCAAGCACCGAGAGAGCCACCTAGTCAGCCAACTTTTATTTATAAACTTTGGGGAGTGGGGAGGGGCTTGAGGGTGACTGTGTCTGATTCACTGGGGCTAGAGGTGTCAGGATACTTAATCTACATACAGAACTTCACATGCAGTAACACAGGCTCCTGTCACAAGAAGGGAAACACGGTACTTAATTATCCTATGGGTGGGGGAAGAACTTTCAGGTATAATTAAAGTTCATTTTCCACAGGCTAAGATCTCCTTAGCATGAGGGGAGGAGGGAGGAGGGTAATGCCAAGGTATTAGCTAAGCTGGTTTTCTTATCAGGAAAGGGTTGGGTCTGTAATCCTCCCTCAGGGCTGTATAACACTCCTTCCAAGATCTGGGGTGACCAGACCATGTGGAGTGAGAACCCTGTTGAGAAAAGGGAGTCCACCATCATAGAACGATTGCAAATGGCTATCCAGAGATGTCAGACTTCAGCCTTATCCAGCAGAGTCCCACAGATCTTTTTTTTTTTTTTAATTTCCTGACCACATTGAGGTATTATTGGCAAATAAAAGCTGCATCTTTTTTTTTTTCAAGACAGGGTCTCTCTGTGTAGCCTTGGCTGTTCTGGACTCACTTTGTAGACCAGGCTGGCCTTGAACTCACAGCAGTCCACCTGCCTCCGCCTCCCGAGTGCTGGGATTAAAGGCGTGCGCCACCACGCCCGGCTTAAAAGCTGCATCTTTTAAAGGTAGATATTGTGATGACATGATACATTTATTTATTGTAAAATGAGCCCAGAAATCAAGCCACGGGGCACATCACCTTATATGAACTATCATTTTTTTTTTTTTGTCTGTGAGCAGAACATTTATAAGCAGCAAGTGTACAAAGCAATGCCACTTGTGATTTAAATATGGACCATCACCCATAGCCTCATGTTTTAAGGCTGCAGTTTGGGAGACTGTTATTCTAATGATCATTTTTTAAATATTTGGCTGTGTGCATGCGTGCATGTGTGTTACATATGTGTGTACATGTATGAGAGCGAGTGTATTCACCCAGGAATGCATGTTTAGATGTCAGAGGTGGATGTTGGGTATTTTCCTCTATCGCCCACTGCTTTAGTTTTTCAGACACGATCTCTCACTGAACTTAGAACTCACCTTTTTGGGCAGACCAGTTGACTAATGCTTTGTCTTTATCAGTCTTCATTCCCCCAGCACTGGGGTGACAGTCACTTCTCCAAATCTGGCGTTCACATGAGTCCTGAGGCTTTGGACCCATGTACTCATGTATACTTGCCCATAAATACTTCACCCACTGAGCAATCTCCTCAGCCATTACAGTAGTAGTGTGAAGACAGAGCAGCCTTTGGAGTAACTGGCTGCTTGAAGTAGGTCACTAAAGGCTTGGCTTTGAACTTTACAACTGCACAAACGTATTCTTTCAATTTGTGTAGATCAAGGAAACTGCAGTTTAGTTTCCATAGCAAATAGCCCAACTTCACAAGGGAGCACACAGGTGTACTCCTGTTTCCGGGCCTGTTCTCTCTCCTCCTCCATCACGGCCATGCATTCCCTATCCTAATGAGAGGAACTCTCTCTGCTTCCATCATCCACACACAGTTCCTTAATTTGCCTTTATTGGGCAGTGAATAAGGAAAGTAAGCAATACAGTTGCCAAGTTGTGTATCAGACCATCGTAGGTGCACGTGTGTACCCTTTGACCCACAGCTCCCATTGTCTAGCCCTGCCCAGCTCCATGCAGTTACCATTCTGCTTTCTGTAAGCCATGCTTGTGCTCTCTGTGGGAGTTCTGCAGCGGCTTCTGTACAGACTCACATGGACAACCCAAAGCCTCCCCTAGGTAACAGATCTTTCATTTACTGCCCCATGCACTGAACCAAATAATTTCATCTGCTATGTCAGCCCACCCCCTCAGCGGTGTTTAAAGTGATAGTACCTTCATATGTGCATGTGTTGTATGTTTAAGAGTGTGAGTGTTATGCTTGTGGTGTATACTTTTTGTGTGTTGTGTTCATGTATATGTGGTATGTATATTTCTTGTATTTTAAAAATGTCTATTGTACGTTTTTAAAAAGCATTTATTCTGTGTATATTGCATACTCCAATGAGAGTCTTGTGTGTGCTTTAGGTATGTCTATTATATGTCTTTTGAATGTATGACTTATAGTGTTCTATGTGTTATATAAGTTTTTTGTATACATGAGTATGTTTAATGCATTGGAATTGTATGTGTAGTGTATATTCCATGTCTTATGAGTTGTATTCAATGTTTGAAGTATTGATCATCTGTGTTCTATACGTTGAGTGTGTAGTGTATGCTTGGTGACTGTGAATAGTGTATGTTACATGTATAGTGTGTGTTCTGTATGTTGTGTGTGGTATGTTTTGTGAGCGTATATAGTATGTGTTGCATACATTTTGTGCATTTGTATTTTTGCATGTTGGGTGTGGTGTATATTTCTTGAGTGTGTATAGTCTGTGTTGCATGTGTTTTGTATGTAGTGTGTGTTGTATGAGTGCCTGGTAATGCACATTTTGATTATATGCTTGTTAGATACTAGTTAGATGGAGAAAAGAATGTCATCCTGCCCATATGAGGCTCATAGCATATAGTTCCAGATGGCTGGTCAGTTTCTTGAAGATCTACTTTGTGTTTATTTGTCTGGCCTTCAGCATCACACAGAGGGAGGTAGCACTGGTGTGAAACAGATGTGGGGAATATATTGTGTGCAACTGCATACATCCCTGAGTTCAAGCTTGGACTTCCTCTCACTTTTTTCTACTTTAACTTTTTTACTCACTGTGTAATTCCTCCTTTCTCCAGTTGGCTGTCTATTGTTGAACAAAGTAGGGATCTTATCTGGTTTGTATCCAAATGTATTTCAAATGCAAGAATGCTGTTTGCTATGTGCACAACAAAGATGTTCAATGATGAATAAATATATCTTGTTTAAATATGAGAATAAATGAGTTCCAGAACGTCTAGCTCAAGTCAAGGGTTTTAGCCAAATGCTGGTGTTCTTAGAACTGTGGCCCGTCTTGCCCAACAACCTGTCAGGTTCTCCCTCCCCCCTCTTGATGTTTTCTTGCTCAGCACCCATCCAGTCTTGCAAGGACTGTGGCATTGGCTTTGGTGAGACATTACATCCTACTTGGTCCACAGTGATCAAGAGCCATATTTTTCTTCCACTGTGTGCATGACCTGGCACTCCTGGTGTCATTAGAAGCCTCAAGCTTCTGAGTAGTCCTAACCATGGGCCTTCCTAGGCCCAGGCCTCCAGTCTCCTCACGTCTCTCCAGGTCTCTCCTGGTTCTCTCAGCAGCTTTAATCCCCATCTGTGGCCTAGAAGCTTTGGCAGCCTCTCTGTTCCTCCTGAACGCAGCTCCCTCAACTGTGTGGCTGCAGTTGCAAGCCTGCTGTAGCCCGGCTCACTTGTCTTCTCTTCAACATGGATTCTCTCAGGCTCCTTTGGGAGAGGGGGAGTTACCGCTGGAGGTGGGGCTCTGCCCTGAGATTCGAGCTTCGCCTTCATTTTCTGTCTCTCCGTCTGTGAGTCCTTCCTGCCAGGCTTGGGAGGGACCTCTCTGGCAGACTGTGTGGGAGACAGGTCTCCTGACCCACTTTATGGTCTCCTTCTATGACAGCTGAAATGTAAACTGCAATTGGGATGCTTGGAAATGTACTCTTGGGCTAGGGAGATGGGGAAGTCTGTAAAGTGCCTTCCTTGCAAGCACGAGGGCCTGAGTTCAGATGCCCAGAATCCACCAGTAACCTCCTGGCATGGCAGAACATGACAGTAACCCAGCCTTGGTCACGGGGAGGGAGAGCTGTAAACAGAAAGATCCTCAAACCCGATTGATTAATCATATTAATTGAATCAATAAGCTTCAGATTCAGTGAGAGAGCCTGTTTCAACATATAAAGATGGAGAGTGATGAAGGAAAAACACCCAATAACAACCGCAGGCTCTGTATGCTCATGCAATAAGCAGACCCACTGCACAAAGTCTACACTTTGTCTTCCAGCAAAAACTCATATGTTTTAGCACCTCGTTTCAACCTATTTAGTACTTCACCTTAATGTATTCAATTTTAAATTTAAGATGTTTCTTATCATAGATACATTTTAGGTACACATGGTATCCTCTTTCTTACTGTATACACTGTAGCTCATGATACTGCTACTAAGACTATTGTTCTGTTGTGGACTTAAACTCTATGCCGTGCTCCTGAGATGAACAACTCCGTCTGTTCTGTTCAGTTTCAGGTGTACATGAAGCTGGTTTTAAAAGCAGTATATCATGTACTTCTAGAAGCAAACTGAGTTGACTTATAAATGCTCAGTTTGTCAAAACAAAATATTTCTAGACTCTCATACTTAAAGCATATTTGCGTAAATTAAAGCAAAACTTATAAAGAATATTCATAAAATTAACATTAATTGCACATTTTAAAAATAAGTTGGTAGATGAAAGGGCTAAGAGAAAGAGTTCTGGACAACATCAATATTATATCCTACAAATGAAAATACGACACAGTAGTTTAAAATGTCTGTCCCATGTGGGTCTTTCTTGGTTGACAGAAGGCAAATAATGAGACTTTGGGGGACTCTGTAGTGGGAGGTGGGGATATGAGAGAGAGGGCAGGAAGAGGAAGGAGTTAAAAAGGGGAAGACAGAAAAAAAATGGCCCCACTGGGGTGAGATCATCTGCTCATATGTCACTATGCCTTTTCCAAGCTGAGAAAAGTCTCCCTAGGGGCTCTAGGAGCTAGTGAGTGGAAGACGCCCGTGGAGGCTCTTCTTAGCTCCCACACACTCATCTAGAAGCCACAGATTGCTCACCACAGTGTTTCATCTCCATGCAGAGCGTGTGAGTGGGAAAATCACGTCTTCCTTCCTCATTTCTGCACTGGGAATTATTCTTAGCTAGGATTGGTTTGGGCACAAAAATGTCCTCTTTCTCCTTGGAATGGAGACTCTATGATTGTTTCCTGAGTTTCCAGTGGAATGAAGGGAAAAATTTCTGGCACAGGTCATGCACAGTATTGAAGATTTGTTCCGAGTGGTGTCACAGTCATCAGTGGGACTGTCCATGGTGGCATGTGTGTACAGGAAGGGATAAGAACAGAGAAAGGCACACACACTGTCGGGCCTTCTCAGTCCCACTGGGGCTCTTGCTGTTGAGATGTCAGCTGAGGTGGCTTTGTTAAGTAGGGCTAAGAGCCATTTTAACAAAGTAAGGCCTCAAGGGGGAACTGTGAGTTAGCTGTTCTTCAAAAGCAAAGAGCAAAACTTAGGAGAATCGGCAGTACGCCGCCTCTCAGGGACTCACCTGTTACAGAAGATCCTTCTCTAGACTTTGAGGGAGCCATCTCCAGTGCACAGTTTTCAGTGTGTCTCTCCCCAGCCCTTTCAGCACAGTGGTGTCCTTGCTAGGCTGGATGTAGCCATGCGTTGACGCAATTGTTCTAAGGAGCTGCACACACCTCGGGAGATCTGTTTTAGTATCAGGCTTAGACACTGACTGACAAGCCAGACTCCAGCGTATTTCTCCCTTCCATGCACCACCGTGCTCAGGGGTCCTCTCACTCAAGCACAAGAAGCTCCTTGCTCCGTTTTAAAAACCCTGAAGAGCTCTTGGCTAAGTCGGCTCCTGCCTGCCTCAGAGGGATCCAGGTGAGAAGGCTATCATTAACACGTGTGTGCTCGTGAAGACACAGAGAGGAAATAAGAATGGTGGAAGAACTGTAAGTGGTTGTAGAAGAGAGTCAGGACAGAGAAAAGGAAAACATTAAAACATCAATAATAATTAAAAAAAAAAACCACTGAAACCAGGCACAGGTGCTTTTAATGGGGAGAGCTCGGCCATCTGCCTATTCAGTCAGCCAGTGTGCAAACTGCTTTCAGGTTTTATCTAACAGAATATTGTCACAGCAATAGATAAAAAGACCCAAATTCTACCCTCCTGGGACTTACATTCTAGCAAGAAGAGGAGTTAGCTAGCTAGGTCAAATTAAGTGGTTACGTGTGCTCATAAGCATCATTAAGGAATTCAGTAATTCAGGGCTGTGTCTGTGCAGACACATGTTCACACACACATGTGCAACTTAAGAACAAATAGCTAACATTTTGGGATACATGGTTGGCAACAAGTGAGGGGGATTTCTTCAGCAGGAGTGACTTTGACTTCAGCCACGCAGGAGGAACAAGAAAGACATATTGCAATTGTTAAAGACAGGAAGTGATTCAAGTTTGGCTAGAGCTTTTTAACAATGAAAAAACAGAAGCACAAGAGAACCGCCTTGGCCCGGCAATAGCTAAATGTCTAAATTTACGTAAAGAAGGTTGTGAAATTTTTCACTGTAGGCTGCTCTTTGCTTTTAAGCATTTACTAACCTTGAAGGACATCCATTTTTCAATTCCTGTTGCTTCTTCATGGTGTCAATCAAGTTCATGGCCCTTATCTCACAGGGTAGAGCTATTCATACTTAGAAGATGTGGCCACTTCAGACTCTGGAGTTTATGCACAAATGCCCTGCGTTTCAAATGTGGTTTGGGGAGTGAGGAATTCATCAGCTGTGATGACTAGCTTCTAGCCTTCCAGCTAGCAATACTGGCCACATTTTCTTTCTACCAGAAAACTCCCTGTTTCCAGAAGAAACTGTGAGTTCATACCCAAGAAAGTCCCGGCAATAGATATGGATTTGCATAGCATCATTCAGTAAAACTCTGCCTGGCACGTGGAGCATCTGCAGTCTCAGGAAGCCTCTGGCACAAGTGGGCAGATATGATTGTGTCTACTTTTCTAGAGTCAAAATGCCTGCATAAATACAGCTCTGTAAGGTGGATAAAGATCATCCCCATCACCCGCTGCGACCAGACAATGTAAACTCTTTTACGAGTTAACTTTCTCCATCCCCACAGCAACCCAGTGATGTGAGACTTATCATCACACATGCTCTCTTCTTAATGATGGAGATACATTCTGAGAAGGATGTCCTTAGGTAATTTTTGTCATTGTGTGAACAACACAGCTGAACCACTGAGATGGCTATAGCGCCACTGGGTCCTATGATCTTATGGGACTGTCTTTGTACACATGGTCCACCAGACCCACAATGCCATTATGCACCCCATGATGCTGCATGACTTTACCACCTACCGCCAAAACACAAAAGGCATTAAGTGACTTGTTCTTCATCTGCAGGTAGTCCTGGTAGAACTGGATATGATCTCTGCCCGTTGGGCTCCACTGCCTCTGCTAGTTACCACCATGCTATGCTCCATCTGGTTCTAGAAACAAATCCTCCAGCTCCCTTGAATTTGAAGGTTTTTCCCCATACACAGTGATAAACAGTGGGACAGTAAATACAGCAGTGGATAGGCGAGAACACCAGCTTTGTGCAGATCCAAAGCTCGTCCCATGAGTCTATTCACCAGAGAATCCTAGGACAGGCTCCTGTTCCTGTTTGGGATATCTGTTGCTGACAATAAAACACGGGTAGTCACTTGCGGTCACACATGCATGCTTGGTTCTTAAACATTTTCTTCCTACATATATGATTGATTACTGAGCATGATCCAGATGGATAATTATGAAATCTATAATGGCTTGTACATGAACATTTCCCCCACAGGCTCATGATGGACATTTGCTTCCTAACTGATGGGTGCTGTCTTGGGAGGTTGGGGACCTTTGGGACTGCAGTTTACTTTCTGGAAGTGGGTCACTCGGGGTAGGCCTTGAGGGTGATGTCCACTTCAGTGTTCTGCCTCCTGGTCAGCACCATATTGGAAGCCCCCATTGCCAGCTTCTGCCACCATGCTTTCCCCACCATGGTGGACTATTTCCTCCGACACTGTGATCACAAATAACCCCTCCCCTCCATTGCTTCTGTGAGGGGTTTGGTCACAGCAATGAGGCAAGACATTATGCCAAGCTGTGCTCACGTGTCCTGCAGATGATGGAGTGACATCTTGTACCTTTTAGGGAATTCAGCACAGAAGAGTCTTTACCTGATGACATAATACCTTAGTGATGGTGACACTTCATCCTCATGGGTGAGGCTTATTAAGGGTAATGTCCTTAAGATATCATTTCAAAGCCAGAGGAACAAGTGAGGCAGCTGGTTCTAAAGAGATTTTTCTCCTGACCTCTTTGCCCTTTGCTCTTTCCCTCAGAGACCCCTCCCACGACTTACCCTGTGACCCCATAGGCTTCCTTCTGCAAAGAAGTTATGAGATTTCTGTCTGAGGACACTATAAAAGTGTTTTAAAGTTTACAACTGGAATTGATCTCTGACGTAAACGTCATGTGGCTTCTGGAAAATTCTACTGAACACCTGAGAGAAAATGTATGTAAACGTCTCTTTGAATGCCATGAGATACTTTGATCTTAAGAAACCTTTGAGAGGCTCTTGGGTAACCTTTTGAGAATCACTAAAATAGAATGTTCTTTTCTCTTTACTAATGTAAAATCTATTTTTAGTTGACACATAATAATTGCACACACATACAGGCAAGAGTGCAATATATCTGTTACCTCAGACCTTTCTAATTTCTTTCAGAGCTACTCACAACCCTCTTGGCTAGCTCTTTTGACTTGTAGGATTAGTTATAATCAATCATAGATGCTTCCATGTGCTATAGATCATCACAGTTCACTCTTCTTGCCAGTCTTCCCATGCCCGTTAAACATCATTTCTGCACCAGCCCTCCCCGCCCTTCCCTACCTGTTCTGCTTTCTACTAGTAGGAAGGAAATCAGGAGTTCATGCCCAAGAGAGAGCTTGCAGTGTTGTCTTTCTGTGCCTGTTGTTTTTCACTTAGCATGGTCATCTAGTTGCACCCACAATGCTGAAAATGACAGGACTTCTCTAAGACTGAATAGGCCCTTACGTGCCTATACATGCACGTGTTCTATCAGTTCATCTGTCATCAGACACATACATTGATTTCGTATCATGTTCTAACATTTAATGATTTTTACAATCATCTCAGAATCCCCTCTCAGCTTCTTCCTTCTGTCATCTGCTTCCAAGTGGCAATTGCTAATGATTCTCCTGTTAAAAATCTTGGATTTGCCAGGTCAAGAGAGTAGACTGGTGTTGCTTCCCTTCAGACACATCTCCTCTTCTCCTTCTCTCTTTTCTTCTTATTCTGTTCCCTTACAGCTTTTCTTTCTTTTCCATCTGCACTGACAACCCAGGGAGATTTTCCTCCATGGCTGGAGCCTCACAATTTGTTTCTCTGTTTCGTGGATCCAACAGTAGCCAGGATGTTTCCATGTGGCATCCACAATTAGCTTCCTTCCTCAGAAATGTGAGCCAACACTGATCAACTCTGTTATGGGTTATTTATGAATAGTTGAAGTCCTTTTTCCTGCTTAAATAGAAAGAAAAAAAATGCCATGAGTAAAGAATCCCAAGCAGTTTCACTTGATGAACCTTACAAGTTGTCCACGTATTTTTGCTTCCAGTCAGGATTGAGTAAGAGAGTCTGGATGGACTTTCTCATCAGAAGCAACCAAATAACAAGAGAGAATGCATGAAGCCAGGGTTTAAGGGAATAGATGTCAATAGTGTCATCCAAGGAATTGAGAAACAAACAGGTGAGCCCTGGACTCTTTCTGTTTATTGACATGAGTTTTCAGGTCCTAGTACAGGAAAAGACAACTCAGTCATAGCTCAACAAGCTCTGAATGGATGAAATGGAGCTTAGGAAAGCCATGGTGGCAACTGCAAAGGAACAGATGCAGAAACTGGCATTGTAGGGACCATCAGATTCCTGTGTAGGAACTCACATACCCGCATGAGAAAGCTACCCGACCCAGGAAAGGAGCCATCAAAACACTTGAAAAAGTAGCTCACAGCCCAAGGATAACCATTACTGCCACCGGGTAGCTATAAACTGTCAGGGTCCAAAGGCATTTTTATCAAGGGCAAAGCAACAAGCAATCGGGAAACCATGTCTTAGGCCAAGTGTTGCTTGCTATGTTCCTACCGAATGATTTAAAAGCAAAAACTGCAAAGATGCAAACAATAGTTAAGACCTCAAATATATCCAGAGTCCAGAGAGTAAGTGTCTACGAGATGTAAACAAATGCAAGAATCACCAGATATAGAAGTCAGAAGGAAAGTCAACAGAGACCAACAGGGATTAGTACATTGTTAGAATATAGAATAAGAACATTAAAGTTTATTGTAACTGTATTGCATGTGCTCTAAGAGATAAACAGAGAGGTCTAAAGTGTAAAATGTATTTATACAGACCCACCCAGCACAGACAAATAGAGACTCAAACAGTCCTCCCAGGCCATTACGGAAGACTCAATATCAATTCTACTTGAACTCTGCTAGAAAACTGAGGAAGAGGCCACAAGTCTCAATTTGTGAGGTCTCCCCAACTCTCGAAGGCTGTTTCCCATACACCAAAACTAGAGGATACAATACAGGAACTCTACTGACCAGCATTTCTTAAGGACACAGACATACAAAGTACTTGTAAATAAAATCCAGAAATCTCTAAAAAGGCAAATACATAACGACTACCTGCACAAAGCAAGACTGGATCAGTATTGGAAAACTGATATATGTACTTAACCATGTTAACAAAGCTGAAAAATAATTGCTGAAGAAGCGGTTAACAATTTCCAATTTGTGTTCCTGATTAAAATGAGAGCAGAGGCCTCCCAGCTTAGTAGAGGTGCATTACAAAAAGGCTTCCTGCTAGCATCAGACTTAATGAACACTGTCCGTGAGGCCCAGCGAGGCAAGGATGCCTGCTTCCTCACTGCTGTTTGATATTGTACTACAGGGTTTAGCTGGGGCTTAAAGAGTGAATAAAACGAAATATAGGGCCTATCTCTTGAGAAGGAAACTGTCTAGAGATAACAGGGCTTTCTAGATAGAAAATTCTATGGCATCTGCACACACAAATCTTAGTGCCCCTAATCAGCGTTTTGTAGGTTACAGATAAATATACGAAAATCAGCTGTATGCCTAAGCATTAGCAGTGGATACCCAGGGAATACTATGTTAAATAATATTGTCTGCACAAGCATCAGCAATATGACAAGTTAAATATAAATCTGACAAGCTGTGTAAGTGCTCCACGTAAGGCAGTAGCGATGGCAGACAGGCCTGCCCCCTCAGCCCACAGAGTGCCTGGCAGTGCCCTTGTTGGCATCTTCTGCCCCATTACACAGGGTCTACGTCCTCTCTAGGAGCCTGTTTCAAGGTCATCCACAGCTCGCTGTCTCTTACTGGGGTCTTCCGGGCACCAGTTTCACAACTTCCAGACACAAGGGAGAGGAAAAAATCCCACTATGTACTCCTCCTCCTCCTTCTTCTTTTTCTTCTTCTTCTCTTTCTTTTCCTTCTCATCTTTTCCTTTCCCTTCCCCAGCCTTCCTCTTCATTCTTGCTTCTCCCCGTTCCCTCCTTCATTCCTTCCTCTCTGTTTCCCTCCCCTCACTTTCTCCCTCTCCTTCTCTCTCTTGCTCTCTCCCTTCCTTTCCCTTTAACGCTCTCTCTTTCCTTTCTTGTCTTCCATGTGGCTTTGCTGTGGAGCTCTAGAAGGCTGATGTGTAGCTTCCTATTCAGCCTTGGTCTTCTCGCCTCCCAACCGCACGGTTGCTGAGGGTATCAATCCAGGGGTGCCCCTGTGCCAGGCCATATCTTTTCTTAAACACTTAAATAATGTGTATTTATAACACAATAGTGTATCATCTTGTATTTTGTGATACAAAGATATTTTTTGAATTTTAACTACTTTGTTTTCTACTCTTGATTTTAAAATTTATAATATATTTTAATTTTTTGTTAGTTTCTTACTTACAAGTTCAATAACGTATCTATCATTTTCCTACCATCCTTCTTTTCAACTTATCTCCCTTCTTTGTGTGTGTGTGTGTGTGCTTGAATGCATGCATGTGCATGTGTGTGTGTGCGCATGTGTGTGTACATATGTGCATGTTCATGTGTGTGTGCATGGGTGTGCGCATGTGTGCATGTGTGTGCCTGTGTGCCTGTGTTGAGTGGCCAATCCCATGGTAGCTACTGCCTTGTCACTGCCAAGTCTTCTTGATTACCGTTCTCCCCCCGAACCCCGCCCCCATCTCCAGGCTAACTGACTAAGGAGTGAGTGTACAGGGAGCAAGGGCTTCACTGGCACCTTAGCCTCCTCTCCCCACTCTTAGATGAAAGGCAGAGGATTTGCCCAGCCCACGTTTCTCCTGTGCTCGAGGCGGCATAGGAGAAGCACCCCGTCCTAGAAAACACGTAGCTTCCCCTTCTGCAGTTGAGCTTTTCCCCCACAGGAACGTTTTGTCATGGCCCTGGGAAAGCACACAGACAGCACTTCCTTGTGGGCGCCATCATCTTTAGAGACTGTTTCTTTGAGTCATTGCTTTCATCATTTGGCAAGTTCATATGCCAAAGGGCAAAGCGCATGTGATAAACAGAGGAATTGGTGAAGATGGTCAGTGTGAAAAGTAACATTTCCCCACTTTATTTGCTGGTAAAAGTATTTCTTCAATTTTTGTATTTTCAGTGTAATAAAAGATAGCAGGTATTCTATTGCTGGTGTTACAAAGGCAGCCATGGTGTTGACCCTACAGGAAATCATTGCAGGGGAATGTAACGTAACTGCAATGACGTACAAACTGAGGGTCTGTAGTACGGAGGAACCGTGTGAACAGTAGGATCGACAGGGCAACGAACGACAAACTGACCATGGCATGGCTGAGGGAAGAAACAGACATTGTGAAGATGCTTCTAGTTTGGTCGTAGATTGAAAATAAACAGATTGTCTGTTTTTAAGAAAGATCATTTTTTTCAGAGATGGAGTTTTGTTTCAGAATCCCAAACTGTCTAAATTGAAGCATCAATATCTAACAGGACATTTGCAACAATGGTAGCCTTCATCTGCCCTATTTGGAGCTCTTGAAATTTTTTTTTTGTTTTTTTGAGACAGGGTCTCTCTGTGTTAGCCTTGGCTGTCCTGGACTCACTTTGTAGACCAGGCTGGCCTCGAACTCACAGCGATCCGCCCACCTCTGCCTCCCGAGTGCTGGGATTAAAGGCGTGCGCCACCACGCCCGGCTTGAAATATTTTTTAATACACCTGAGAGACTGCATTGAATTTCATTTAGTTTTAAATAATGTAGAAAGCCGTGGGTGTCTAGAGACCACATGCATTGGCAAGCACAGGTCCAGGCGAGTGAGAAAATGATTCTAGACCATGACTTACTTGATGTCATTACTAAGGAGCAGACACTAAAGACCAGCAGTGCTGTGATTTTTGAAGAGGTCTCAAAATCCAGTGATGTTAGAATCCTCCAAGGATAGCAGAAGCCTTGGAGTTCATCAGCAAGTGTACCCCAGAGAAAGATCAGCTCAGCACCACACTGCCTCTTGAGACTGGTGATTTAGGACTGTAAGACCCAGGGAAGGGTTCTATGGCATTGCAACTGTAGTGTTCTTAGACACAGAACACATTCCTAGCTCCCCTCCTGCCTCAAGGCAGCCATGGGTAATGGCAATTATTCTTGGATAGTAGTTTTATGCTATTGGGTGATAGATATAGTTGGGTGTTAACATATTTAAGCATGTATGAAATGACCAAACAGACATGGCATAGCATAGTCTGCCCAGAACTTTCTTCTGCTGCTGGTAGAAATGGTAGCCTACCCTTCACCCATCCAAGTTCAAGTTCTTAATGCAAGGTAGAGATTTAGTTCTGATGGGCTGCAATTTGCTGAGAAAACCACTGAATAATGCTGAATCATTCAAACAGTTAACATTTATCTAATGATATGGAGTCAAGGCTGTTTCTTTTCTTCAAAATAATACCTGTTCAAAATTACTTCCATCTGCCCATCTAATAGCTCCTCTTTTAGTTTGCTACTAAGATTGTCCTGATGATGATCTTGAGGAAGTCCTCTATCATATGTAGCATTCACAGATGGTAAAGAAGAGAGCACAGTGTTGTTTTGGTTCTGGAAGATCTGGCATGCCAGGTTTAATTCACATGGTATGGGGTGAGCCACAGATAACAACACACTCCTGAGTTTGGACGTTGCTTTCCTTGCCTGCTGTTGTGTTTTAATCCCTGAAACTGTGCCCCGTGATAACACTGTAGCCTGTAGGCTTCCGGGGCCCAACTCAGTGGTACTTTTTGTGGCCCATCATGGATAGCATCAGACTAGAGTTGATTGGCTTGTCATCAAAGACACTGCGTTCTCATGGCTGAAGCTGATTTGGACTGACAGGTGAGGACCAGGGCACCTGCACATGACCTCCATGTGGCTGGTGCTTTCCAGTGCCACAATGCTCTGAGGCTAGCAATACTTCTTACCTGGCATCTCAGGTCCTGAAGTGTGAGTGCTCAAAGGTCCCAGAAAGAGCATGAGAAATTTGTTTGATTGGCCTCAGAAGTCATTTCCACTTCTCCCTTCTATTGGCTGAGTAAATCGCTAAAGCCAGTCCAGACTCAAGGGAAGAAATAGACATCTTGCACATATTCAGTGGGGAGTAATTCAATATGGCTTCTCAAGGTTAAAGACTATTGTATTTAATTGACTACAGTGATCACATTGAAGGAAAACCACTCCCAGAAATTACAGTGTCAGCTGTACTCAAAAGAGACTAACAGATTGAAAGACTCCAACAGGGAAGTGTGGGTCTGGAAGATGCTTCAGGAAAAAAGAAAATAGACAATGGAGACTGTTTATAGAAACTTACAGAGAAACAGAGATGTGGCCATTTAGAATCTCAATTTAGGGGCTGGGGATACAGTGGTGGTTTTGCAAGCACATGGATATAACTCACTTAAGAAATGCCCGGCATGGTGGGCACACTTGTAATCTCTTTACTGGGGAGGCAGAGGCAGAGGCAGGTAGGAAGAGCCTGAGAAATCACACTTGAGGTTATCCTCTGACCTTGACATGTGTGCGCATGCATGTGCAGAAATAAGCCCAGAGTATACGCACAAACATATACACACATACAACATCAAAACATGAAAAATAAATAAAAGGGGATTTAAGGAGGGCTATCTCTTGTTGTCTGGCATATGACTGGCTGGACCCAACAGTTTCAATAGGTGTTTCTTGGGCACCAGGGAGAGTCCTGGGAAAATCGCTTACTGGGCCACAAAAGTTCAGTTACTGGCACTGTGACTTTGTCATGTTTGAGCAATTATGAAACAGAAAAATATTGAGGGAGGTGGGGAGAGGGAGGGG
>OU015751.1:55728461-55741229 GCA_907169655.1 Acomys percivali
GAGAGAGAGAGAGAGAGAGAGAGAGAGAGAGAGAGAGAGAGAGAGAGGAGCAAGCCCTCCACCAATCTGGTTCTGCTCAGCTCATCAGTATGTGTTGAGCTTCTCCATTAACCTGCGACCTGCGACACAAGCCGGGCACAACACCTCTTCCAGCTATTTGCTTTCGTTGTGCAAGATCAGATGGCAATGAAGCAAATAATTAGCCTGTCACATCCGTGCTTTTTCCTCTACTTATGAAGGAAGCTAAAACGAAATGGCTCATTGCCCTGATGTCGTCTTCATTAGCATCAGCTTTCAGCTCCAGCTCACTTGTGTGGCTTTCTGCTTGGTAAAGGGCTGGGGGAAAAAATCAAAATCACAGTACGTTGACTAGGAAGACAATCTCAGAATCCCATAAAAAAAACTGCTTAGAGGAAGAGGGAATGTTGTGCCGATTAAAACAGAGATGTCGCAGTGCCAGGACATGGGTTCAAAAGTGCCTGTAGATGGAAAATGTGTGACATAAGCCTAAGCCCTGGGCTGTACAAGGAAGTCCATCTGGGACAGCGGTTTCAAGTCTGTGTTGTGGTTCTGTGACAGGTTACTGGAAGTTCCACAAATAGCAAAAAATACGTGTAGCAAGTTCAGAGTCACAGAGGGCCTGCCTGTAACAGCATAGTTGTCTATAACTGTGTATGCATCTACATGTTTCTTATTAATTCTTTCTTTCTGGTGACAGAAAAAAAAAAAAAAAGACTGATTCAGAGCTATTTCACGTTTACTGATTCAAGACCCAGGATCTTTGCCAGTAATAACACATTCTTCGCAATTCTTCCCCTATCTTGTTCTAACTGGAAGTCTCTGGGGGTTAGTGAAGGCGAAGATGAAGATTATGGGTTGCCAGCTCTCCAGGGAGGGTTTCTGATCCCCAGGCCATCCTGTGGCTCTATAGACTGTTGCCGAGCCGCCGAATCAGTCCCTGACTCCTTAGGAAAGTTCGGAGACTCCTGGATGCTTGGCTGAGCACTGGGTGTAATAGGATGCTCTCCGGCTCAGGCCATGTTGAGCACCGGACCTTGTTATGACACTGGTGGAATGCAGGCTGTCCACAGTGTGCAGCAGCTGAGACATGTGTGCATGCTCGGAATATTTGTGTGGCCCTGGGAACTGAGTAGGGCAGCATGACCTTGGCTTTCTGTAGCTTACACAGATCTCAGGTGGGGAGCTGAGTAAAGTGGCCACACATAGGTTAGCCAAAGAAAGGGAGCTGAAGGAAAGGGGTACAGAGGGGAAACGCCCAACATGTCTGAGGGAAGGAGAGAGAGGGCGCACCAAGGTCCTAGGTAAAACCTCTGAGACCAGAAGGTGAGACGGGGAGATACGTAAATTGTATCAGTTGGATGTGCCTCTGAGAGCTCTGTCTGTGTGTAGAGGCCTATGTCTCCAGGTGTAAAGGGTGCAAATAGGGGGCGGGTCACTATTTAAAAAGAAGAAAGCCCTGTGGTCCACGTCTTGCTTCTTGGAAGGCTGAGGTAGGTGGAACCCAAGACTTCAAGGCCACCCTAGGCAACATAATGTGGCTGTGTCTCAAGTGCAAATAAAGTATTATATATATATATATATATATATATATATATATTATATATATATATATACACAGTCAGGATAAAACTCAGGGCCTGGTACATGCTGGGTGACTGTTCCACCACCAAGTGATATAACCAGGCTACAATTTCAAGTTAGAGCGACCTGTTTTAAGCATTTATTAAGCTGCCGCTTGTAAAAGGAGTACCGAGTGATTCTGGTCAAGCTCCTACATCCATTCCTTAAGCGTCTAAGTGAGCACGCAGACACCAGCCTGCCACAATCAAATAATGAACCATCCTGGGAGAGCCTTTCAATAGATAAACAGATAAAGGAAGTGCAGGACATACATAAAATTGAGTATTATTCAACTAAAAGGAATTAAAAAATAGCCAGGATGAAACCATACCCTTTTAGGAAAATGCATGCAATTGTTAATATTCATGCTAAATAATATAAAGCAGACTAAAGAAAGACAAACATGCCTCCCCTCATAAGTGAGATGTTAAAGAGAACTAGGGAACGTGGCGTGAAAGGGGAGCTACACATGAGAGAGAAGACAAGGGAGCTAGTGGGGTGCAGATGATCAGGCTGTTATGTACGGATGAACTGTTTTGTTTAACCTATAATTGCTGTGCATGGTTAATATGCAGCAAGAACAGAAACGGGATGAGGAGCACCACAGCATGCAGCTGTGGAAACAGCCTTGAGGTAGAAGACTTGGTCTGTGAGTCACCTGGAGGCTTTAAAAAATGCGGACACCAGGCAGCCCTCAGTAATTGCCACATGACATTTCTGGCCATGAAGGGAGATGGGCTGTGCGTTGCACTCAGGCTGCGAGAACCGCACTGGAATACTGACCCATGGGGCAGTTCATGAATTCGCATAGAGCCATATCCTTGCCAGACTTAAGCCTGCTTCTCTGAGCAAAAGGAGTCGTTTAAGCCTCTGGAAACACGAGTGAGTAACTTCTGCCTGGCTAGGCCACAGGCAGCACCTGTGTGACATGCTGTTGACATGCGTTCCTTTATGTTTTCTTCCATTTCGGAGTTGCCCCCGGATTACTTCAGTCTTGAGTTTTTTTGGGTGCATATGCTAAGGGAGTCCAGGGCCTGTCCGACCCGGAAGACATTCAGGAAATAGCCGTGTGCTCTAGACGGAACAAGCGTTGATTGCTTATTCGTAGTTGCATTGCCGGGTGGCCCATTATGACCTGAAAAGAAGGGTGCAGAGGGCACGGGATGGGTGGTGCTGTTTCCGGGACCGCAGTTTTCTCATTGTACCCAGTCTTATAACCTTGGCTATTCTTCTTATTTGTTTATTTATTTATTTACTGGGCATATATTTTCCTTTGCATAGTAAGTCCTACAATTAATTGGGTTATGACAAGACAAGGGAATGCGTTTTTCGGCCTGGAGTGTATTAGTAATGAAACAAAGTATAAAGCCCGTGCATTATCAACTCCACGCCAGCCAGCACTCATTTACTCTTCCTCCTACCCCTCCTCAAGATGCTGCCTTGAACCTCTGTAACAAAAGAGGAAATCAAGGTACCGCAAACGCAAACATAGTGACCTGGCTAAGCTCTCAAACCCAGTTGGAGGCTCCCAGAAGTTGTGCAGGGAGGGTACAGAAACTATCTTTGCCTCTGCTCTGATGCCCTGACGTGGGTCACCAGCTCAGATCTTATTTAGGGGGCCTAGTCTGATTGCGATGTCGAGGTGAGTTGTCCGACCTTTTTTGGTTTAGGTGGGGGCACCAAAGGCGCTCTGGGGAGCGGAGGCCCTTCCTTGGGAATTCTAGCTATTCTTCCCTGGACTCTGAGGACACCTGGCCGGAATACAGACCCTGGAATGCCCCCGCGGGGATGTAGAGACTCTGGGATACCCCGCGGCGACGAAGAGACCCTCCAAAGCCCCGCGGGGGAGGGGATAGGTAGAAACTCTAGGGTGCCCTGCAGAGACAGAACTGCCCTGTGGCTCTGGCTTCCAGGGCGGGGAATGGGCACCAGGCCAGCTCGCTCGAGCCGGGAATGGCCGGCCCCAGTCTCCGCCCGCCGCACGCCCCCGCGGCCAGGCTTGGCGTTGGAGCAGCGTGCAGCTCAAGGCTGAAGCCGCACCAGTTGGCGCCGCGCCGCGCCCGGAGCCGCCTGGGAGCTCGCGGGCTCTGACCGAGAGGGGCGGGAGCCCAGACGGTGCCCCCTGCCCCGTGAGCGGCAGGAATGTGATCCCCGGAGCGTCCCTACCGTGGGTCCCAGGGCTCTGGTTGCTCCTGGCCTGGCCGGGTTTAGCTAGGAGCTGCTGGATCTCTGTGCATCCCCGCTGGGGCACCCAGACACGCCCAGGTAGGAGAACTCTGGGGTGTTCCTGGAATGGGGTGGCCAGGCCTTACAGCGGCCTTGACCCTGGCAAATGTCTGTCTTAAGTTACTCTCAGTGGCCAGAGTGTCAGCGTTCTCTGGATGAAGGATAAAGGTGATGGCAGTTCAGTTCCCTCTCTCTCCTCTTGTGTGTGTGTGTGTGTGTGTGTGTGTGTGTGTGTGTTCTGGCCAAGTGTAACTAACTTGTTCAGGAGTGTTCCTCTTAGAGATTTGTCTCAGAAGAGAGGTCTTAAGGAGGCAAGAGGCAAATTCCTTAATTCACCTGGCGGCGTGTCTCCCCTCTCCTGATAGTGTTGATACTGTGGAGGTTTGTTTACAAACATGCTCAACCCGTGACTGTTTATAGGACCCCCTTATCCTGACTGCCTTTTCTCCTCCCAGCAGTCCTGTGGCTGAGAAGCCGGGATCACCTTGTTTTATATCAGAAGCTGAGATGGAGGCTGCCTTGTTGAGGATTGGCACCCTCTGAGCTCTGAATCCTTGTATCTAAAGTCTAAGGGTGGGGGAAGGGCAGGTTAGAGAGGCTGCCAAAATGGCAGGTAGACTCGCCTTTCTATCAGGGCTAGCTCTCTGTGTTGTTTGGGATGTTCACCAGACGGGTACATCCCATCATTTTGGCCCTGAGGAACACCCTCGGAACTGAGACAACAGAATCTAATCAGCTGGGCGACAGAAGCCATGATGAAGAAGTTCTGAAGTCCATCTGTCCCTGGGACTGTGCTTTGGTCACCCTGGCTCAATGCCAGTTTCCTGGGAGGTGGAGACACCACACGGAGCCCCATGGCTGCGAGCCACAGGAGCCAGCTTGGTGCTGGGGACAAGGGCCACCTCTTCCCTCACTTGACTTCCTAACCAGCCCCTGGCATCCTTTTCTTCTTCCATCCCTTCTAATCTCTCATTTTCATGCACATTATTTTATTTACTATTATACATCCACATCCTAAACTAACTCCTGAGGTGGGATCTGATGGGGGAGGTGCCTGGAATCTCACTCACTCCCAGTCTGGGCTAGCTGCCATGCTGTACACAGTAAGTACTTGCCCGTACTTGGGTGGCCAGTGTGCAGGCCAATGAAGGACATTTGCTCTGACTTCTCACACAACCTTGGCTCTACTGAAGGCCTGTGTTGTAATGTGGCATGTTACTTTACTCTTTATGCTCCCAAGACATGTAGCATCTGGCAGATCCTTCATCCTCGCAAGACACTGCTGAACATTGGCTTTGCTCACTTACCAAACAAATACCCACTGACTGCTGCTATGTGCTAGGCACTGGGGGAGTACTAGGGAAAGTGAGGTAAAAAGAAAATAAATGAAAATCCATCTCTTCACATACATAGGTCCTCTTGGTGAGTTATAGAATACCAGAAAGCTCTTTCTTCCCTGCAAGACAGTACTTTGAAATGGGTCTCTCTGCAAAGAGCCTGGGGTGGCCTGTAGGACTCAGTAAGCATCTCTAGTAGAGAGGATGTGAAAACAACACTCAAATACGCAGCTTGGTGTCTCTCTAAGGTTAACTGAGATATACTCATGGGGCAGCCATGCAAGAGGACCAGGGTAGATTGAAAACCTGCAGATGGGAGGGGCCCACAGGAGGGTGTCTGTTCACCTGCAGAGATGCTATACAGGGAGCATCCTGTTAATGAGCAGGGCAAAGATGGGCCACTGCAGTGGGGCAGCCATGGCATAGGATTTGGGGAGGGGCACAAACCCTCAAGAGTCTTACTCTGAGTGATGGATTTATTATGAACCTGCCACTTCAAAGGAGAGACGTTGTCAGGGGCCCTGACTCATTGGCCGTGACCTGCCCCATATGCTATTAAAAGCTGGCACTTGGCTTGCATTTTTCTCGCTCTGTGGTTGTGAGGTGGTTAGTGACACAGGAGAGAGACTGCAGTGATAGCAACTTCACTCTCCTCTGTTTGCCTGCTGTGGCCTCCGGAAGTGCCGGATTACTAGCCACACCTAGTACAGGAGAGTGGGCAGAGGGGCTGTGCCAAAGAGCTGTCATCAAGAGTTGAAAGTTACTCAAGATTTTCCAAGGCTCAGGTCTCTTTGGATCCTGTGCTGTCTCCTCCTCCTGGATGTCCATTGGCATGCATGTGACAGAATAATTGAGACATTTTTCTATCTCACCTGCTTTGGAAAGGATTCATAAGATGTCATAAATTAAAATAGAATGAGAGAAAAAAAAATGGAGCCCACGTGACTAGAAAGAAATGTTTAAAATGACCCAGAATGCTCCAGCTGTTGGTATCTTCAAGATAAATGTGAAATACTTGGGGAAATAGAATTCTTGATGTAAAAAGTCAGTTTGAAACTTTCACCTGGTTTTTATTAAAGGGGTAGGAAGAACAAGGCTTAGGCCTCTTGACGTTACCTATTCCACAAGTGCAGGTTGCTAACCACAGCACAGCTTTCTCCTGACAGAAGGGGTCTAGAGAGCCTGGCTCTGCATGTCTGGCCACCTCAGCCTTAGAACTCAGATGGCCTGAAAGTACAGCAATGACTCCCAGCAGGAGCAATATGAAAAGTGGGACTGTCACTTTCAGTCAGGGCTTTTTACCTCTGAGGCGTTGCCAGGGGCCAATTACCCAACATTTCTGTGTAAATATTTTTAAACAACCTGTTTGCAACTCCAAATGATACAATAAAATTTAGTGGTGTTATAACCTTTAAAACATCATTATACTGTGTAAATGTAAAGAATAAATAAAGGCAGTTTTATTAAACTTACACAGTTCAGCATGTCAATGCTTGGGATAAGGCTATACAGAATTTTATGTAAGTTGATCACAGAATAGCATGGGGGCAAACAAGTCTTCGGGGGAACACATGAACTAGTGGCCACATGAATACCTTTAACGTGTTCTTGACTCTTAGTCAAGGTCTCAATGTAGTAGAGGTGAATCTCCTCAGTTGTCACAGCATATATATGTATATGTATATATATATTTATATATACACACATATATGTGTGTGTAGTGTGTCACACATATATCCATATATATGTATATATATACAGACACATATACTTACATATATGTATACATGTACACACACATAATCAGCCTTGTTATAAACATCCCTAAGCATTTCAGTATGTATGGAAATTGTGCCAACTCTGCATTTTCTGTAAGTGTGGAATGGAGCCAGGGATTAAGCTCAAAACAGCAAATACCTTTTCTGTTGCTATGTCTGGGGGAGACACAGAAGGACAGGAATCAATTCCTTATGAACATTACGGCCTTGCATTGTTCCAGATTCTAGAATTTGATGGGTCACCCAAAGTGTCCCCTGCCACATCCCACATGTCTCCAGGGACTTGACCTGCCTGAGAGAAGCAATAAAGAAATAACGGATACACATACACACATATAGAAAAGCTGGTATTGGGTGGACTGGGATTTCCAGTGATGGGGAAGCCTCATCGCCTTGGAAGCTCAGCATGTTTATTATACATATAGTCAAATAGAGAGATGAAGTTACTGTACACAACTATATAAGGAGGCAGGATTTACTGTACACAACTGTACAAGAGATGCAGAGTTTCTTATCTACAGATAAACAAGGAGGAAGAGTTATTATGTGTGGCTGAGGCACGAAGCAGGTTCCACTTATCTTGGTAGGAGCCGTCTTTGAAGGGGAGAAAGCTATGATGGAAGTTTTCTGCACACACTGTCAGCATCCACACTTGGACCCAGGAGGGCAGGGTTTGCTGTTTTCTGGAGTCTAGCTTGGGGAAGGCTTTGCTTCTAAGACATTGGGATTCTTGACACAGCTGTGCCAGTGTCAGCCATATACATCTACTCAGGACTTACCAATGTTTTCCTTCTGCATAGTTTCTAGAATGCTCTCCAGGGGCCCTGCCAACTATGTTGTGAACCACTGCCTTCTCTTGCATGACTAGGTAGTAGTGATTAAAGCATATGTGTGGGTGTGGAGCCAGACATAGCCCGTGTACTAATAGATAAACTGTAAAGGTGGAAAGTATAGAAGCTAGCCACCTAGAGTGCCTTTAGCATAAACTATAAGGATCACACGTAGAGGTGGCAGTCGAGTTACAATGATGAGCATCATGTACGGGGGTGACGAGTGAGAAGCACAAAGGACTTTGGGGTTGATGGAATGGAAAACACAGGATGCATTTCTGGTACTACAGTTGCCTACCTTGTGGAACTGAGCACCAGAGGCTTCTGTGTTCCACTCTATATATGTTACCTTATGTGCAAAACAGTATATAAGAGAAAGTGGTGGACATTCTAAGGGAGGGTGCGGCATCCTTTGCCATCTGTGGATCCTCAGCTAAGAGTCAGGGCTGCCCTCACCCCACTGGCCTGGTCCCGACTGTAATCTCTTGTAACAGTAGAAGTGAGTTTCTTTGGTCTCTTCTAGTGTATGAGGCTTTGCTTGGTTGCAGCTCTGTGAAGCCATTTCTGCAGTGATTTCCATGAGTAGGATGTCTGTATGTGACACTGTGTGACTAATCCCTGTAGCCTGGAGACCATTTAGAGCATGCCGTGGAGGTCCCTGGGAGCCTCTGTGATCATCCCCACCCTCTTCTTTCTCAGCCTAAGTCTGGTAACTCCTAGGTAGATGAACTCTCTAGAAGTTAGGGTTGGTACCCAGTCTTGTTCCAAAGGTTTGAGCTTGTCGGCCTTGATGTTTCCATTTCCCATGACTGGAATCACAAGAAGACAGAGGGCGTTTGTGTAGATAGCACCACTTACGACTTTCAACCCAAAAGACTGATATGAGAAGCCAAAAGTGCATGCCCACCCTGGCACTACAAGGTGGCTTTCCTTGGGGTTTGTTTCTCTTCTGCCTCTTGATTTTACCTTGAAGAGATCTTGGAGGTTTCCTTCCTTTCCACTCAGCAACACACTCACCTTTGTTTCGATATAAAAATAACAACTCTCTTCCTACATCTCTTTGGGTAAAACTGATGCTCCCATGGGATAGGGTCAAGTCCCTTGCATGTCTGTAGATTTCCTTGGAAATGTGCCTGTCCTGGGTTCAGAAGCAAGGGTTACTGTAAGTACAGAATTGTAAAGCAGTTTCTATAGTTGGGTGGTTTTGCAGCTTTGTGTCTTCTTCTTAGCCTTCTCTGTCTGGTTTTAAGGTTGGCAACTACTGGGTAGCTGGTTGACAGCTTACAACAAGGGGCATCAGGGAACACCATCATTGTGGATTTATTTTAATACAAAATCCCACTCTTGATGTTTCTGCTGATTTTTAGTGGACATGTTGGCCGTGGCACTTCGTAATCTGGGAACATGGTTAAACTCTTGGCTTTTCTCAATTATGACCAAATTAGTGGGAGCTGAATTTTCTAAATATTTCTCCACACATTAAATCTATACCCATATACATATTTGTGGCGTGAGAGGTTACAAATGTGTTCCAAAAGCTGTGGCTCTGTGAGGCATTGCTTTATAGACACATAGGAATGAGGCCAGAACTGTGGATGTATGTGTGCTGTGGTCTGAGTGTGGTCAGAAAAGGCCACAGGTGGAAAGGTAACTGGCAGTGCAGCAGCGCTAGGCAAGCCTCAGCCTTAGCAGAGACAGTTAGGTCTTGGAGGCCCTATTCTCATGAATGGATTAGTGCCGGTCCTGGGGGAGTGAGTCCATCAGGCCAGGAGTGGGGCTGTTATAAAAGTGAGCTCAGCTTTCCCTTGCTTGCTCACTCTGGCCCTTCCACGCTCTGCTTTCCACATCTCACCATGGATGACAGAACACAAATGCTGGGATGGTGATCACAGGCTCCGGAAATAATAGCTGAATAATTTACTGTTCCTTCTAAGTTGCTTGGGGTCAAGCACCTTGTCACAGCAAGAGACAGAGGGGAAGAGAGAGGAAGGGAGGGGAAGGGAGAGGGAGGGGAAGGAGGAGGAGGGGAGGGGAGGGGGAGGGAGGAGGAGGGAGAGCAGGGGAGGGGGGAGGGAGAGGTAGGGGAAGGGAGGAGGAGGGGAGGGAGGAAAGGAGGAGGAGGGGAGGGGGAGGAAGGCGGAGGGAGAGCAGGGTAGGGGAGAGGGAGAGGTAAGGGAAGGGAGGAGGAGGGGTGGGGGAGGGAGGGGGGTGGAGGGAGGGGGGGAGAGGAGGGAGAGGGGAGGGGAACAGGGAAGGAGGGTTTGGGCCTACTCTGGGCAGATCTGGCTCCAGGGCCATCACAGTCTGTCTTTGCACACTGAGTACCTAGTCCCAGACAAGCTCCCTGCAGCAGCACTTAGCAGTTTCCTCTGTGGAGCCACACAATGCGTGTCCTCAGTACATCTGACAGCTTCTGTTCTGGAACGCAGGATTCACAGTGTGGGGGAATTCCTCAGGAAGAGGAAAAGAATGCTTCAAGTTGGTGGGAAATTTCTCATTCATAAGAAATTAAGAGATTCAGTATGGCCACATACAAGAAAACTACTCTCTCAGGCCTGTACTTGCCTTGAGGGAAATGCTGGGGCCCACGGTTGTCACTGTTCTTGTGCCTGTGTTAGACAAGGTAGATCTTGCGGGATGAGAGAAAGGCACCACCCTTTCCCTCCTGACCCAGGGATGAGGACCAGCTCACTCCCACTTGCTGCTGCCTGGACTGTTCTTCAGGGCTCTTTTCCTGGCCGCCCTTCCCGAGAAGGGGCTTTTGATGGCGTCAGTAAGGGTCAGATGGATTCTTGTGCTTATTTTCTGTCTTTCATAATTTACATTTAAGCATCTCAGGCTGCATCTGCTGCTGTAACAGAACACAGGAGCCTAAATAATCTGTAAACAATAGTGTATTTAGGTCAGAAGACCAAGAACAGCTGGCTGCATCTGCCTCCTAACAGCAGACACGGGAAAGACAAGTGGGTGCCTGTGGAACGGGCTGAGTAAGAGGTGGCCCGGCTTGGCAACAGCCTGCTCATGAGGACTTGAAGGATGGTGGGCAGAGGATTCTTTCCCTTCCTCCCACCTCTCTTCCGCTAGTACTTATCATGATCTGGCATTTATAACCTGTGGGGGCTGGGGCCTGCCTGCTTGCTGGGATACCAGGGAGGCTGGGGCCTGCCTGTTTGCTGGGATACCAGGGGAGGGCCTGTCCTGGCTTGGACAATATCTCCCAGGAATAGTGATGCCTTAATTGATGTGCTAGTGTTTTGCTTGCTTGTGGGTGAGAAGTGGGAAGAATGAGTGTGAAGGTACTTCCTTAAAGGGAGTCTCAGGTGTGAAAACGAGGGTGAGAATGGGCAGGCTTCTTTGCAGAAGGTTCCTAGACTCTTTTGCTCCCTGTGATAGTTTCCCTGTGATTCTAGTCAGTCATGGCTATTTTTGAGGCTCCTGGGGGTTGGGGAGCATAGACTCTCTTTGATTTTGTGCGGTAATAGGACCGGTGCTGAGGAGCTGCTGTGCCCCTGACAGGCCAGTGCAATGCTCTCCTCTGTCTCCCAAGCCCTGAGTGACTAATAGTTTGGGATTTGGTGTATTTAGTCTACGCAATTGCTCCGCATCGATTTGGTCAGTCTGTTTTAGTGGTGGACATTAAAAGGTCTCACTAGCTTTTAATAGGCATAAGGAAATGACTCAGACATAAAAAAAATAGACTCCAAAACACTAGAGGAAACTGCAAAAATAAACAATGAGTGGTGAAATACCTACAGCACACGCCAGCAAGGCAATCACAAACAGTTTTTTGGAAATTATTTTAAATTCTGTAACATGGGAAGCAGGCATATGGATGTGCTTGGTTTAAGGAAAAAAATTTTTTTTCTAAAAAGCTAATGTGCCTGCTCTTAAAGAGACCATTCCTTAGCCTTGTGTTCATCTGTATTGAGACAGTCTTTCCTAGAGATATTTTACCAATTTCTGATTCCCTTTGCCTGACAGAATGCATGGTGCATGCATTTAACCCTTTGGGTGTCAAATTCCTGACTTCTTTGACTTGTTTTCCTAAAAGTGTTCTGTCCCAAAGGACCATGGAACATAGGCCTCCTTTTGGCTTTTTCATGAGTATATAATGCCTTTAGCCTTGTCTTTGGGTGCCGGTGGCTCTGGGGCCTTTCCCATTTGTCCATTCAGCACGCCAATGCTCTTCTTCCTCACGTAGACCCGCCCCTTAAAATACTCACTCCCCCCCCCGTCCCCCCCCACCCCCTTCCCCCCCACCGCTGCAGGGAAGCAGGACCTTATAGGACCTTCAAGGTAACAGGCTGGGCTACTGCAGTTCCTTAGTCTTTCCCCAAAAGTAATGGAAGCCTTCTTCTACCCTCAGCGGCAGGTAGTCTTGGGCTAGCGCCACCAGTAATACAAAGATGTCCTCTGGTACATTTTTTTCCAGGGTGACAGTTGTGGTTTTTATCAGATTAATTTTTCTTTTTACTTTTAATGGATGCACAGAATTCCGAAGCAGTGAAGGGAACATGGACGGGACCGGAAGGCGCAGTGTTTGGTAGAACAGGACAAGTAGCACGTGATCTCACAGGTACGTGCGAGTAAGTTCAAACAGCTGACGGCGGAGGAGAAGAAAACAACAGTGGACGCTAGAGACTGGGAAGGGGAGGAGAGGGGCTAGAGGGAAGTGCTGTCCGGTGTTTGAAGGAATCTGTGGCCTCGTGGCAGGTCATTGCTGACCCTCTTTCCTAGGCCATCTGATTGAAGTGAGTTTCCAGTGTGGCAGTCAGAGCCTCTCAGAACACCCTGGGTCTCCTCTCTTTCACTACACCCTCAGATGCCTAGTTTCTGTGGGGAAAAGCATCTCCTCCCAAGAGGCTCAGGGCCCATAGACTAGGACAGGTACCACTGATCTCAAAAGCATCATCTCCTCCCAACAGGCTCAGGGCCCATAGACTAGGACAGGTACCA
>OU015751.1:55742809-55761318 GCA_907169655.1 Acomys percivali
GCTTTTTTTCCCCCCCCCCCCCCCCCGGGCCCATTTCTGATCTCCTCACTCCTTTAATACTGAGGCCAGCTTGGTGTGGAACCTCAACCTCCAGGTCCTTGGTGACAGACTCAGAAAAGCTGCTGCTGAGGGCAAAGGATTTTCCCACCTCCCGCTTTGGTTTTTATTTTTCCCCAGAGCAGGGTAAGAGTAGATGGAAAACTTGTCCCCTTGTCCCTCCACCACATGGTGAAACACTAGAGAAGAAACTGGTCTTAGGCCATTGGCCATGGACTTGAAAGAGTTAAGGATGATTTGTCCACAATTAACCTAGAATTCCAACTCGAGAGGCATGCACTGTAAAAGGCAGCCTGGCATATTTTTCTTTTTCTGCCTACTAACCAAACAAGCCCAGTCTTGTACCAGAGTGAACTGTCAGCCAGCGGGGTCCATGTGACTTATTTATAAGCACCCTTGTTGATACTAAGATGACTGAGTGAACAACGGCCAGGAGTAGGTGCTGGGGCGCATGCCAACCCTTCTTTTCTTCCTTTCTACCATGACGACTGACACCCCCCCCCAAATGCTCACAGAAGCCAGGCCACAAGCTTCAGAGCCTCCTAGCTTATTGCACACTCTGAATCTAGTTTAGAGTAGATACAGCAACAGTGCCATTAACCTACTTTGTGGCCCATGACCGATTTTTATGGTAAAGCATCAGAGCCACAGGATATGTAAGGAATGTTGTCTTACTGCTTTAGAGTAGGTTTCAAGGCTTCAGCCAGGCTTAAGAGTCAACATCCTGATGCCGAGGTCACAGGCATAAGAACTGAATAGGTGTGTCCTGTAGGTTCAGATAAAACCTGTCCCCTGTCCATCTCATTTAAAAAGCCTGTCGTAACATTTGTATACCTTCTAATGCAATTTCTCAAGGAGAAAAATTTCCAGCGAATCTTCAAAATCCTTCCATATTTAGTCTCCTGGAATGTCATCTCAGCTAAAGGACTGTGTTTCAGACTTACAGCTACAGGTAAAAATACAGTCACACTTAGTGTCTCATAAAACTAAAGAGTCTTGTGTCTGCTCTGGACATGGCCCAATGTGGAGTCGAAGACGCAGCTGTTTAGCTTGCTTACTCTTTTTTCATTCATCCTGGGGGCTTTACTAAGGACCTCTGGGTGTCAAGCACAGGCTGGATGCTTCCGGCGGGGGGGAGGGGGATGGAAGGGGGAGACTGAGCAGGCGGTGTTCCTGACTGCAGGAGTTTTCCCAGCTCAGGTTAAGTGGAAGATTATGCTTGAGGCACAGAAGGCAAAGAGCTCTGTGGGGCCTCTAGCCCTAGGGTGCTGAGGTCTGATGGAATAGGTGAGAGTGGGCTAAAGGGCAGAAGAAGCAGCTGAGTACAAGGGTAAGAGCTGGGGACATGATGAAGACTGATGTGGAGTAAGCTGAGGGTGAGGGGCATTCAGGAGAGCAGAGAGAACCAGGAGCAGAGAACCTCTGTGCTTGCCAAGGGAGCTGACCTCATCTACATGCGCTGGGAGCCTAGGCAGATTGTTGAGCAGTTGATTTTATTAGGAGATATACATCCACCTTCAGAGAGATAAATAAAGGGCCTTATGTTGTAATAAATCTGATGGGGGCTGGAGAGAACAGCACAACAGGGGTCACGAGTAAACTGAGGGCCTTGGTGGTGAAGGATACCCACTGTTAGGGGCTAGGGAGAGTGTTCCTAGCAGCCTCAGGACCATAGAGCTCAGGTCTCTTTTGAGAGCATCTTAGTAGGTCTGGAGTCCTGTGTGGTTGTCAGCCAGGTGGGGGTTTCCAGGGGAGGGCAAATTGGTGGGACAAGAATGCTGGCTTTGTTATCTGGATTGGGGTTCTCAGGGGCCCCCTGAGTGGATTTATATAAATGCTCAGTGGAGATAAGAAGATGGAGCTTACCTAGCATCACCATGGTGACCTGTTAAGGAGAATGATTTATGAATCTATAGAGAAAGGATTCTATAATGCAAATTTACCTCATTTGGGACTTGAGAGTAGGCAGGCAAAATTGAGAGCTTTGTGTTCTTTGTCTTAAATTGGCCTAAATTGGCCATATTTTAGGGACTTCGTTTTGTAGATGAAGTGATGAGCATGCCCTGAAGAAAATTGCGGGGGAACTTCATGTGGCCACACTCCCTGCCATATAGATACACCAAGGCCCATGTCATTAAAAGAGCCAAGGTATGAGCCTAGGTGTCCATCAACATGGGCAACACGCGTGTGGTACATATACACCATGGAACATTAGTCAGTCGTGAGAAGGAACAAAGTGATACCATTTGCAGAAAAATGGATGAAACGGGAGAAGATCATATTTTCAGGAAGAGAGGCAAATGTGTAGAACCTAGAGAAAAACCCGTGTATGATATGACAGGAGAAGGGAGTTTTGTGTGTGTGTGTGTGTGTGGGGGGGAGTAAGACAGAGCAGGGGGGGAGGGAAACAGGTGAAGGTAATTAAGCCTAAATAGGATCAATATAAATTACAGACTTGATGACTTCATGAAATGCAAGACTCTGTAAAGGGAATCCAGAGCAATAAGAATTTTAAAAGGAGGGTCATCCGTCAGGACCACAGTTTGGAGCCCAGATGATGAGAGCCCTGCCTGAGGTCATGCTGGTGAGGCCAAAGGAGGTGCCCACAGAGCAGCGGTGCTTTTCCCTTTGTATTCATGCATGCTCTTCAGAGACCTTCTGGAAACTATGAAAGTCCCCAGAGAAGGGGAAATCCACCGAAACCACAAGAAGAAGCACAGCTTTAACATGATTTCTTTTAGTCATTTTTGGGGATTCGTCTTCATGTACATATTAGGTTGTACATGCAATTGGACATTGGGTTTAAAATGGACACATGACTTGAGTGTGGGAAATGTCTCCCAGGTGGAAACACATGTATAAAGGCTTACTGAGTCCGCGTGTCTCATTTCCCCACGGGGACTGACACAGACATTGAAATACATAGATGCTCAAAGCCTTCCTCACCCACCCATGTAGTTTTATCATCTCTGGTTAGTTGCAACTTCTAATGAAATGTGAGTGTTGTGTCAACGTTGCTCTTCTGTGTCCTAGACACTGATAACATCCTAAAAGCCTGTGCACCTTCAACACAGAAGTACATTTTTTCCCCTAAGTCCTTAGCATGGCAGTTGGTAGGATCTGTAGATGTAGCTCCCATGGGTGTGGAGAGTTGGCTGTAGTCTGTTTTGGTTGTAAATGTATTCTTAGGGGATTCAAGTGGAATATAAGCCTAGAAATGTGTTTGGGAGAAGATGCCAAAAATGCTTTAAATCTCAAGTGGTTAAGTGTGTCCTTTGCCACACACACACTCCAACTTTTTTTTCGTTTTTTATTTTCTTTTTGTGTATGACAGGGTTTCTCTGTGTAGCCTTGGTTGCTTTTTGTAGACCAGGCTTAGCCCTGGCTGTCCTGGACTCCCTTTGTAGACCAGGCTTTCTTGAACTCAGAGATCTGCTATTTCTGCCTCCCGAGTGCTAGGATTATAGGTGTGTGCCACTGTGCCCAGCTATACCCCCAACTTTCTAACCAGAAGCCCAACATAACTTGGAATGGTGAGAAGGGCTCTTCAGCGTGACCCAGGGGTATGGGCAAGGCTAGACAGGGCTTAGGGCACCGAGATATTTGCTGGGTAAATAACACTCTGCCGTTCTTTCCTTCTTCTATTTTTGCAGGAGAATATGAAAGTGCTACTTGGGCTTATTTATTTCATCGCCCCTCTGCTGTCACTCAAGACTGGTAAGTCAGATATTTTCTACAGTCAAGTCATCTATAGGCAGAAGTGATGGAGAACACATGGCAATGTTCCTCTATCAGAGTCATTTTTTTTTCCCATTTTCAGTTACACCTGGGATGTGGAGTCCCTGGCCCCAGAACTATCCATCTGAAGGTCTTTTTCTGCATCTTCATCTTTCATCCTATGCTTGGTATTTTGGGAAATTGAGGCCAGTGACATTAAGAGCTCAGCATCATGTCTCTAGATTTGGACTGAGAACTCCCTTCTAGACCTCTGGGTCTAGCCCAGGCCTCCTGCCACCTCACTGCTGATGGGACAGGGTGACATCTGCTTGTCCTAGAATAGGTATCAGGCCCCTTCCGTGGACCCACAGCTATTATTTGTGTTCTCTTTCCAGTTCCTTCATTTTCTCTTTCTTTTCTTCATTTCTTGCCATGAATTTATCGAGCCTTTACAGTGTGTCAGTTGATAGAAAATTAAACTATCCAGTGAATAATCCTTATGGAGGCAGCTGCCGGCAGCATATATTCCTAGTGGGAGAGACAAGATACACTACATAAGTCATGTAGAAGTATAGATGAAGTAGGCAGAAACTCCAGAAAACCAAATAATATTTGGGGGATGGGAATAGACAGAAGGGTCAATTTTCCATAAAAATATCTCACTGAAAGGTTGATTTTGAGTAGAACCTGAAGGCGGGGATAAAAATAAGCCATGTGAATTCCAAGCTAGGGGAAGAAAATGACCTTGGCAGCATGTGCCCAGAGGTTAAAAGTGTCAGGCATATTCTAGGACATAGATACCTAGTATATCCAGAGGGATGGGAGGGACCAGAAGACACAGCGCTGTTTGATTAATGGAAAGATGATAGAGGGATTGAGGAATACCTGGAAGGCTTTTTGAAATCTTGACTTGGGATGGCCTGAATTCTTTGTTAAAAACAAGAGAGATTGAGGGAAGGAGGCTATGTAGGCAACTTCATGCATCCTGTGAAGTGTGAGAATATGAATTCAAATTTTTGGCACCATGGAAAAGTCATGCATCACCATGCATGAGCCTATAACTCTAGTGCTGTGGGGGTCAGAGATGGGAGGATTGCTAAACATGATATCTGCAGCCGCCATCATCGCCTCCACCATCACCATCTCCACCACCACCTTCACCTCTTCTACCTCCAATGTTACCAACCTCCACCACCTCTTCTTCTACCCCCACCCCCAACACCTTCACCAGCTCCACCATCACCATCTTCCTACCACTTTCACCTCTTCTACCTCCACCATCACCACCACCTACTTCCACCTCCACCACCACCGCCACCTTCACCAGCTCCACCACCTTAACCAGCTCCACCATCACCACCCCTACCACCACCTTAACCAGCTCCAACTCTTCCACCTCCACCTCTATAACCTCCACCACTATCTTTTCCACCACCACAACCACCTCTACCATCACCACTTCCACCAACACCACCACCTCCACAACTATGAAAACAGCAAAAATCCCGGAGAGATGATCTAACATGCTTTGTTTTCTGTTTTGAGAGTAGAGTCTCAGGAGGAAGTTCAGAGGTCATTGTGATAATCTAGGCTAAGTCATGAAAGCAATGTGTCCTGGACAGAGAGGGATGTTGACTTGATGAGAGAGAAAGAGGAGGCAATCAGCCATGGCTTAGACGTATTTTGAGGTAGCAGGATTCACAGATGGTGCCTGTGTGAGGTGTTGGGATGAGATCAAGACTTTGGTTATGTAAATACAAAGTAGAGTTGCCACTGGTGCAATATGGAAAGTTCAGATGTTTTCTGTGTGCACGCTGATGGGTGTCCTTGGGTGTCTAAATGGTGACAGTGATAAGGCAGTGTAGAAGCAGGTCTAGGATGGAAATACGAAATTAAAGAGGCCAGCAAGCATCTGGTACAAGAGCTGAGAGACTGAATGAGGTCACTGAGTGTGGTAAGGAAAGATAGTATCAAGAACTGAGTGATCGCTTCCTCTAAGGTGATTATGGTCAAGTGTTCACTGGTCAGAGAGTTAGTGAAAGTCTGACCTGAAATTCTGGGGAATCAAGTGGAGAAAGTGTCTCAAGGTGAGAGGATATATGTCAGTATGCTCTCAGCTCCCAGCAGTCATTGGTTGCCTGCAGTTCTTTGTCTGGGGACTCCATGAAAAGTTCCCCTTCCAAGGTAAATGCTCATTGGTATTGCCTTTGTTCTAGCCTTGCTATGCAGCCCCTTGTGGGAGAGGCTGTCTCGCAGCATACTCTCTGTGTGCTGCTCTTGCAGTCTTTCTTCCCCTCCTTCCTTGATGTTTCCTGAGCCACAGATGTAGGAGCTGTGATGTTGATGCATCCTTGGGAGCTGTGCTTCTCGCCACCATCCACTGATCTCTGCATTGTGTCTAGTTGTGGTTTCCTGTGAAGGCTTCCATCTTCTGTAAAGGGGGAGGGTCATTACACTTATCAGTTAGTATAAGCATATACATTGTATTGACATTAAATATGGTTCTCTAGCAAAGTGGCTTGGTATTCATTATTTTATGCAATTTTATGAAAATGATGAAAGGAGAGAGGTTACAAGTCAAAAACTACTTATATGATTCTAAAAAAAATAATCTGTTTGAAATCACTTAATTGCACAATTATGAAATTATGGTGTTATGTTTTCTGATTTGCTTACTTTGCTGCCATTCCTCATATCTTCATGTAGATGTGGGTTGTTGTATGGGTTGTGCTATCTCAGCCTGACTGACTCCCTCTGAAATTTTATTTTTTTAAGTAGCAGAGCCACATTTTTGATGAATGGTTGGTCCTAGCCTTGGATTATCTGCCAATGTCTTCATTTCTCCTTCATTTTGAAATGTCACCTCACTTCCTTCTGGCCTAGCGGAGTCTGAGGAAACTTAATGTGGAGCTTTTGCGACCTGTAAGTTGCTTACTGCATTCAAGGTTCCTTTTCTTTTTACGACTAGACTCTGCAGTACTAGGTGGGTGTATCTTCTAGTTTTTTCTTGGAGTTTTTAAACTCCTTAGATGTGTAGATTAACGTGTTTGGGGGACTAGGAATACTATTTCTTTGGGATTTTTAATGGCCCTTTTTTTCCTCTTGAGATTCCCACGATGCACATATCAGCTTGCTCTCGGAGGCACCAAAGACACTCAGTTGATTTACTGTCATTTACAAGTTCCTTTTCCTGTCAATGTGTATACGTTGTTCAGTTCTTTTTAGTAAATGTGTTTTTAAAAGATTCTGTCTCCATGTCTCTCTGTGTCTGTCTCTCTGTGTCTTTCTGTCTGTCTTTCTGTCTGTCTGTCTGTCTGTCTCTCTCTCTCTCTCTCTGTGTGTGTGTCTATGTGTCTGTGCAGAGTCCCATGGAATCCAGAGGGGATATTGGATCCCTTGGAGCTGGAGCTACAGGTGTCTGGGATGTTGGTGTGATGTTGGTGCTGGGATCTGAACTCTGGTCCTTTGATATGGCAGGAAGCCCCCTTCACCACTGAGATGTCTTTCCAGCCCACTGTTAGATGATTTTTATAGTTTTAAAAATAGTTACTGTTGCTGTTTTTGTTTATTTGCCTGATGGATTTTCTGACCCAGCTTTCTAAAGTCTGTAGTGTGTGTTTCCTGAAGTCATCAGTCAATTTAATGGTCCATGAATGATTGGGTGATCTGTGGCCCATATCTTCTTTACCCTTTGCTGAGGGGCAACATGTTGGCTGTTTACAGCTCTTCCTTATCACAACCCCTGCCCCAACTCCCTGCCCATATATGACCTTGGAGTTATTCAGTTGTAAGTCTGAAACCTTTTCTGGACCCCATTGGACAGCGATGCATGTGTGTGTATGTTTTTCCTTCCCCCAGGAATATTCCAGAGTGTTTAGCTCTCCCTCTAGGCTATGGCTCTTGAGTTGTAGCTTTATTAAATACTTGCTGCCTTATTAAATAGTTGACACTGAGTTTGTTCACCAAACACCCTGGGGACAGGGCTCTTCCTAGGCATCTCTGGGGCAAGTCCATAACCTAGGACATTTGAGAAACTCCTGACTGCTCTGCTCTCGCAAGGCTGCTGGTTTTCAGTGCTACGGTGTATGCACAGGTCCAAGTTTTCATAATGTCAGAGTTCTGTGGAAAGTGGGTGATAGCTAGTTCACAAAGCAATGAAGCATGCTGTTCCACTTTTATCAGCAACTTTCTGATTGCTCCTCCTCCAGTTCTTTTTCCTTGTCTTCCTCCTCTGCCTTCTAATCAGGGCTCCTCTGCGTGTTGGGAACCTTTGATTTGGAAAAAACAAAATAAGAACATTGAAAACTCTCCAGTCCCCTTCCTGATTTTATGGGTGACTGATTTACAGAGAGTGTCAGGCTGATATTTTGGAAACTCTCCTGAAGTTTTTTTCCCCTTCCTTTAGAATGTGCAATTTGATGAGATAGTTTCTTCTCATTTACTTTATATTCTGTCAAAAGCCACTTAAATATATTTGTGTGTGTTATGTCCGAGACTCTGTGCTGTTTCGATCACAAATTTATCTTTATTCTGGTGCTACCTTGGCTCAGTTGTGGCAACGTTATAAAGCTTCATAGGTTTATAAAATTTTGCTAAAACCTTCTCTGCAGCACTCAGAGATATGGAGTCAAGTGCCCTGAGCTTGTTGGCTAAGCACTACCTCTGGGCAGCACCCCAGCCCCCTGAGTAACACCTTGGCCAGCGTGCCAGCCACTGAGCAGCACACTGGTCCCCCAACAGCATCCCCGCCCCCGGAGCAGCACCCCGACCCCTGAGGAGCACTCTGGCCACCAAGCAGCACCCCAGCCTCTCTTCTAAGTCTTTAAAAAATTTTATTAATTTATTCATATTGCATCTCAATTGCTAGCCCATCCCATGTATCCTCCCATTCCTCCCTCCCTCCTGTTTTCCCCCTACAACCCTCCCCCATGTCTGTGACTGAGGTGGACCTCCTCCCCTTGTATATGGTCATAGGGTGTAAAGTCTCTTCCTGGTAGCCTGCTATCCTTCCTCTGAGTGCCACCAGGCCTCCCCATCCAGGGGACGTGTTCAAATATGGGGCACTGGAGTTCGTGTGAAAGTCAGTCCCCAGTTTTTTTATCCATTCTTCTACTGAGGGACACTTAGGCTATTTCCATGTCCTGGCTATTATGAATAAGGCCACTATGAACATGGTTGAGCATATGTTCCTGTTGTATGCTAGAGCATCTTCTGGATATATTCCAAGGAGTGGAATAGCTAGGTCTTGAGGAAGCCCTATTCCCAGTTTTCTGAGATAGCACCAGACAGATTTCCAAAGTGGCTGCGCTAGTCTGCATTCCCACCAGCAATGAAGGAGTGTTCCTCTTTCTCCACATCCTTACCAGCATGTGGTGTCACTTGAATTTTTGATCTTAGCCATTCTGATGGGTCGTTTTGACTTGCATTTCTCTGATGACTAAAAATGTTGAGTATTTCTTTAAGTGTTTCTCAGCCATTTGATATTCCTCTGTTGAGAATTCTCTGTTTAGTTCTGAGCCCCATTTCTCAATTGGATTATTTGGTTTGGTGGTGTTTAATTTCTTGAGTTCTTTATATATTTTGAATATTAGACCTTTGTCAGACGCAGGGTTGGTGAAGATCTCTTCCCAGTCAGTAGGCTGTTGCTTTGTTCTTTTGACAGTGTCTCCTGCCTTACAGAAGCTTCTCAGGCTCATGAAGTCCCATTTATTGCTGACCTTAAGGCCTGGGCTGTTGGTGTCCTTCAGTAGAAGAATGGATAAAGAAACTGTGGTACATTTACACTATGGAATACTACTCAGCTATTAAAAACAAGGAATTTCCAAAATTTGTGGACAAATGGATTGAACTAGAAATGATCATAATGAGTGAGCTAATGCAGAAGCAGAGAGACTCAAATGGTATATACTAACTTATAACTGGACACCAGGCCAAGGGGCATGTCTCATGAAAGTCTTCACTTACCAGGAAAGTGGGATAGAGGTGAGGACATCCTATTGGGACTCGATGTGAGAGAAATATAGGAGATAGGGAAATAGAAGGATCCAGAGGGTCCTAGAAACCTACAGAAGAACACTATGATGCGCAGATCTGGACCCAGGGGTTCTGCTTGATCTGTGGCACCAGCCAAGGACAATATGTGCGGTCATCATCAGTCCCCTACCCAGATCTAGCCAAGGGACAGAGCATTCTCCACAGTTAAGTGGAGACTGGGGACTGACTTTCACACGAATCCTGGTGTCCCATACTTGGCCATGTCCCCTTGATGGGGAGGCCTAATGGCACTCGGAGGAAGGATAGCAGACTACCAAGAAGAGACTTGATACACTAGCATCATATTTGGGGGGAGGAGGTCCTCCTCAGTCACAGTCATAGGGAAGAGGAATGGGGTGAAAGCGGGAGGAAGGGAGGAATGGGGAGGATGCATGGGATGGGATAGCAAATGAGATGTAATATGAATGATTTCATTTTTCAATAAAAAAAGAAAGTCATTACTCACTCTCCACTCAGTGGTGGAGAATGTCCTGTCCATCAGCTAGATCTGGGTAAGGGGTTGAAGTTTACTGTCCATATTGTCCTTGGCTGGTGCCATAGTTTGAGCAGGACCCCTGGGACCAGATCCGCCCGTCATAATGTACTTCTTGAAGGTTTCTAGGACCCGCTGGATCCTTCTATTTCCCCATTCTCCCATGCTTCTCTCACCTAAAGTCCCAATAAGATGTCCTCCCCCTCTGACCCACTTTCCTGGTAAGTGGAGACTTTCATGGGACATGCCCCTTGGGCTAGTGTCTAGATATAAGTGAGTATATACCATTTGAGTCTTTCTGCTTCTGGGTGAACTCACTCATTATGATCATTTCTAGTTCAGTCTCTCCTCTAAGTCTTTAACTTGAGCTATGTAACTGTTTTTTTCTTTTTAAAGTCAAATTGTTTTGACTACTTCTATGAAATTTAAAATTGGTCTCTCAATTTGTATAAAATATTCTGCTCCTATAAATATGTTTATAAAAGGAGCAACATAGCAAGAGCAGTTCTCTAGTTCTGTGAGCATAGCGCTTACCTACTTGTTTGTAAACTAATTTACTCAAGTAAAATTCTGTAATTTTCACTCTGTAATTTTCTTTTATATATGTAGTTTTTTAATGCCTTTTGGCTCTATTGTAATGTGGTTTTTAAAAGTTCAGTTTTGAAATATTTTTGTCAATATGTGAAAATTAAACATCCTTAATTTTGCACATCCCTTTTATGTCCTATGACTGATAGTGCTCCCATGTCTTTTCTGTATTTCGTACCTATTTTAGCATTAATGGTTATGTTGCCTGAAAATAAAAGCATTTTTACTTTCTTTTTAAATTGGAATGCTACTGGTTTTTCTTACCTCCATGCCCTCGCTGGGGCCACTAACACAGTGTGAATAGTAGCAGTTAGGTTGGAGGCTTTTCATCATAGACACACCGTAGCTGCAGGATTTCCAAAGCCACCTGACTCACATGCAGGCTGTTCCACTGTTTCTCCAGGTTCACTGAGAGTTTTTACAAAGAGTAAAACAAGAGTGGGTACTGAGCTCTAGTAAAATAGTTTTCCCAAGTCTGTTAAGATTTTTGTATGATTTAAACAACTCTCTTAGCATATGGAGATATTTGATTTTTAAGTATGAACATGACTATGTTTCTGGAGTATCATTTTATAATATATTATATTTCTAATATATATTCTGTGGGATTCCATTAGGTTAACTATTTAAAAGATACACATCTGTACTTATAGAAGAGTTTGGTTTGTGGTTTCACTGTACTGTGATTGGTTTGGATAAGAGATCAGTTTGGAGGCTTTGCTGTCTCTTTATATTTGAGAGGATTTGTTCAAAATTGACATCCTGTCTTTATACTTGGAAGGACCTGAATGTGAAGCCACCAGACTTGAATGTCTTCTGTTGGGATGCTTTAACTAAAAGCTCAGCCCCCTTAGAAGGCACAGGGCAGTGTAGGCTATCATCTGCTTCCTGTCAAGGTAGTTTTGATAGGTTGTGTCTTTCAACGTCTTAGCCATTTTATTTATGATGCTGAATTTATTATCCTAATGCTTTTAATAATATCCCTCTTGTCCTTTTAATATCACTTTAATGAGATCTTTTTCACCTCCGAATTAGGGATTTTAAAAAAACACTGACTAGAGCTTCATTAATTTTATTGATTTGATGAAAGACGTCACTTCAGGTATCTTTACTTTTCTCTATCCTCCTTTTATTTCATTACTTTCTTCCCAGATATTATTTGCTATTTGCTTACTCTGCTGCTGAATCAGTTAAGTTGGCTATTTCCTAAACAGTATGGTAGCTTGCCATTGTGAGGGGCTGGTCATATCTGGGAAGGCTGTGCCTGCAAGGCCTAGTAATTTCTAGGGGCTGTAGGCAATTTGCCTCCCAGAGCATGCTGTTCACGTGACTGATCCAGAGCAGTGCTTGCATGCCCCTTGTTACCAACCTTTCACATACAAAGCTTCATTCCTGCTATGAGGTAATGCACAGCCAGGTGGTGATGGGCTATGCACACACTCTAACCAGCCACCTGGGCCACCTGGGCCACCTGGGCCACCTGGGTCCTCCTTAGCCAGCTGAGCAGGCCACAGTGGATCTGAAACCATAAGCTATGACAAGTGTTTCACTTGTTTAAATTGTTTGTTAATTCTTCCAATCACAACAATGAGTAAAAAAGACTGCTGAAAAAAAAAATAAGTACCAGAGAAATGACACTGTTGCTGTGACAAAATGTGACTGACTTTAGAAGTGGGGCTTTTGGGGAGAGGAATTGGGGGGAAGATAGAGGTGTTGGTTAGAAAGCTCTGGAAGTTTGTAACCAGAATGACATGTGTGATATTGGTACCTTTTAAGTGTTTTACTTAGTAGCAAGGGTCTGAAAGCACAAACTCACTTAAACAGCCTTCCAGGGAGGACAGAGTGGGGGGCGCCCATCCCATCATACAAAGCTGCCTAAGGAAAAGAGACAATTTCCATTACTTGGGTCCCCCTGGCACTCAGAGGCCACACAGGAGGATATTGAAGCCAGCAGCAGACCTTCATGTCAGCCACAGAGTCCTACCTTTTATGACATAAAAATGTAAGATTTCAAAGGATGTCTGAGAGTCCAGGCACCTTAACAAGTTTCGAAGTCCTGTAGGCAGCCCTGAGAGGGAGCAAGGGAAGCTTTGGTCTGTGGTGCATTTTCCTAATTCTCTCTGATGTGTGAGGGGCCAGCCTGTTGTGAGTGGTGTAACTTTCTTTGGGATCGTACAGGTCCCCATAGTAAGAGATGGTATTGGGTCTCAGTAGAGATACAGGCTTAGAGTTCTGAGCTCTGTCAGAGCTCTAAACACCTTCTTGTGGATTTTTATAGATAAATAAAATGTTTATCGCAGTTTTTTTATCTGACATTATTTTCTTCTTCTGAAGTATTCTTGACTATTTCTTGAAAGTATAGGCTTCTGAGAATGGTTTCTTAGAGATTTAAAAATCTGTAATTTTGAAAGGGATTTTCATTGGAACTGCATGCGAGCAATACTTTTCTTCCCTAAAAAGAAGGTCATAATCCTTTTGTTTCTGTGTGTAACAGCTATTACTTAAGTAAATAAAAACAGAAAGTAGGAAAAAACAAAACAAAACAAAACAAAAAAACAGCAGAAAGTAGGTCTGGCTACCTAAGGTTTTGTTTTCGTCCCTGGTGTTAGCAATCCCATTTTAGGCAGTTGGAGGGATTTTCCTTATCTTATTAGTTAATTAATTAAAAAATTTTTGATGTTCACGTGTCTTTGGGGCTCAGGCTCATTTGATCGTATTCTGAAATTTTCCAGCATGTACTTCAGATATGCTTTCCGTTCCCCACCTCCTGCAGCTCTTCATACAGACAGCCCAGTTGCCACCCTAAGCTGTCTGATGTCCTCTTTGCTCACTTAATCGTGGATATTTTCTGATGTGGCATCCCCAGGTTTCCTTAATTTTTCTTCTCAGTATATTTTCAACCTGACAATGAATTTTTTTTTTTTAATTACCAGAGGTCTTTTTTAAAAAAAAGTGTCCTTTATCTCTGTTCACTATATCTTATGCCTCTTCTGAGCAAGTGAAAGACAGGGTTATGTCATGCCTTGAGCAGTGCTGTTTCCTATGCTCGCCTCATGTTAGTTGTTCAAGTGGGCAGGCATATTCACGCCTCACTGTTTTCTGCTTCCAGAAGTGGATGTTTCTCCTCCATTATTCCCACCTTTAGATGAATAAGGAGAAAAGAAAGTGGGGATAAGTAAGACGCCCACGGTCCAGGCCACAGGGAACGTGGGATAGAGCTGGAATTGAATGTAAAAATGGTCCAAATTCTGAAGACTACGCACTTAAACACCACTAAACTGCACTTAAGGCAGGAACTAGCATGCGTAGGAACGAATGAGTCCAGATATCGATACTACGTTAGGAAACACCGGAAGTATTTCTTATGGGAATCGCTTCCCCTTTCTTTCTTTTAAAGATGAATGTAAAGAATTAACAGACAAGATAGTTTTACTTTTATCTGTAAATGAAATTGATATCTTCGATTGTCCTGTCACCCTGAATGATGAGCATGGCACCGCAATTTGGTATAAAAATGACACCAAGACGCCCATATCAGAGGAGCGGGACTCCAGAGTACATCAGCACAGTGAACGGCTTTGGTTTGTTCCTGCCAAGGCAGAGGACTCAGGAGATTACTATTGCATAGTAAGGTAAGAAAGGAGTCCGTACTTTACAGATGAATGCCCCCAATCTTTATGAAATTAATAATGATTAATTTCCATATCTTACTTTGTTTTAGAAACTCAACTCACTGCCTCAAACTTAAAAGAACTGTGAAGGTTTTAGAGAATGACCCTGGCTTGTGTTACAGCAGAGAGGCCACCTTCCCACAGCGACTCCACATTGCTGGGAATGGAGCTCTTGTGTGCCCTAATTTGCATCGTTTTAAAGATGAAAATAATGAGTTACCCGAAGTTCAGTGGTATAAGGTAATTTTGTTTTAAGTATGATATCTTATTTTTTACACAGTTTTTGGTTGTGAATAGTAAAATGTATCCACAAAATACTCGACAGTTTGTGTACTGTTTTCTCTGTAGTGGTGTAACTTCATAGAGAAACGAACAAAAAATTAAGACTGTGTTCATTGATTCCTACAACTTATCTGAAATCTTAAAACTGTTGTTTCTAATGGCCTTCAGAAGATATAGTTTTCAAAAAAGCATTGGAAAACAAACATGTTTGAGATTACACAGTTAAGCCACTTAAGAGATACCTTTTTATAACAGACATTTATTAGAAGCATATGTCCTGGGGCTGCGGGGATGTCTCCGTGATTAAGAGTGCACACAGCTCTTGCGCAGGACTGGAGTTTGTTTCCCCAGCAGGCACAGAAGGTGGCTCATAGTTGCTTGTAATCACAGCTCCAGGGTGATCTGACACCCCGATCTAACTTCCATGAGCACTGCACTCATGTGCAGAAATCCATCATCTCCCATATGTGTGCGCACACACATGCACACACACACACCCACACAATTAAAGAAAAGTAAAAATAAACCCTATGAGACTGATTAAAAGCTAAGTGCTTCACACAAAACATGGTAGTGTCTGTAGCCTCTTAAGTATTAGGGTGGGACACAGCATATTTTATTACCTTTAATTTACCTAGTCTGGTGGCCTTATATAGGACAATTATCTTTTAGAGATAAAAGAATACAAAATAAATAGTAACAGTGCTGGAAGGGACCATGGTCTTGACAGATGTCAACATTACTGCTTCAGGCACGCCTTCTGTGAAACAAATGTGTCTTTACTTGTCTTTGTGGCATAAGCCTCTAGCATGGAGATTTTGAACTGTAATTACCTGTTCTCACCCCTCCCCCAAGCCCCCAAAAATATGATAATAAAAGCATACTATATATCAGCTGCACTTTCAGTCACTTTTTCAATTATGAGTTTTCAGGGGTGAGAAACTGGCGTTCCTGTTCTGGTTTCATAGGGGAGTGACTGGCTTTCCCAATGCTTCTATCTAGAACTGTGAAGCCCTGGCTTTTGACAACATACATTTCTTCAGCGTCAAAAATAAACTGGTGGTGGTCAATGTGACTGAAGAGCACAGAGGGAACTATACCTGCCGTTTGTCCTACACACACCTGGGGAAACAGTATCCAGTCACACGAGTAATACAATTTATCACGCTAGGTGAGTTGTGGCTCCACCCCCAGGAGTTTGCATGTGGAACGGCCTAAAGACTTGCCAATCTGATATTACTTCATTGTCCACAAAGGAACTAAATCTAGGAATTATTGGCTAATGACTCACAAGGTCTATTAGTCACAAAAACCAAAAGAGGGAAGAAAGGATTTGTTATACAGTTGGTCATGGTGAAGAAGGTGTGGCAGCTGGTACATGAGGCTGACCCAGCATTCAGGAAGTAGAATGATAAAATTTCATGGGCATGGAGAGAGAGAGAGAAAGAGAGAGAGAGAGAGAGAGAGAGAGAGAGAGAGAGAGAGAGAGAGAGAGAGAGAGAGAGAGACAGAGAGAGACAGAGACAGAGAGAGACAGAGACAGAGACAGAGAGACAGAGAGAGACAGAGATAGAGACAGAGACAGAGACAGAGACAGAAACAGATAGACACAGACAGACTCAGACAGAGAGACAGACACAGAGAACCAGAAGTGAGGCCAGGCTATAAGGCCTTAAAACCCACCCCCTCCAGTTTCATCTTTTCCCCAGCTTTGCTTCACCTCCTGAAGGTTCTAAGCCTTTCCAAACACTGGTACCATCTGGGGATCAAGTGCTCAAAGTCATGAGACTATAGGGGACATTTCCACTTCAAACCACAATGCCAAGTCCTGTGGTTTTAAATTCTTTTTTTTCTTTTCTTTTTAGTAAATAGTGCACGGATGCTTTTCATTCCTGCTTCAGATGCAACGCTAATTAGACCAACACATTATGAGTTATGCTTCCCAATGGATCTTGTAAAATTCTTAGATATCACAGAAGGTAGTTCTCCCAAAGATCACTAGGAGTCCCTTTAGTGGGTGTGTGTGACCATTTGAGAGCCTGTCCTGGGGGAGTCACTGGCCTTGGGGATGTAGCTCAGGGGTGGAGCATTTGCCTAACATGTGTGGGGCTTTGGATTCAACTCCTAGTTTTGTAACAGACAATACCACAAGTACAACAGAGCAGTCACACACACACACACACACACACACACACACACACACACACACATCTATTGGATTACCATAAGTTGGGAGATGTCACATCTCCAGAACACACTGTTTAGTTTGCTGGATCCCTTAATCTTTAACTGTGTTCCCTCTTCTACAAGAAGATGGCATGGCCTTTAAGGCTTTGAGAAGATTAGAGAGGAGGTAAGTTCAGCTCATGTGCCTGATGCAAAGCAGGTCTTGCTATAAAACAGGTGCAGGTGTGTGTGTGTGTGTGTGTGTGTGTGTGTATGTCAGTGTACATAAGCACACACATGTAAGAGTGTTGGTGTATCTGTATATGGTCCAGCGATGCTTCAGGTGTTCAGTTTTCTGGTTTCTGGTGACTCTCTTCTTCATCTCACACCTCTTATCTCTCCCTGCACTTGAGGGATTGATGGCCAGATCCAATTCAGTGTTGCCTGAGTGCTGGCAGCACTTGGGACCTTTCTGGCAAAAGACTAAGGAGCTCTGTGGCTTGACTTCTTTCAGAGGAAATCAAGATTGAAAAACCTGTAATTATGAGTCCACGGAATGAGACAATGGAAGCCAACCCAGGTAAGCAGGCTCCAGGCAGGGTGTGGTGAAATCAATATTCTGAAATCAGGAGGAAGATAGCGTGTGCCCTCACAACACACACAGCACAAACCACAGTGGCATAGTGTCACATTGCCCACTGTCAGCTATATATGTAAATGATTTTAAGTGGTTGGGTTTATTTCTTAAATTTATTTTATTTTTTTTTTAAGTTTTTGTCTCTTATGGCAAAAATCTAGCTATATCTGATTCTCCCACCCTTATTTTCCAATGGAGTTTACTTTCCTGTGCAAACAACAGCCATATGCTAAGGTAAAGGCATCTAAGAATATGACATGTAATTTATCTAATTGACACAGAATTTTTTATAGTTAGAGCTAATCTTTAGGTGGAAGAGTAAGGCTATATATGTCAAAATGATGATAGTTGTTCTTAAAAAATGCTTTTCCATTATTTAAAAATATCAAGAATAAGATCCATCTTGGGCACCACAGTCATGAATATCCCTCCCTTCTTGTCACATAGGAAACAGTCTTTGACTCCTCCTGGAGAAAGAGTTGTGTTCAGCTGGGTGTGCTGGTGTGCTCTGTAACTTAGGAAGTCAAACCGTAAAACAGGCTGGGGTGACTCAGTCAGCAAAGTGCTTGTGAGGACTGAGCTAGATGTGCAGCATCCCAGTGCTGGGGAGGTGGAGACAGGCACAGACCTGTGACTAGATGGCCAGCCAGGCTGCAATAGTAGGCGAACTTGACTATGATGGTGAGAAACACATCTCAAGGATGTGGGTAGCATTCCTGAGGGTGTCCGAGATTGTTGTCCAGCCTCCACACACATGTATACACAGATACACCTACATCCTTACACACACACACACACACACACACACACACACACACAGAGAGAGAGAGAGAGAGAGAGAGAGAGAGAGAGAGAGAGAGAGAGA
>OU015751.1:55761328-55774343 GCA_907169655.1 Acomys percivali
GAGAGAGAGAGAGAGAGAGAGAGAGAGAGAGAGAGAGAGAGAGAGAGCTACACTTGTGTTCAAGAAGTATCGGTGAGAGAGCTGGAGAGATGCTCTGTGGCTAAAAGCACTGGCTGCTCTGGCAGGGAACCCAAGTTCAGTTCCTAGCACCCGCATGGTGGCTTACAATACTTAGCAGGTCCAGGGACTCCAACACCCTCTTCTGGCTTCTATGAGCACTAGGCGCACATGTGGCACATATATGCAGTAAAACACCCATGCAAGTAAAAGAAATAAAGCTAAAGAAAAAATGCAAGTCAGCTGGGCTATGATGAAGACCATATCTAGTATACTCTAGGCCCCCCAGTTCCTGCTCCAGAGCCACTCATGGAAGAAAAAAAATTAAGTGAAAATTGAGCTTGAATTTTCTTCTCTCGGTGGACAATGCTTAGTGACTATTCCTTGTTTTCTGGGGTTTCATGTGCAATGATGGCTACGTATACTCCCACAGGGTGAGTGGACTGGCGGAGCCTACTTGATTGGTGTTTGAAACTATATCTTCTTGTAAGGACTGGAGATGCAGTAGGACGTGGATTCGAGTCCCACCACTCTGAGGACATTCTGCCTCCATGTTTTCATTCCGTGTAATACTTGCAGATTTGTGAGAACACTGATATAAGCAGGATGTTCCTTAAAATATTAATCATAATAATGAAATTTGAGAAATTTGGTTTAGTAGTAACAATATTATTAGTGTACAGTTATTAATATAATTATATGAAATATAATATTGCATAATTGAAATGCTAAATAGTCCCACAGGGTATTTTTGAGCACTAGTAATTGAGGCTGAAGTCCCCCAGCCACAATATAGTATAGATCCCCGTCTCATTGTTGCTGTGTAAAGTGAAAGGCCGAGACTGAGACACAAAGAAACAAACAGTGGTGTTCTCTGGGTGGTGAGAATTAGGGAAAAGTTCCTCTTTCATTTTGCTTTTCTATACTTTAAATTTTTTATTCAATAGCCATTTGTAAGTATAGATAGATTGTAATACATGCCAATTAGTCTTTGAAGTAAGAACACATTGCTTTTCAGGATCCATGACCCAACTGATCTGCAATGTCACGGGGGTGATCTCAGACCTTGTCTACTGGAAGTGGAATGGATCAGAAATTGACACAGACGATCGACTCCTGGTTGAAGACCAGCAATTGTGAGTTTGATAGTCAGTTTTGATATTGAATTCTGTGCCACCCTTGCTCCAGTTTTGATTCTAATACCGAGGGGGCTGATGGTTGGCTGTTCTAGTCCTTTGCTGTCCACTTTGCTAAGTGATAGGCAACATTTGTGAGAAGTTCTGTTTTTGTTGTTGTTATTGTTAAGAATATGTGTAAGTGTACAAGTCCACCTCAGCTGAAAGCCCTCTTCTCTCATGTCATTTTGTGTGGCTACTGCACTGCAGTGGGGTGCTTGTCATGTGTGTTGAGTAGTCTGGAAAGGCACATGGGGAAATCAGGAAGCAGTTGCTCTGCCTTAGTCTCCATTGGCTGGCTAAGGACCCCCTGGGTGTCTGTTAACCCCTCCTTCCTGTCCCTTCATATGTGACATGCTTTGTCATCTGCCTCAGTCACATACTTCATAAAGACCAGAATGCTTGAGGCTGTGTGTGTGTGCACGTGCGTGTGCTGTGTGTGTGTATGTGTGTAATGCTTTTTTCCCTTGTAAGCTGATAATTATGTTGATTTCTTTGCTACTGAGTGCTCCTGACCTTGAGGTTGTACAATTTCAGATTCATCTTGCCAACAATCTGTTATGCAGATGACTGGTAAAGGGGATTATTTGAGCTGTAATTTATGTTACAAATGAAGCAATTAACTGGGCCTGTAAGTCTTAATTCTTGTTGATGTATCTTACCTATCCTATTTATTTACTCCCCTCCTCTCTATTTTGAACAGTGAGGAACATCCTTCACTCAAAACAAAGTTTATACTCACCACAATACTTAATATTTTGGAGGTCAAAAGCCAGTTTTATCAGTATCCGTTCATCTGTTTTGTCAGGAACACAAATGTGTTAGAGTCCGCGTACATCCAACTAATATACCCAGGTACGTCACGAATGTTTGCTAAACTTAAAAGCTGGCCTAGGCTAGTGGGTTGCAGTGTACCTCCCTACGCCTGGAACGTTCCACACTCCTTCTTCACCTGAGACTTCCCATCCATTTGGCCTGTTGGCCTGAGTTCTCTGCTCTTTGAGGGAATTTTGTCACCCCCCCCCGCCCGCCCCCACCCCCTGCCTCTGGCTGGGGGCAGCTTTGGAGGCATCTTGTGGCCCAGGTACTCCTCTTCTTAGTTTCTTTGACTAAAACTTCTATCATGATGCTAAACATTCCTCTTACAAACCATTCTTTTCCCTGGGCCAGTAGTTAGCTATATTTGCTTCATTGCAAGTACACCATGAATATTTGTAAGCATATAAGTAAAGAAGATGGTTATATATAGAAAGCCTAAATATCCTGTTTATAACAAAGATGTCTGAAACCACTGGTTGTCAAGAATTAGTATAGTAAAAAAAAAAAAAACAAAACAAAAACCTAAAAGGTATTGTGAAAAATTGTTTAAATAGTTGACTTAAAAAACCAGAGCATGTGTATAAATGCAAATTAAAAAAAAAAAACCGGAAAAGTAAAGTCATTTAGTATTTAGATTTTTCCTGGATGCTACTACCCAAGTCATGACAGCAAAAGGCGTTTTCTTTGCTATTCCTCTCTAGATTTTTCTCTACCCTCTTTCCTCTCATCCCTCCCCCTTCTCTCTCTTCCACAGTTTTCTTCTTCAGATGATTATAAGGATAAACAAAAACAAAAGCAAACAAACAAACAAACAAAAAAAGAGTGAGATTCTGACATGTTTCCTCCTTTCTGTGCTCCATCTCTTGTTTCTTCCTAACACACTCTCCTCCCTCAGTAAATCGGGAGGCCTTTGACTTCGGTTGTGCTGTAAGGAACACTGTCTCTCTGGTCCCTGGTGGGTTTTCTCTTACCATGCATCATGCCTTAGCTGGGAATTGAGAAGAATTCACTTTAGTATTCCACAAGATTAGGCTTCGTTAGGCCAGCTATCAGTGGCCGTTGATACCGATGACAATGAAGAAACAGACATGGATCCAGGAGCAAAGTGGCTCCTAATGTACTGTGCTCGCAGGGAGCACAGACAGTCAAGGTGCTGTGCCACAGTTTTCAATCCTTTTGGTTCTAACAGTTTTCTCCTCTCTTTTGTTGTAGTCCCTGATTTGAAGAGTTATCTCATTGGGACCTTTGTCATCTTAACAGCTTCAGTTGTGTGCTGTACTTTCATCTATAACATCTTCAAGGTTGACATTGTGCTTTGGTACAGGGATTCTTGCCCTGATTTTCGCCCCCCAAAAGGTATAATTTTATATTACATGAGTGTTTTCCCTGTGTAGTTAGAGATGATTCACAGCACTATTACTGAAGACGTCTAATGATGATATTGGCTTACACAAGAAGAACATTTGTTGTTGTTTCGTTTCCTAACTGATAAGTGTTACTGCCACTCATTTCTTAATTACCACCATAGTGATAATTCAACTGAAAGAGAGTTCTACACCCTCTTTTTAAAAAAAATATAACAACATCATATCAAACTAATACAGGAGAAACAATAAGTAGAAGGTAGGCTTGAGATATTTAGAGACTAGAGTAAGGAAAAGGTGATAATGGTTTGGTTATATTGAATGTAGGTAGAGTGGCATTAAATGCTATGTGAGGGCAAATTTGTAGTTAAGCACAGTAAATAGAAAATGTGTAAGACATGAGCATTAAAAAAGGTATTGTCGGAGAGGAGAGAAAAGAAAGAGTAACGTGTGATCTGGGTATTTTATACACATATGAAAATGTCACAATGAAATTCATAATTTTTTAGAGTTAATGTATGTAAAATGAATTAATTATTTTGTACATATTAATTAAATGCAGGGAATTGTTACAGCGACAGTTATTGTTATGATTTATAATGATGATGTGGCAGTGTGTATGTGTGTGTGTGTGGGGGGTGTACCATGCCCAGATGTGCGCCGCTGTGCAGTTATTCCATTCAACAGAGCTAGTATAAGGAAGTTCATTGTGGGAAGGGGGAGGAGGGCCTGGAGAAGCCAGGAGTAGAGACAGTGAGTGAGCCATGGGGGTGGGGGAGGGGCAGAGGAGGAGGAAAGGGCAGAGGTGGAGGGAGAGAGGGAGAGAGAGAGAGATGGCAGAAGGGGAGAGAGAAACAGTGAGAACAGAGAGGGGGGAGGGGAGAGGGAGGGGCAAAGAGGGAGAGAAAGCATAGGAACTGGGGGGGGGGACGGGGACGGTGGCTGCTGGGGGTGGCGGGTGGTTCTTATATCCTGCACACATCTGGCATGCCTGGCAGTGGCAGGTGATGATGTAAGCAATTGCTAGGACCCTGAAGGCAGGCTAACTGAATCACCTGTAAGCTAGCATTTATTCTTCATCATGCTATTTTATAAATAAAAGACACAGACACCTGTTAGATTTATAATAAGCATCAAAACAGAAGGCCTGGGTAGATCTCAATCCCCTAAGCTATCTTGTTTGTTTCCCATCCAAAATTCCTGTAAACACATGCACACGTTCCACTTGGCTGCTTCTGCTTCATCAGGGCAGTCCTCAGAGCAGGTTGCTCTTGGCCAAGTGCTCCAACTTATGTTAACCCAAGTGACCTACTATTTTCTTTCTCCTTCCTCTCTCCTTCTCCTGGTCCTTCTGTGACCCCAAACCCAGGAACCTGAGCTCTGCCCACCTCTCTTCTGCCCACCCCAGGCTGTCAGCAACTTTATTAGCCAATCAGGGATAACTGGGAGCAAAGTTGCATGGCATCACTTGGTATATGTGAGAATGTTCTCAGCTGGGGTGTAATCAGATATTGGGGGGGCAGTAATTAGCATTAAATACATAGCACCAGACCAACTCCAAACAAATGTATATTAATGAAAACAGATACTGACATTAAAAAAAAATCAACATGCTTTTTTTTTTTGGTTGCAGAAAAGTAAAAAAAAAAAAAAAAGTGCAAATGTAACAAACAGTATTCTATAGGTAAAGTCAAATGTACAAGTTCAAGGAGAAATAGGAACAATTTGCAAGTTGCTAATGTTAGAAAAGAAGCTAGGGCTGCCTGTACAAGATCCAGCCAGTTAGGATCCCAGCATGGAGCATGAGGAGCTCAGGGTGACCCGTGCATCCATCTAGCTGAGGAGAGATTTGTGGCTGCTGGCTGCTGCGAATGAACAGTCAGCTTTGTTTGGTGTTATGCCTCTGGGAGGCTGCCTGTGCTCCAGAAGATGGCTCTGTGCCCATGCATAGAGTTCAAAGATCGATGACTGGCCTCTGAGGGATGTAAGTGAAGGGCAGGAGTTAGGAGGGGGAGGTGCCCAGAGGAGGGGTCTGGGAGGACTGGAAAGGATCAGGGAGAGTTTGATATGATCTAAACACACGTGGATGAAACTCATAAGGAATGAATAAAATATATTTCTGAAATAGGAAAAGATTGTTCATATGTTTTAAAAGTTAATGTGAGTGTTTATAAAATTCTCTTATTTAGATTATATTTTATACATTCAAAAGAATGAGAGTATGGGTTTTGTTAATAGTCAACGTTACAATAGGATTACAAGCTTTGTGACTATTTGTCTTAGTTAGGGTTTCTGTTACCGTGGGTAACACCCACGACTAAAAACAGCTTGGTGAGGAAAGGGTGTATTTTACCTTATAGCTTGTAGTCCATCTCTGGGAAAATCAGGGCAGGAACCTGGAGGCAAGAGCTTAAGCAGAGACCATGAAGGGGTGCTGCTTACTGCCTTGCTCCCCATGGTTTGCTCTGCGTGTTCTCTTATGCTGTTCAGGACCACCTGCCTAGGGATGGCTCTACCCACAGTGGCCTTGGCTCTCCCACACAAATCTTCAACCAAGAAAATGCCCTACAGCTAGTCTAGTGGGAACTTTCTCAGCCAAGGCTGAACCTTCTCAAATGCCTAGCTGTGTCAAGGTGACAATGAAAAGCAATCTGGATGCTATTTAAATATAGAAGGAAGAATTAAGTGCACACATAAAATGTGTGAGAACATATATTGTTCTTTAAAATGATAAGGAGTATGGAGACAAACATCTATAAATTTCTACCATGTTGAGTTAAAAATGGCATTAGACTTTCAGTGTTGCACTTTCAGTCAGGCAGTTGTGCCAAGATGAAACGAATGTTTGTGGTGTTGACTTTCTCAGAGCTCTTATTTCCCGTCATGATTCTAAATGCTTTTCATCTCTCCTTAAGCCTCAGATGGAAAGACCTACGATGCATTTATTCTCTATCCCAAGACCTTTGGAGTTGGGTCCTCCTCAGACTTGGATACTTTTGTGTTTAAACTATTGCCCGAGGTCTTGGAGGGACAGTTTGGATACAAGCTGTTCATTTGTGGCAGGGACGACTATGCTGGGGAAGGTATGTGAATGCTCTTGTGGAGTTTGTTGCTGAGTCTGGATTCTAGAAGGTTGGCAACATTTGTACATATTTGACAACTTTAAGGAATTTCTTCAATGGGGTATAACATTAGTTTTCTTTTAGTCTGTTGGGTAAATGTTTGATTGATTTTTATTCTTTTGGAAAATGTAATGACTAGTTAGATATAATAGCCACACTGCAAATGTCTTGATAAACCAGGATTATTATAGGCTTTATTTAACAAGAGTTGTTTAAATTTTTGACTGAGGGTTTTCTGAGTTCCAAGAGCAAAGTTCATCTTTCATGGACCAATTTCTGAGCTGGTCTGTGAAATATAAATGCCTCTGCATACCAAGTAAGACAAGGGAAAAGCAACCGGAGGCGCAGAGGAGGTCGGGAGAACTTTGTGCATGTTGAGCTAAGGAAAAGGCATGTAGACGGCAGCTTGACTGACTGAACTGTGCGCCTTTGTGTCTTGCAGATGCAATTGATGTTACCAATGAAAATTTAAGGAAAAGCAGGAGGCTGATCATCATCTTAGTGAGAGACATGGGAAGCTTCAGCTGGCTGGGCCAGTCATCTGAAGAACAGATAGTGATATATAGTGCTCTCATCCGGGAAGGAATTAAAATTGTCCTGCTTGAGTTGGAGAAAATCCAAGACTATGAGAAAATGCCAGAATCTATTCAATTCATTAAGCAGAAACATGGAGCCATTTGCTGGTCAGGAGACTTCAAGGAGAGACCCCAGTCTGCAAAGACTAGGTTCTGGAAAAACTTAAGATACCACATGCCAGCCCAACAGCGACCACTGCTGTCTACACACCACCTACTAACCCTGGATCCTGTGCTGAACACCAAGGAGAGACTGCAGGCAGAGACTCACTTGCCTCTTGGCTAGCGGAGTGGACCCAGAGTTTGGGATGTCTCCTGTCATATGATTCTGCAGCTGGGCTGTGACTCCCAGTAGTGTGCACAGTCATCAAATACACAAGTGTAGTGCCTTATCCCTAGGTCACCTGGAATAACAGGACTTGGTGACAATCATGGGCCAGGACAGTTTAAAGCAGAGGGCTTGGGGAGCCCTGGGGCCATGGCTGCTCAGGGATGCTGCTCAGGATGCTGGACTAAAGGTTAAAGCAGTGATCTGGGGGAACAAAGTTCGTGAAATGACTGCATTTGTGGCTGGTTTAATTAAGTCCTGTGCAGTCTTCCAGCAGGAGTGTGGTTGTCTGAGGACACTTTGGGGGTCTTTGGCTCCCCTAAGCCTCAAGGCAGGTGAGGTTTACTGACACTCTGCAAGGGAAGGCGTAACTTCCTTGCATTTTCCAGATACCTCGGCCACTGAACTTAGTTCCCAAAGACTCTATTTTATTTTGTAGACCTTGAAAACTGTCACTGCCGTGAAGAAGGATTCTCTGGGGTCCCCTTCAGTGCAGCCACCTTAGCTTTCTGCAGAAGAGAGTGGATTGTAAATTACCTACGGAAGGAAGCCACTCACAAGTTTCCTCTATAGGAGCTTCCACCCCATCACTGTTGCTGCTCCATCTTCCCTCTCAGGGCGCCTCACCAGGCTCCTTGCTTCTCTGGAAATGCAGTTCTGCAATGCTTCCTCTCTCCACCCTGTCTGGCACAGGCACAGCCTGAGAATTCACCTTCCTGCATGAGACTCCACTCTAAGCCCACCCCTCCCGCACCCGGAGCTGCAGCACTGTGCAGCTCTTCCTGTGCAGAAATCGAAGTCTGAAGTGTGCCTCCTCATCTTGTCCCCTGCCACAGTCCTCTCTCCGCCACCCTGCTGTGTGACTGCAGAGCAGCCTCTGGGGCCTTTGTATCTCCGTCTTCACTCCTCTCCGTCTCCTCCTGTGTCCTGTGACTAGAATCCACTTTTGTATATTCTCCACCTGACAAGGAGTTTGCTAATGTTCTAAAGCTTATTTCAATGCTGAGATCCCAAGGGCCTAGTCTTTCCTGACTTGGCCAGCTCTCCTGTCATTCTGTGCCTGCGCCTGCTGGTGGCCACTGTGGCATGTGGTCCCTTTGCTCACAGGAATTGATCCTTTCTGAGGGAGAGATGCTGGGTGTGTCTTTGTCCTTTCTCAGCTTTCTGCAATGAGAACACGTGATACAGATTTGCCAAGACCTTTATTTTAAGGTGTTCTTGGATAATTATCCTTAAAATTTGCAATTACCCTACTTTTATAGAGAGAGACACTGATTTATTTAATGAAATTACTCTTTGAACTCTACCGGAGCCAAGCCTTGAGCTTTTCTGGCTTCTGTCACCATGTGCTGACTTCCTGACTTCATGTCCATCATTGTCCCATCACTCTTACCTCAGTCCTTGTCGGAGAAGACATGAGTGCTCTCTAGGAAGCAATGGAGTCCAAGAATGTCTTTTCAGAAGGAACAAACAGACCTTTTCAGCATTGGGATCTATAAAGATACCTTTAAAATTTTCAGCCTGATGTTTTTATTTTCCAATACTGATTCCCTAAAGGTCAACATTTCTTCTCCAACTAAAAATGAGGGCAAACTGGTTTTCATGGTACAAAAGATTTTTGTTTGTTTGTTTTTAACTCGATGAGTGTCTTTGAGACAATCCTAACAGTTCTGGAAGATTGCAAGCCAAATTCATATGCCAAGAAGAAGTCAAGTTTTAGGGCTTGTGAGACTGTGCATACCCTACTGTCTCTCAGACTTTGGACTTCTGCTATGGCTGAGCACAAATACTTAAAAGACATCATCTCACCTACATAGAAGTAGATGCAACCACAGAATTTAAGATTTTGACTCTCTGCTTTTGACGTCTTTTCTCCTGGATCTGACCTGACAGATCCCTGGGTTGCTGGTCTGGAGAGAGAGAAAGGCTGTTCCAGATGGCAGCCAGATGGAGTGAGGTCATATCTTGACTCATGATGCTTTAAAAGTTCAATTTTGATCACAGTTTTTTTGGTCTGCCATTCAAAAACTGTATTGGCATGTGTGTATATCATGTGTGAGGTAGAGTTAGTGGGAAACTTGGCTGAAAGTGAAAGGAGAGAGCAGAGAACCACAAATAAATAGTGTGGCACCAAGAACTGAAAAGGTAACAGAGTCAAGGGGTTAGCCTGTACCAAAAAAGACCCTGAGTGAGAAAGCTGTGTCATCCCTGGTTCCCAGGGGAGGTTGAAGAGAATGCAATGTCACACATGGGCAGCGAGAACTTCCTGTGGCTTTCTTTCATGCTTTCCCCATTACTCAGATTTCACTGTGCTTTCTGATGGCCAGCCAAGTGTTGCACAAGTTTGCACATGCAACGATGTTTTAATTACCAGTGTTTAAAACTGGTTTAGCAGAATTTATATTTTTCTCTCTCCTGCCTTTTGAATTTTACTTATAAGGATAGACAAGCTATTGAGCCATTTCAATTACTTTTTTTAAAAATAATTTTTATTTATACTGGTCAATAATGAAGGGTGTTTTTTTAATCGAAGAACTTGATTTTATAATTTTCAACAGATGCCAAACATTACATATCACAAACCACAACGTTTATGTATGTGTTACAGATTAATAGACCAGATTTGTTTTTTTAATAAATTGTTGAACCCTCCTTTGAACATCATTGATAATCTGTTCCTCCGCCTGTCCTTTCTTCAGCTTACACATGTTCCAAGGCCTAACAGAAAGGGTCATTGATGGGGGAGGCTCAGTCCATAGTGGGTGGTGCTAACCCCTGGGTTGGTGGTCCTGGGTTCTGTAAGGAAGCAGGCTGAGCAAGCCATGGAGAGCAAGCCTGTAAGCAGCACCTCTCTATGGCTTTGGTCGTGGCGTTTATCACAACTATAATAACTCTAACAAAGACAAGATCTGAGGTTGATGGTCAAACAGGAAACTCTGTCAGCCCTGACTTCCCTTCCTTAGGCCCATCTGTTCCTTCTTTTATGTAGTGGACTAAGGGCTGTGCTGGTGCTCAGTGGTAGACCAGTTGCCTAGCATGTGTGAGGCCCTGGGCTTGATCCCCAACATAGCACTAAATTGATAATAAACAAATATAAATCTTATGTTCTGATCCTGTTATCTTATTGTTTTTATTGACTCCTTTTACCCTTCATGCTGCATAAAAATGTTGGTGTAAATGTTGGTGTGCCACATCCCCTGGATGGGGAAACCTGGTGGCACTCAGAGGAAGGATAGCAGGCTACCAAGAAGAGACTTGATACCCTTTGAGCATATACAGTGGGAGGAAGTCCCCCCCAGTAACAGTCATAGAGTAAGGGATTAAAGGGAAATGGGAGGGAAGGAGGAATGGGAGGATACAAGGGATGGGATAACCATTGAGATGGAATATGAATAAATTAATTTAAAAAACAAACAACAAACAAACAAACAAAAAGAAAATGCTCGTGTGTTATCTCTTGAACAAATGAGTCTAAAATGGTTGTCCTAAAGCTTGACTTCTGTGTTCAGGGTGTTCTTGGCATCACTGAGTAAACCACTCAACAAAAAGTTAAAATGTAGGAACACAAAAGCTTGCAGTCTGGTGTCTAGAAAACTTACCTTCTCTAAGCTTCTCACCAAAAGAAACCAATGTTGCGGAGTGCTTTTGTTCTTTGGCCAATTAATATTCGATTTAGCGATTTGCTATGTCTGACACTACCTGTTGGTGAGTCTCTATCAAATGGTGTCCCTCCTTGATTTGGAACCAGAGTCTCTGGAATTCTTTCCCTATCAGAGTGGCAGCTGCTTAAGGAGGCAGGAGCAGCCGTAGTTCTGAGTGAGAGCAGAGCACCTGGCTGCTCTGAATCCCAGCTCTGCTCTCCGTGGGGGAGACTTCATGTGTGTCAAGGTCACACATGGAGTACCTGCATCTGGTACATGGGATAGAGTCTCCAAATATACCTTCTTAATTTTAGCAGCTAGTGAATGGTACGCTGGAGAGCGCTTTCACATCCACTAAAATAAGGTGTGGAAAGGAATAGAAACAAGAATGCATAGGGGAGGAAATCATGCGCAAGAAACAGCAGGCAAGCTGAGACAGGGGAGGGGAATTTTGGGGTGTAGTGATATTTATTTTATAAACAGATTTAAGGCTGTTCTGTGGAAGTGGGGGGTGGGGGGTGTTTGCATGTGTGAGCATGTGCCCAGGTAAGTTTTGGAGAAGGAAAACATTACAAGAAATGGGTGACATTGTTTTAAAAGGAGCCTCAGTATTTCAAAGAAAGGCACACTGTTCTTAACTCAGCCTGCTCAGGAGTCTGCCTAGGAAGGCTTGGTGGTTCGAGAGTCTAATTCCTGTATGTTCATTCGTTCATTCATCTTAAGCCTGAAGGTGAAACACTGCCACTGCCTCTCCCAGAAGGAGCTGTTAGACCAGTCAGGCCTGCATCGCTAGGCTGTGAGCTGGTAGGATTCTGTTGACTCCAGTTGGGAGCCCTGTTTACTCAACCTTTTAAAGGGCCTTTTACCTAGAAGGGATTGCAGTGTCGTTTAGGGTTTGCCTTCTGGTCTAGGGAGAGTCTTGGGGCTGTTGGCTTTCTTCCAGTTAGCAGGTCTTGAGACCAACTCCTAGGATCTCTCTGATGACAGGCGTTGCCTGTTTCCAGCTCAGGGAGAGACTCCACCTCTGCTTATTTCCGGCTGGCTCCTAATCTTTTTTTTTTTTTTTTTTTTTCTCCTGAGCCATCTTACTTGTCCTACTTAGTCTGAGTCACACACAGCACCCTATTTACCTTGAGGTAAACTGGGTCAGTCTCTATTGGACATATTTAATTGTTAAACAGTTCTCCATTCTCCTTCATTGCTTCTCAAGTCCTGTGTTCCCTCCGCAATTAGATTTACAGACTAATATCCAGACTCTAAAATGAACTGCAAAAGCTAAACACCAGGGAAACAAAATTGCCAGTTTGAAAATTGAATAATTTAATAGGCAGACTTCAAAGAAGGAAACACAATGGACAATAAATATTTTTTTAAAAAGTCTTCAACATCCTTAGTCATTAGGAAAAAGCAACTTAAAACCACTCTGAGATGCAGGCTTTCACCTCGATCAGAATGGCTGTCATGAACAAATCTGACAACAGATGTTGCAAAGAATGCCTAGAGGAAGCTAGTTCCCCACCAGTGGAAGCGCACCTTAACACAGCCATTAAGGAAATCAGCACCGAGGTTCCTAAAATGCAGGAAACATAACTGTCATATGCCCCTGCTATTTCATTCCTGGGCATTGGTCCCGAGAACTTCACACCTTTCTGAAGAGATATTTGCACCCCACTTTTTATTGCTGCTCTACTCACTCTAGCAAGGAAATGGAATCAACCTAGTTGTCCATCAAGAGAAGGATGAACAATACAAATGTGCTTCATACTTTTTTTTTTTTTTAAAAAAGGACTCCTACTCAGCTGTAAAGAAAAAGGGAGTCACAAGATTTTCAGAAAAATGGATGGACTTAAATGTGAAATATTAGGCAAGGCTACCCAATCTCAGAAGGAAAGAAAGAAAGAAAGAAAGAAAGAAAGAAAGAAAGAAAGAAAGAA
>OU015751.1:55819301-55841771 GCA_907169655.1 Acomys percivali
TCAATGACTAGTGACTCCCCATCCTCCCCCTTCTGAGCCCCTGGGAACCATCACTCCACTTCCCACTCCTGTGTATCCAGCTATTCTAGGAACTGCAATGAGAGACACGTGCAGTGTTTCTCATCTTATGACTGACTTGTCTCACACACCACAGAGCCCTCATGTACCTTCAAGGTTCATCCATCAGATTCGTTTTTTTGTTTTGTTTATCATTATAACTCGTCTTTGTTTCTCTTTTTTCTTCCTCTTTAAGACATTTTTTCCCTCCTCAAGAGTGCATGAGAGGCACAGAGATGCATCTGGATGCCTGCAGCATGCCCAGCTCACTAAGGGTCCCTCTAAGCCCAAACTTGTAAAATATGACTTAATATGCCTTTCAGTTTCTCTTTGCCCCATGGGAACTGTAACTCCCCTGAGGATTTGCTGGCTCAAGCACAGTAAAATGTGTGTTGCTTCCAAGAGATGCCTCTGACTGGCTCTTCCTTCTGTCTCCCTCTCCATTCATGGGTTTTTGCTCCTGGCTGATTCCTGGAAATTGTCAGCAATGCTGGAGAAACCTAGGGGTGGACCTTAATTTTCCTTTTGCTTAAAATTATTGGAGATATACTGTGGATGGTAAAATGTGGATATGTTATATAAGCACATTGACTTTTAATAAAGTACATTTTATTAAGACACCAGAATTCCTTTGCTCAAAGGAATTGCCACCTCCTATATTTGAGCACTGGGCATGTGTTCTGGAGTTGAGTATATTCTTGTTTGTAGGCAATTGCTTTGATGTGGGATTTGTGAAATCACAGACTCATATTTTAAAGATGGAGAACGCTCATTTTGTAGCAGCAAGTCTTTCTCTTTAGCAGGAACTTTGCTTTGATAACTTTATAACAGCCATGGTGACTTCTGAGAGCATTGTACATGTGCATACCATCTTGACTATACATCCAGGAAGTTGGTGGGTTTCTTATAGCCTTTTAGTGAGATTTATAGCAGGCCTATAAGACCTGCACCCCAAACTGTCTTTTAGTTTTGTATTTACTAAACACACAATGGCACAATTTTTACTGGAGACTGAGTGGTAGGCCAGGGATCAAGAAGTGAGTCATTTGGTTTCTTCCTAAGAATTAATTGGAAAAAAGCACCCTTGACTTTTAGTCATGTTTGGTCAGTCATCACAGAACCTCAACTGGTGTATCGTTAATGGGTTCCAGATTTACTGAGATAAATCCCCATTATCTGTAGTGGAGTTGGTCCAAGACCACCTGGTGATAGGTGCCTCAAATCGTGGATAATGCTGAACTCATATATGACACAATTTTCCTAGATATACATATTTAATGTATATCTCTGAAACAGATTAACAATAAGTGAGAACAAAGTCAAACATTTCCTGTAATATATGTACAGTCATAAAATATATGTGATCATGGAATCTCCTCATCAAAATCCCTTATCATCTGATAAGTGCACTTGTCAATCTATGCTCATGTGAGATGATGTGATGCCTCAGTTGACTGTGAGTAGCAAAAGCCTCAAAACACAGGATAAGCTAAGAAAGATGACTATGGTGCTGCCCCCAGGTGTGCTGAGAATCTTGGCCCCATGGGGCACCAATGACTGTGTCCCCCCTGCAGGAAAAGATAAGGGTGCTCACACTCTGTTTCTGCTATCCCAATCTATCAAGGATGAAAATGAGGTCCAGAGCCGTGAAGTTACTGGACACCCTGAGTCACCACAGCAGAGAACCACTGATGCATTTAGATGGCAGAAGGTATGCCAGACCTCCTGGCCCTGACACCAGTTCCTGGTTGTAATTGTGCAGACCTTTGAGAGTGATGGGGCCTCCATTACTCTCTGAACTTGACCTAGAGATTCAGGCTCAGGTGATTCAGGTCACCTGAGACAGTAACTCTCATGTAGCTACTTTATGTAGATGAGAAACAAAGATGATGAAAACGGAGTGGTGGGCAAGCAGGAGCCAGTGTATGAAGAATAAGGCAGGAAGGACTGAAGCTTCAGAGTGGAAGGGTCCTGATGGAGGTGCCATCAAGCTCATTGCCTGGGAGCTTCTTTTGTTTTGCTTTGTTTTTATAGGCTCATGCCAGAAACAGGACAAAGACTGATAGGGTTTCTAAGAAGATTGGTTAATTCTGTAGGTGGGTCATAGGCAGAGCCAACAGCAGGCCTACATATTCTTTTCATGTCCCCTTGTCCTAACCAAGGAGATGATCACAGGCTGTCTGACCAAAATGGGTCAATCCTTTGCTGTGTTCACCCTTATTCAATTCTTCTTCACCTTGGCTTTGATTGCTACCCTTAGCTTTAGCTAGGCTTGCTAACCCTTAGTCTTGGGTAGGTTTGCTTGCCCTTAGCTTTGCCTAGGGATTACTCACCCTTAGCCGTGGGTAGGATTGCTATCCCTTAGCCTTGGGTAGGATTTCTAGCCCTTAGCCTTGCCTGGGATTGCTAGCCCTTTTCTTTGGCTAGGATTGGTAGCCCTTCGACTTGGCTAGGATTGCCAGCCCTTGACCTTGGATAGATTTGTTAGCTGCTGACCATGGGTAAGGAATTCATCCTTGACAAATATAAATAACTAATATCCATACTGGTTCACCAGCACACCAGGCAGGATATTCAACACCAGTGTGTCCATATCATGGCCCTGGCTTTATTTTGGGCACTTGGGTTTAAAATATAGGCATCATACAGCTTCCCAAAGTGCTAAGGATTTTTTTAAGGTGAATGGGATCAATGAGTGAGATGGTGTGTCAATTGTCTCTTGGCACATATTCTTAGGAGACATATCTGAGACAAAGCTTGAACACAGAGCATGAAGTCAACCAAAGTTCACCTAAGGAAGCTTAGGCTCTGCTTCTTTCTAAGAGCCTTCAGACCCAGGATCTGTGTAGCTGGTTGTGGGTAGAGCCATGGAGTCTTCAGGGTCAGGCCCACCATCTTCACTTACATGGGGCTGGGGCAGGAGGGGTGCTGAGCTGCTGAGGAGCCTTCCTGACTTTCCTCAGCTAGTGGCTGGCTTAAAGCAATAGAAATGACTTGAGAAATACAGTATGGGCCTGAGAAACGTGTCACTTAGAGATAGATGGCTTCTTTCTCAGCCCGGAACTACTCTGCTTGGCCTCAAACTAACTCAGCAATCTGCTCTAATCTTCTGGCTTCTTCTCATTTTATGGCTGGTGCTATCTTCACCTGAGTTCTCTCTCTGCAACCAATCTCTCTATTCCTGTCCTGATAAAACGTCCTCTTTAAAAAATTATATAATTAATTTCTTCAGATTACATTTCTATTGTTATCCCATCACTTGAATCCTCCCGTTCCTCCCTCCCTCCTGCTTTCATCCTATTCCCCTGCCCTAGGTCTGCGGTCGAGGGGGACCTCCTCCCCCTCTAAATTGTCATAGGCTATCAAGTCACATCTTGGTAGCCTGCTTATTCTTTCTCTGAGTGCCACCAGGCCTCACCACCGTGGGGAAGTGTTCAAATATGGGGCACCAGACTTCGTGTCCAAGTCAGTCCCTGCTTTTCCCTCAGCTGTGGAGAATGTCTTGTCCATTGGCTAGATCTGAGAAGAGGTTCGATGTTTACTGCAAGTATTGTCCTTGCTTGGTACAGTAGTTTGAGCTCAACCCCTGGGCCCAGATCCACCCATCATGATGTTCTTTTTGTAGGTTTCTAAGACCCTCTGGATCCTTCTGTTTCCCCATTCTCACATATGACTCTCATCTAGAGTCCCAATAAGATGTCCTTACAACTGTCCAAATCTCTGGGTAAGTGAAGACTTCCATGGGACATGCCTTTTGGGCTAGTGTCCAATTATAAGTGCGTATATACCATGTGAGTCTTTCTGCTTCTGGGTTAACTCACTCAGTATGAACATTTCTTGTTCCATCCATTTGTCCACAAATTTTGGGATTTCCTTGGTTTTTATAGCTGAGTAGTATTCCATAATGTAAATGTACCACAGTTGAACATATGTCCTTGTTGTGGGGTGGAGCATCTTCTGGGTATATTCCAAGGAGTGGAATAGGTGGGTGTTGAGGAAGCCCTATTCTCAGTTTTCTGAGATAGTAGCAAATAGATTTTCAAAGTGGTTGTGCAAGTTTGCATTCCCACCAGCAATGAAGGAGTGTTCCTCTTTCACCACATCCTTGCCAGCATGTACTGTCACATGAGTTTTTGATCTTAGCCATTGTGATGGGTGTAAGATGGAATCTCAGAGTCATTTTAATGTGCATTTCTCTGATGACTAAAGACATAGAGCATTTTTTAAAGTGTTTCTCAGCCATTCTATAATCCTCTGTTGAGAATTCTCTGTTTAGTTCTGAGCCCCATTTCTTAATTGGGTTATTGGGTTTGGTGGTGTTTAATTTCTTAAGTTCTTTATATATTTTGGATATTAGACCTTTGTCAGATGTAGGGGTGGTGAAGATCTTTTCCCAGTCTGTGGGCTGTCGCTTTGTTCTTTTGACAGTGTCTTCTGCCTTACAGAAACTCTCAGCCTCATAAGGTTCCATTTATTGATTGTTGGTGTTAAGGCCTGGGCTGTTGGTGTTCTGTTCAGGAAGTTGTCTCCTGTGTCAATGTATTCCACGCTCTTCCCCACTTTTTCTTCTAAGCGATTTAGTGTCTCTGGTTTTATGTTGAGGTCTCTAAACCAATCTGGACTTGACTTTTGTGCATGGTGATAAATATGGATATAATTGCATTTTTATACATGTAAACATTTAATTAGAACAGCACCATTTGTTGAAGATGCTATCCTTTTTCCATTGAATAGATTTAGCTTCTTTGTCAAAATTCAAGTGACCATATGTGTGTGGATTCATTTCTGGGTCCTTGATTCAATTCCATTGATCAACCAGTGTATTGCCATGCTAGTACCATGCTGTTTTAATTACTGTTGCTCTATAGTACAGCTTGAGATATGGTATGAAGACTCCTCTGGAGAATCTTTTATTGTACAGGATTATTTTAGCTATTCTGGGTCTTTTGTTTTTCCATATGAAGTTGAGAATTGATCTTTCAATGTCTTTAAAAAATTGTATAGGTATTTTGATAGGGGTTGTATTGAATTGGTAAATTGCTTTAGGTAAGATGGCCATTTTTACTATTTTAATTCTCTCAATCCATGAACAAGGGAGATATTTCCATCTTCTGATGTCAGCTTCAATCTCTTTCTTCAGAGATCTGAAGTTTTTTTTTCAAACAAGTCCTTTACTTGCTTGGTTAGTTACTCCAAGATAGTTTATATTGTTTGCGGCTATCGTGAAGGGTGTAGTTTCCATAATTTCTTCCTCTGCATGTTTGTCATTTGTATATAGGAAGGATACTGACTTTTTTGAGTTAATCATGTATCTAGTCATTTTGCTGAAGGTGTTTATCAGCTGTAGGAGTTCTCTGGTGGAATTTTAGGGGTCACTTATTTACACTACCATATCATCTGCAAATGGGGATAATTTGATTTCCTCATTTCCCATTTGGATCCCCTTGGTCTCCTTTTGTTGTCTTATTGCTCTGGCTAGAACTTCAAGTACTATATTGAAGAGATGTGGAAAGAGTGGGCAGCCTTGCCCTGTCCTTGATTTTAGAGGAATTTCCTGGAGTATCTCTCTGTTTAATTTGATGTTGGCTATTGGCTTGCTGTATATAGCCTTTATGATGTTGAGGTATGTACCTTTTATCGCTGATCTTGCCAAGATCTTAAACATAAATGGGTGTTGGATTTTATCAAATGTTTTTTCTGCATCTAAGGAGATTATCATGTGGTTTTTTTCTTTCAGTTTGTTAATATGGTGGATTACATTGAAGGATTTCCATACATTAAACTATCCCTGCATGCCTGGAATGAAGACTACTTGGTTGTGGTGAATGATATCTTTGATGTGTTCTTATATTTGTTTTGTAAGTATTTCACTGAGTATTTTTGCATCAATGTTCATAAGGGAAATTGGTCTGAAATTCTCTTTCTTTGTTGGGTCTTTGTGAGATTTAGGTATCAACGTGACTGTGGTCTCATAGAATGAGTTTGGTAGTGTTCCATCCATTTCTATCTTTTGGAGTAGCTTGAAAAGTATTGGTATTAGCTCTTCTTTGAAGGTCTGGTAGAATTTTGCACTAAATCCATCTGGCCCTGGCTTTTTTTTTCCTTGGGAGACTATCAATGATTGCTTCTATTTCTGCAGGGTAAATGGGACTATTTAGCTTGTTTATCTGTTCTTCACTCAATTTTGGCAAGTGGAATTGATCAAGAAAATTGTTCATTTCCCTTAGATTTTCAATTTTGTGGCATATATGCCTTTGAAATAGGATCTTACGATTGTTTGTATTTATTCAGTGTCTGTTGTTATGTCTCCCTTTTCATTTCTGAGTTTGTTGATTTGGATAGTGTCTCTCTGTGTTTTAGTTAGTTTGGCTAATGGTTTGTCTATCTTGTTGATTTTCTCAAAGAACCAGCTCCTGGTTTTCTTGGTTCTTTGAATTGTTCTCTTTGTTTCTAATTTATTGGTTTTAGCTCTGGGTTTGATTTTTCAAGATGTCTACTCCTCTTGGGTGTTTCTGTTTCTTTTTTTCTAGGGCTTCCAGCTGTGTCATTAAGTTGCTTATGTGGGATGTTTCCAATTTCTTTTTAAAGGCACTTATTGCTATGAATTTTCCTCTTAGCACTGCTTTCAATGTGTTCCACAGATCTGGGTATTTTGTTCCTTCATTTTCATTGAATTTCAGGAAGTCCTTAATTTCTTTCTTTATTTCTTCCCTGACCCAAGTGTCATTAAGTAGAGTTGTTTAGTTTCCATGTGTGTGTAGGCTTTTTGCTCTTTCTCTTAATGTTGAAGTTCAGCTTTAGACCATGGTGATCTGATAGGATACAACATATTATTTCAATCTTCTTGTATCTGTTGAGGCTTGCTTTGTGACCTTCTATGTGATCAGTTTTGGTGAAGGTTCCATGGGGTGCCGAGAAGAAGGTATAATCCTTTGTGTTTGGGTGAAACTTTCTGTAGGTATCTGTTAGATCCATTTGATTCATGATGTTGGTTAATGTTGTTATTTCTCAGCTTAGTTTTTGTTTCAATGACCAGTCCTTCAGTGAAAGTGGGGTGTTGAAGTCTCCCACCATTAATGTGTGGGGATCGATGTGTGGTTTAAGTTTTATTAATAGTTCTTTTACAAATGTGGGTGCCCTTTTATTGGAAGCATAGATGTTCAGAATTGTGATGTCATCTTGATTGACTTTAGCTTTAATGAGTATGAAGTGTCCTTCCTTGTCCATTTTGATTAATTTTGGTTTAAAGTCTATTTTATTAGATATTAAAATGACTACACCAAGTTGCTTCTTGTGACTGTTTGCTTGGAAAAAATTTTCCCTGACTTTGACCCTGAGGTAATAGCTATCCTTGTGTCTGAGATATATTTCTTGAATGCAGAATAATGTTGGATCTTGTTTATGTGCCCATTTGGTTAGTCTGTGTCTTTTTATTGGCTAATTGAGACCATTAATGTTGAGAGATATTAGTGATCAGTGACTGTTAAATCCCTTAATTTTGGTATTGGTTCTAGTAGAACATTTGTGTGGTTGTCTTTTTGTGAAGGTGTGGTTATCTATTTCCTGTATAATTTTGGTTGTATCTTTTCCCTTTGGGGTGGAGTTTTCCTTCTAGTAACTTCTGTAAGGCTGGATTTGTGGATAGGTACTGTTTGAATTTGTTTTTGTCATGGAATATTTTGTTTTCTCCATCAATGGTTATTGATAGTTTTGCTGGGTATAGTAGTCTGGCCTGGCATCTGTGGTCCCTTAGGGTTTGCAGGACCTCTGTCTAGGCCCTTCTGGCTTTTATGGTCTCTGCTGAGAAGTCGGGTATAGTCCTGATAGGTTTGCCATTTTCCCTTGCTGCTTTTAATATTTTTTATTTTTTCTGTATATTTTGTGTTTTTATTATTATGTGGCAGGGAGTTTTTCTTTTCTGATGTATTCTATTTGGTGTTCTGTAGGCCTCTTGTATGTTTATAAGCATCTCTTTCTTTAAATTGGGGAAATTTTCTTCTATGATTTTGTTAAAGTTATTTTCTGGGCCTCGGAGTCTGGCATTTTCTCTTTCCTCAATGCCTATATGCTCAGGTTTCTTCTTTTCATAGTGTCCTTGATTTCTTCGATGCTTTGTGTCAGAAATTTGTCAGATTTAGCGTTTTCTTTAATGGTTGCTTTTAGATCTATGATTGTATCTTCTATCCCTGAGATTTATTTCTCCATCTCTTGGATTCTGTGTTGCTTGCCTTCCTCTCTAGGCTCTCTTATTCCCAATTTTCTTCTGTCTGTGTCTTTATCATTGTATCCATTTTCATTTTCAGATCTTGAACTGTTTTATTGATTTCTTTCATCTGCTTGTTTGTGTATTCCTGAGTTTCTTCCATTGCCTCTTTATAGGCCTTCAGATCTTGAATTATTTTATTGATTTCCTTCATCTGGCTGTTTGTATTTTCTTGAATTTTTCCAGTACCTCTCTATAGGCCTCTTTTATGTCTTCCACCTCTTTGCCTGCATCTTCCTGAATTTGATAATGTATTTTATTCATTTCCTCCATTATCATCTTCATTACTAAGGATTTGAGGTCATTTTCTTGTGTTTCAATTGTGTTTGAGTTCTTTGGGATAGTTGGGATATGGAGATGCCATATTGTTTTGGGTTTTGTTGTTTATGTTTTCACTCTGGCCTTTAGTCATTTTGCCATCTCTCATGTTGGAAGGTAGCTTCTGGTGTCAGGTGGAGGGAGTCTGAGGACAGATACACCCATTTCTGTAAAATTTCCCTAGACCAGGCCTTCTGATGCTTCACTGCCGTGATGATTTCAGTCCCATTAACCAAGTTCAGGCTGCCAAGCAATGCCACAGCTCCCAGCTTGTAGGCAGGATCTGGACCAGGCTCTTGACCAGGCTGTGGGGACTAGTCTGCCCTCCTCTGTGCCTCTGGAAGTCAGACCTGCCAGTGGGCCTGTGGTCTGCACTGTGCAGATATCTCTCACCCAGCGACCTCCAGCTCCTGTGGTGGTCCGTCACTCCCTGTAGTTTCCGCTGTCACTTCCCTGCAGATCAGACACCTTGTGTCCTTGTCGCCACCATCTGGGAATCCCCAGTCCATATCAGAGGGGTGAGTCTCGGTGTCTAAGTTGCTGTGGGGTTCAAGAATGGTAATGCTGGGAGCAGGGTGCAGGTGGGCAGCAGGCGCTGTTCCACTGCTCAGTGGTGTACACAGTGGGCTCCATGGAGCTTCTCACTGGCAGGCATCAGACTCTGCTCAGCTTTCTCTCCACCTCTCCTCTGCTCCTTGGCTGCACATCCAAAACTGTCTATTAAGTAGTTTCCCTTCTCCTTTTATGAGAGTTGGGCATAATCTAGTCTGTGAATCTTCTCTGACTCATCACATTTTCTGCCACTCAATTAGACATCACTTTCCAACATGGGTGCTTCCTTCTGCCAACTAATTTTACCTTTGTTTGGAATTTAAGGCATGCATTAGCACACCTAGACCTAAGACTTTCTTTATCTGATTCTTTCTCTATACCACGATGTCCTTGAACTCAGATCTGTTTGCCTTGGTCTCCTAAATTAAAGGCGTGTTTGTATTCCAGTCAGATCACACAGATTTGGCAGATGTTTGGATGTGATCTCTCACCAGAACAGCCACATTCTGAATTAACATTCTCTACAGTATACAACATGAAGTCAGAATGGGTAGTACTTTAGCGGTGACTAGCAGGCAGAGGAGGGGAGACAGTTCCTGATGGTGACTGTGAGCAAAGTGTAAAGATACACATTCATGAAAATGCTGTAATGAAACTCATTATTTTTTAATGTTTTTTTGGCTTTTTAAAACAATATTTTATGTACATATACATTTATATTGTTACACACATAAACAATAGATTATCTTAGGCAAGAAGAACCGTGACACGATCAGGAATTATATAAATGTTACATTCTTAGTGTTTTGGCTATTTGTATTTGACAGCCTTGAAGAAGACATCTTTCCTATCATGGTGCATCTACATTTCTGAATGTAAATCAATCTCCATCACATGTTGTCCTTATCAACTTAGAATACCTATCTAGACCTAAAAATATCTTAACTCCTAAATAATTAAGCTTCATTGTTAAATTAAGCTGCCTGGTCTTCAATTTCTTCTGAGACTTGAGAAGGAGTAAACTTGATTATCTGAGTATACCAGGAGTGCAGGTTAGTAGCTTTCCAAATGAAAAGATGACAGAGACAGTTTTTTTTACCTGAATAGTCACCAAAACTCTCTATAACATTGGAGCATCTTCTTAAGCCTTTTGGCCCAATGTATCTGACAGACATATTTGTGAGGGAGGAACTACTGAGGAATTGCTTGCCCTGTCTTGTCAGGAAACTCATTATTTTGTTTGCTAACTGAAAATTATCCAGACAAATGCATTTCAGCAATTAAGCACATAGCAAGATGGTAAAGATGAAGATGTGGGGCTGGCAAGACAAATCAAAGGGTAAAGATGCTCATGTGCAAGCCTGGCAACCTGAGTGCAGAACCAATGTAGGATGGAAGGAGAGGACTGACTCTACAAAGATGTCCTACAGCCTACACACACACACACACACACACACACACACACACACACACATGTTCCAACATGCATTTTTCTCTCTTACACACACACACACACACACACACACACACACACACACACACACACACCCCTCTGTGCATTTGGAGCTGAACTGGACATGTGGCTGAGAGAGATGAGCAAATCAAAGAGGGTGAAATACAGGTGCTGAGCCCTTGTGTTACTCTGTAGTGACTAAGTCATCCATAAAACCCACTTTCTGACTTTCTATACCCTCTTCACCATGGCCTGCTCATGAAAATGACTTGAGATGATACTGGGTAACATCATAAAGAACCACTGGATATATATATATATATATCTTGAGTGTGATAATGAGGTGGGAGGATTACCAGCTCAAGTTGGCTATGTAGGGAGGCCCTATCTGGAGAAAGTAAACAAAGGACGAACAGAATATATGTATGTGAGCCAGGGATATGATGGGGAGACTGGAGTGGGACACTATAGGTGACAGCTGAAGCTGAGTTTCTCCTATCCATGTGTGTGACCTTGCAGTGATTCAATGGCTTTCCTTCATGTCACAGCTGACCTTTCTCCAGATCTTGGCCCTGCCTTCCGTTTATAAACTTTCCTCCAGAACATGCTTCTCTGGTGAGTGGGAGTAGTATGTGTTTAAAGGGAAAGAACATGGAAATTTTCTGTTCTTTGGATGACAAATACACAATGTCGGTTTCATGTCCTGGCACCAAATGCTGCTGAACATTGGAGCTCAATGGCTAAGGCCATCTGATCTCAATTTAATTTGTTTTTCTGAGTCACTGAAGGTTAGGACACTGAGTGAACACATGCTGACCCTCACCAACCCAGAATGCACCTGGAGATCCTGCTGGCTGCCTTAATGCAGTAAGCCCACAGCCCCCTGATTATCTACAGCAGATTCCTGATTCAGGAAGGGCCCCAGATCCCTGGGTTTCTCTCCTTGGGCTCTCACCTACTAGTGCTTAGCTTACTGCTGTTGCCTAACCACTCCTGAAAAGGGCAGCTCCTAAAAGAGCCAAGATGTTGGCCTGTGAGAGGGCTTAGACTCTGAAGCAGAACTCCCTGCTCTTCTCCTGAGCTGTGCATGCAGCTCTGCCTCCAAGTATCCTATGAAAGGAGACAGCATCTCTTTGTCTCTACCAGACTACAACCATGCTCAGAGCAGAGCTGTGCACAAGTGACCAAGGCACTTGCTCCAACACACCTAGCCTTTCTGTCTCTCTTTTCTCTTGTGTACTATTTCCTGCTGCAGGGGGGAGACTGGGTTTGGAGTGTGGACACACAGTTCATCTTGCTTCCAGCCATTGCCTGCTTGCCTCAAATCCTCTGGCTGGGCAAGGATGTGGAGCCTTCACATGGACTGTGGTCCTGGGGTCTGCTGGGAATCTGGGACAGGGTGGCACTTCTTCTTTTCCTTATTTTTCCTCAAGGACAAATTAAACTGTAATTGTGAGAGATGACAGATGTCCCTGAAATAAGATTTTATTCTCACATTTAGAAACAAAAGTGAATGTGCTATTTGACTGGCATCCATGTGAAAAAAAATTGTGATTTTTGTCAAGCAAGCAAGCCAGGACTGATTTCTATTTCCAGCAAATAACTGGTTTGTGGACATTCAGATCCTTTTTATCTGAACTTTAGTATCCTGGCAGTGATGTCACCTCAGCAGCTTGGCAAGACTCAGAGGTGATGGAGCGGTGCAGAGGCCAGACATCAGACTCTGTGTTTGAGCCTACACACTGGCCTTGCCCATCCACAAGGGCTGTGGAGAGGAACAGGCTTAAAACTGCAGTGAAAAGCATGGGGAAAATGCACATTTTATTTTGCATACAGTATCTCCACACAAGCAGAGGACAAAAAACAAACAAACAAACAAACAAACAAAAAGCAAAAAAGTCCTCTGCTCTCTGTTCTATTTTGTTTTAGTAACTTTGTTTTCATGAACAATGTTTGCATTACCAATGTTATTTGTAACCTTTTAGTTATCTGACTGGGGGCCACTCAACTTTGTTCCAGTGAACACAATTTCCTGCCAGTGTAAAAGCATGACATCAAGAGGATATGGAAGCAGTCCACGGGCGAAGAGCCTTGAGAAAGAGTAAAACAAGGAGGTCAGGGAGAAAATCATGTCTTAATTTGCCAAAATAGAATGAAGACTCTACTTGGTGCCTCCCTATGGCCTCGTGGCGCCCTCTCGTGGCGATTATGGAAATACTTCTGCTCCTGGGGTGACTGCTTTGCAGCTGGGTGGACAAGCAGGTCACACTGCTTCTAGAAGGTTCCTGGACTTCAGGCTAAGAATGTCTTTCCCTTAATCTGTGGAGACAATCGAGGCAGCACCACTATGCAGATGGGTCACTCTTTCTAAGCTAAAGTGCATTTCTCCTCAGGCAAGCCACACTGCCTCTGTTAAGGCACACCACACTTGACACCTTATAAGAAAATGCACTATAAATGCTCAAATACCTGCATGCTGCTATCTATTTAAGGCTTCTGATCTTTGATGGTGGGCCTTAAATATTTAAATATGCATAGTGAGATACCTTGGGGCTTGGACCCAAGTCTGATAATGAATTTTATTTATGTTTGATATATACCTCTTACACACAGTCTCCAGGTAACTTATTTTATATGTTCAGTTCATTTTGATTTCATACTGCACAAGGGCAGGCAGGCTTTTCTGTCACAAGTAATCTGTTTCTGTGAAAAGATGTTGCTAGTGACACTGCGCCTGCACACTGTAATAATTATCAGCCCCACTACACTACTATTTTCATTGCTGTGCTGACATCAACAATGATGATATATGATGTTTACTGGACAGGTACAATGGGTCAGGCACTCTCTTCTGCGTTTAACACATGCTGAGACCTTATCAGAGCTACCAGGCAGGAGCTCCGAAGACTCTCTTGCAGATGAAAGAGAAAGCTAAGAACTCTGTCAGAGGAAGCTTTGGAGACTCTGTGGGTCTCAGGGTTCCATCTTACAGCCATGATAGTGATGGGAGGAGCCAATGAAGAAGTGAACTACTACAGCATGACAGCCAGATGTTCCTAACCCTCTGGTGCAGTGACATGGTATCATCTATAAAGTTCATGCTGGAAACCATGTAGCCAAGTGACAAAACCCAAGCATTCCTGAATCTCATGGCATTCTGAGTGAACTGATGGTTCTATGTAGGGCAGATTCATAGGAATCATCGGCCACACACAGAGTGATGGGTGTTGTTGACTCTGTGTGAGCTAGCAAGGTGCTAGGCTGCCTGATGTAACTGAGTTATTGTGTGGAGTAGTCCTACCTTCAGAAAAACCATATATAGAGAGACCTCAGGGTGTATAAATATCAAGTTCAAAACACACACACACACACACACACACACACACACACACACACACTCTCTCTCTCTCTCTCTCTCTCATCCAAGGAACACACTAGCTGTCCAAATGCCCATGGAGTTTCTTCCATCCCCTTGAAAGACAGAGAGGCCTGTTGTGTCCAAGTCTGTAAGAAAATATAGGGTTCACATCTTGCTCACCTTATGACAGTCAGCACACAGCACACGGCCCAAAAAAATACAATCATGGGCTGCTCTGGAGTAGAGGACTCCAGTATGACCCAGGAAGTGATTAAAGAAGCAAGGTACACTGGGAGGATGACTGGAGGAGCAAATGAGAGGTTAGTCCCACGTCCTTCCTATCCATTATCCATCTGGTAACCATGACATCTAAGCAGGTAAAGACACCCAGGTTGAGTGTTGTTTATATATGCAATTTGATGTTTCTGCAACATCAAAAGATTGCAGAGCTCAGGTTAAAATTAGACTTGTACATAACCCCAGGCTAAGATGGAGGGGTTCACAATATGGTAAGACCCCACAAGATCAGCAGGGGAGACATGGTGACAACTGTCCAATGAACAGGTCAATATTTGCCACTTGGCTTTCACCCTTGGAAATGCAGGAACCTCAGCCCTGGGTAAGCCACCAACAGCCTGTTCTTCCACAGGGGACCAGGAACCCCTGAACATACTCCCTGTGCTCATCCTATACCCATTTCATCAGGTGACATTTCCCACCACCAGGGGGACTCACTCTAAGTGGCTTACTCAGCATCTATGGAAATGAACACTTTAGTGGAGCTGGTGTTGGGTGGGGCTGAAGTCAGCAACTTGTCAAAAACACAATATGGCCACAGCTGTTGATCTTTCCCATGCTTAACCTTCACGGGTGGTGGGGGGAGGCAGACCACTCCTGGGCCCCTCTACCAAAAACACAGAGGTGCTGCTGGCCCTGACAGAGGGAGGCCACACTGCAGTCAGCCATATCTGTGACTGCTGTTGTGTATTTTAAAAGATGAGGGACAGAGATATCAAGATGTCTCTATCCCATGGTTACCTTCAGTCCTCTCCCACTCCTGGTCCCTGTCCCTCCCCCCCTTTGTGGCAATCTCAGGGTTGCCTTGACTGGTGCACACCATCAGTGCAGCTCCCCCAGCTTCTCTTCCATCCACACAGGATGGAAACCTGGTCAGTGAGTGTTAGCAGGTGACAGTAGCACTCAGAAGAGGCATTTGGGGCATTTGCTGAAACATCATAAACTGCCCACACAAGGATGTCTCCTCACCTACTGAAAGTATCACACCTTGGCTTCTTAAACTGTGGGTGGAGTGATTGAATGTGGAGGTAAGGAAATGTGGCAGCAATAAAAGTGTCTGAATGCAAGAGGACCAAATCAAACCATGAGCCTCTGTTCTGAACACACAGCAGCCACACTCTGCTGAACATGCTGTGTTAGCACACAAGGACGATGGACTGAGTCAAGTGGGGGAGGGGGGAGGAGAGGGTGAGGGAGAGGGAGAGGAATGGAAGTAACCATGGGACAGCTTGATGTCTCTGCCTCTCATCTTTTAAAATATAAAACAGCAGTCACAGATGTGACTGACTGCAGTGTGGCCTCCCTCTGACAGGGCCAGTGGCACCTCTGTGGTTTTGGTAGAGGGGTCCTGGGGTAGTCTGCCTCCCTCCACAACCCATGAAGCTTGAGAATGGGAAAGATCAACCCTATGGCCATATTGTGTTTTGGGAAAGCTGCTGGCTTCAGCCATACCGAACACCAGCTCCACCAAAGTGTTCATTTCCATGGATACCAAGTAAGCTACTTACAGTGATTTCCCCCTCCCCCTTCCTGGTGTTGGGAAAATGTCACCAGATGAAATGGGTATAGAGTGAACACAGGGAGTATGTTCAGGGGTTCCTGGTCCCCTGTGGGACAAACAGGCTGTTGGTGGCTTACCCAGGGCTGAGGTTCCTGCAGTGCCAGGGTGAAAGCCAAGTGGCAAATATTGACCTGTTCTTTGGACAGTTGTCACCATGTCTCCCCTGCAGGTCTTGTGGGGTCTTGCCATATTGTGAACCCCTCCATCTTAGCCTGGGGTTATGTACAAGTCTAATTTTAACCTGAGCTCTGCAATCTTTTGATGTTGCAGAAACATCAAATTGCATATATAAACAACACTCGACCTAGGTGTCTTTTCCTGCTTAGATGTCATGGTTACCAGTTGGATAATGGATAGGAAGAAGGTGAGACTAATCTCCCATTTGCTCCTCCAGCCATGTTCTCAGTGTGCCTTGCTTCTTTAATCACTTCCTGGGTCATACTGAAGTCCTCTACTCCAGAGTAGCCCATGGTTGTACTTTTTGAGGAGTGTGCTGTGTGGTGACTGTCATAAGATGAGCAAGATATGAACCCTATATTTGCTCACAGAGTTGGACAGAAAGGGCTCAGGATGACAACAGGAGTTCTTCTTCAGAGTCTAAGCCCTCTCACAGGCCAACACCTTGCCTCCTTTAGGAGCTGCCCTTTCAGGAGTGGTTAGGCAACAGCAGTAAGCTAAGCAATAGTAGGTGAGAGCCCAGGGAGAAAAACCCAGGGATCTGAGGCCCTTCCTGAATCAGGAATCTGCTGTAGATAGTCAGGGGGCTGTAGACTTATTGCACTAAGGCAGCCAGCAGGATTTGCAGGTGTATTCTGGGTAGGTGAGGGTCAGCATGTGTGCACTCAGTGCCTTAACCCTCAGTGGCCCAGAAAAATGAATTAATTTGAGATCAGACAGCCTTAGCCACTGAGCTCCAATGTTCAGCAGCATTCAGTGCCAAGACATAAAGCCAACATTGTGTATTTGACATTCAAAGAACAGACATTTTCCATGTTCTTCCTCTTTAAACACATACTGCATCCACTCATCAGACAAGCATGTGCCAGAGAAAAGTTTATAAACAGAAGGCAGGGCCAAGACCTGGGGAAAGGTCAGCTGTGACATTCAGGGAAGTGTCCTGTACCATGGGGCAAGTTGAACAGTGTCCCAGAATGAGGGAGACATGAAGAATGGGGCCAAGACAAGTCCTGACCAAGGCTCAACCTTATTTAAGCAAGCACGGCTTATATAACAAAACACCACAAGCTCTTACACCTGTGTTTGGAAAGTTGCTGGTTTGTGGAAAACAATCGGCTCAGCTGTCAGCCACAGCTGTAAGTACAGTGGTTTCTACTAACATGGCTTTCCACCTTTCACCCGTCTTTATTTTTTATGAAGTGCCTGTCTTAGGTTGGTGAACTGAAATTCCTTCTTACCCATCATGGAGGTCCTGGATACAATTCTCATGGGTCTCTGTCTTAGGTTGATAGGGATTCAGAGTCACTCTTACCCGTCTTTGGCTGCCTTCATGTCACACAGGGTTAGGGGAGTACTTCCGCTTTATACCATGCACCTGTGCCTGCATCAGTTGTAATCATTGAGGCATGAACTGTGTCAGGCAGGGAAGGAATGCACGGGCAATAATTCCAAGCTTTGCCATCCCTGCCAAGGATAATTCATATTGTAGAATATTGCTAATTCCAAAAAGATGATGTTGAATATGAGTCCAATTAAATCTATGTGTATTATACTCATAAGAGGTAGCACAAATCCAGGGAAACCAATATGACATTGTAACCTGTTCAATGTCTCAAACCACTAACTTCTTCCTAAAGTACTCGAGACACTTTTAGTTAAGTCATTAATATAATTAGTAGTCTGTACAGTTTGAATTAGATCAATAGCAGAAACAGTAGTAGATACAATAAGTGTAATCAAGGCAGCTATAACAGCCACTATTAATCTGATAGCAATTCTCTTGGTTCTTACTAACCCTCTAAGTTCCTCAAACACTTTCATCCACTTATCTGGAAAACCAGTCAGTGGAGACATTTACAGGTAACATAACAAAAAGTGACTGACAAGACCCATTACTTCAGGCCTCAATCCTTTAGCTATGCAATTGCTCAAATTACAGGCTGGGCAGCTGACATCATAACTTCTATTATTAGAATGAATAATAAGACAGATTTTACCAGTCAACAGTACATACACAAGCTGTCACAGGTCCCTTTTCAGTACTCCACAGTCCTGCAGGTAAAGCTAACTCCAACAATTAGGGTGGAGATCAACTTGTACTAGAACAATCCAAGATATGGTCAGGTTAGTACATTCTTGAGGTCCACAAGGAAGATGCCTTTAGGTATCGGAACACTTGAAAAAGTTGAAGAAAAGGAGAATCAGGAATATATGTCTAATAAACCTTCACCTCTGACGTCGAGATCATCTGCAGACTCATCCATGCCAGCATCCACTTGACACCTGAGCCTCTTGGGTAGCCAGCGTACAGCATTGTGGTCCTGTGAGAAAGCACAGACAGAGCCTCATCCCCATATTAATACAGGGTTGGGTCCATTCCACTGTTCAGTTAAAGGATCCTTCCATGTCACTCTGGTGATGGATGACTGAGTATTAATACACCTGAACCGATAATCTCCAGAATTCCCCTTGGTATCAAGTAATAGAAAATTCAGGATAAAGAGAACACAACTCAAAGAATTTTTAGTTGATTAGGAATACAGCTCCCCCTTCTTTACTTTTTGTAAATAGGTTTTTGTGGGCAAGTGAGCTCGCTCCACCATTCCTTGTCCTTGAGCATTATAAGGACATCTATAATATGCTTTATAGAAAAAGAATCACAAAAGTTTTGAAAAGCTTTGCTAACATAACCTGAACCATTGTCTGTCTTAATAGCCCTAGGCACACCAATGTAAGAAAAGGCAGACAAACAATGGGCAATAACATTTTTTTGTAGCTTCTCCAGACTGGCAAGAAGCAAGTATATACCCAGAATAGCTATCTATGGAAACATGAACACATTTTAACTTTCCAAATTCAGGTATTTCTCAAAGTTGATTAGGCACCAGTCCTTTGGGATTAACTCCCAAATGTAGTACAGGTAGAAACTGAGATGGTGGAGTATGCCTTCACTATGGCTCAAGCTTGTTCTTTAGTAATCCCATACCGAAATCTTAGCCTTTGGCTATTGGGATGATGCAAATTGTAGGCCTTTTGATCTTTTTCTACATTTGTAAGGCATACCAAATTTCTAGTAGCTGTATCTGCCATATCATTTCCTTTTGCTAAAGGACCAGGCAATCCAGAATGAGCTTGAATATAAAGGTCTCTGTATTTTAGAGAACAATAATTGCATTTGAATATTAGTAATCTCAATATATGGAACCGTTTCTAAAATCTGTAATGTTTGAGCTATATATTGACTATTAGTGTATAAGTTAAGGGAAGTATTAGCCATTATATCAAATACAGCTGTCATGGCCCTTAATTCAACCACTTGAGTTGATGCTGAATTTTCTCTGGAACAATAAGCAATTCATGTTGCAAATGTGCATAGACTGTTAATAAAATACCTTTATTTTATAAGCTAATAATATATTATAGTTTCCTTTCTTTAAAGAGTGAGGTCATAGTGCATATCCATAATTTTTATAAAATAAACCCAAATGTTTACATTGTTAATAATCTGGTGTGTTTTAGTGGAACCACAACATTAATTCTCATTATTCAGCCAACTATTGCTCCCTGTTATGGGTAGTGACCCTGTACTTACTCACTATGTTGAGGCTTTTGAGCTTTCCAGAGCTCAGAGCATATATTAAGTGTTTTGGCATCCCTGGGCTTGCTTCCAATTTGATCCAAGCTGGAAACTCACAGATGCCTAGTTCCAAGGACTGAGCTAGCCTATCAGTTTTTGTTGTCTTTTTTTTTTTTTTTTTTTGAGAATCTTTGAAATGAGCTAGAAAAATGGCCATCAGGTGAAGTTTGGCCTTTTCCTCAGAAGATAAAAGATAGAACATTTAAGTAATGAAACAAATTTGGACATAGAAACAAAACTTGACATGATAAGCATAAAACAAGCAGACTGACTGGCAAGACAAAACGACACAGTCTCGAGACTTTGATAATATACGGCTGAAGAGATTCCAGGGGAAATTAGAAGGCGCTATGTGACCACTATGAAGTTGTTCTTGTACTAACTATTCTGCTGCCTGAATTTACACTGGCTTGGGTGGCAAAGCCGAAGGCGTAGTTTCACTTTTCTTGAGCATTGAGGCATCCCTCACAATGTTGGTTTAACTTTTTTCTTTCATGCCTGGAGTAGAAACTATCTCTCACTAAATCCCACAGACTAAAAATATATACAGGAACCTTCTCAGATATAAAAGCATCATAATGATCCTGTAACTCAACTCCCACCTTTTGCCAAGTTTACTGTTCTCTCTTCAGGGAACCGCGGACATACCTCCTCCACAAAATCTAGAAACGTAAGCAATTGTTCACTTTTTACCCTTACTCCTTGTGTCTGAAGCATGGACTCTAATGTCTATCAGAATAAATTTGTGCTACTGCTCTGTCCCATTTTTGTGCTGCTTTCCTCACAGTTTCTCTGTACAACAAAAAACTTCCACTTTACTTCCAGCACTCTCCAAAGCAGCATCCATCACTTAACCCCTCTTTTTCACGTCCCGTTGTTCACACTCCACATGTCCCATCCTGAGGCAAGTGAAATGGGTTCCCTGAAATAGGGAGTGGGGACTGAGGGGAGAGACACAAAGAATGGAGGCAAGACAAGTCCTGATCAAGGCTCAACTTTATTTAAGCAAGCATGGCTTACATAGCAAAACACCCCAAACTCTTACACCTGTCTTTGGAACATTTCTGGTTTTGTGTAAAACAACTTCAGCTCAGCTGTCATCGATAGCTGTAATCACAGTGATTTCTACTAGCATGGCTCTCCACAGTAAAGTCATCCGAATCACCACAGGGTCGCACACATGGATAGCAGAAGCTCAGCTTGAGCCCTCACCTTCCCCATCATATAACCAGCTCCATCAAGAGCTTTCACATATATACCTTCTGTTTGTCCTTTGTTTGCTTTTTCCAGATAGGGCCTCACTATGTAACCAACTTGAGCTCGCAATCCTCCTGCCTCAGCATCTCAGACACTGGGATTACAGGCTGCACTATCACACTCAGCGTGTATGTGTATGTATACCAACCTCTTGGAAGTCTAGTCAAGGAGAATGGCAAAGTAGAGGGAACCAGAGGGTCCTAAAAACCTATAAGAAGAACATTATGAAGGGCTGACCTGGGCCCAGGGGTTCTGTGCAAACTATGACACTGACCAAAAACAATACATGCAGTAAACATTGAACCAGCTCTAGCCAATGGACAAGACATTCTTTACTGTTGAGTGTAGAGCAGGGATTGACTTTCACATGAACTCTGGTGCCCCATATTTGACCATGTCCCCTTGATGGGGAGGCCCGGTGGCACTTAGAGGAAGAATATCAGGCTATCAAGAAGAGACTTGATACCCTATGATCATATAGAGGGGGAGGAGGTCCCTCTCAGTCACAGTCATAGGGGAGGGAATAGGGTGAAAGCGAGAGGGAGGGAGGAACAGGAGAAAACAAGAGATGGGATAACAATTGAGATGTAATATGAATAAATTAATAAAAATGTTAAAAAAGATGGTATGCACACATACGATGTTCTCAAAAACAACCATTGCTGTCACCAAATTATCAAAGCGGAGGGACTGTCAAAAGAGCTGACTTGCTGCTACAGAATGAGCTTTTTCCATCTTTAAAATATGAGTCTGTCTTTTCACAAATCTTACATCAAAGCAATCGCCTACAAACAAGAATATACTCAAATCCAGAACACGTGCAACAGTGCTAAAACATAGGAGGTGGCAATTCCTTTGAGCAAATTAATTCCGGTGTCTTATTAAAATATGCTCTATTAAAAATGTCAATGTGCTGATACAACACATTCACATTTTACCATCCATAATACATTTCCAATAATTTTAAGCAAATGGAAAAATTAAGGTCCGCGCCCTGGGTTTTTCCAGGATTGCTGGCAATTTCCAGGAATCAGCCAGGAGCAAAAACCCATGAATGGGGAGGGAGACAGAAGGAAGAGCCAGTCAGAGGCATCTCTTGGATGCAACACACACTTTACTGTGCTTGAGCCAGCAAATCCTCAGAGGAGTTAGAGTTCCCATGGGGCGAAGAGAAACTGAAAGGCATAATTTACAAGCTTGGGGTTAGAGGGACCCTTAGTGAGCAGGCCATGCTGCAGACATCCAGATGCATCTCTGTGCCTCTCATGCACTCTTGAGGAGGGAAAAAATGTCTTAAAGAGGAAGAAAAAGAGAAACAAAGACGAGGAATGATAAACAAAACAAAAAGCCAATCTCATGGATGAACCTTGAGGGCACATGAGGTCTCTGTGGTGTGTAAGACAAGTCAGTCATAAGATGAGAAACACTGCACGTGTCTCTCATTGCAGTTCCTAGACTAGTCGGATGCACAGGGGTGGGAAGTGGAGTGATGATTCCCAGGGGCTCAGAAGGGGGAGGATGGGGAGTCACTAGTCATTGA
>OU015751.1:55851926-55873132 GCA_907169655.1 Acomys percivali
TCCCATGAGCACCATGGAGGAAGAGGACTGTGCATGCCTTCCTCCCACAGAGGCCATGGAAGAGGTCTGAAACGTGACTGAAATGCCTTATCCAGGTTCAAGACTCATGTGTGTTTGGAGGTTCAGTTTTCTTTACTGTGCATATTAAAGTTTCTGGTCTTACGGGCCTTTAGTGTTTCCCTCCTGTCATTCCTCAGCTTGTATCAAATTAGTGAAACCTTGGGCGGTATTGTCTTAAGAGTGTTTCACTTTGAAATTGGCTGTTTGAGTTGCAGACCTGAATTTTACTTAAAAACTGTTGGAGGACTTTTGGTTTGGGATCAGGATAGAATTTCTGCAATGACCCTAAATATTCTTCTACCATTTTGTTTTATATATTTGTATAAAGTGGTATCAACTTCCATCATTATACAATCAAAATTTGAACATTTCTAAATAACTTTGAAGATGCTCTGTGTCATGAATTGCCAATTACTCAGTCAATGTTTAATTCTTTACGCAAAGCATACAAACAAGCATACCATCACATTAGCATGCAGGTGTGCATTAGTCTTTAATAAAAATGGTAAAATTGTGGGTATAACAAAGAATTCCTTTCAAATACATTTTCCTCATGTCTTATTTTCAGGCAATGCTTAATTTGTTGACCCATTTAATAGACTGACATACTCAAGTACATGAAAATTCTCTGTCTGGAAAGGAGCTGTGCACGGGATGTTTAGAACACCCTGCAGAGCAGCCCTTGCTCTCCTATGATCCCACTGGATACATCTCCACGTCTCTGCAGCCTCGTGCTGTCCAAACTCTGACTGATACTACTGTGATCTGTGCAGCTGTCCCCAAACTCTGCAGAACTGGACTCTCTGCTTTATGAGACTCCTGCTTAATTCAACTCCAAGATATTCCTTATAAATAACATGGCTGCTCCAGTTTATTTACCTGGGAGAGACCTTTACTAACCCCACTTTAATCTTACCATTTCTTGTTCTTTCCCTTTGTGCTACAACGCCTTGCTTGCTTTTTAAGTAATTGGTTTGTATGATATACAGATTTTGTTTTTCTAGTGGTTTAAGAGAGACATTGGCTTGTCACTGTCCACTAAATTGAAGATCAAAAAGTCCACTGACCACTGAATTTTAATAATTTATTTAAAAATGAATATTTAAACAGAAGTCAATTCATTCCTTGATGATGACTAGTCATCGCTACATACTTTTTGTCCTTTATTGTAATTATTTAAAATGTAGAATGAAGCATCTATTCCATTTTTTTCTGGTGATGCTATTTTATATTCAGTTATCACACACTGCTTGCATTCTATTAAGTTTCTAAATTCAAAACTGAGATTGTCGATTTCTACCTAGGAAAATATGCGGAACTGAACTGCACCGCTTTACTGAATAAGAATGATCTGTTTTATTGGAGCATAAGGAAAGAAGACAGATCTAACTCCAATGTGCAAGAAGACGCTAATGTGACAACTTGGTATGCATACGTGCTCTAAAGACTCACATGTGCATACAGCAGGAGAGGCTGGGTTCTTGGGGGCGGGGCTGATAGATGTTTAAGTTAGCTTTAACTGTAATTTTAATTTATTTATCATTATCGTTACTGTGTTCCAAGGTGTCAGATCATACAGAAATTGACTATACATATCTAAGCTTGAAAAAAGAAGGTTCCTGAGAAGGTTAATGAGGATTTTTAGCACCATTTTATACAGGTACCAGTTAGTCAGGGTCTGGGGAGATGTCACCAAGCTCCTTATAAAAGATCAATCAAACGGTGACATAGTTTCTTGGATTTTGAAAACTGTGTCAAGTGCTTCATTTTTATTAATGTGCCAAAAAAAGCAAAAGTAGCATAATAGTAAAACTCAGGACATCTGCATAAGCCGTCCATTCTCCTAGCCACTGAGTGATATATGGCTGATGCAGTTTTGATGTAATTTGCCATTTCCTGCACTCCAACAGCAATGCGACCCCCAGTGTCTTTTGACTGTCTTGAGAATGGAAGAATAAACCGGGGGCCTTCGAAATGTGGTTTGACTGAATTGCATCGTTGTCTTGGTCACGGCTCTATTGCTGTGAAGAGACACCATGACCACAGGAACTCACTGGAAAAAAATAGCATTAAATTGAGGCTTGCTTACAGTTTCAAAGGTTTAGTCCACTCTCCTCTTGGCAGGGAGCATGGGGTCACACTGGATTCATGATGCCAGAGAAAGAGCTGAGATTTCCACATCTGGATGTACAGGCAACAGGAAGAGAGGGATTCTTGGCTTGGAAAGGGTTCTTGGAAACCTAAAAGCCGACCCCCCAATGGCAGACTTCTCCCACAAGGCCACACCTTCTAATCCTTTCAAATAGTGCCACTCCCTGGTGACCAGTTATTCAAATCTATGATCTTGTTGGGGCTATTTTTTCTCAAACCACCTCAACAGTGAGATCTTTGCTGTAATAGAACTATGAGGAAGAGAAAGACCATCCTTAAGGACCAAGATGTTGCCTCCATGATGTGTAGCTTGGGGCCCTGATAGAGCTCATGCCATGCCTTTTGACTATGAGCTAAACAACCTCTTTTCTTCAAAGACTCTAGCTGCTCAAGATTCACTTATAGCAGTAAAAAATGAAGAATACAAAACTGGCTGACCATAGTAGGGGTGACAATGTGGGATGGATTCCAAGTAATTAGGAGGGAAAAATACAAAAAAAAGAGAGAGGTGTGCCTTCTTGTGAGTTCTCCTGCTCCTTGAAGGGATCAGGAGGCTAATATTAATTTATACCAGAAACAGAGGACATAGCTGGTACTTCCTCTCAATATTTTAGGCTTATAAATTCCCATCTCCTGAGTAGACTTGCTGGTCATGAACAAAGCCTATTGCTAAATCATCTTCTTACATTACAGGATTTCTGAAGGCAAGCTGCATGCTTCAAAAACACTGAGAATTTGGAAAGTTACTGAAAAAAATCTCAATGTTTCATATAACTGCACTGTAACCAATGAGGAAGCCACAGACACCAAAAGCTTTATCTTGGAGAGAAAAGGTACATGATATGTTGCTCTTCTTGACATACTCCATGCTAGCTCTCTCTCTGTTATTTCAGCCCTCCCCACAAAAAGCTTTCAAAGGTGAAGAAACCCATTCAAGGTCACGGAACAGGTAACAAAACTCCCAGTTAGGTCTAGATCCACACACTTCCTCCACCATCCTCTCACACCTCATGAGCATCATCTGTGTGTTTGGTGTGTTTGTGAATCAGAGGCATTCCAACACACTGCTTTGGTTATTTGATGCTATATTTGTATTTCCTGGGCACTCACTGTTCAATACTAGCCAGATACCTCTTGTATCGTCAGAGCTTCTGCCTCTCAATGCTTCTCTCAATTCACATGTCCCACCTGGGTAATAGGACTTTCTGTCTCTTGGGCACCAGGAATTCATAGATATCTCTCAAAGATGTGGGGGTGCCAGAGTATGACTTCTAAGAGTTTGCTTATTAGAGATACATAGTGCTCACCTATTGGAATGACTGATTTTACTGGAAAGATTATCTCTTCAAAGTGGGCTGCAGAGGAGGGCAAAAGCTTTCGGCAGGCTTACATTGTCTGGTGTGGAAATCTCCATACCATTATTATCTTGGAAAACAAACAAAAGAAAAGAAAACTGTAATGTATATATAGTCACTGCAGCATTGTGTAAACTTATAAAAATTAGAGTCATAATATGATAGGCAGATTTGGGCCCAGAGGTCCCACTCAAACTAAGGCACCAGCCAAAGACAATACAGGCGGTAAACTTTAAACCCCTACCTGGATCTAGCCAATGGGCAGAACATTCTCCACAGTTGAGTGGAGAGTGGGATATGACTTTCTCACGTACTCTGGTGCCTCACATTTGACCAGGTCCCCTGGAGGGGGAGACCTGGTGGCACTCAGAAGAAGGACAGCAGGTTACCAAGAAGAGATTTGATACCCTATGAGCATATACAGGGGGAGGTAATTCCCCTCAGGAACAGTCATAGGGGAGGGGAATAAGGGGAAAATGGGAGGGAGGGAAGAATGGGAGGATACAATGGATGGGATAACCATTGAGATGTAACAAGAATAAATTAATAAAAAATAGAGTCATAATAGAGACAGGTATATTGTAAAATGTTGGTCTAATGAGGAAATAAAATGTGATTAACATATAACCCCAGTTAAATAAAAATTTCTTGGTCAAAAAAGATTTACTTATTTTTATGTATATGAGTGGTAAACATGTGTACTTTATGTGAGCCTGGTACCCTCAGAAGCCAAAAGAGCCAAAAAGAGTCAGACTGATACCACTGGAACTGGAGTTAGAGATGATTGAGCCAAACCCAGTTCCTCTGCAAGAATACCAAGTAATCTTAACCACTGAGTCATCCTCTAGCCTTCCCAGAAGGTTTGGCACCATATGACCGTCACCACTTCCTTGCTGAATACAAACTGAATCAACCTGGGGGATACAATTCCTTTTGAAGAGTATATTGTCTAAAATTTAGCTAAAGCCCAGAGTGCTGTGTGCCAGGCACTGTTAAAGTGCTCTGTGCAGTGTCTCGCTCATCAGCAACTGTAAATGAATCAGGAGGCTCACTTATTATTTTTACTTTGCATATGAAGAAACTAGGAACTAGGAGCCTCAAGGATTTTCCCTAAAATATAAACTAATTGATGGAGACTGGTTGGAAACCCAAGTTTTCTCAGTCCAGTGTGCCCCCTCTGCAGAGAGCAGTGTGGTCAGTCCACTAACTGCAATTATCGCTGGAGTCCCATCCTAGCATATTATTGCTTCAGAAATCTAAATTCCACAGACACATACTTCCCGAGTGGCCATCCCACTCATGTCTGTGGATGCACATGTTTACAAGTTGAAGTAGAAAGATCTCCCACTGCAGACTCCAGCCCGAGTGTGGGGAGCCGGGGGAGTCGGGGAGACAGATATCCAAATCAGAGAGAAGGGTAAAAGCTGGCACCCACACTCCGGTGCGATTGATGCGGGGCTGCTGGCCACATTTCTTTGATTCATGATTTCCCCTTTCTCTATGTTTTTCTGCAGAAATGACTGATATCCCTGGCCATGTTTTCATGAGGGGAATAATCATGGCAGTTTCCATCTCTGTGGCAGCAGTGTGTATGGTGATTCTGTGTGTCATTTATAAAGTTGATTTGGTTCTGTTCTATAGACGCTTAGTGGACAGAGACGAGACATTAACAGGTAACATTCTGTGATGGGGAGCATCCTAGTTTATGGTTTTGTGCCTACACCCAATAAAGGAAACACTGGTCTTCATTTTATTTCGATGCCACTGTTAACGGCCTGTGAGATGGGATCCCAGGCTGGAGCTGGGGTTACTCTGAATTAGTTGTACTGTGATGGGTGCTCTGCAATCTCGTACTTGTTTGTGACTTTCCAAATGTCTTTCTGTCAATGTTTCTTGTCTCTGCACTGTGTCCTCCTAAGTGCTCTATGCTATACACACACCGCTGCATACTTTATTCGCCACATACACCCAATAAAGTTGTTTTCATCTAATTTTCTGCCATTCTCATTCATTATTTTAACTGGGAAAAGGAGGCCATATAATGTGCTTGGAAGAACTCTGTGCTAGAAAGGAAATAATCTCAGTTTTAAGCTCCTTGGCCATCAGCCATTTTTGCTAGCTGCTGTTGTGCGTATTGGCCTATGATAAAGTGATTAAAAATTCTTCATATTTTAAGAGTATTATGTTCTTAAAAAGTTAACCAATATCTGATGCTTGTGTGTGTCTGTGTTTGTATGTGCTGAGTTCTTATAGGAAAAATACTTCATAGAGATCAAATTCAAAATTTATAAATACACTCTAGGAGACCATCATTGTCTTGCCCATGACCCTGATTCTCACACTGTGTGTCGCCCCCACCATGCCCCGGTAAGCACATCCAATAAGCTGTTGACTGGATTCTTACTCCATGTTGCTCTTAAAAAAGCAAATCTTGGCTTAGGTACTTTATTTTACTATTTTCAGTTTTGCTTTGTGATTTCTTATGTATCTGATCATGTTATTGAGGAAATCTCTCATCTTTCTAGGTTGTTCAGGTCTTCCCTGTCTGTCTGTCTGTCTGCCTGCTTTAAGATTGAGTCTTATGTTGCCCAGGCTAGCCTGTCTAGAACTATGGAGCTAGCCTAGCATCTGCATTGTGAAAGGTAACTATACCCATGTTGTTATTTGTCTTTGTTTGCTGTGGTGTGGCTTTATGGAAGACCTAAATATATCTTTGCCTTTTTGGTATCCAATTTGGGGGTTATAAGTACCCCTTAACCTCATGATATGAAGTGATCCTCATATCCACTCTTCTAAGATTTTTAAAACTTATTTATTTTAGATTATAATAGAACTACATCATCATTTTTTATGTTTACAAGTTTAAATGTCACAGCTAGCAGGCTTAGAGAATATGACTCTCAGCCTGCACACGTGTGATCCTGCTCTGAAAAGATATGAGACAGCAAAGTGAGAAGTCTGTATATGGTAATTTCTCCATGGTCTCTGCTCAGAAAAACTAATATGTATATTTAAATGGGCATCCAATAACCTTTCTCCTTCTGGTTTTCCATTTGTCAATTTTTTTATCCTTTTTCCATTTTGTTTGTTTTTTAAATTGTTTAAAATCACTGATTTTATTTTAGATGTTTGTGTCTGGGTGTGTACATATGTACCACATGTGTGCAAGGGCCTGGGTGTGTACATATGTACCACATGTGTGCAAGAGCCTGGTGTGTGTATATGAACCACATGTGTGCAAGAGTCTGAGTGTGTACATAGGAACCTCAAGTGTGCAAGAGTCTGAGTGTGTATATAGGAACCACATGTGTGCAAGAGCCTGCAGAAGTCAGAAGAGGGCATCAGATTGGGAACTGAAGCTACAGATGGATAGATATCACCATGTGAGTGCATATAAACTATCATTTACATAATCACAGTGTTATTAATTAGGGATCAAAAATACTATTTAATCATGAGGATATTCCAGGCACAACAGGATTTATCCATATATGAACCCACAGAGACTGTGACAGCACACATAGACCAGACAGGTTCACACCAAGGGGAATCCCAGCACTGAGTAGAAGAAGTGGACACAAAGCCCCGCCCCCAACCAGGAAGCTACTTCCAATTGATACCTGCTACGTAAGGGGAAATCAGTTTTTTCCACTAAGCCTCTCCCTATCCACATTTAAAAATAAATTGTAGGTGTAAACTAGCTTATTTGTATCATAAAAGAGAATTATTTGAAGTAGGAAATTTGAAATCAATAGTTGGGAACTAGTTTCTCACGAGTAAGAACAAAGGCATGTCACATGTCACAGGTATAGATACACATGAAAGATACCTTGCTTATTTCTTACGATCTGTTAGATCTTGACTATGAGGAGAGTGTGATCCCTTACTTGATTTACCTCTTGGTGACTTGATGAAAACATTTACAAAAGCACTATGACGTAGACATAGAACCTAGACAGTAGTTATGGGTCACATCAGTCTAAAGAACCATCCAGAGGCAGTATAACTGACTGAATTACCAACTCATTTTATTGTCACCTGCCATTCCTACCTGTGATAGCCATATGATTCTATAATCTTTATCAAAATTTTCTCATGCATGTTAAAACAATCGTTTTATATCAGCGATAGCCCCTAACAACTTGGTGGAGCAGAACACTGTGAGGAGAAAATTGAGCAAGGGTTGGTCAGGTAGAGATTGTTTTGCAAACCTGAATGTGAAGAGGTAGGGTTGGGCCGTTGGGTATAACTGACATGGCATACTTTACAAAAGGGACCCAGAGTTATTCCACCCCATCTTATTGTAATGAAAGACCCAGATATGTTTACTTTCAATTTAATGAGGTATAACTCATTGGCCATCTACTAAATTTTTGTGTGATAAAGATAATCTACTCCACTACCACCATCCTTTTCCCCCATCTACACCAATTGCATTATTGAGGCCACTGAGGTGAGGACTTTCTTCTTTAGGTTCCTCCTCTTTTGCTGGCCAGGCTATTTTGTTCATCTTTGTGTCACACACAGGATTTTTTTATCTTCTAGTGTGTTTCTTTTAACTCATCTCAAGATGTACATGTATCGTCGATAGATTACATGAAACTAAAAGGAGAATCACCCAATGGGGAGAATGAATTGTCTTTGTTAGTTGGACAACATGTTTTCTTCTTTGCTGTTTTCTCTCACACATCTAAATACTGATCCATTGTCAAGAATTCGATGGGAGCACACTTGAGCATCATGGCCAAGATTTCAATAGATCACAGGTTTCCCTTGTGACATTTGATGCTCTAGGGTGTGGCGTGTGTCTCTTGTGTATGTATGTGTGTGTGTGTGGTGTGTGTGTGTGTGTGTGTGTGTGTGTGTGTGTGTGTGCGTGTTAGATTATAATTACAACTTCACATCCACCCATATACTTTTCAGTGTTTTCCTTTAAATTCTTGACTCCTCTTCTCATTGTTGCTAGCATCTTGTTCTAAGCACCCTTATTATTTCTTCCACTCTCTGGGGGTATAGGCTCAGTTTTATGTATGTTTCTTACTTTCTTTTGCTTTGCTTTGATCTTACTTTTTAAAGGCCGTTTGAGGATAAAACTTGGGTAGTGGCATGGTAGAGTTGAATGAAATGGATGAGCTAAGGTGTGATTTACTTCCCGATCCTAGAATGAGGGTCTTCTGCGCTCCCACTTGATGATCTTTATATGACTCATTGTCTTGATTATTATCCCCCCCCCAATCTCTCTCTCTCTATTCATGGAGGGAGTATTAACAGTGTTTAGTTAATCAGTTGGTTGGTATGCATCTGAGATTTGACAACCAAGAATTCTATTCTTTTTATATATTACTTTCACACAAACTTTTACTTCAAATATTTCCATAATCATAAATTAAATGAGTCCATCTTATCTCCTAGATGGTAAAACATATGATGCATTTGTGTCTTACCTGAGAGAGTGTCACCCTGAAAATGGAGAAGAATACACTTTTGCTGTGGAGACATTACCCAGGGTCCTGGAGAAAGAGTTTGGGTACAAGTTATGCATATTTGAAAGAGATGTGGTACCTGGCAAAGGTAAGAAAGGACACCTTGGACAGACAGTTAGTGAGATACATTTTAGTGAGATGATTGACCATGTTTTTTTTACCTTAAAACTATGCAGATGCCAAAGTCCTTTAAGCCAATAGAAACCAGGTGAGACAGTGGCTAGTAATTAGTTAAGCAGGCGAATTTGATTGACCAATTTTTCATTATCACACAGTAATAAATATTGATAAAATGACCCCAGCCTTTCCCCATGACCCTTTTCATTCTGCATCACAAGTCTGACATGAAGAAAAGGCACAAGTGGAAGGCAGCTGGGGAAGGCACTCAGTGTCAGGCTCTGACTTCCATGTGCACACACACACACACGTGCTCTCATGGCACATACGCATGCTAAATAAATTAACTAATGAGAAGAAGGAGGGGAAGGAGGGAGAGGAAGGAGGAAGGAAAAAGGAGGAGAAAGAAGAAAAGGTTTACCCACCTGTGGTCTAAAATAATGGGTGGTTTTGCTTAGCTTGGGTCATTGTTTCTGCTTTGTTTTAAATCTTTAACTTTTCCACATGAATGAAGAACAAATTAGTATAGTAGTTATGAAAATGTACTTCATTTGGGGTAAGTCTGCCTGTCACTCACCAGCTGGATGAATGCAGGCAAGCTCCACCTTGCTCTGGGCTTTGGCAAAACGCCAGGGGGGGGGGGGGGGGGGGGGAGCGGGTGACAATACCTTTCCATGAGGTAATGGTAAAACAAATCAATGTACACAAAACTTGAAAGAAGGCGCAAGTGCTTGGTGGATGCTCATGATGGTGGCTATTTACATGATTATTGCTAGATGTCTGAAACAGATAAAACTGTCTTTTTTTTTTTTTTAAAAAAAAGAGAACCTTGTTAGTGCAGCCAAAAGTTAAATACTGTCAAACAGGAGGATGCGCATGCGAGGATGTGCTGCTGACTCTCCTGTGCCCACCCCTTGGTTTTCTGAACTGACACAATCCTCACCCTTCCAGCTGTCATGGATGAGATCCATTCCCTGATAGAGAAAAGCCGGAGGCTAATCATTGTCCTGAGCAAAAGTTACCTGATGAAAGAGAGCAGGCTGGAGCTGGAGAGTGGCCTCCATGAAGCCTTGGTGGAGAGGAAGATTAAAGTCATCTTAATCGAGTTCACTCCAGCCAGCAACATCACCTTTCTGCCCCCATCGCTGAAACTCCTGAAGTCCTACAGAGTTCTGAAATGGAAGGCTCACAAGTCACTCTCACATAACTCACGGTTCTGGAAGAATCTTCTCTACCTGATGCCTGCAAAAGCCGTCAAGCCATGGAGAGAAGGATCTGAGGTGATGCCTGTTCTTTCGGCACCGTGAGCTCCAGCAAAGCGCAATGTCAAAAGAGACTGAAGCCCTTCTAGACGCTGGATGTGTGCGTAGTCACAACAGGGGCTGCCGGTCAAAAGACTGAGTTCTGTGAACAGCACTCTGGCTCCCAGTTAGAAGATGAGATTTGTTGTTAGCTTGTCATCGATGAAACGGAACCTTGATCCATGATCCTAACTCCGGGAAGACATTGGGATTCACAGGAAATCAGGAAGCCTGTGGGATTCCACCCCTTTGGAAAAGCTCTGTCTCCAAAAATACTTACATTATGATTCATAAGAGTAGCAAAATTATAGTTATGAAGTAGCAATGAAAATAATTTTATGGTTGGGATTCACCACTGTATTAAAGGGTGCAGCGTTAGGAAGGTTGAGAACCAGTGACCTGTAGCTATCTGCACACCAACCCATCCAGCAAGGATGAAGCTAGGCAAAGAAACTGACTTATGCCCCAGAACAAGGTGTCTCTTTGGGAGATTTCAACTAATAGTGCATTCCAACTGGAGGGTTTTATGGGTTCAAAGAAGCAGCTTCTATGAGCCCATCCTTATTACATCTCAAGGGCTCATGGCTCTTTCCAAGGCTTGGGAGGGAAGGAGAGAGTGGAAAGAGCTGTCTGAAGAGCAGGGAAATGAAGTGAGAAAGACCCAGGGACTTGGCTTCAGTATGAGCTTAGTGTTGCGAGACAGTTCTTGGAAACTCAGTCAGACATGAGGTAGGATCCGCTGACTTCTCAGACGTTTTCATGAGACTTTGTAAAGGGGACCCCTAAACACCTTTGTGACAAAAGTGTAAATTCAGAGGACTCAGTGGTCCTTTCAACTTCAGCAGCCACAGCTTCCGTTCACTTTGTGTGCAGAACTACATGTAGGGTCATATTAGCTACTAAACTGCAATGAACAAACAATAATAATTTCTTGTTGATTTTATTAGCCACTTCAAATGTCCTTGGCGTGGAAGCACTTCAGCACGGAGGCTGAGGGTGCGGTCCGTGCAGCCAAATTTGAGTGACAGTCTTGGGCTTTCTGCTTCTTTTGTAAGCTCTGGAATTTTATCTTTTCATACCTTAGTTGCCTCATGTTTAAAGCAAGAGTTTAAAGTAAGTATATCTACTTCTCATGGGGACTAAAGACTGCTCTGTAGATGCAGCTCTTACTGTGGTAACTGCTCTCACTCAGGCTTGCCTCAGGGATTTAACAGTGGAGCAAACCGGAGCCAAAGATCGGGCAGGAAAAACAGGTCTGGGAAGGAAAGCAGCTTTGAGTTGAGCAGCAAATTGAGAGGACACATGAGAAACAGCAAAAGAGGGGGAAACACACAGACAGACAGACTGACAGACAGACAGACACACACACACACACACACACACACACACACACACACACACCTGTTGTACTATAGACAACTCTCGACTCTGGAAGACACTTTTGTCTCTCTAAAGGAAGTCTTCACCCTGCGGTCTTCTCCAGGGTTCAAAACAGTGGCTGACTGTAGGACTTGCTAGTGTGTGTGTATGTTTGTGTGTGTGTGTGTGTGTGTGTGTGTGTGTGTGTGTGTGTGTGTGTGTGAATGCTGACCTTGCATAGGAAAGAAGATTGGAGAAGCCCAAAGCTGTCTGCAAATTTGCCTAGGTGTAGCAGTAATTTTCTAGGAACATCTAGAGAAGAGACTGTCTCCAACAGACATAGTAGATTTAGAAAGAAAGGAAGAAACAAGAAGAATTGAGATTCTCAAGTGATTTTTTTTTTTTAGCTCATGACTTCCTGTGATAGTTGACTGGCTTTAAAAAAGGTAAATTCAACGAGTGTTTTATGTCCTATGTGCAAAAATACAGAATCTGAAGAACTTGCGTTGCTTTGAGAGTTTCTGGTGGCTACAATTACCTTGCTTAATTATTTTATTATGCTCTGACATGTGAAGTTTATTTCATATGAAATATATTTTACATTAAATCTGCCAAATATATACATTAGGTTTGAAATGTCTCTTGATGTCATTTTCATTTATTTTAAGACTATATTTCCTTGTTCTCAGCATAGATTCCCATGTGTTTTAAAGGGATAAGGGAAAATAAGCATGACCTCCTGCAGCTATCATTTTTTATTTTTATTTTATTAATTTATTCAGATTACAACTCGGTTGTTATCCTATCACTTGTATCCTCTCATTCCTCCCTCCCTCCCACTTTCGCCCTATTTCCCTCCCCTATGACTGTGACCGAGGGGGACCTCCTTCCCCACTTTATGGTCATGGGCGAACAAGTCTCATCTTGGTAGCCTGTTTATTCCTTCTTTGAGTGCTACCAGGGCTCCCCACCAAGAGGAGGTCATCAAATATGGGGCACCAGAGTTCATGTCATAGTTAGTCCCCACTCTCCACATAACTGTGGAGAATGTCCTGTCCATTGGCTAGATCAGAGTAGGGGTTCGATGTTTATTACTTTAAAGCCAGTTATCCTGCATGTATCTTTTTGAAATTTTTATTCTTTGAGAATTTTTATATATGTATACAATGAAATATATCCACATTCATTTTCTATCTCCACCTCCTCCTATTCCCCACCACATTTCCACACAATTATTGTCCTCATCTTAAAAGTCATCTACAAGTCCAATGCTGCCCATATTGTGCTGCCCACTAGGACGTGCACGTGATTATGCTGGCTAGTGGCCCACATGACTAAAGAAGACTGATTCTCCCCGTCCCCCCCCCCAGAAGCTATCAACTGCCAAGAGCTAGAGCTGGATTCGCATGTCATGCTGGAATTTTGACATACAGCAAAGTAGCAATAGCTGACTCCATGGGCTTTTGACATGTTTATAATACCAGGTATGAACTCCCTCCTGTGAGCGATCCTTAAGTATAACCTGGAGGTGCGTGGTTACTGCATACACACATGCCACTAATGCATCATTGGGTAGACTTTGCCTGGCATGTCAGTATTTTAGCATGCAGGTTCCAGTGCTGGGTAAGGCTACTTATATCTTTTCTCCAGCAACAGCCTGTGTAGCATCAGTCAGTAAGAAAGCTGGCCAGTAGGAAGCATAAGGCGATTCAAGCCTAGAAAGATAAATGTTCTATGTTCTTTCTCCTACATGGATCTTGGCTTCAAATCTTATAGCCGACTTTCATATACCGGTTACTAATGCTTATAGGAGGGAGGGAAGAATGGGAGGATACAAGGGATGGGATAACCATTGAGATGTAACAAGAATAAATTAAAAAAATTAAAAGAAAAAAAAAGAAAAAAAATTGGTTTTAAACGGTGCTACCAACCACTATCGATAGTCTAGGGCTAGATATTAGAGTATCTTTCTCTTATATGATTTCTGAATGTCCCTAGTCTGGGAAGTTAATTTCAGACTATCAGAATAACCTCTGAAGGACACAGGAAACTCTGTTAGAAGTGTTTATTAAATCATAATTACAGTCACTCAAAAATCCTGAAGTACAGTGACCTACACAGTTAATGGGTTCCTCTATGAGACCAAGAGAGAAAAGGGTGTTTCCTCCTCAGCAGTGCCTGTTGGAAAGTGAGACTATAGGTAAGTACTTTGAAGGCTTCGGACACTTCTCTGGGAAGGCAGCGTATACCACAAATGCACAAATCAGGCTTCACAAATAGGAAGCTGTCTGCTTAAGAATGGCTCAGACGAGGGGGAGAGGAAGAGGGTGTTCAGGGCGCCTTCTGAGCCTTTCAGATTGGGGCAAAACAAAGCCAGATGAGAGCATACCCTAGGTGAGGCATGACCATCTGTGGCATCTCCAAAATACAAGGAGGGAAAACTAGAGAGGTGCTGCCTTGGTGCAGCGACGGTGCTCAGGAAAATGTGAGAAGGGCGGGTACTGGCATGGTGGCAGAATGGGGCAAAGACACAGTCACTGCCTCCTGAAGCACGGCTCTGAAGAAGAGCTCAAAGATGGGGAACGTCATATTTTCAAGAGGAAACCGCCCTTCGTGTGAGATCTCTATTGCAGCAGGCCAGGGTTGGGGGAGGGGGCTCTTCAGAGTGACCAAGCCACAGAGCTAACAGGAAATGGTGTATGTGTGCTCTGTGGGAAAGACAGGGGCCCAAACTGCTGCATCTGCATGCCACAAAGATAGCAATCAGAGCCCAGGGGAGGAGCAAACATGGATGACCACCTGTTGGGTACCAGGGGCCTGGACAGAGAGCTAGCCTGAGATATCCACCAGTATGGCACCACACAGGCCTGTTGGGGGCAGACCATGCCTGAGATGAGCCCTGCTCAGTGCCATAATGTATGGGTAGGGTATAGCACTCCTGAGACTACTCCTAAGGTGACCTCAGATACTCAGAGATGCCGGGTACCACCAAGAGGAGCAAATTAGTGGTGGAGAAATGGAAGAGAAACAGAAACAGAGGATGTGGGAACAATGAAGAGAGGCAGAACTGGAGGCTCGAGGGTGGTGAGGAACAGCCTGATGTGAGTGATGGTGATGCCACCTGAGACCATGATGGGGTTCTGGCCTGTGCTACCACTGAGAGGCACATCTGGGTCCTTGGTCCTGCAGCAGCAGGGGTTGCAGCCCAGGACATTTTGATGTCTTAGGGGATGTGGAGGTCTGGGTCCACATCTGTTGCCTGGGCATTGTGAGAGAGCTGGCCCTGGAGGCATGAGAACAAGGGAGCTGATCCCAACCCTAGCCAGTCCCCAAACAGCCACTACCCCCCAAGCACATTTCTGGAATTGTGGGTAAGCATGCCTGAGGGTATGAGGATAGGAGAGCTAGCATGGACAAGGGAGATACTTTCCTCTCTACTCACCCTTTGCCACCTGGAGGCAGGCAGGAGACCTGGCCCTGGGTCATGAGAGCAGGAGAGCTGTCCCTACCCCTCACCAGCTGCAGCTCTTGGAGAGTGGGCACTGCACCTCAACTGGGAAGCACAGTAGAGATTGTCCTTGATGTGAGGATTGCAGGTGAGGCAGCCCCAAGGACATGAACATGAGAGAGCCAGGCCTGACTCTTGTGTGTTGTACAGTGGCCTGGACTAGGGAGAGATGCCCTCTACCTGTCCTTCATCCCTCAACACCTATGGCAGGTGAGAGAGCTGGCCCTCAGGTCATGAGAATAGAAGAACTAACCCTGTTCCTCACCAGCTGCGACACTTGGGAGAGTGGCCCTGCACCTCACCTGTGCAGCAGGGTAGAGCTGGCTCTGGTTTCTGGAGTTGCAGGTGAGACATTCCTGAGGATGTTTGTGAGAACAAGAGAGCTGGCCCAGCCTCTTGCCTGCTGAAACACTCAGAAGAGCTGGCCCAGATCTTCACCTGGGCAGCAGGGTAGAGCTGGCGCTGCCTGGGGGTAGAGAGTTACAGGTGAGCTAACCCAAAGGCAGGAGAGCCCTTGGGCTGACCAGCTCAGATACTTCTCCGGCCCAGACCCAGGGCTTTGAGTTGACCCACGTCAGCATCTACCCTATTAATGAACTGCTGGAGTGCATGAAGAGACCAGATCCAAAGCTACAGGGTCTCCATGACACAGGACAACAGCAGGATAACTGAGAGAAGTCCCAGTGAGGTTCCAGTATTTATAGTGTAGCAGAAGTTAAAGGCCTCGTACCAGACCAAGGACTCATTGCAATGAACATTTGCAAGCAAATAAGTGTGAAAAGGGGTATACTATGGGACATACTGTGACACACTACAGCTTCCACAACAAGATTTTTCCCCCTCTGTTGGGGGGGTGGTTTGAAAGGATGGAGGACAGGTATGAGGGGAGAGGGAGATGAGTGGGACTGGGGTGAATGATGTAAAATTCACAAAGAACCAATAAAAAGTTTTAAAAAAGACATTGACTTACATTTCCATATTTATTATAAACCATTATGCATGAATATCTACATCTCTCATCACTCACAGATAAATGGTAGTAATTACAACCAGTTCTTCCAATTTAATTTTCTTGCAACTATTTGAGTAACTGCTCCATAATTATATAAGAAACTAGTTCGCATTATTTCATACAAATACTTGGAACATTCTTATGTTACAATTTGTTCAACAAGTCTGAAGGGGTTCTGGGATTTTGCTCTTACATGTTATGTTATGAAAGACATTGTTGTTCAAAGACATCTTCACTTTTTTTGGCTTGAATATTTTTGAGATTATGTCCAAGAGGCTATGTCAGCAAACACACATATGTAATTTTCTCCCCACAGGGACTGTGTTGTCTCCCATTCCAGCAATGTACAGGAATATGTCATTTGCCTTCTGCCAACATTTTATGGAGATGTTTAATCTTATTTCCATTACTGAAAAATCTTTCCACATTGGAGATGATAAGATTTTGTACTGTAAGTTGCAAATGGTTCCCAGAGTTTATCATTTATCCCTTTACTATTTGTATCTTTATTTATTCCCAGATCATAGAGAATTAAATTCCATTTCTAATGGTTGTGCAGATTAACATTTTCACACTCTGAATCCCAGTCCATTTGGAACACACTGTTGAGTGGTGTGAGCAAAGGATTCCATGCGCAGGTTTCCATATAGCTGCTCAGTTACCCCACCACACACCACACTTATTAAAGGTCATCTAAGTTGTGATGGGTTTTCCTATTTTATTAAATTTCCATAAGCACTTAGACCTGTTTCTGTTCCATCTATTGTGTTTTATGGGCCAATTTTCTATTCATGAGATTTCATTCATCACAATGTGTTTACTCGTACAAAGTGTTAAACCTGTTTGAATTTCCGGTGGTGACTGAGCCACTCACCTCTTCCCAAATCTCCTATTGCCCATGGTGTCCTGCTTTTCTCTCCCAAATGCAGTTTATATGTGACATGATAAACTTTGGAGACAGAGCTGTCGGTAAATTGAATTTAATAGACCATGGCTACAATAACTTTTGACTCAGTGTCTATGTCAGCATCTCAGATTTGATGAGGACACGCTCAAACCACCAGGCATCTTGACTGTGCATCAATACTTATTAAACACCTGTCACAAGCACCGCCTACTTTTTCCTTTTTCCTCATCTTCACCGTTCCTCATGCAAGCTCCACTAGGTTCCGATCACCCTGAGCCTGAGCTCATGTGCCCTCCCAGCTTTTCTACTGAGCCTGTTACACACTGGAGTAGGCTCTAAGAAGATCTCACATCCTCTCAGAATTCTAGACAGGTCCATGACTAACATGAACACATGTTGTTCTATGGCTTGGACCTGTCTTCAGTTGCTAATTCCTCTAGAAGCTCAGGTAAACACTCACCTTGCCCCCATTTGACATGAACTTGGTCTCTGTATTTTATGCTCTTTTAGTCTTGGGCTGAAATATGCCCAGTGCTTTGCTGCGCTCACCTGCTCCAGCTTTATTTTTATGGGGAGAGTGAGGATGCTAACGGTAATTAAGTTGTTTTACAGAGTATTCCTTGTGAGGACTGTGCTCTCACAGTCCTCCGGATTGTTCTAAGAACACCACACTTCTCAGTTATGCATTCCAAGGTTTCCTTTTAATGCACAGGCACGTAAACAGCCTCGACGACTTTCAACTTTGAATCTATTTTACTTTCTTCGTCAACAAAGTGTTGCTTCATATAAAGGCCATTGGTGAGATGGAGACTTTAAAGTTCCTTAGAAGAAAGCCTTGGGGTTTGAAATTAGAGGCAATGATGGTGGTCCTAGTTTTGTAAGAAGAAGGAGAGAGAGAGAGAGAGAGAGAGAGAGAGAGAGAGAGAGAGAGAGAGCTCCTTTGTTGAGAAATCGTGTTGAGTGTTAACATTCTTTACAGGAAATTTCTGTAAAGGAAGGAGGTGTACTCACCATTTCTACTAAAGCTAACCACAAACCCTTTCTTGTCAAGGAGGTTGGCCAGAGACAGCTTTAAGTGCTTCGCTTCCGGGTTTTCTCCTGTGGATAGAGATCGTTTACTTGATTAGCCTTTATTATGACCACACATTTTTTCCCCAGCCCCAGTGGTCCTTTATAAAATACCAAGGCTGTCGTTCTCTGTCCAGGCACAACTCATTATTTCCAAACTGTATGAGCTGGATAATTCTTACATCTTCTCCGACCAACTCTCTTGTTAAGAAAAAAATGTAGTAGAACCCTTTGAAAATGAATGGTTTTCACACGTTTTCTTCAGATGCACAAGCCGGCAGTCACTGACATAAAGACTTGAAGTTCCGTGTGTGTGTGTGTGTGTGTGTGTGTGTGTGTGTGTGTAAGAACAGGAAACAAAGGTAAGAGAACAGAATATTATATCTCTAGATTTCCTAATCCTAAATAACGTTTAAATGACTTTAAAAGTAAAATGCTAAGGTTTATTTCTCATGGAATATTTTTAATAGCAGATATGCTACTAGGTAGTAACATTTGTATTTCAGTGTAGTTTTTAATCTTCACTTGATTTACAAAATAAACCATATTTACAGTGCTTCTTGCATTTTGCTGGAAGAGTTTAGGGAGAGGGATTCAAGCGCTTGTCAAGTTTGAATGGCCATATCACTTATTTATCTTTGCAGATAAGCACTGAACAAGCTACCATGGGACATGTGAGCATTGTCATGATATTCTTTAACTGCTGTAACTGTTAGACTCATCTCTTTTGCTTTTTATTTGTGTTTTAAGGACAGAAACAGGACTGAGGGGGCTTCCTAGAGATTTACTCAGCATTTTCATCTGTCCCCTCACAGCAATAGCTTTGTTCTTTGAAAGACTTAGCTCATTATTACATTAACTATGGCATGTATCTTTGCATGACTTCAGGGTGGATTTTCCACTTTTGAGAAAAAGCCACAGAATTTTTTTTTTGCACAAAACTCTGGAAAATTTTACGAAAGAGACCTTATGGATTTTCAGATCATCCCAACGGCTTCTTGCTTCCTTCAGTGGAGGATGATGACAAAGTGAGAAGCTTTGGGACCCTCTGCATCTAGATATGATTATCCCACCTGCTGCTGAACAGGTTTGTGATGCAAATTTTCATGATCCATTAGGAGAAAGAGAAAGCTAGCACATGTGCTTTCCAGGATAACAAATGTAAGTGAGCGATACACTTAGTGTTACCTGCCAGTCATTTTACTCCCACAAAAAGAATCTGCAGCCATGTTTGGTTTAAGTTGGGCAATACTCAACAGATGAGACAGTCTACATCTGAGTGATCTCTTCAGAATCCCTGAAGTGTTTGGGTGGCGGTAGAATGAATTTGGGTGGTCTTTTAAAAGCAGACATTGGGGGACAAGGGCCTGAAGTGTGTTGTTTAACGTAAATAGCCTCTTCAGAATGGGTTTGCTCTTGGTTCTTCTTGGTTGTTGGAGGACAACAACAATGACAGTAGCTACTAGGACTGCCGAGAATATTCTATATTCTGAAGCTTTTATATGGAATATTTTAGAGATGTCCATTAAGCCCATTTGATCTGTGGTGCACGTTAACGTCCAAGTTTGTTTGTTGGTGTTTTGTCTGAACTATCTGGTCCTGATAAGAATGGGATGTTCAAATAATTCTCTATTCTTGTAGCCTAGTGAATCTTTTTGTTTCCAGTAGTGTTTTTTAAATTAAATTTGTACCCCAATGCTCAGCACATTTACAGTAATTCTATTTTCTTGATGAATCACTTTCTTTATTAATGTTTATTAACTTTCTTTGTTTTGCCTCATTACGGCATAGAGTCTACTTTGATACACATATAACTACTCCAGTTTATTCTTCGCTACAATTTGCCTGTATGTTGACTTTTATTGTTTCACCTTCAATCTGTGTATATCTTTGCCAGTAAAGTGGCTTGACAGATGTCCTTATAGACGCTGACACTTGAATAGTTGGTCCGTAGTTGGTAGCACTGCTTGGATGAGTTTAGGAGATGTGGCTTTGTTGGAGAAAGAATGTCATTGAGAAGTTTAAAGATTTCTGACATTCCCAGTTTACACTCTCTGCTTTGTGCTTATAGTTCAAGGTGTGAGCCCCCAGCTTCCTGATCCTGTCACCATGACTCACTCTGCTGTTATGGACTCTAACCCTCTGTGACCGTAAGCTCATGCTGGTCATAGTGTTTTATCATAGCAATTTTTAAAAAGTAACTAATACAGGAGTGTTTCTTATAGACAACAAGTAATTGGCTTTTACTCTTTACTCAGCCAGTTTGAATGATTTAACCAGCAAATTAAAACCGTTTGCATTTTTGGTTATTGTTGAAAAGAATTTGTTGACTCCTATGCCTTTGTTGATTGTTTTCATATTGATTTGTTTTCTTCTCCATTTATGTTAGAGGTTAGTTGGTTTACTGAGCTATTTCAAATTCATATGATCAGTAATTATGATCTCTTTTTCTGTGGGGAAAAGGAAATATTTATTCACTGTTGTTTGAGAGTACAAATTGGCGCAACCACTATAGAAATCAGAGTGGCAGTAACGTAAACACCTACAAACAGATCTAACATTATCTAGCTACACCACTCAAAGGATTCTGTCCTGCTACAGAGACGCTTGCTTATCCATGTTCCAGTATGATCCATAGTACCCAGGTAATGGACACATACCACGTGTCTACCAGCTGACAAATGTATAATAAAAATATGGCACATATACACAAAAGAAGACTACCTAATTGTGAAGAAAAAAACATCTCAAGTAAATGGACAGAGCTGGAATCTATCATTCTGAGCAAGGAAACCCAGATCCAGAAAGGCAAATGTGAAAGGTTCTCTCTCTCTCTCTCTCTCTCTCTCTCTCTCTCTCTCTCTCTCTCTCTCTCTCTCTCTCGT
>OU015751.1:55873232-55893327 GCA_907169655.1 Acomys percivali
TCCCTCTCCCTCTCCCTCTCCCTCTCCCTCTCTCTCTCTCTCTCTCTGGCTTGGAACTTTCAATCTCTTTAATATGTTTTTATTAATTTATTCAGATTACATTCAATTTTATCTCCTTGCTTTTCTCCTCCCATTCCTCCCTCCCTCCCTCTTTTACCCTATTCCAATCCCCTAGGTCTGTGACAGAAGGGGACCTCGTCCCCCACCATATGTTCACAGCCTATCAAGTCTCATCTTTGTAACTTTCCTATTCTTTCTCTGAGTGCTACCGGGCCTCTCCACAAAGGGGAAATGGTCAAATATGGGACACCAGAGTTCATGTCGGAGTCAGTTCCCACTCTCCACATAACTGTGGAAAATGTGCTGTTCATTGGCTAGATCTGAGTAGGGGTTAAATATTTACTGCACATATTATTCTTGTTTGGTGCAGTAGTTTGAGCAGACCCCCCTGGGTCCAGATCCACCCATCATGATGTTCTTCTTGTAGGTTTCTAGGACCCTCTGGGTTCTTTTATTTCCCCATTCTCCCATACTTCTCTCTCCTTGAGTCCCAATAGGAGGTCCTTGCATCTATCCCAGTCTCCTGGTAAGTGAAGACTTTCAGGGGATATCCCTGTTGAGCTAGTGTCCAATTATAAGTGAGCATATACCATGTGAGTCTTTCTGAGTCTGGGTTAACTCAGTCATTATAATCATTTATAGTTCCATCCATTTGCCCACAATTTTCAGGATCTTTTTCCAGTCTGTAAGCTCTTGTTTTGTTCTGTTGACTTTCGTTTGCCTTAAGAAGCTTTTCAATTTCACGAGGTCCAATTTTTGAATAGTTGATCTTAGAGCCTGAGCTGTTGGTGTTTCTGTTCAGGAAGTTGTCTTCTATGCCAACGAGTTCAACGCTCTTCCACACATTTTCTTCTAACAGATTCAGTGTGTCTGGTTTTATGTTGAGGTCTTTAATCCACTTGGTCTTGAGTTTTGTTCAGGGTGATAATTATGAGTCTCTTTGCATTTTTCTACATGCAGGCATCCATTTAGACCAGCACAGTTCGTTGAAGATGCTCTTTTTTCCACTGTATGGTTTTGGCTCTTTAGTTGCAAATCAAGTATCCTTAGGTGTGTGGGTTTATTTCTTGGTCTTCAATTAGATTCCATTGATCAAACAGCCTATTTCTATGCCTATACCATGCAGTGTTTTTTTTTTAAACTGTTGCTCTACAGTACAGCTTTAGATCTGGGATGGAGATTCCTCTGGAAGATCTTTTACTGTACAGAATTATTTTTACTATTTGGTTTTGTTTGTTTGTTTTGCTTTTCTATATGAAGTTGAGAATTGATCTTTCAAGGTCTGTAAAGAATTGTGTAGGTATTTTGATAGGGATTGTGTTGAATTTGTAGATTGCTTTTGGTAAGGTGGTCATTTTTACTATGTTGATTCTCCTGATCCATGAACATGGGAGATCTTTCCATCTTTTGACCTACATAGTTACCTTGAGGTGATGAGATCATCTCCTAGAACAGAAAGCACGATCTCCAGTGCTCATCCCTTTTGCTGCCCAAGGCCAGCCTCCTGCCCCCTCACCTCCTCAGCAAGTCTCTGTACATTCATCATTCTCTTTGCAACTACCTGGTGTAGATATCTTCCATCCAGAGGAGGTGGCAAGTTAATCCAGGCTTCCCGATTTGTGACTGTTCTTTGTGATCATGTTCCTTGGGTTGGTCAGCCTTAAACAGTAAGTTCTCTTTCAAGATATATCCAGCCACAGCTTTCTGGTACCTAGTTGGGTAACAGCATTTACCTCCTTTCCTCTGTTGATCTCTTCCTCAGGAGGAGTCACTGTCTCACGCAAACTCCCAAGTAAACTGGAGGCTTTGTAAGAAAGTGAGCTGTTCCGAGTCTTCAGCAGGGTTTTATGGATTTTGAATGTGGATTGTGCTGCCTTACCTCCCTGGTGGGGAGCTGAAGTTACTGATTCTGTGTACCACTCCCCCTTTCACTGGCATTCTGCCTCTCCACACTCTCCATGACCCCCTAACTTGTCCTTTGAGCAGAGTCTGACACTTGATATCCTGACTATCCTTATTCACCATGTCACAGTATAGCTGGTTCTTGTCTATCATTTTATCATGAGGTCCCCACTCTCTCTTCATCCTCTTCATTCTTGAGATCTTCTCCATCCTCTTACTTAGTCACCCATCTCCTCATGGCCACAACAAATGGATATTCACCTCAGTTCCTTGGCAGTCATTCACATAAAATCTATCCTCCAGTTTTGTCTATTTTTAACGGCAGAATAGACAATACTGGCATGAAACTAAACATTTTATTTTCTGCTCAAAATTAAGCACTTATCAAATTTATACTTTCTGAGTCCCTAGCTATCATTGTTTATAAGTTAAAGTTTCCCGTGGTCACTTTCTCTACAGTGGAGACAAAAATTGTGAACCCAGACTAGGTCTGACTTTCAATTTTAGGGACACATGCTCACTCCTTTTATACTTGAGAGGATCAAGAGTGATACTTTCAAGTCACAAGTTTTTACCCTCATTTATATTTTTTAAAAACTATTGTTTAGTACCATTTGGATACAGTCAGATTTTATACATGGGAGCTTAATCACCAGCCTCCCTAATTGTGAAGAATCTGTCATTTTCATATAAACCAGACCATCTTTTCAGGAAAAATTTATTTCCCAAAAAAAAGAACTAATAGAAATATTCACATAGATGAGTGCATTATAAGAAAAAGAAAGAAAGAGAAAGAAAGAAAGAAAGAAAGAAAGAAAGAAAGAAAGAAAGAAAGAAAGGAAGAAAGAAAGAAAGAAAGATTCCATGAGGACAAATGGTGTAAGAAGATGCTCCAGGACCCATGTGATGTCCTTAGGGGATTCTGGGTGTGAGTTGCTTATCCTTTGCATGTGTGAGAGATGACACATGGAGGAAGCTGCTTCATGCCACTGAAAATACCCACACAGACTCTGGGCTTCCCAGAGCTTGTTTGGGTGGGATGTGCTTTTTCAGAGTTTCCTGTGTGACTTGAAGCTTGGTCACAGGTTCTGATTTCTCCATTTCCTGTTTCATAAATGAAGAAGACATCAGAGAAGGAGCATTGACCCTCCAAACACTCCACACTGGCTATGAGAAGTCACTGAAGCCATGACAGGAGCAAAGGAGAACCATGCTTTGTTTGGGCTGGATGTTTCTTTGGTTTGTTGCAGGAGAGCAGACTGCTGCATTTAACCATTCAGGTAAGGGTTTTGTTTTGCATTTTAACACCATGAGTCTTGTGGTTATGGTCTAGAGTGACAGATAATCTGACACATCAGCAGCCTTGTCTAGTAGTACACAGCATCCTTCTCACTGTTAAAAGGAAGAGAAGAGAGTTTCTGGTGAATCGTACTTTCAGCAGACACCACATACAGCTGGGTGATCCCAGTGACCCCAGATGGGTGTTGGGTGGGGACATTGAAAGAGGAGTGCATGATTCTATCACATACAACCAGTTAAGACACAAGCCCATTAGGGAGAAACCAGACCGTGAACGATTTTCATGTATGAAGTGGACGATGTACACATAGAATAGAGAGCTTCACCCTTTGTTACATCGACTCTACACTACAAATGAGAATTCTACCTTCTAACTAACATGTTTCTCTTGTTGTTTTGTTCACTGTAATTTTCAGCTTGTACCACCAAAATTCTGTGGATGTATTCTGTGAGAGATCCCAAGGATTTTGTCCTCTTTTGTGATTTACAAGAGCTCCAGAGGCAAAATTATTCCCACATAACCCAACTGTCGCCAACACAAGACCCTGCTCACACACCTTGCAGTGGGAGTCAGAACCTATCTGATGTCCAGTGGTACAAGCAACGTCAGAGTGGAGAGCCATTAGAGGAGATCAGTAGAAGCTCTCTTCATATGGAGAACAACGGCATGCTGCATATAGTGGCCCCACAGGAGAACGATGTTCCATCATATATTTGTAAACCCAGAATTAGGTATGTCCCCAAGGCATCGCAGTCTGAAAATACTCTCCAGTTTTCTGTTATCTAGACAAGTGCTGACAACACCTTCTCTGTCTCTTAGGAGCCCCCAGGACATGGCTTGCTGTGTCAAGACAGTCTTAAAAGTTAAGCTCCAGAGCAATGAATCCTGTGGGAACACAGCACATGATGAGCAAATCCTGCTTCTCGGTAGCACTGGCTCCATTCATTGTCCCAGTCTCAGCTGCCAAGAAAATGTACAGAGTCCAGAGATGACCTGGTACCAGGTATGAATGGATTTCCTAAACCTGCTGTGAGAGTCTTGCTCATGCACTGTCTCTATGGGTGCATTATAGAAACATGAGTTAGAGAGCCTGAGGTCCAGCGCTATCTAACCTGCTCTGTGCCTGGACAAAGGACCTAACATGGCTCTGTCCTCTGTAGAGTACAACATGCTATTCAGAGCCATAGAGTCACCCTTTTGATCAATATCAGAAGAAAAGTCCAAGTTGTGAGACTATCATACCAATTGCAGGGTGTGAACAGGCGTCTGTGTGTGCAGGACAGGTTAATTCATTTATACTGTCGAAGAGAACGATGGGTATGGCTAAAGAAAAGGAAAGGAGCTCCCTTCAAGCAAGGCTTGGAGTAGTTTAAAAAGAAACAGAAGAGTGTGGTAGCTTCTAAACAGGAAGATGGTGAGGAAAGCACAGCAAGACACCAGGTGACAAGTGGCTTCTGCCAAGCTCTTGGGCTTGAGGGAGTGTAGAAGAAAAGAGCACAAGAGAAAGTGTATAATGATGTTCAGGGAACTATAATCAAATACTCACAATAAAGAATTTCCATGTTTTCATTGTGCTGTAGTTTTCTAAGTGCTTGCTGGCACATCGTTGCTCATCCAACAGAGCCCCATCTGTGACACACCTCCTTCACCAAGGCCAGCCCTCCTTCCCCAAGGCCACACCCCCTTCCCCAAGGCCACACCTCCTTCACCAAGGTCACACCTCCTTCACCAAGGCCACACCTCCTTCACCAAGGCCACACCTCCTTCACCAAGGTCACACCTCCTTCACCAAGGCCACACCTCCTTCATCAAGGCCACACCCCCTTCACCAAGGCCACACCTCCTTCACCAAGGCCACACCTCTCACTTCTTCCCAAACAGTTCCACCAACTGGGGACCGAGCATTCTAATATATGACTAGCCTCTGGGGCCATTCTCATTTAAAGCCCATAGTGACCTCTGATTACTTCATGTCCTCATGACTTGTAGAATTCTGCTCATAGCTATATATGCCCTCTAATGTGATGTTTCCATTCTTGCTGCCTGTAGTATTTTTTTCCTTATACTTCACTTTGGGCGATTTTTATTTCTCTTTGGGTTGAGTTTGGTTAGAAGTCTACAGCAGAGGTTTTCCTTTTCCAGATTTAGCAAAGCATCAGCTCTTGCTTCTCTAGATGTGTTCTTTGATATGTTTTCTCTCTCTCTCCCTCTGACACTTCTATTAAACAAAGCTTCATTCTCAATATGGTACTCCGTAAGTCCCATAGGCCTTTGCATTATTGCAGGCTCTCTTCTCTCCTTGTTCTTCTGCTGAGTGATTTTAACTGCTCTCCTCTTGAGTTCCCTGGTTCTTTCCTCTGCTGACCAAGCCCACTGTTAAACACCTTAAAGAACTTTTTCTTATGATTATATTTTTAGATTTAAATTTATTTATTTATTCAGATTACAACTCAATTGTTATCCCATCACTTGTATCCTCCTGTTCCTCCCTCCCTCCCACTTTCACCCTAGTCCCCTCCCCTAGGTCTAAGACCGAGGGGGACCTTCTCCCCCACTATATGGGCATAGGCTATCAAGTCTCATCTTGGTAGCCTGCTTATTCTTTCTCTGAGTGCCATCAGGCCTCCCACCAAGGGGAGGTGGTCAAATATGGAGCACCAGAGTTCATGTCAGAGTCAGTCCCTGCTCTCCACATAATTGTGGAGGATGTCCTTATCCATTGGGTAGATCAGAGTAGGAGTTCGATGTATACTACTTGTGTTGTCCTTCGATAGTGCAATAGTTTGAGCAGACCCTCCTGGGCCCTGATCCACCCATCACGATATTCTTTGACTCTCTGGGTCCTTCTATTTCCCCATCTCCTATATTTCTCTTACCTAGAGTCTCAGTAGGATGTCCACACATCTATCCCAATCTCCTCATAAGTGAGCACTTTCGTGGGACATGCCTTTCGGGCTAGTGCCCAATTATAAGTGAGTAAAGACCATGTGAGTCTTTCTGGTGATTATATTCTTTATTTATGTATTTTTATTTAAAATTATTTTATTTTTCAAACTTCTAAATTTTTGTTTGGGAATAGGTTGCACATTCTATTTTTCCCTTTCATGTTATCATGCAGTTCTTTAAACTTAAAGTTGCTATGAAGTTTTGCCTATGCTTATGCAAATAGATCTCTATGTTTCAAAACCCATTATTGGAACTTTATTCATTTCCTTAACATGGTCATATGCCCTAGTTTTTCATAATCTTTATGTCTTTGTGTTGGTGACTGCACACTTGAGATGGCACTGTACTGACTTTTGTAAGTGCTCTTAGTTGGTGACGCTTCTTCAAAAATATAGTCTAGCCTGGGATTTTTGGATGGGGCTAAGGCAACAACTTCAGAGAACTTGACCTTGAATTGGATTCTTAGGAAGGTCAGAGAGAACACCTGTCTTCTTGGTATAAATGGAAGTACTAACTCACTCCATGCTCTGTTGAGACACTTGGCTGAGCTGTGCTGTTAGGCCAGCTAGGCTTTCTGAATGTGTGATCAGTTGTGGTGCCCTTCCTGTATGGAATGGGATGTTGTTTGAAATCTATATGAAGCAGGACTCTATGATGGGCTGTAGGGTTTGGTGTTGTCCTTGGGTTGCCCTTCAGATACTCAAGGTCAGTAAAGGCAGTGATAGTTCTCCACAGACAAATATACCCTTGTCCATGTCCCTGGGCCATAGTGAGGGTTGGTTTGATGACTGTCCTGTTGCCAGTGCTAGGAAGGCTTTCTGCTCACCAATACTTTCCTTCCCTGCATGGGACAGGCTTCAGGAGATTACTGGGGCCTAGTTGAGTGCACTGTACTTGTATGTTCTTAATTACTTAATGACTGAATCTTCAGAATTAAAATAAAGTACCTGTTATATTCTCTTCTTTTTTTCTGATTTCTGAAGTACAATGAAAAAGTATCCTTAAGTAAACAGGTTCTTTAAGAAAAGGGCAATTGAATTTAACAAGTTGGTAACAAGTTATTGATCTACACTAAACAATTATTTGACACAATGAAGAATTATATTAAAGTGGCAATGGGAGTGTTTCTTCAGAAATGGTCTTGACACCGTGGTCACTTTGATATTGCTGTGACCTACTGTTAGTAGAACCAGACCATGACCTAAAATTCCCATTGGTGTCTTAAGATGACCTCACCTATGCCAGATTGGTTTGCTTCACTCCTGCTTGACTCCTGTTGGGTCAACAGTCCTGTGTTACCCGGAAGCTTTGCACATGCCTTGGCACTTCCCCTTTTTGTTCCCATTGGCTTAGCTCTCTTAGAGACTGAAATCTTTAGGCACCTTGTATGCTGCCTCCCATGGAGAGTGGTGAGTGAGCTGAGACTGGCCAGACCCAAGGTTAATGTGGTTTTGAAGTACGGAAGATAAATTATAATCTGGAAGCTGTTTCCACGGTTGACCTAATATCCCGTTGGATTATTCTCACTGCAAATAGTTCCTGCACATTCCGGGCAGCTTTAACTGTGGTTAGCCCCTTGCTGTGCCATCGGTGCTGAATGAGGAGGACCTCCTTACTTCTTCTGCATTTTCTTCAGCTTCAGGACAGCCCGACGGTGTGGGCTGATCACTCTATGGTGGCAAAGCCAGCCTTGTGTGTGAGAACTACAGCCAGACAATCTGAAGAGCATTCTCAGTTGCCTTCCTAAGATGAGAGTCTGTGACCCATGTTCCTAACTCACTCCTGAACTGAATACATTGGTTTTAGCTCATCATTCTTTGTGTTAAGAACTGGAACTCTGATTCTATAATTTTTTAATCCAGTGTACTGGGTGTCATTCTTGAGTTTTGAAGCTTATAGATTAAACATGGGCATATTATTTTTTTCAGTGATTTTAATTTTTATTGAAAATAAATGTTTAATATACAATATGTTCTGATTATAGTTTCCCCTTTCCTGACTCCTCCCAGCCACACAAGTCTACACCCTTGCTTTCTCCCTCAGTAGAAAGCAAACTGGCAACTATAAAACCAAACAATTAAACCAGAATAAGACAAAGAAACAGAAAAAAAAGAGCCAAAGAAAAAGCATAAGAAACACTCAAAGATGCACACACACACACACACACACACACACAGAGAAAGAGAGAGAGAGAGAGAGAGAGAGAGAGAGAGAGAGAGAGAGAGAGAGGGGCACATTGGCACCCACAGAAGTCCTTTAAAAACACAAAATACTAATCTGTAATATACAAGCAAAATCTGTAAGATTAAAAAAAAGTGTGGAGAGGAGGGAGTACCACTGAGCCAGCCTGTATGCTAGAGTTCTCAGCTGTGGGTCCTAGGGGATCCTTATAACTGCATCTTGCCATGTCTTGGGAGAGCATTATTGTTCAGTTATCTGAAAAGTCACCCACATGTCCTGTCATTCAGTTCAGAAGTATCTTTTTATCTAACAGGAAGATCAAGAAAGTATTTTCCAAACTGCACTCTAGAGTGATGATAGAATGTGCCTACTACAGCCCCTGCACCTCTAATGTGGATTTTCAAATAGAGAGGAAAATCCGATGACTTTTATATGTTGACAGTTAGTGAATACAAGCTGGCTGATTTTAATCATTACTTCCCTTCCAACTGCTCATAAATCATCTGCTTAATAATTTATCCAGTACTTTGGCTAGAAACTGATATTAGACTCATAATTTAAAATGTCTTGTTTCTTAACTTTCATAGGTTAGATTAAAATAAATATTATTTCGGGATTGAAGCATAAGTTTGGCACTATCAGGTGATGAGAGCAAGTGATTACTGCATGATGGTACTTACTGAAAAAGATCAGAAATAGAAGAATAAGTAATTCATTCCGTGAAAGATTAACACACTGCTTGGACAATAGAAACAGAGTTCTTGCATAGTATAGACTCTATGTGAGTGGAAATAAAAACTGTGGGTTGCTCTTGAGGCTTGGGGATTGGGGCTCTGCACACATGTTTGAACTTGTGGACATGTGTGCATTCTGATCCACAGAACTAGGATTGGGGATAGAGTGAAGGGAAGGGACATTCTCTTGGAAGAAGAGGAGCTTTGACAGAGGACCAGGTAAAGAGGCAACCACAATGTTTTAGATTTTTCTGGCTCAAAGTATATTCATGGTATTTATCAAATCATAGAAAGTAAAAGCCGATTCGATCATAGATAGCAAATATATGGTGGGCTCAAATCCAGACAAGATGATGGATGATTTAATGATGAGGAACCATTTGAAGTCCATCAAGAAAGATGGGCTAAAATATAGATTCAGGAAATCCTCCAGAGCAGGAGGAGGAAGCCCAGAGATTAAGGTTTCTAGAGAACCCTACAGTTTTGGGGTGCTCCCTAGTGCTGTGGTGCCTGGTAAAGCATCAGGATAGTACATTAGAAAATCACAATTGCCTTCTTGCTAAGAACGATTTTGGTGTTCTCCTTACATACTCCCTGAATGTCTGTTTTAGTGTCTTCAGGTTTTCACTTGTTTCTTCCTAGGACTTTTGACTCTTCATACAGATCACACAGTGGACGTTTCTCCTCCATCCTTTTGTTTTCTACTGCTCAACCTCTGAGCACAACACAGTGCTTTGGGTAGATGTCTCTGCCTCTCTTTCCTGCTTGTGTGTGACTGAATACCCTGATGAGCTCTGTATCTTTCGACATAAGGTTTTCCCCCAATTTCTTTTTCTTTGACATTTCTTTTGAGTTCATGTCACAAAGTCTGTTAATGACACACACTAAGCCATGATCACCATGTACAAAGTGAGGATCAGGTCTACCTGGATCCCATCCATCCTCCTCAGTGGGTTGACTAAGGTCTTACTGAGGTGCATTCCATGCCCACTCTCCATCAGTTTCTCAGGAGATTTACTGCATGCCTACAGTCTATGTTCTGTCCTTCATATGCTCTGACTGGGTTCTCTAAAGCATTCTCTCTGGACTTTTCTTCCTGTTCTTAGCCTCACTTCTAGAGTGCTCTTCATCTTAGAGATTCCCCTGTCTGTCTGTCACTGCCTCTTGCACTGGCTTTTCATCCTGTCTGGCTACTCCCTATGACCAGTCTGGCCCTCTTGGGCTCTTTGCCACCTCCGAGGGGAAGGCCCCAGGAACTGCCTCAGACACTTGAAGGAGGGGAAATTCCTGCTCCTACCTGCAAGAAGGCTGGTGGAAGGGAAATCCCTCCAGCAGTAAGTGAAATGTTTAGTCAGAAAAACTGCATTTAATATTCAGTTCTCTTGTTTATTAGATGTTCTCATGCTAGATTTTATTTAAACTCTAAAATATTTTGTCTTCTCATTTGTAAAATGAAAGAGATAAAAATCCATGCAAATCCCAACTCAGAGTTCTTTGGACAAGTGATAGGTCACATGAGGAGAAAGCAGAGAGGTGGTTCAAGAGAGAGGCATGCTGAGAGCGAGCTAGTGAGAACACAGATGACACTGTATCATCAGTCTCCTAAGACAACCTAAAGAAACCTAAAGGTGTCTGGGGGAGGGAGTATGCCCTGCACTGTGAGGCAGCAGGGATACTTGGCCCTTTGGGAGAGATGACAGAAGAGAAAGAGGGAAGCTCACAGCAGGTGGCCTGCTGTGTGAGGCAGTGGCATCCTGAAGGTTTGTGATCTAATGCTAACGCTACATAATCATATGTAAGAGAGAATGTTGCAGTCTATGTAGGGAACAGATTCTCACTGATTTATTGTTTCTGTTATCTCCTTTTTTTAGATCGTAATTGTAAGGGATCTGCTCTTGGTACTCATGGGAAGGTGGAGGGTCATATGCCATAGAAACATCACATGTGGAGTTAGGCTGCAGAGGTTTATACATGGTGATCATGGCTTAGTGTGTGTCATTAACAGACTTTGTGACATGAACTGACGAGCCCCTACTGTGCCCTAAAGAACCTTGGTGATATGACAATGGTTCTAACAGTCTTTACTTCAGACTCCCAGAGCTCCATAGCCAGCTGCTAGGCACTTTTCTCCAAACACCCTATCGTGTGACTCTCCTGCTTAAGAACCTTCCTTGCCTTGCTCACTCCCAAATTCACATGTCCCAACCATGTTGTTGACTAGAGAAGCAAAGACCAAACCCATTCAGAGTCACTCTGGCCTTGTTTCACTTTGCGTCATCTTAAAGTGGCACTTCTCTTTAGTGGGTTTCTTTGTATTCTTCACAGCTCTGCACAGGCTCCAGGAAGCAGGCCTGTCTTGTGTAAGCTGAGACACACTGCCAAGTGCTCCCTGAGAGGTCTGCATGAGGTGACAGCAAAACCTGAGACTCAGGGCCTGAAGGCTCACAGTCTATTCCTGTGGCTGTACCTGGGCTTTACTAGCTACCTAGGATCAATGACTGCTTCCAACAACTATAGACAAGGATGCACCCCATTGCACACTTACTGTAAAACTGTAGTGCTGGTAACAGCTGTCAGCCTCCAAGACTCTGGGTGTGTGAAGGGGCAGGTCTGCTGGGAACAAGTGATGACTTTGTCCCCCAAAGCTGAGTTCTGTTGGAGCTGTGGCTGAAGCTGCAGCCCATGATCTGAGGAAAGCGGTGAAGGACTTGCAACTGCAGGGATCCCATAGAGCAGGACCCCTCAGGGAGAGAGCCCAGAATGATCCCAGGTCACTCTGTTAGGAACCATACGCATCATATGAAAGGCCAGATAGAGTTACCAAAGGAATTTAAGACACAGATTCTTCTTTCACTTTAAGTTCAGAGTCAAATAATAATTTCTTAGTATAAAGTTGTTCTCTGTAATTATTATACAGTGTGATTTATTTCCTTAATGTATTTTATTTACTATTTATTCCTATATTTAAATTAAATTTACTGAATGAGAAATATTTTATATATTGCTTTTACTGAAAACTCACAAGTTTCTCAACACACACACACACACACACACACACACACGTATTGTCATTTTCAAGAGCATGTGCATATAATTTATCTAAAATTAAGCTATGTATCCCTACTGAGAAGAATGAGTATTCTAGAATACTCTTGAGCCTCCCAAGTTCTGCTCTAGGAAACACTGCATCTGTATCTCCTTGTGAGCTGATCAGATTCTTTTCTCTGCAGTGTGCTGGAGTTAGGAAATGCCCCTTCTCTTATCTTAGACTTGTACACTGTAGTATGGAGCATAGCATCTTCATCTTGTGGGATTCCCTTGTTTTGAACCGACCCACCTTCACCTGCTTCAAACTTGTGAAGCATTTTTCTGTGTGAAACGAATATTAATAACAACTCTGAGTTTACAGAAAGGCGTTTAATTTCTTATCTTTTGAATTAGGATGGAAGACTGCTTGAGAATAAGGAAAATCCCATTGAGGTTGATGCTATTTATGATTTTGACGAGGGCTTGTATGTCTGTGACTACACTCAGTCTGATAATGTGAGTTCCTGGACAGTGAGAGCTGTGGTCCAAGTGAGAGCCATCGGTAAGTGGGACTCTTTCTGAACTCTCCTGGACAGTGGTTAAGTGAAGAAAAGAGACAGTTACTTGCTGGCGATCTTGTACTTTGGCAAACAATCTTTCCATCAGCCAAGAGCCAGTCCCTCAGAGGCTCAGTTCTGGGTCATATCAGTTGGATATCTATTCCTGTCTCTCTTTTTCTTTTTTCTTTTTTCAATAAATTTAAGCATACATTACCTATTTCATACACGAAACATTGACGGATATCCATGGATCTGCTTAAAATCAGTTAATATTTTTCACACATGTTTAAAATCGTGTTACTTTTTTGACCTGTCTTTGACCTTGATTCTGCTTCTTTTTTAAACTTATTTTTGAATTTTTAACTTATTCACTTTATGTCCTGATTGTAGCCCCCTCCCTGGTCTCTTCCTTGGTCTCACCAGCCCTCTCTCCCTCATTCCTCCTTCCCCGCCTCCCCTTGGGTTTCCTTGCTAGGCCACAGAGGAAGAGGATGCAAGCAGTCCAGATCAAAGTTGGTAGGCTGGGGTCAGATAATAGGGGAGGAGGGATCTCCCTACTCCCCTGCCTTTTTTTAAAGAAAAGGAACCTTACTGCTACACCTTGAGATCTGCTCCCCATTCCCTTCCCAAGAAGTATCCAAAGATTATAGTATGTACAGGTCAGTGGTTCTCAACTTTCCTAATGCTGTGACCCTTTCATACAGTTGGTCATGTTGTGGTGACCCCACCACCATAAAATCATTTTGTTGAAACCTCATAACTGTAATTTTACTCCTGTTATAAATCATGCTGTGCACTCTCCCTCATCCCTGGGGTCATTGGTTACCAGTCCTTAGAAATAAGGGAGCGGAATGGAAATAACTTTCTGGGACCAGCTTAGGGGAGGCAGATCAGTTTTATTCAGGATTAACAATGGTTCTATAGAACTTTGGAGAGGTGCTGGGGAAACCCAAGGTAGGCAAACGTCATTGGCTGAAGGTCTAAGGTACTGAGATTCCTCATTTACATAGGGAGGCCTCCAGGAATCTCAGGTGCTTGCTGAACAGGCTCTACTGGGAGAAAGGAAGCTCCCCCTATAATATCCCTAAGGACTACAGACATTCCTCAGGTAGAAGGTGTGGGGTTGGAGATCCCCAGATCAAGCAGGGAAGAGGGAGCCTCCCTAACAAAGGGCATCCTCCATTTTGCAGAGCTGAAGGCATTCAGGCAGCCATAGAAGCAGTGGGGTCCAGCAATGATGTAAATACCTGTGTTTTCTGATGGTCTTAGGTGACCCCCGTGGACAGATCTTTCAAACCCCTGAAGGGCTTGCGACCCACAGGTTGAGACTTGCTCGTCTAGATACTTTGCATTTATGTTTTTGTGCTCCCCCCCACACACACACAAACATGCATCTATTGGTAAAACACAACATTGCCTATTAATTATGAACACATTTTAAATTTTCCTAAATAATTTTGAGGGGTATAAGGCTTTTTTATTGGTATCAAGCAGTGGTATTGTTCCCTACCAATTTCCTCTCTCCTGACTAATGAAGAATCAAATGTTTCACCCGTATTTGTTACCCCTTTGGTTGGACTCTTCTCTGGTTCCTGCCTTGGGCCATTTTTACCAGATCTACAAATCTCAGCATAACTGAATGATAGTGGTAAATCATTCAGTCTTGGCTTCTGGGGTCAAAATGTAACAAAATTGGTCATTAATGCCTCATTTCAAAGAACAGCAGAGTAGCTAGCTCAGTTCTCAGTGGAGACTTTCAGGAAACTTACTTCTGGTTTTATTACTGCTAGATACAGTCCAGATGTGGGGCAATAAGGCTGAGACACTCCAGCTTATTTCCAGGCTCTTGCCTTTCCATGGCTTTATTGTGTAAGAGGGAGCTCCTTGGGAGAGAAACTCCATGTGTACATAGCACTTTTTCCAGCAAGTGATGTGTAAATATCCTTTTACACAGACATCAACAAGTCCCTAAGTGCTCAGTGATAGGATTTACTTTCCTCTTTCATTTGAAGGCATCTGTGCCAGTCATCCCTGTCTTGTCTGTCAAGATGTATCCCCCTCATTTGATGATTTCTCCCTGTTCCCACAGAATAGACACCAGGCTCTGTGTTAACTTTGGGTTAAGGTTGAGCTCCAAGACACCTCTTCTGACTTCTAAGGAATGACTGTTTAGTATGTCAGGGAGATAGAAAACAGGAGATCGCCACTCAGTCTGAAAGGAGAAGGAGGAGCAGAGGGCATATATTGGGTCTACCATTGGGTCCAACAATGGCAAAGCAAACACAACTGGGACCCTTAGGAAAAGAAACGTGAGCAATGGCATCCATTCCATTGGGAAGAGAAGAGCGAGTGCTACCACTCATTCTTGTGTCGGGGCAGAAGCATCATCGATGTCTGGGAGTCCTGAGAAAATAGGAGAGAGAAGACCAGAGAACCAGAGTAGAGTCAGGGTTGGGCTCTGAGAGCATACTTTAAGCTAGTTCCAAGCTTTTATTTCATTTTTCTTTGTTTGTTTGTTTTCTTTTTCGAGAAAAAGCCTCTCTGTGTATACCAGGTTAGCCTATAATTCATAAGTAGCCTAAGCTGGCCTTTAACTTGTAACCTTTTGCCTCAGCCTCCTTAGTGCTAAGATCATAGACATGTGCGATCACTTCTAACAAGTTTAGAGTTTTACACAAGGGACAATAGGGACCTCTTGGTATTGTAATGCACAAGCAGGCTTGTATCTAAGATAAATCACTTTGTCTACTATGAAGAAATAATATTTTTGAGAGTAAGTTTAGAGGCGGGAAAGATGTGGTCAATTCAGGCAGTTGCCAACAGAAATATCACCAATGGGAATGAACTGAAAGGATGGATGCTAGAAATATGTAGGCGGTGCTTCAGTGAGAATTTAGGGCCTGGGAATAGGAAAAGCCAGGGATGAAAGTCAGGGCTGTGCTGCATTCTACTGATGTTGGGCAAGGTGGGAGGAGGTGTGGTCAGCAAGATTGATAGATAGTGAGGATGCCTCAGGAGGTAGGAGGGATGGAGTCTCTGAGTAAACAGAGTACCATGTGTTTTACAAAACAAATGAAAGGAACAGAAAACAGGCATTCTAGCTTTCTGAGAGGGTAAGCCAGTAAACGCCATCACTATTCAGGAAGAATGAAAGACAAAGAGGAGGACAAGACTAAACGCTAACTCGGACATCAGTCATAATGCTGCAATGAAGAGGGGCTGTTTAGCACAGTGATGGAGATGCCAGGGTTGGAGACAAGAGTGTGAGAATAGCCAAGTGTGGAGAGGGCTCTGGGACTGAATCCCTGGGGTACGTCTAACATGTGTAAAGAGTAGAGGAGTAATAGCGTCATAAAATATCCAAGAGGTTGGTGGGTGTCAGTGGGAGGGAGAAATTCATGGTGTGCTAGCAAAACACCTCTGGAGACCAAGACTGCCAGGAGGAGGGTGGGGTGAGGGGTGTAGGCACTGATGCCACAAGGGATGAGCAAGCCCGCGAGAAGCTAGAGTCAAGTAGAGGCCACGGATTTTAGCAAGAGGCAGAATATCTTCAAGAGAAAGAGGAACCATGGAAGCTCATTTGAAACTCTGTGGCAGGAAGGTAAAAGGCAGACTAAGATCCAAACCTAGATGCTGGGCTGCTTGGTTCCAAGCTAAACCCGGAGTTGAAGGGATGCTGGCTGGATAGCTGTGAACATCAATCCCTTGGGTAGCTTCTCTCTTTTGGCTGGCAACTCAGGCAAATGGCAACAAGAAGAAATCATGCAGTGGCAGACACAGATGGAGGCTCAAGTCTGCAGTGAGCAGGACTAGCCTGGAAGACCATTTGCCAATGGAAAGATGGAGGTATAAAGAACTTATTGTTAACCTAACATCTGTAGCCTGATGTCTCAGTCAAATTTGGGTTTTTTTTTTTGAAAGATTTAAAAAATTTTTTTAATTAATTTATTCTTGTTACATCTCAATGGTTATCCCATCCCTTGTATCCTCCCATTCTTCCCTCCCTCCCATTTCCCCTTACTCCCCTCCCCTATGACTGTGCCTGATGGGGACCTCCTCCCCCATTTATATGCTCATAGGGTATCAAGTCTCTTCTTGGTAGCCTGCTATCCTTCCTCTGAGTGCCACCAGGTTTCCCGATCCAGGGGACATGGTCAAATATGAGGCACCAGAGTACGTGTGAAAGTCATACCCCACTCTCCACTCAACTGTGTTGGGTTTTATGTCTCAAGTATAACCCATCCGTTTTTGTTGAGACGGAGTTTCACACTGCCGAGCAATGTGTCCTTAAACCAGGCAGCCCAGCCAGCAAGCCCCAGGTATCTGTGTAACTCTATTTCTCCACACTAGAATTAAAAGCATGTGCACCATATGCCTGGTTTTTGGTTTCTTTTATGGGTTCCATGAACCAAACTCAGGTTCTGTGCTTGCATTGCAAGCACTGTACTGACTCAGCTGTCAGCCCAGGCCTGAAGAAGCCACTTTCTGAGCAGAAAATCTCAATTCCCATATCTATGCATTCTAGGTAAAACTTAAGAAGAAAAGAGAGAGTGGAGACTGACTTTCACATGAACTCTGGGGCCCCATTTTTGACCATGTCCCCTGGATGGGGAGGCCTGGTGGCACTCAGAGGAAGGACAGCAGGCTACCAAGTAGAGACTTGATACCCTATGAGCATATGCAGGGGGAGGAGGTCCCCCTCAGTCACAGACACAGAGGAGGGGAGTAAGGGGAAAATGGGAGGGAGGGAGGAATGGGAGGATACAAGGGATGGGATAACAATTAAGATGTAATATGAATAAATGAATAAAATATATTTTTTAAAAAGAAAGAAAAAAAGAAGAAGTAAAGAGAGCATCAAAAAACTTAAATTGGTGCTGGGGTAAGACTCTCAAATCTTCAGCAAATACATCTTCAGACTTATCAATACAAAGAGTGAGTTTTGTTTTCATCTTTCAGGTGAGGACATGAACCAGACACCTGACATTCTGGATCCCATCACAGGCACACTGGAAGTGGAGCTTGGTAAGGTGCCCAGCATCACCATGTCCGGATGGCCCTGTCCCTCAGCAGATAGACTCAAGTGTGACATCATCGAGGGTGACTAGACTTCAAGTTAGAGTATTGGCTGTGAACCTTGACTTGGCCCTGACTAGGTTTTGTTGCCACTCATGGTCTCTAAATCCTTCTAAGCCCCACTCAGTATATTTGTCCCCCACTGACACATACTTATCCTTCATTAAGATAGCATGAAGGCAGGGTTGGGGATTTAGCTCAGTGGTAGAGTGCTTGCGTAGCAAGTGCAAGGCTCTGGGTTCAGTCCTCAGCTCTGGAAAAAAAAAAGACAAAATAACAAAAAGACCAAAGATAGCATGAAGGAACATAATTCCAAGTGCCTGGTCAATTAAACAAGATTCTTCTCAGGAAAAGGCATGTGTGCTTGAATATACATGCATATATTTCCATTTATGTTATGTGTATGAATTTACCAAGTTAGCCTTGGCCCTTACAAATATAGCCCTTGGGCTATTCCTTAAGACAATTATAGAAGAATATTTCAACTATTGCTCAAGTGTATTCCAAAATGGTGCCTCCTTCTTGACTTTTTTCTGGTTGCCTCTTACTTTGTCAAGTTCAACAACATTTATTATTTTACACACAGTCAAGTAGAAATTGCTATATTTGAAAGCAAAAGGTGGTGTTTAAGTACAATATTTATCATTTTAAATTCTAATGCAAGACTATGCGCAAAGAAATCTAAAAATATTATTATTCCAGTATAAGGTCAGTAGGTGGCAGCACTGGCACATTCTGAGGCTGGAACTAGTGGGGAAGAGGAAAAGCATGAGAATGGGAAGAAGAAAACCAGGTCACTAAAAATATACAGCCAGGCTGTGCACAATATTGGGGAATTTAAAACATTGTTAGTGAAAAAACAGTAAGATCCAAAAATGAGATTTCAAATCAGTTTTCTACCCATGCATCCAGAAATCAATCCAAGCGGAGGATAATCTGCACTGGTGGTGGCAGTAGGAAGAAGGAGTGTGGTCCAATAATATGTCTGGTCCACTCATCGTGCAGCATGCAGAAGAACAGCTGAGAATCCAAATGATTCTCTAAACTCATTGGTGTAGTAATGACAGAGGGAAAGCACAGCTTTCACCTCAAAAGTGACAACAGGTAGCTTATTCTGGAACCAGATATAAGCGACAGTGACCAAGGAGCAGAGATTCCGTTACCCCAAATCCATTGCTATAACAATTTCATAAAGTTTTTTGGTAACAGGAAAAAAAAAGAAACTAACAAATTAAGACACTTTCCAAAAACACTGGGGACGAGATGAGATACACAAGTTGCAGCCAGTGGGGACACCTCAGTGGTTAGACAACACTTTAGCATTTTGGTTGGCAGAAGCCAGCGGCCTATTAAAACTAATATGTCCTAAAAATCTAACATATCTTAATTGTCATAACATTAAGTCAGCTATGGGGTACGAATGGAATGGCTGCTAATGAGAGCAAAGAGGGCTCAAGATACATTGTCAAGAGAGTATAGGTCTGGGATACACTGTAACGAGAGTGTAGGCCTTGGGCATTGCACCCATTCCACAGCCACTGAGGTCTGGACCATTAGCTGGCCTCGCAGAATGGTCAACATAAGGTGTGGGGGGGATTCCCAAGATTTTTTTATTTTTCGTAACCTCATGGCATTCATTCAGTATGTAAGTATCCATAAGTAAAATGATCTTTTTGACTTGTCTCAAAGGTCATCAGCAATGCTTAAGACTAAGTTGAAAACTAAACTGTTCACAGAGATCTAACTTTCCCCTTGTAATATGATTGCAAATTTCCTCCTGTTAGGAACATAGATACACAGTTGAGATACACAACTTAACCACGAGGGACAAACATAGCAGTAATCAGGTTGCTATGTGGGATGTGTCAATGCTTGGCTATTCCTGGTGCCCACTGACTGACACCTGCCTACATCCTGGTGCAGCCTTCTGGTTTTTGACATGGACACATCACTGTTGTGATACATTTCCTTCCTTTTTTTTTAACTTCTGCATTTTCAGGAAAGTCTTTAACTCTACCCTGCAAAGTTCAATTTGGCTTCCAAAAAGATTTAAAGGCTGTAATAAAGTGGTATGCCAAAGACTCTACGGGGGAATGGGAACTCCCAGTACTTGGAAACAAAAGGTAAGAAAAAAGACTATGAACTTTAGTCATTATGACTCAAAGCAGATGCTTTAAAACCTTTAGCAATTGCTAAAAGAGAGTTTATGATGCTCAGGTAGCTGCTGCAGCCAACCAGTGGTGAAAATATAATGACAGAATGCTATCTATCTATCTATCTATCTATCTATCTATCTATCTATCTATCTA
>OU015751.1:55902071-55918936 GCA_907169655.1 Acomys percivali
ATGCACTCAGCACACACTGAGGGAGTGACCACTGCAGACCTCTGCATTTGCTCCGCACACACTGCTTGAGAGTTTCCAAGTAGCCAGAACAGAATCAACAGAAATAGCTCCATGGGCTGTCCAATATGCCTGCATGTCTGTTTTGTACTGTGTGCATGAATTTATCACATATGTGTGTGTGTGACCAGATCAGATAAATGTGATTTTATTTTATTAGATATGAGTGATTGGAATTCTATCTAAAGCTCTTCTGTAAAGAAATTTTGCTGCATGCTTATTTGTCACATTTACAGAGAGGAAACATAAAAGATGAGACAAACAGAGCACAGAGTAGATAGGACCTCCTGAGTCCTTGTGGGAAATGACCCCTTTGAAGGCATGAACTAGGTATGTGTTTCTAGACTTGCAGTTGGATAATGTGGGTGGAATGCATTGTTGCCAGGAAATATCATGACTCAGAGATGCACTCAGTGAGCTCATCCTGTATCTTAGCTTAGCACCACAGTACACTGCAGAATGGTGGTCATTCCCCTGGTGACTGGGGCACTGAGTGAGAGCTATGTTTACAGCCCTGCTCAGCAGCATAGAGATGGTCACATCCCAAGTTACTAGCTCCAGGAAAAAAACACAAGCTTAACCTTGAGTGAGCCAGAAGTTTGGCTCAACTTCTTCTAATTTGTGGATATCCAAGAGGACACAGTGGTCCAATTGGCTGGTGGAATCTTCATAGGACTTAGATTTAGGAACAGGGTGGAACTGATCACAATTTTTCCCCTTGTGTCTGTTGCCAGAGGTATTTCGTGTAGAAATCAAAGTATAGTCTTACCCCAAGTCTCTGGAAGCAGAGACCAATTAGACCAAGATCATTAGTCCAATTAAGAGATAAGGAATGGATTAGCAATACCTACAAACTGGAGAGGCAGCAGTTGTCAAGCTGAGTCTGGGGCCCAAATGCACTCATAGGTTGCTCAGCAGCAAGAACAGAACAGATGTCATACCTTTGCAGGAACATTTGCCTGCTGAGGGCGGTACCCTGTATGCACACTGACTGCGTGGTTTTAGTGGAAGTCTTCCTTGGTAAGATGATGTGTTTAAGGGACAGCTCATCATTTTGATTAAAACTTGATTCTCATAAGTTGGTCTGCAGCTAAAAAGGCTTCTAGTAGGATGTGGATGTTTATGACCTTTGAATGCCACTGTTCCTGATGGAGTGGCATGGCTCATCACGTGGGCTGTGAAGGACAGCACCTCAAGAACTGATTCACATGCCATGAATCATATTCACTGGACCAAATGAGATCCACATGCAGAGTAGGCCAGCCATTGTCATCTGGCCACTTGGTGCCTGTGTGAAGCGCTCTTCTGATCCTCCTCGCAGAAGAACCACATCATAAAAACCACCGTGGCTTTGGCACTGGGCAGCGTCCTGGCTGGAAGTCTCAGAGTTAAAGAGGAGCCAGAGGGTATAAATTATGCCTGGAGGATGCTTCTTGTGGGAAGGATGGCTGTGTGGGATCTCAGTGGGGAGGAACCACTGTGGCCTGGGTATTTCCAGGTTTCCTGGCTTTCCTGCCAGCCCCTCTCTGCGATCGTACAGTCAGGAACCTCTTGTGGCCAGCACAGCCAGATTTACCTTGTTCCAAGATAACCAACCTCTCAAGGATTCCAGCATCCTGCCTTTGGCTTCATGGCATCTCAGGAAACAGAAGTTCCGAGTGCATGTTCATAAAAAGTGTCCTTCCTTGTTCCCATGACCAGATCTGCATTTAGGACAAAATTATTATTGCTTATCCCATGCATACTAACCAAAGCAAAGAGAATGGTCAATACAAATTTCTGATGTGTGTGAGGCTGCAGCTGAGCAGCTAGACTCAGCAGAGTGACAGCGAAGCACTGTTTTCAGATTGCACTACCTAGATAAGGTGGCCATGCATTCTGCCTCTTGTTTTGTAGAGACTGAACTAATACAATGGCAATGACATTTTATTTCACTAGGAAAAAAGCATCCCCATTTGAGTACGGGTGCCGTCCCTCCAGGACACATTGCAGACTTGCCCTAAGAGACCCAGTTTGGTCTATCAGACGGTTCACATAGACAGTTCTCAATAACATTCCTGTTATTCCCAGATTTGTACTTAAAGTAAAATAAAAGAAACATACAGTTCTGACTACTGGCTTGTTTTATAAAAAATTTTATTTATTATAATTTATTCGTATTGCATCCCCATTGTTATTCCCGCCCTCCTATCTTCCTGTTCCCACCCTCCCTCCCTCTTCTGCCCTATTCCCCTTCCCTAAACCTCAGACAGAGGCATCTTCCTCCCCCACTGTCTGACCTTAGCCTATCAGATCTCATCAGGATAGTCTGCATCCTCTTCCTCTGTGTGCCCACAAGGCTGTCCCGCCAAGGGAAAGTGACCAAATCGCTGGCACCAGAGTTCAAGTCAGAGGCGGCCCCAGGGCCCTCTCCCCCAATGTGGAGAATGAGCTGTCCGTTAGCTATATCTGAACAGGGAGTCTAGGTTTACTTCCTGCATTGTTCTTGCTTGGTGCATCAGTTTGTGCACACCCCCACGCTCCCCAGGTCCAGATCTGCCAGCCTTAATGGTCTTCCTGTGAGGTTCCTGACCCCTCCTGGTCGTGCTTCCATCATCCACCCTCCCCTTTTCCATACAATGCTCAGTGCTCCATCCAGAGTCTGGCTGTGAGTCCCAGCATCTGTCCTGATCCCCTGCTGGGTGGAGTGTCTCAGAGGACATCTATCTTGGGCTAATACCCACAAGTAAGTATATACCATATGTGTCTTTCTGGGTCTGGGTTACCTTACTCAGGATGATTGTTTCTAGTTCCATCTATTTGCCTGCAAATTTCAAGATTTCCTTGTTTGTGTGTTTGTTTGTTTGTTTTTATTGCTGAGTAGTATTCCACTCTATAAATGTACCACAGTTTCTTTATCCATTCTTTGGTTGAGAGACATCTAGATTGTTGCCAGATTCTGGCTATTATGAATAAAACAGCTATAAACATAGTTGAACAAATGCCCTTGCTGTACCACTCCTGGGCATATAAAGATGCTCCACTGTACAACAAGGACACTTGCTCTATTGGCTTGTTTTAGGTCAGTTTGATACAAGCTGATACAGTTGATACATTCTGAAGAGGAAACCTTGACTGAGAAAGGCTCCCAGCAGACTGGCCTGTAGGCAAGTGTACGGTACATTTTCTTGATTGGTGATCAGTGTGTGAGGGCTCTGCTCGTTGTGAACAGTGCCACCCCTGGGCTGGTGGTCCTGGATGCTATGGGAAGGCAGACTGAATAGGGCAGGAATAGGAAAAGGCTAAGCAGCACTCTTCCGTGGCTCTGCTTCAGTTCCTGCCTCTAGGTTCCTGGCTTGTACTCCCTGAACAGTGACCCTGGGAACTGTAAGCTGTAACAAACCCTTCCCTCTCCAATATGCCTTTGGTCATAGTGTTTTATCACAGAAATAGAAACCCTGACTAAGACACTATCCTCTTATGCACATGCATGCAAGCGCTCTCTTTCTCTCCCATACATTCACAGAACAATAGTAAATTACACTAAGTTTTGAAAAGTTAAAAAAATCAATTTGAGAACTTTGAAAAGTAAACAAAAGCAAGTGGGTTAGAGAAAATAAGAATCCAAAATGTATCAAATTTTCATTATCATTATTATTATCGTTATTATTATTATTATTGTTATTACTACTACTACTATTATTATTATTACCATTTTAGTATCTAGTTGTAGAAGGAATATGACTTAGCCCAAGATGAAAATAGTCTTGGTGGGCTTTGCCCCTAGAAGGAATGTGACTTGGTCCCTAGTAAAAGCAGTCTTGTTGGGCTTTTTTTTGAGACACCACAGAAACCCCACTGAGATAAACATTGTGATGGACTGAGAGGATCCATTCTGGGTCTGGGCTATTGTATTGCAAATTGACCATCCATAGGAGGAGGGAACCAGAGAGGCAACTGGGAGTTGCAGGACAGCAGGCTCAGACCATGAGGGGCAGATTGCTTGTACTGGGGAAAGGATCTGCATACAGGCCCAGAAACACCCAGGGACTCATCCATGTGACTGAGACCAGGAAGGTTTATTCTTATTCCTTTTAACCTCCTTTTCCTCTTGCTTAGAGTAGTCAGGTTGTAAGGAAGATACTTTTGTTTAATAAATTCATAGTAAAACCTAACTGCTAAGGAGCAGAGTGATCTATGATCCACTGATCTGGACTCTGAGTCAGTCCAGGTCTTATAAGTGGACATGAGGGCTGCAGGTGAATTCTGAGGACTTTCCTAGCCTACCTTCCTCTTACATTCTCTCCTCCCCTCTGCGGGTCACTGCCAAGACCTTAGACAACCCAGTGTTTGAAGCGGTGGCCTCCACAAAAGAACGCCACTGAAGATACTTGGGACCCTACTTTTCCAAGGCCTTGGAACTGTCCCCTTAGGTCTACAGGGCTGGCGTCCCTGCAGAGTGTGGTGAATTCCTATTGATATTTTTTCCCTCTATGTCCTTTTACAATGTGAGATGTGCATGGGTGAGTGAGATTAATAAGCCCTAATCCTGGCTAGAAAAGTGCCAAAAGGAGAAGAGGACCCATGAAACCCCAGAAGAGTCTAGATATTGTAAACAAAAGCATAAGAAAGTAAAGCCACAAGGTTGTTTATAACTGCAGAACTCATCAGCGAGCTGAATGTGATGCTAAATGTGGTGCCATACACACTGAAAAGTGAGCCATAAAACTGTCACATTCAAAGTAGGGCACTGGGGATGCATGTGGCACCCCCCTTTGATCCTAGCACTCTAAACGCTTTCAGTTTAACACCAGTCTGCTATACATAGTGTGTTCTTAAAGAGCCAGGACTAGAGTGAGACCCTGCCTCAAAACAAACAAACAAACAAAACAACAACAACAGAAACAAAAAACAAAACAAAACAAAACAAAATGGGCCATTGGAAGATGAGTGTGGAAGGGCTGGTCCCAGGCATACCGCAACCACAGATTGCTGAAATTTGTGACCTTCCTCCCAATTTCTTGCCGAAACAACAGCAAAATACATGAAGCTGCAAAGCACAGCACAGGAAGGCCAGTGCTCAGAAAATCCCAGCAGTGACGAGGGCAGAGAAGTATCTCAGCAGACAGTGTCTGTTACACGCGGAGAAGACCAGTGTGCTGGACAGCTTTATGACAAGTTGACACAAACTAGAGTTATCTGAAGGGAAGGAACTTCAGTTGAGAAAATGCTTCCATAAAATGCAGCTGTCATGCATTCTCTGGATTAGTGATTGGTGTGGGAGGGCCCTGCACACTGCGGGTAGTAAGTACTGTCCCAGAGCTGGTGGGTCTCTAAGGAAGCAGGCCAATCAAGCCAGTAAGCAGCACCCCTCCATGGCCTCTGTATCAGCTCCTGCCTCCAGGAGCCTGCTCTGCTTAAATTCCTATCCTGGCTTCCTTCAGAGATGGAATATAAAAATGTAAATTCAATAAACCCTTTCCTCCCAAACTTGCTTTTTGGCCATGGTGTTTTTCTTGCAGCAATAGTGACCCTAGCTGATGCAGCCAGAGTTTGCGTACCCAGTACCCATGTAAAGGCTGGCACATCCATTTCAGCCATCTCTAATCCTAGTACCCTGGAGACAGAGAGCTCCCCAAACAAGCTGGTAGCCAGGCTAACTGGGATCAGCAGGCTCCAGGTTTAGAGAGAAAGAGAGAGAGAGAGAGAGAGAGAACAAAAGAGAGAGAGAGAGACAGAGAGAGAGAGGAGACAGGAGAGACAGAGAGAGACAGAGCACCTGCCTCAGTAAATAAAGAAAACCAGAGACATTCACGGAAGACTCCCAACAAGAACTCTAGACCATCATACACATATGCATACACACACAGGAACAAGCATACACATATGCTCGCATGCATGTGCAAACTATACAAATACAAGCATGTAAAGATACATATGCAAAAAACCAATTATATTTCTGAAAATATTTTTAGTGGAGGAACAGATATTTAACAGTAACATAAAGGAGCTAGGGCGGTGCCCCATCTCATAGTAAGGTATGTACATCTCACTTAAGGAGGTGAAACTTTGACTTTAAGGATAATGAGAAAGTAATAAAATGCTTTGCTTTAATTCACTGGACTGACACTAAAAGAAATAAGCAAAAGTCCAAATATTGAGAAAACATAATCAATGATGGGATACTATTCAACCAAGAAGGAATTTCTGTACATTACATGGATGGATCTGGAGGACATAGGTCAACAAACAAACAAAAACCCAGCTTTGAAAAGACAAACACTGCATACTTATATGAAGAATGGCAGTGACCAAGGTCTAGTGGCCAGGGTAGAAGAGGAGGCATTACATGGCAGGAATGCAGCGTTATTCAAGCAGAGTGAATGACTTCTGGGGCTCTGCTTTGCCATGCTGCATGTACAGAAAGAGGTAGTGCTCACACACCAGAGATTGGTGAGCTTGGGACATCTAAAGTTGCCTGTTCACACCACAGCAAACTTGTACAAGATTAAATAAAAATGTCCCCAAAAAACAAAAAAACAAAGAAAGTGGGGAGGAGGGAGAAAATAAGATGAAGAAAAACAAGGAAACAAGTAGAAATGTGATCATGAACTGGTAGACAGAATCCATACATATTAAAATGTATATTAAATATTCAATGTCTAAATAATAATTAAAAGACATATTATTAATAGGATGTTTTAAATGAAACAATTTGATTTTAATGTAGCCTTTTAGTTATAATAGGTAAAAAAATAAATGAAATATAAGAGACTAGATATAAATATATGAATGTTAATTAACAGGTGGTTGAAATATCCCCAATAACATCAGTTAGAAAAATTACCAAGATATAGATGGATGTCACATTATGTCTATTTTGTAGAAAAATAAATAACTTTCTACTAAAACACAACAATATTAAACATGGATGCACCTAACAACTGTGTTTCAGAACGCACTAGACAGAACAGTAACTGTCTGAAAAGCGAAGCAGGACAAATCCACAGTTGTTGCTGAAGATGGAAACTCTGCTCCCAAGGATCCACAGTTGATAAAAGAAACTTTGTTGCAAATATATAAAGCTGACAGCAGACGTAAACCGGTGTTTTTATGTGCTTGCTTGACGATTGTAGAACTCTCACTCAAATACAGCAGCAGCATGTGCAACAGTTGCCAATGAAGGTCACATTCCAGATTGTAAAACAAAGATCAGTAACAAGCCCAAAGACCTTCACTTACTTGAATCCCCACAACCAAGTAAAAAGGTTAAGAATAGGGGTGCAGCATGTCTAGCAACCCAACTTTGAGAAGCAGAGACTGGAAGATCCCTGGAACTTGCTGGCCAGACAGCCTAGCCAAATCAGTAAGCTCCAGGGTAAGTGAGCAATCCTGTCTCAAAAAATAAGATGAGCCAAGGCTGGCATTGACCAGCACCTACAGGTACAAACACACACACACACACACACACACATGAATAATTTTTTAAAATTGAAGGTATACTTTCTATGATGTATTTAAACTGGAAATCATTAACAGAAAGATGTCAGAAAAATCTCAAAGCACTTGAAATTAAGTCATTTCTAAGAAATCCACAGAAAAAAAGGAGAACACCTAAGGAGAAACTCAATACTATTACCAAGCGACAGAGAATGAAAATGCAGTATATCAAAACGTGTGATGTGGTGTGGTGTGGTGGTGGTGCTGGTGGTGGTGGTAGTGTGTGTGTGTGTGCATGTGTGTGCATGTGCATGTGTGTGTATGTGTATGTGCAAGTGTGTGTGTATGCAAGAGCAGGTGTGTGTGTGTGTTAGTATTAAGGGTTCTTACTAGAAATGAGAAATGAGGCTGGAGTGATGGCTCAGCAACTATACATATTTATTCCTTTTAGAGAGGACCTGAGTGTTTCCCACTACTACTCGTGATCACCTGTGACTCCAGTGCCAGGCAGTCTGATGCCCTCTTCTTGCCACACAAGCCACCCAGACACCAAACTCAGTTAGATGTGGATGGTTTATTTTGAACTCAACACCCCAGTACTGGTCATGACGAGGGACACAGAAAGAACTTGGGAGCCTAACTGTGACCCAGCTGTGACATCGACCTGTTCTTAGGGCAGTCTGTTATAAGTAAACCAAGAGCAGAAGACATCAGAGTTGGGGGGTGGGGTAATACATTTTGGTTAACCATACAAAGCAATATTACATTTTTGGCCAACTAGGCAATGTATTATCACTATCCTTTAAGCTGATTGATCCCAAGTGAGGTAAGTGAGGCAGTAGTTAGGGTCTTTCAGAGTGCATCCAAAGTGTAGCCACTGTATAGATAACAAAAGTGCAACCAGAGGATAACAAAGTGTGTAGATAACAAAGTAGATCATTGAATCATCTAGTATAGGTTAACTTGGCCCTCTGGCAGGGAATGCTAGTGTCAGCTATGAGTAGCTGCTTCTAGGAACCAGAGTTGAAAAGTCTAAAAGTTTTGAATCTAATCTCACCTTACAATCTGAATACAGAAATGGCGGCAGCTATGTCAATGTGTAGGCCTCAACACATTCACACAAAAACCCAACACAGAGATGTTTGTGACAGTGTCACTGATAGTCACCAATTCCTGAGAACACCTTTGTGGCTATCATCTGGGATGAAGCAGCCTCTGTCCAAGCAGGAGACACAGTGCCCTGGTGTTAGCTCTTTGACATAAGCTGGCTTCCACTGAGAAGAGGGAACTTCAGCCGAGAAAATACCCCCATCAGATTGGTCGGTAGCTCATCTGGGAGGTATTTCCTTGACTGCTGCCTCCTCTGCACACATGATCTTTCCTGCTATAAGAAAGCATGATGGGCAAGCCAAACGGAGCAGGCCAGTAACCAACATCTCTCACAGCCTCTGCTTCCGTTCCTGCTTCCAGGTTCCTCTGTTGAGTTTCAGTGATGGATTGTGATGTAGAACTGTAAACTGAAATAAACCCTTTCTTGTCAAGTAGCTTGTAGTCATGGTATTTTGTCACGGCAACACAGTACAAGTTAAGACCTAAAACAATGTAAAATAGTACGTTTTAACCTAAATAAATAGTCATTCCTTGTGACAAGAGAGTCGTTATAAAGAATAGAACTCCAAGGAGCCTCTCAGGGCCGAGGAAAAGTAGGAAGGCAAACTTGAAGGGGTGCCCTCTCCCCATGACTGCCCAGACTGCACTAAGAACTGTCCTTCTGCCCTTCCATGTATTGCCCCTCTCTCCTGACTGGCTTCCATTTGTCAACCATATCAACCTAAAGATCACACAATGGACTGAACTTGAGCTAGGGTGTACATAAGTTTATTTAAGGCTTAATGCCTTTTCTTTAGCTCAGGCTACTGGCTTGTCTCTAAAACAGGGTACATTTCCTCTGGAGGCAGGTAGTGGCTTAACCTATCCATCAGGTGCCATAGAGCTAAGCCTCTTCTTTTGCTAAGGCAACTGGCTTGTCTCTAAAACAGGGTACATTTCCTCGGGAGACAGGTAGCAGTCTAGCCTACCCATCAGGTGCCACAGTGCCTAGAGAAGGACATTAAGAACTATACAGTCTTATTTTGATTTCAATTAAATAGTGATTGCATGTTTTTGGTAATAGCATTATTATACTTCCTTTTTGAAAGAGATCAAAATAAAACAGACCTGGATGAAAAGGAGACTGCTAACTTAAGTTAGTCTATACGTACATGAACTCAAACCACAGTACTAGCCTCGATTGCTCTGTGTATCCTGCACACTTCATGCATTTATAGTTTTAAAATTGTATAATTCTTGTGAGAAATTATATAATTTCAAAATAAAAGTACCAGACACTGATGCTGAATCAGACCCGACAGGATTCATCCTCCAGCATGCTGAGATGCTGACATCCTGTGTTCCTCATGTTCCATTCACAAGTGCTTTGGCTGCTGTTGTCATCAGAACAGAACATCTCCCAGGACAGCTTTGGAGAAAGCTCCTGACTCCATTTGGTCCAGCATATCAGACTGTCCCACCAGGGCTTTTATTAAGCCTGAATTTCTCAACATTTGGAGATTGGACCACAAATGCTATCTGTAGCTAGTTTAACCATTTTTCCAGCTTTATTTGAGCCCCTGTATAGGTATTATTTGTCCCAAGTTGCCTGAGGAAGCCTTAAAAAGAGAACCCTGTCCCATTTCCTTTAAAGGGGGGTGGATAAGGCTTTGAGCTATGGATGTTTATCTTCATTGGGAATTGATTGTGTTATTATTGATTTTATTCAGAGAGAGAATGAGGTTGGACTCAGGGATTCTTCTCTGCAAATATAGAAACATATACGAATGATAGGACAAATGGTAGATTATTGAATCCACTCTTCAACTTAAGGCAGTAAATGTTACTTACAAGGCTATTGTTAATTCAATAGTATAGAATATTAGATATTGATATAAAATAAGTTTATTGTACTATTCAAATTTATCACAAGACTATACATCCTAGGTTTAATAGATAAGGTAAAATGTTTAGATTAAGTCTTCAAAAAACCTCAGAGACCTACAGAATATGGCATTTAAAGAAGTTTTAATTGTTTTGAGGATTCTTTGAAAACGAGACAGATTGACTCCTGGCATCACCCACCCTGCCTCAAAAAAAGGTAATGAGCATCGAGGAACCTCCTTGTGGAGATGGCTTCAGACCTTGTTTTCTGCCATAGGCAGAATTCTGCCTGAAATGGGCAAGCTTTGATACAAGTGGAGTTGACGGTCAAATTCTGCCAAGACAAGGTAGCCAAGTCCTCAATAGTCCCTGCTTCACAAACATGTTTGTCAGATATATTGGGCCAAAAGGCTGAAGATGATGCTTCAACGTGTTAGAAAGTTTTGAGTGACTGTTCAGGTAGCTAAGTGTCTCTTTCATTTTTTTGGAAGCTGGTAACCTGCACTTCCTATTTACTCAGCTAATCAATCTTATTCCTTCTCAAGTCTCTGATGGGATTGAAGACAGTGATACATTATGAGTATAACATAAATATATCGATTGTTTTGTGGTTCTTGTGTATGTATATTGGTAATTATATAAATGTATAGGTAAAAAGTTTTTTGAAATTAAACTAAAACGGGGGAATTGTGGAGGAATTCTGAGTGGATGTAACAACTGTCAATAAAGCACTGTTTAACCAATCAGCTGGACAGAAGAAAGTGGAAGGCGGGACTTCCGGGGAGGAGAGAGAAAAAGTGTGCCGTTAGGCGAAGGGGGGAGAGTGGAGCAAGACGAAAAGAGAAATTGTGTAGCACCATCAGAATAGCAAGTGCTTGGGATATATGTACATTAAGAGGTTTTGAGTAGTTGTTTATTTCACAGGTAGATTTATTTTAGTTAGATTCTGCCCAGCACGTAATACTGACAGTTAAAAGTACACTTCAGACTACTTGTTGTTATTTAGCCTTCTTAGGCCATACCGATACAAATTTATTGTAACACCCCAGGCAGCAAGCCTTGCCTCCGTGAGTTGCCCTCCAAGAAGTTTGTAGAATCTGTTATATAGATCACCAAGGATACGAATGACTGGACCAGTCTGCATGCCCTCAGCAAGGCTTGAAGTGGGACAGAGCGTTGTCTTCAACTCTGTGATATGACAGCACAGAGGACTCTTGCCACTCTTTTTTTCCCCCTGAGACAGGGTTTCTCTGTGTAGCCTTGGCTGTCCTAGACTTACTTTGTTGACCAGGATGACCTCGAACTCACAGAAATTCCCCTGCCTCTGCCACCCTGAGGGCTGGGACTGCAGGCCTGTGCCATGCACCAAGCCATTGTTACTAATTTTCAAGACACACACTAATAGCAATACTTGCCATCTGTGTGTTCTCCAGTGGGAGAACTGTGGGTGCTGGTACTGTCTTCCCTCGTGCCATGTTATGTTTGGTCTCCCTTCTGTCTAAGCTGCTTCTCCTGACCTTTTATATCTGTTTTTGATCTGACAAAATGCTTGCCTTATAATATTTATTATCATTGCCACTATTGTAGTTATCATGTTTTTCATAGTAGCAATCTGCTTCTGCCTCCCAAGTCCTGGGATTACAGCTAGTGCCACTGTGCCTAGCTGACTCTTGCCACTCTTGGCCCTTACATTTGTGACCTCTTTGACAGCACAATTTTCAACTGGAAGAACCCCAATAAGCACTTGACTAACAACCCCCCTCTAGGTGAGTATCTTAGAAACTAGCCGTGGAGAGACACATCTCTAGCCAGTTAAATTGCACAGTTAAATATCACCCACTGGCTAGTGTTACCTCTCTAGTGACAGTCACTTCATATCTAAGAATTTCCCATGAGGCTGTAGGCTGTAATCTATGGCAGATCTAACTAAGGTATTTTAAGGAAACTGGATTTTCTCCCACCGTTCCCTCTCTATGCTCTCTCTAAGCCTTCTCCACTTCCCCTGACCACACTCCACAAGCACCAACCATGCGCAGGAGATGGTTTATTATCTTCAGTCTTGCTAGACAGAGACATGGTAGACACAGTGTCATGTACTCACCAAAGTTCTTTTGTATTTCTGAGCAGAAACATGGGTTTCTAGCCTCCTTTGTAGTCTGTGGCATCCATGTGGGAGCCATCTTCCTGGCACCGTAATAAGTATCTGAGATAAATTAACTTATGAAGGGAGAAGGTTTATCCTAGCTCAGCATTTCAGAGGCTTCTGTCCACAGTTCCATCATCCTATTGCTTTGGACCCATGGTGGAATGTCATTTCATAAGAGTGAAAAAGCTGCTCATAATATGGCTGGGAAATACAAGAGAGGAGCAGGGAGGTTTGGGCTCCACTACTCTCTTCAAGTGTCTTCTGTAAACTTGCGGAAGTCAAGACGGCTCTCCTTGTAAGAGTCTGTCTCCTCCCACTAGTGCCATGTTAGACTACACCCCCTCCACTCCTGAGTCTTTGGGAGACTAAAACCTCAGCACACCACATGTCTCTCTCTGTTTTTTCCTAGACAATAGGTAGGAGTGTTGTGTGACTTGGGACATTATCATTTTTACATACCTCTATCCTGGCACTGTGACCTTGGGGGTAACATGGTAAAGAAGGGCATCCCAACCCACACTGCACTGTAATGAATGAGAAACAAACTCTGGGAGCTGCTGGCTGTGTTGCAGTCTAGATGTCCAGACCCTCAAAACAGAGAAGCCTTTCTTCTTCCTTTACATAGCTCATGTTCTCTCTGGGAGATTGCCATTGGGGGTTCTCAGGCATTTTGATTAAGAAATTTCACGTTGAAGAAGTTCTGTTTGGGTGGAGAGGGTCCTCAGTTCCCTCCATATCATTGCAGCTTCTTTCTCCTGTATGCCTCCCCTTTCTTTTTGTTCTGGACGATGTGTCTGTCAGAGTGGTGCTTCAGAAGTGTTGCTCCGAGCTGAGCTGGGCCTTGTGAATGGTACAAAGGTGAAGAGCTTCATAAAAACTCCACTAGCCCCTTTATACCGGGGAATGCTGACTACTTAGTACAGCGGGCAATTTTTCCAAATCCTTTATTTCTCCTCCTTTTAAAATTAAAATTAATGTGTTTCCTTTCACAGATAAGGTATAGACCTTGAAGGTATATTTCTTGAAGGTAATAGAATGCACTAAAATCATTTTGATAACTTAGCGTCTTTCTCAGAGAAATGAGATTTGGGGTGAGTTTGTGTGTGTGTGTGTGTGTGTGTGTGTGTGTGTGTGTGTGTATGTGTGTGTGTGTGTGTGTGTACTGTCATTAGAAATCTAGTGCACCGATGCTTTGCTTTTTTCTCTCCCAATAGTGATAAATATGGAGAAAATAAATTTGTGATGTTTACATCACACAAACTAAAATAAAACATAAAACATATCAGCTCTGAATAATGATACTTTGACTTCTTTCTGCATTTGTATCCCCTTGATCTCCCTTAGTTGTCTTATTGCTTTGGCTAGGACTGTAAATACTATATTGAAGAGATATTGGGAGAGTGGGCAGCCTTGTCTCTGATCTCAGTGGGATTGCTTTAAGTTTCTCTCCATTTAATTTGATATTGGTTTTAGGCTTGTTGTATACTGCCTTTATTATGTTTAGGTATGGGCCTTCTATCCCTAAAAGGGTGTTGGAGTTTGTCAAATGCTTTTTTTTTTTTTTTTTTTTTTTTTTTTTTGGCATTTAATGAGATAATCATGTGGGGTTTTTTCTTTCAGTTTGTTTATATGGTGGATTATGCTGATGAATTTCCATATACTGAAGCATCCCTGCATGGCTAGGATGAATCTTATATCTGTAAGCATGACTGAGATCAAAAACTCAAGTGACAGCACATGCTGGCAAGGGCGTAAAGAAAGGGAACACTCCTCCATTGCTGGTGAGAGTGCAAGCTTGTACAACCACTTTAGAAATCAATCTGGCAGGTTCTTAGAATGGAATAGTTCTACCTCAAAACACAGCTATACTACTCTTGGGCATATACCCAAAAGATTCTCTACCATACAAGGACACTTGCTCAACTATGTTCATAGCAGCTTTATCTGTAATAGCCAGATTCTGGAAACAACCTAGATGTCCCTCAAGCGAAAAATAGATAAAGAAACTGATACATTTACACAGTGGAATACTACTCAGCTGTTTAAAACAAGCAAATCATGAAATGCACAGGCAGATGCATGGAACTAGAAAAGATCATCGCGAGTGAAGTAACACAGACCCAGAAAGACACACATGGTATGTCCTCACTCATAAGCATATTTCAGCCATATAATACAAGATAAACATTCTACAATTCACAGACCCAAAGAAGATAAGTAACAAGGAGGACCCAAGGGGGGGATGCTCAAATCTCACTCGGAGGAAATAGACTAGACAGAGGTAGTGGTTGAACAGAGGGAACAAAGTAGGAGAGGGAGTGTGGAGAGATAAGAGGGTTTATACCAGCCCTGGGGAGAGTGGGGCAGAGGTCCTGCAGAGAGAAAAGAAACTGTGAGCAGAGGCATCTCTATGCAGAGCTGGAGACCTAGGACAGGGTAGGCTTCTGGGAGGATTATGAAGCTACCTGAGACTCCTAGCGGAAGGGTCCATGGAGACCAAAGAGGACACCCTCTAACTAGACAAGACTCCTAGTGGAAGGAAGGAGCAACAACCTCCCCACAAGAAATTCAAATTTTACACTGCCTACAAGATATGCAGGGATAAAGATGGAGCAGAGATTGAGGGAATGTCTAACCAATGCCTGGCGCAACCTGAGACCTACCTCATGGGAGAGATGCAATACCTGACACTATTGAGGATACTCTATGTTTGCAAACAGGAGCCTAGCATAGCTGTGCCCTGAGAGGCTCCACCCAGCTGTGGATTAAAACAGATGCTGAGACTCACAGTCAAACACTGCATGAAGCATAGGGAGTCTTGTGGAGAAGTGAGAGGAGAAAATAAGCTGCAGGTGACAGGAGCTCCACAAGAAAACCAACAGAGCCAACTGTCCATGGTCCAGAGGGGCTTGTGGAAGCTGAAGCACCAACCAAGGGCCATGCATGGACTGGCCCTAGGCCCCCTACACAGATGTAGCCAATGGGCAGCCCAGGCTTCATGTGGGTCCCCTAGTAAAGGGAGTAGGGGCTGTCTCTGTTGCCTGCTTTTTGATTACTGCCCCCTGGTAGGGCTGCCTCACTAGGCCACAGGGGAAGAGGACATGCTCAGTCCAATGCGACTTGATGAGCTGAGGTGGGTTGGTGGGGTGGGAGCTTCCCTTCTCTGAGGAACAGGGGACAGGGTTGGGGAAGAGGAAAGGAAGGAGCTGCAGTCAGTATATAAAGTGAATTCTGACACATAGAGCTAGTGCTTCAGTATGAGATATGAAAAACAGGTTATGCAGAGGGAAGCCTTACTAGGGTAAGCAGACTCACCTAGATTTTATCTCCTCTGGCTTTCTTTTTCTTTGTCCTTCCGGGTCCACCGTAAACTGTCTTCCACATGTAGAATGCAGCAAGAAGGTATTGATCTTGGATTTGCAGCCCCTAGATCTGGGAGCTAAAGAATTGGGGCTCGTTTTAATTTACTCTGTCAGTGATATTCTGATATAGCAATGCAAAGTGGAGTAAAACAACCACAGGATTTCCCTGCATCTTGTTAGCTAGTCAGTTGAGCGTCTCCAAACGGCAATTCTTCCGGGCAAACAAAAGCCTCTTTTAATGCCAGCGTGTGTTGTCTACCACCTAAGTGAGACTCGGTGTTCCTTGGACTCTAATGTCATTATCACTTTCAGGGGATGGGGACAATAAAACAAAAGGACAAATCCTCCCAGAAGCAGTAGAAGGAGACCTGCCTGACACTCCCGCACAGGGGCCATGGTGAAGGGTAGGATAAAAGGGCAGCAACCCTGGGAAGAGTGACAAGAGTACAATTGTGAACTCAACTCTATGGCTCCAGGCTCGGCCATCCTGAGTGAGGGTGACTGGTAACAATATGAGTGGGTAAAGTGATCGGCTGCATTTTAACGCTTTTTTAAATTGCTGTTTAACTTCAACCCTCCAATAAATTTCAGTTGTACTGAGGATAAACCACTTATTAGTGTGGTGATAGTAAGGGAAGTAAAACCTCTGCATATGGGATTGTTTGGCCATGAATATGATGCTTTTGTTCCACTATGGACCAAGGATTTCCTATATCCTGCTTTGACACTTACCCTCAGCCTATCTTTAAGACAGGCAATATCATCATATCACCACCATCATCTTCATCACCGCCATCACCAAAAATGCAACCAAGACTAGAGAGAGCCTCAAGAATTGCCTAAGAAAAGAAGAAGAAGAAGAAGAAGAAGAAGAAGAAGAAGAAGAAGAAGAAGAAGAAGAAGAAGAA
>OU015751.1:55923441-55961873 GCA_907169655.1 Acomys percivali
CACACACACACACACACACACACACACACACACACACACACACACACTGAAAAGGAAATAAAATGGATGTGAGCGGGGCTGGAGATATTCCTCAATGGATAAGAGGATTGCAGTGAAAACAAAGTCCTGAGTTCTGGTCCCTAGCATCTGTCCCAACCCGTGGGACAGTCAGCAAGAGACCCTAGAAATGGAGGGGAAGGGGGACACGGAGGGGCTTGAGAAATGGAGACAAGACAAGTTTTTGATCAGGCCTGGTTTATTAAAATCCTTACAGAGCATTTATGGGGTCACTGGGGCAAGGGTATTTGCATAAGCGAGGTTGCTATGGATACCTAACTGTAAAATGCTCCAGCAGTTATCTACCTTTACAGCTGCTCTGACCACAGAAAGGGGGAAAGTTCCAGAAAGAGAGAAGTTGTAAAGGGTCTGGTTAGTCAAGCAAACAGCTCCCGGGACTGCTGTTCCCGGAACAGGGTGGCCTAGGGGGCAGCTGGCCTTTATCTGATCTTACCAGTAGTCTTACTGGGAAGGGCAGTTTATAGCCAGGATGGAGCAGCTCTTACTATGAGCTTGGGGGTCTTAGAAATGACTGTCCCCCACAAGCATCCACATAAAAGCCAGCCATGACCATAGGGACTTATGGTCCTAGCACAGGTGCAGCAACAGAGACTGGAGCATTGCTGGGACTTAAGGACAGTCCACCTCGCTGAAAGGCAACAAGCTTCAGGTTCAGTGAGAGACATTGTCTGTAGGAGATAAGGCTGGAGTGACAAAGCTGGACGTGGCCCTCTGGCTTCTAAGAAGGTTTGTGGCTGCACACATCCCTGCACATGCCTCACACGTGTGTGAATGTATGAAAGCACATACATTCATACCTTCTATGTTTAGGGATGATGTGGACACTACGCTGCTGCTTTTCTTATTTTTCTCTTTCTTTAATAAAGCTCTTTGCTGGAATGCAGACATTTAATGACCGACTATGAAATTTGAGATTGAAGAAAACCTGATGGTACAGGATTTTGTCTTGGTTGAGTCGGCTGGAAGTATTACCTTGCTGGGCAGCTATCTTTGAGCTTCCTTCCTGGTGGAATGGTTCAATTCTGGAAACATAAAAACCTAGGGTAAGAAAATAATTGTTAAAAGATTTCCAAGAGATACATGGGCTTCTAAAACTACTATTTTAGAGAGACAACAAACATCTAAAATGTTACTGAAAATATAATATTCTTATTTAAAATATTCACTGGAGTCATAAAATAAGTTTTTTAAGTTATAAAATACATACCAACTGCATAGAGTTTTTTTTTTTTTTTTTGCATAGAGTTTTAAGAATGCTCTTCTAATGCAGTTTCTAGAAAGGAATTAAATTTTATTTATTTATTGATAGTTAGAATAATAGAAAATAAGGACATAAAATACTTTTGTTAAATTCTCAGAAAATTTCCAAAGTGAATTTTTGTTAGGAAAACTTAAAATGTGAAGAGTCAGCTTTAGGATTGACTTATGGCCTGAGAGACTGCGTGATTTCAAATCTTTAACCCATATAAAATATGAGTAAGTTTCATCAGGTTGAGATGAGCTGATTTTGTTAGGATAATTGCTGACAGGCAATAAATGCTGTTATAAATAATGCTGAGATCAGATATTTTAATATCTAATTTTGTGTGTTTGTGCATTTTAAAATTATCTAGAGTACATTTTTATGATGTTTTCTACTGATTTTTGTCAGGTTTTTTTGACTACTTAGGAAACCATGTCATAACAAAATAGAGGTTCATTTAAGTTTTTTTTATGTTAGGGCCTTTCAAATGGCCACTTTTCAAACAATTATCTCTAAATATTTTATTATATTTAATACCTTATGTACCTATGACTAGAAATGTAGAAAATTCTACGTCTAAGTTTTATGTATTATTCAGAAGTTTTACTAGTTAAAGGTGTGTAAATCATTTGTTTTTGAGACAAGATTTCACTGTGTAGCTTTCCTGTGCAGCTGCTTACTTACCACGAGGTTGTGTGCTGAGCAGGCTAGCCTAACTCAGAAGTGTAGCTCCTTCCTTCCTCTTTGCCAACTCTTTTTTTCTAGGCAGCTGCCAAGATTTCTAGCTTGACTTCCCTGTTGCTTTTCTTTTAAATTCTAATAATTTTTTTCTCAAGCTTCCTTCTGAGTATCTCCTTAAATTCTTTTGTTAATATGAACCCAAAGAGAGAACCACAATTTCCTTGGTGACATGTGGTGATCCACATAGGATTTCCTAAATTTCCTAGTAACTCTAATCATTGCTAGCTCATGTATATATATGAGCTATTAAATAAATCTTCTGTCATATTTCTGAGGCAATTTATAAAGATAGAAGGCAGAGACCAGAGTCTGAACTTAACAGACGAAACTGTTTATTTCAAACAAAGAAGGACCTCTACCTCAGGGGTAGATATAAAGCAAGCTGACATCCTTTCTTGAGGTATGGAGGCATCTTGGGAATTACAAAGCTGATACAGTTGTAGGGGCTACCTGTGGGTCTGTGGTCTCTCTTTCCTGGAACTGTTTGCTTCAGGCAAGACAGATTATCGTGGAAGAAAGTCTATCCCTAAAAACAGACCCCTCTGGGTTGACCAGGGTCAGCTCTAGTCTCACAGGAGCCCTGGTTTTACAAGACACTCTCTCACCTTCTACAATCCAAAGCGTAGGAGGACACACAATTATGATGTTCTTCAAACTGAAACTGTTGGTAGTATGAAGCTTGTCCAGGCCTGTGTTCACATGTTCCCAATTGTATTATGCTTAGTTACACTAAGTACATAGAGTTGGACATGCCCTAACATTGTGAACACTAAACAACGCCCTGAAATAGATAGTTAAAAGCTATTGGACACTGACCATCTAAAAAGTATATCTGTAAACAGGTGAGAAAATTGTTTATGTTTCCTTGGCTTTCAGTAATTGGAACTTCACCAGGGAGCCCTAACTTGGAGAAGAAAAAGGTTAAACACTGCTGCCAGGAAGAGGAAGAACTTATTTCCAGGAAAGAGAGTTCATATGTCAGGCCACCTTCCTGGAGAGTCCAGAGAGGGACAACTGGCAGGTGAGTTGTAGGTAAAGAATACCTTGATGAGACTGCCTAGTGACACACACCTCTTGCCCACCCTCTGCTGAAACCAAACATCATGTCAGGACCCCGGAGATGAGTGTGGTGGGTGGGTGGGTGGGGTCACTGCGCCTCTTCGTTCTTTTCCTCAACATGGCCACACTGAATAAATCTCTCTCTGCTTTTCAGTATTGTTTATCTAATTGGCACAGTGGGACAGGCATCTGAGCTTCACTTGTCCTCCTCCTCCTTCTCTATCTTATTTACTGCTCTATCTTCTCTATGGAATGAATACAACCACCTACTTCCAGATAAGCGATCTTTGAAAAAATTCCCTTCTGAACCTCACAGTACATGAAGACACTTTTTTTTTTGGGGGGGGTGGGGAGTACAGGGGACAGATAGACCACAATAACAACAAAGATAACTATGGGGTTTGAGTATTCTGAGGACGTTTTAACAACTGGGTTTTCAGATGCACTCATGAATAATCCTCTTTGGCCTCTTCCCTTTACAGAAACTGTGAATTTTATAGAGAGCCATAGCCTTGCTTCTTCCATATATTATTGGCTGGGACATCCGGTGTTCATTATGTTCCTGGTTCTTGCCTTGCCCCCTCCTCCCTTGTCTGTGAAGACCATCTGAAAGGTCATCCAGGACACTCCTACTTCATCCTCATGGCACAGCACAAGTATTAACAGCTCTTCATCCCCCAATGCACTTTGATGCCTGTGCTAACTGCATGGTCAACAACTTGTCAATACCAACTCTCAAAGGGTGATATATTGCAGGTGCCCACTAGGTGTCAGTAGTGTATCCGGCCAAGACCCTTCAGAGCAAGCATTTCATTACAAAAGTCATATCAAAGCAAATAATTAAATGTGGTACAGGAGCTACCTGCAGCTTTGCCTAAACGGGTGAGGAGCAGGCGGTGAGGAGGACCCGGTACAGGTCAGGTGGCTCCTTTCTTGGATTCCTTCCCATGTTAAAGGTCTTCAGTGTTTCAAGGAGTGATCCCTCTTCCCAATTTACACTCACAAGACAAAGCCAGTGTTCAGCAAATGGGGAAACAGCTTTGAATGAAGAGAAACTTCTCTTCACCTCAGTCGGATGAAGGTCCTACAGGTAGATCCCACTGGAAGCCCACATTTGAGCCAGAACCTGAGCTGCCTGGACAGGGCAGATTTTAAGATGATTTGAAAGGATGCGCCTGCGTCGTCGTCACACAGAATTCGTTTGGGAATGACTTCTGGATTGCACATATATTACCTCCCAGTCGGGTGATGCAGCTGGAAACCCGCCCTGCATCAGAGGCATGGCACATAGCAGCACCCAGGTGTGTAGTAAGGGACCCACAGGCACGGGTCTTGCAATGCTTATGGCTTTTCGCTCTTGGCACTGGTTGCTATTGGTGATGGTCCTTGCCTGTTCGGAAGCATCATCGTATGCAAATGAATCCTCAAATTCCACTGCCCAGCAGGCACGCGATGCTCGGTTTGCTGCTTCCAGTTCAGATCCTGAGGAAAGGATATCTGTCTTTGAACTGGATTATGACTATGTTCAGATTCCTTATGAAGTCACCCTCTGGATACTGCTTGCATCTCTTGCAAAGATCGGTAAGTCCTCAAGCACATGCCTGGGGGGGGGTTGGGTCTTATCTTGGGTGTTCTATGTGAAAATCTCCCACAGTCAGATGACAAGTTAAGTAGATATTAACTGTTACTTGTAGTGGACTAAAATTGCATTCCCTGAATTCAAGAGAAAGCCAGAGCTGTTTAATGCTTCAGGACTGTGTTTGATATTTAAATGCACACTTCTAGGTCCTGCATTGTTTTGACTTCATATTTCAAGATGCCAACCATGTGACTTCTCTGTCATGATAAATTTCTCATGTTCTGTGTTTAAAACAATATAAAATGTAAAGTGTGTAGAGCTCTGGAAAGGCTATAGACTGGATGACATTTCTTTTATAAAATACTTTTCCTTCAGTCCTAGTCACGTACCTGTAATTTGTCAATGGCTCTAGTTATAAATGTTAAGAGGCTCATGCTTCTTGCTAGTGACAGAAAACAAGGACTAAAATAACCACAGGCAACTCTCAGACCTCAGCAATGACGTGTGGGGTATGTGAGACAATACGTGTTTGTAAATGTGGCTTTCCTCTTAACTCAAATGAAGCTGCCGGCCACCTCGGCTTTCCTTTGTGAACAGAAACAAGCTCAGGTGAATGGACTGAGGTCTAGTCCAGTGCTTTTCATCTAAAACCACAAGAGTGGTGCACATCCTGCGACTAATCTGCATCCCCTTCTTCAAACAGTTTGTTTCAACATAGAAAACTCATACGATTTTGTCAGCTACTACATATAACATTGTCTTTGTTTCCTCTATGGTAAACTGTAGACAAATTGAGTGCACAGATTGTCATATGGGTGTAGAATCTTCCAAACATTTCCATTTTCATACACACACATACACACACACACACACACACACACACAGAGAGAGAGAGAGAGAGAGAGAGAGAGAGAGAGAGAGAGAGAGACGCACATATATGACAGATGTAAAATGTGGATTGAGCCATATGTAGTCTGTACTTAATGTCTATGGCCTCTGGTCTATGCACACAGCTAGGGGCCACAGGTGTACTCAGGAGCTACTAAAGTGTTCAGGTGGAGAGGGAATGGTGAGATGGGAGACGTGTCTTGCGATTTGCTGAATGGCTGGCTTACACAAGCACACGTCATAGTGAAGGAGGGTCTGAGCAGAACTGGCTCTTTAAATGAGTCCCGTGCTCACCTCAGAGCAGGGTCTAGCACCTTTCATTCACCAGGTGATACTTTTGTTCCTATTTGTACACATTGGGGAGCTGAATTTGTCTCCACTGACCCTCTCCCACAACTCTCCTCCCCTCTTCTTGGTAAGAGATGAAGCTGGTCTGTGTACTTGAAGCACAGGTCTGTTGCTGACTAGCAGCCCCTTATCATCAGATAGAAACCTAGAAGCCGAGGATGGTCCAATTCATCTTGCTTTTTATTTGCGTAAGGCATCGCTTGTTCTCTAGATGTATTGCACATGCTCAGAATTCATTCACAAACTATGAAGAGACTGAAGGGAACACTGTTGCCTATGGGGCTCTTGGTTAAATGTTACTGATTTTATGATGATGGAATTCATTGATTTCAGAAAGAAAAGTCATTGAAGTTGATTATCAGTTGCAACATACGCATTCAAGAATGATTTTGTAATTGCTAGTCTTCAGGAATCTAGATACTTCCATATTGCAGATACGTATGGGAACCGAAGAGAAAAGAGGCATGTGCCAAATACTGCCAACCTTCTATATGAGAAAGAGATAGGAACAGTAGTGAAGACGATGGTAACTGTGGTGATTTCTAAGCTTCACTACTTAAGGAATGCCTGTGAGTATTTAGGTCCTAGAATCTGAATAATAACGCAGTTGTAAGCCTTATTATCATTATCACGCATTGTCTCTCATCCAGTCAGGCACATTTGCTGAGGACCTGTGCAATAACTGGAAACAAATAAGTTGGGGACCTTAAGGGATGTAGTTGAACCAGCATAAAAGCTTAACCTAGACCTCACTGTTCAGCACTTTGACAGGAAAATACCAAAAGGTTCCCGATTTCTTTTAAATACCTAACTATAAAGTTATAAAACACAGATATTATAGACAAAGAATAGTCAAAAATCCCTTCTGAGTTTGTGAGTTGTCTTTTAGTTCCATCATATGCCTTGGAATATTATGGGAAGTGTCCCTGGAGTCAATTGGAAGAACAGACTGAGGGTGGTCTTCCATTTGTGAGGCTTTTATTCTTTTTGTTGCCCTGTCAGGTACTGTAAAAATAAAAGTTGAAAGTAACTGACTCAGCAAGTCTGCCATCCTTCATGAAAAGATGCAAATGATATAAAGTGCACGATAAAGTAAGCACTTCCATTGCAATGTGTTCCTGGCACGGATCTTCAGGTGCACTCTGCCATAAGGCAGGTAGCTGCTGGATCTATTTTGGGAACCTCAGCTTATGGAAATGGGGCCAGAATGGTGAAACACGGGCCTGGAAAAACAGACTGCAGGCTCTTCAACTTCCGTGGCATAACTTAGACATTAAGTTTGATTAAAAATAAACACTAATTAAATGACAAAGGTGAAGAAGAAAAGGAGGCCAAGGAAGTTGTGATCAGAAAATGCCAACCCAGGGCCCCAGAGGGCCTTGAACTGGTCTGGATGCTAGCGAAGTGTAACTGAGTGACAACAGTGAAGTCACTAATGAGTGACATCCTTTGCTGATAATTATGCATCAAGCTGCCTATATACAGAGGAGCAGTTCAAAATAGTGCTGAGGGAAACCCATATCCTCCTTTCTATACAGCTAAATTTAAAATTCTTCAAGGAGACATTCACTGGGTCCCCATAGTTGAAATCTGCCTTAGTTTGGAAGCCAAGCTCTCCATCTATGGCCCCAAACCATCTTCCAACTTTTACTTAATAATCGTCAGAATTGACAGTTTGCTCAGGCCAGGTGATCATCTCTCAGTGAGGAGGAAAGTGTCTGCAGGGACCATTCCTACCCTTGTTTTGTTGTTGTTGTGGAGAGGGGAATGTCAAGAACAACAACAGCAAAACACACCTTGTGCCGGCTCTGGTATGTCCCTCACCCGCCCACTCTACCATGACGCCTGGCGAGATCTTGTGGAGGCAAATCCACTCCTCTGACTTTGCAGGCACTGTGGTCTTGTCAGTAAATGTTTTATCTACCTACCAATAGCACATCCTCAGACACTGATAGATTTTGGGAAGATGTTTAAGATCCAAATTACAGCAGGAGTTAAAGATAGCTATGTGATCAATAGCCTGAGAAATGTGAGAACTTAAAAAAAAAAAAAAAGGCCCTGGGTGTAGAAATGAAGAAGAAGAAGTGTGGACTGTAGTGTTAGGTGATGAAAATAGTGACAGGGGAATCTGGGTTGACTACATAATTGGCAAAAGTGACCAGGGTGTTTTATGAGAATATGACCCTATTTCCTTCTTCAGTGGGACCAGCTGGCAGCATTATTAGTTAAGTAGGGGAGAGAAAATAAAGAAGTTTTATTTCTGGGATGTGCAATAAGTATGGGACAAGAAGAGAGCTAGGGGCCTGACAGACTCTGCTTGGACTACACACTGGGTTTTGCACGAGTGTACACTTTCATCCACATCTCTCCTTTTCCCTATGTGCTCTCTGAGACCCCTAAAATTTAAACCCCTACCCTGATCTAGCCCATGGACAGGACAGTCTCCACACTTGAGTGGAGAGTGGGATTTGACTTTCTCAAGTACTCTGGTGCCTCACATTTGACTATGTCCCCTGGCGGGGGAGACCTAGTGGCACTCAGAGGAAGGACAGCAGGTCACTGAGAAGAGACTTGATACCCTATGAGCATATACAGGGGGAGGTAATCCCTCTGAGGAACAGTCATAGGGGAGGGGAATAAGGGGAAAATGGGAGGGAGGGGAGAATGGGAGGATACAAGGGATGGGATAACCATAGAGATGTAACAAGAATAAATTAATTAAAAATAAATAAATAAATTTTAAAAAAAGAAACAGGAAGCAGGGAAATAGTGGACCCACACCCGGACTGGTGCTGGTGATGTTAGTCCAGAAGCTTATCTGAAAACCCGAGTTCCTGCAACAGAGAGATGCCTGCCTGGTTTGGAGATGCCAGTCACGTGTCCACATTCAACCTCCTTCTTCTTCTTCCTCCTCCTCCTCCTCCTCCTCCTCCTTCTTCTTCTTCTTCTTCCTCTTCCTCTTTTTGAGACAGGGTTTCTCTCTCTGTAGCCTTGGGTGTCTTGGAATCTCATTTTAGACCAGGCTGGCCTCGAACTCACAAGGATCCACCTACCTCTGCCTCCGGAATGCTGGGATTAAAGGCGTGTGCCACCACCGCCCGGCCCATCCAACCTTCTTAATTCTAAAAGAACAATGTTTCTCAATCTGTGGGTCACAATCTCTATCTGCAAAAACAATTTACATTAAACTTCATAACAGCAGCAAAATTAGTTTTGAAGTATCAACAAAAATAACTTTATGGTTGGTGCCACCACCACATGAGGAGCTGTATTAAAGGGCCACAGCACCAGGGAGGTTGAGAAACAGTGGAGTAGACCCAGCTCAGTTCATTGGCTGATTCAGGTCCTGACTTCTGTGCTCCCAGGTTTCCACCTTTACCACAAGCTGCCCCACCTCATGCCTGAGAGCTGCCTCCTCATCATCGTGGGCGCCCTGGTGGGCGGCATCATTTTTGGCACCCACCACAAATCGCCCCCAGTCATGGATTCGAGCATTTACTTTCTCTATCTACTTCCGCCCATCGTGCTGGAGAGCGGCTACTTCATGCCCACGCGGCCTTTCTTTGAGAATATCGGCTCCATCCTGTGGTGGGCAGGCCTGGGGGCCCTGATCAACGCCTTCGGCATTGGACTCTCTCTCTACTTCATCTGTCAGATCAAGGCCTTCGGCCTTGGTGACATCAACCTGCTGCAGAACCTACTGTTTGGCAGCCTGATCTCGGCGGTGGACCCCGTGGCGGTGCTGGCCGTGTTTGAGGAGGCGCGCGTGAACGAGCAGCTGTATATGATGATCTTTGGCGAGGCCCTGCTCAATGACGGGATCAGTGTGGTGAGTCGTCCCCATCATGATCCTGGAGGGGCGAGGCTGGGTGGGGGGTAACAGGGATTCCTCAGGGGCTGTAGAGGTCAGGGCTGCCTTGGCTCTCCGCATCATGGTTGTGGCCCCAATTCTGGTAACATTCTGAAGGATTCACTTTTGTGCAGCTAACTGCTCACTGGCTGCTTGAAAGAGAAAAAAGGAATAGAAAACACATAATTCAACTTACATTTCAATTCAAGGATGTTTTTGTATTTAGCACGGGGAAACTATTATTCATAACCATTCTGTGTATTCCTGTTGGACAAGGCAGTACCTTTGCTTCTAATATATGTATATATTCACACACAAACACACACACAAGACACTAGATGACGTTAAATAAAATTCTTCTGGTCATTGAGACATAACAGAGGAATTATTAAGATAAGTCAGCTTGTGCGGTACTCAGTGAAGTGTCATATATGGAAAATATAAATACAGACTCTCTGCTTAGGAATTCTGCAGAGAACCCCGGGAGAATAAACAGCCTAGAAAAAGCAGGAGTTAAGCACCAAGTTCCAGGAAATGTCCACAGCCTGGGTTGCTGGAATGTTCAGGAAAAGCTAAGCTCATTGATCAATTTCATTGAAAACTACAGCATTCACAGCCTGTTGGCCTACATGACATTCACACATCATTTATAAAACTTAGATCCCTGCTCATAAGCACTACTAGACTACATTTCATTATAAAAAATTAAATAGTATAAAATTTTGTATATTAAGTTAATGTAATTTATATCACAATTTCCTTTTTGGATGGTTATATAAGTGATTTTTTTTTCTTGCTGCTATTTTTACAAATAATGTTGCAATAAATATGCTTCTTTTCCTGGCCTTGTTGTTGCATTGGGATTATTTTAAACATTATTTTATTAGTAATGAATTTAAGTAAGGTTAATTTAAAACTTGATACATGTGGCTATTTTAATCACTTCCCATTCATCCTGTTGGTAAACAAGAAATTATCATTCTAGAGTTGTGAAGTTAGGCAAAGGCGTGATTCTTTTCTATTGCTGTGACAAACACTATGACCAATGCTATGTGATAAAGTGTTTAGTTGGGTTTATGTTTGCAGAGGGTTAGAGTGCATGATGACAGAGCCAAGGACTACTCAAGTAGGAGACAGAGAGAATACTGGGAATGATACAAACCTTTTGAGACCCCCAAAGTCCACCCTGCGTGCCATATTTCCTCCAACAGGGCCATATCTCTTAATCCTTCCCAGACCAGACTGTTCCACCAACTGGAGAGCAAGTATTCAAAGATATGAGCCACTAGGGGCCATGTTCATCTAAAACACTGGGATCTGAAATGGTCCAGGTGGCTCAAACATCAGGTCATCAGAATGTGTAAACACAGTCCATGGGAGTGGGACATCAGTAACACCCCAAACCATATGGACTGCCTTAGTCAAAGAACAACCAGCAGAGGTTGAAGGGACAGACATAAGGCTCAGAGATTGAAAGGGACAGGCTGGGGAACTAAGAAGGGCAGGCAAGAGGCCAGAGTCACCCTGGTCCTCAAAGAAGATGTGCTTGGGCTATGTGGAGAATTGGAAGACCAGCAAGGCTAAGCACTTCTCCTAGGAAGAGTTAATCTGGCTTGCACTGTCAATCGTGGAGCCGTGGGGATAAGAGGAATTTACAGCTAGGCCAGGCACCTTTGATTTTTTTTTTCCCCAAATGCCAAGGTAACACATGACATTGAACTTGGTGACCTCAGCCACTAGGCTTTTCCAGAAAGACTTTGTCAGCTTCTGGTTCTACAGACAGGGTTGATTTCTTTAATTTGCCCAGCACACATGGCCTTGTTATCAGGAGCACAATCATGTGGTATGCAGAAATTCTTGCTTAGAAATGATCTGTATTCATTACCAAAGCAAGTCCTTGCCTCCTGCTGCCAAGAGAGGGTCAGATCTCACCCTGAGGTTTCCCCAGCAGTTTGTCCAGAGCCAACCGCATCATGGTTTCCTGTGATGATTCTATCACTGGTGACATTTGCTTGACTTTCTGGAGGCTAAATTGCTTCCGTATAGATGTTTCTAAAGAGCGATCATTTCAAAATAAGATTATAATTTTGGAGTGGCTGTAGCATCTGCCATTGTGAGCTCTGCTGGGTAACTATGTGTTGTGTTGGCTCTGGGAGGTTGCCCTCATTTTCATCTTTGGTCCCCCACCAGCACAGTGAGTATTCACGGTGTGCCTGGGCACTGCTGCGACCCTAAGTGAAACCAGAGAGGCTCAGTCCAGATTTAGAAAGTAACTGGTACTTTCTGTTGTCCAATGGTATTTTGAGCTAAGGGCTTTGAATTCACCCTTTCATTGAGCAAAAGCCTGCCCAAAGACATCAGTAACAACCCTGCAGAAGGTCTGAGTCACCAAGGGGTGGCCTGTGGTTGAATGCTACATTAGATGGCAGTGCAGACCTTCCTTCTAGAGTAGTTAAAATATTCATAAATTTGATTCAGCACGAATAAGCCACATCAGGGTTAAAGTTGATGATTTTTCCATTTATTCCTTGCTTTTGCTGAATTTTAAGGTTCTGGTATGATAATTAGGACATACCTTCAGTGGCTCACAAACAGGGCAGAGACACACGGTGGATAGGTATGCAATGTGCACTGCGGATCTGTGGAGGTAAGGGTGGATTTCATGAAGGGGGTAATCAGTTGTTCTACAACAGTCATTTTATCAGGATACGTGCATTAAAATACAATGTTGTGTGACTTAAATATATACAACCCTCTTTTTAAAATAATAAAATATATTTCTAATATTACTAAAAGCAATACCCTAAGATCTGCAGTGGAGTCTCATGGTTAAGATCTAGAAGAAGGCAAGACAGAGCTACTCTGTCCAGGACCCATGGTGACCAGCTTTGCCTTCCCTGCTTTATTAAATCCGTGGATCTTGTCATGAAAGACAAAAAGATACCCTCTGTTCAAAATGCAGAACACCAGACACAAGGGGTTAAAATACCCCAGTTACAGAGCAGACCTGGGTGCCCAGATCGGGCACTTCCTGTTCCCTTCCCATTTTCTTTTTACCTTTTGAAATTTCAAGTCTGAGCTGCAATGTGGCGGAGGAACACCTACCTACTAATGATTGGACTGGGCTCAAATTCAGTGACACAGCTGCTCTTCTGTTGTACAGAAACGGCCAACTTAGGCAAGCCTTTTCACTCATGTCTCTCTTTCTGTAGACTTGGGATCCAAAGATATTCTTAGACTCACAGAGTCCAAGGAAAATTCATAATCAAGATGTTAGTACAGTGAGTTCTTCAACTGGAAAAGGCACCAAATGGCTGTTGTCTGTGACTTTCACATCAGCTCACGAGCACTCAGGCTCACCACAGCCGGGCATCTTGTTTTAAATATGGACTCACTCCATTGGCTGTAGGGTACTGTTTTCCTATGTCTGTCAATCTCTAGTTGTCGCAGATCAACTTGCTCAATAAGCAGCAGGAAATTATACCCATGTCCCCATGCGCTCACCCCATCTCTCTTCATCTCTTACTCTACCTCATCTGGGAAGCTCAAGTGCCAGAGGACCAGGGCTGAGACCAGAACCAAGGCTGTCTGTCCTCTGCTGCCTTCTCTGAACCACTGCATCGTTCTGCATCTCCCACCCTGGCCCTCTCTCCTTCCAATGACCTTTCCCCTTGTTCCCACTCCTGTCTCTAGGCACATCTCTGTGTCATGTTGCTGCAAGTTTACCATCCTCTAGGAAGGCTATGATGGAAGGAGATGAGCTATACTATCTAAGCACTGGTCTTTAGCCAATCTCACTGATGAGTGCTGTATCAAACTTCCCATTTAAGCCCCAGGCACCATCACAAAGTGAGGAATTGTCTCTCACTCTATGAAATGACATTACGTAGTAGTAGCTGGTTGTAGGGTGCCCTAAGCCCAAATGTTGAGATCCATGGGCCCATTCTGGCCATTTTTTTATGGGTAAGAACTAAAGTAACTTCGTAGATCTCTCTGTATACACATTTCTTCATTGTCATTTATGAAATGAAGAGAGATTCCCAGTGAGATCAAGCATATATTAACTGAATAGAATCTAGTTTGCACAGAGTAATATCCAGAGGATAGAGCGGGAGATCTCTCCTTGCTTGCTTTGACCAGCCATCCATTCCCTTCAGCTGAGGTGATCAGTGGGAATTTGTAGTAGAAACTGTTGCCCCTGCCCAACACGCATCTAGAGCTCTCTGCCCCTCTTTTTCCTCATTTATCCCACAATCCTTTGTTTTCTGAAGGGATTCCTGGTGGCTCTCTTGATTTCTGTTCCAGCTGATTCCTTTGGCATCTACACCATAAGGCCCATCATTTAGCTCTGAGCAAGCAAAGGATCCCCCAGGGCTCATCCTTTTAACAGTTTCATGTGGAAAAGATCCTGGGTGTGGGCCTTCAGAGGCTGATTCTGCAGTGTGCTGGGATGCTGAGCTGGGGTGGGGGCTAGAACTCTGTGCACTGTAGTCATGGTCCTTCAAGCTTGTGAAGAGCTCATTGAAGTATGAGATTCATTCCTATGCCAAGGTGTGCTTCTTGCAAGAAACCATATGAGTATTTGTGTGTGAGGGGATATACACCTAGAAATACATAGTTTTTGAGCAGAGATGTCAAGCCAGCTTCCTTATATATGAAACGAGAAGGAATTATCTAGCTTGAGACGATAACTATGCAATCACAGAATGGAACTTCTGGAAATTGGGCACATGATAGATGGTGGATAAATACACCTTCCTTCTCACAATCCAGAGGAAGGCATCCTTCTCGTTGTCTATTAGGGAAAGAAATTAAGGAGCAATCTCAGGCAATCAAAGCACTGAACTCTGGGTTGGTCAGCTTCAGAGTCTGTGATGTGCCCAAGGTACAAACCCTTCCCAACATGCTTCTTGCCCACTGGAGGCAGGGATGGAGTCAGCCCCACCTATGGGACCAGCCATTTACCTTTACAAATGTTCTGCCAGCCAAAGTATTGGAGGTTTATCTGGTGAGATTGTCCTGAGTGAGCTATGGGACTGGAGTGTGCCTGTGTGCATGCGTGTGTGTGTGTGTGTGTGTGTGTGTGTGTGTGTGTGTGTGTGTGTGTGCATGTGTGTGTGTGCTACAGCAACCAGAAGCCAGCTTGGAAAGGTGGCAGGAGATAGTGAAGCCAGTTGAAGTACCCAGGAGTGTGTTTCAGAGTTTTACTAACATGGGGGAGGTATTTCTAAGCCTGAACACATCCACAACTGGATGACAGCTTGCCTCCAAGACATCTGGTGTCTAAGTTACAGGCTCCCCAAGAAGTAACTTGAAAGACTTGCACCTTAATGAGGAGAGCAAGCCCCTCAGTGGCATGCTAGAAAAACTTATTACTAGTTAGGGGCCTTCAACCATGATTTTATGACAGTTCCCCAAACTTGACTAATAACATGGATTTGGAGCATCTGCTTCTGCTTGAAGTAACAGAACAGTTGAGATTTGAATTGTATTGATTGGTCTTTAACCAGAAGACAGTTAGGAGCCACTTGGAGTGATGGGAACTCACATTAGCTCCAAGGGTAGGAAAAAAGGAATAACATTCAGCTCGTTACCAAGCTAGTTGCCTTTTCTTTGTTGGGAGGCAGCGTTGGCAGCTGAAGAAATGAGTTTGGAGGAGGAGAACACTGAGGAGGGGAGGGATGACCCTTTAGCTCTGAGGGAATAATGACAACGAGAGCAGGAAACAACCCAGAAGAAATTCTGCCAATACCACTAAAGACCCTGCACTCCCAACTGCCTGTGCTAAGTGCTTGACATGAGAAAGCAAGCGAGCACTTCTGTATGTAAGCCTTTAGAGTTCCCCTTTCAAAGCTATAATTCTTAACCTACAACCATGTGCCTGCCTATTCTGCATTTTCTTAGAACCTGTACCAGCTACGACATTTCCCTAGGAGGTTATGTAATATTTTCACGGAAATACCTGGTTGGGGAAGACTCCCTGGCACTCCAGCCTCAGCCCAGAGAACTTCCTTATCCCGTGGTTTTAGTTTTGTTGTTGTTGTTTTGCTTGGTTTGGCTTTTTTTTGACTGACCATCTTCTGCCATCACCTGTGCCAATGTTCTCAGCTGGGCATGCTGAACTGCAGTGTGGAAACACTATGCTCAGTGTCACATGAAATGTCCTATGAGGTGGATTATGAGAGGAGGGCTTGCTGGTGGACAGGCCCTTTCCCTGTAGCTTCCGTGGTAATTATATAAAAGGCTCCTGTCTAGTAGAACTTGCCGAAGCCTGCACTGTAGCAGTAGACTATGCTTGATGGGGGAGAGAGCCTTTGATTTTGCCTCTAGTACAGTATAATCTATATGTTCTTCCTCTTCAGTACCCAGGACCAGCTTTGGTTATTGGTGAACGTCTTAGTCATCTGCAGTTATTGTAACAAAATATCTGAGTTTGATTATCTTATGAATAATAGAGCTCAGTTTGGCTTGTAATTTCAGGGACTGAAAGACACAGTACTACCTTGACAACAACAAACTTTTTTTCATGTTGTAATGTGGCAGAGAATGGAAAGTGAGCCTCTAAGGGCGGATACAAGTTCTCTAATAACCACTTGTTCCTGAGAAGCTTTCGGTACCAGTGAAGATGCCTTCCTCCGGGAAGAGGGCGTGTCCCCTCGAGGACAGCCGGCTCTACAGGCTTCACTACCATCTAACAGCACATTCTTCTCCAAGGTCCCTTTACCTTCCCACCTTGCCGCACTGGTTCCAGGCTCTAGCACATGAAAACTGTGCAACAAAGCCCCCCGCCCCCCGCTAAAGCAGTGACTAACAGCTGAACACCACAAGGAAGAACTGAGACATCACAAAAGGCAGTTTCTTAAAACTCTTTATTTAGGACTGGAGAGATGGCTCAGAGGTTAAGAGCACTTCCAAAGGTCATAAGTTCAATTCCCAGCAACCACACGGTGGTCTACAAACATCTATAATCAGATCTGGTGCCCTCTTCTGGTGGGCTGGTGTTACATGCAGACAGAGCACTGTATACATAATGAATAAAATTTTAAAACATTTTATTTTAAGTTTTTGAAAAGTGCATACATGAATACTATATTTACATCACCTCCATATTTTCCCCATTACAGAGCCTCCTTGTGCTCCCTCATGTCCTCTCAGCTCATAACCTTTTCCCCAATAGTTTTTGTTTTAGAAATAACAAATATTACATATAAACATATAATTTACATAGCAACATAGACTATATTACTAATAATCATTATATATAACAATGAATAAATAACAAATGTTATATATAAATATAGTAAGTACAACAAACATAAATGCAACCTACTGAATTTATTTAGTGTTGTTGATATGTGCAGGAGTGCAGGACTGACCACTCAGAGTTATATAATCTTTCGAGAGTCTTGCTGCTGCAGAAGAGTGGAACTCGCTCTCTTTTCAGCACCCATTAATTACCTATAGCTTTTCAGCAGCCATTAATTACCTATAGCTTTTAACCAAGTGGTGGAATCTTATTAGATCTCCATCATCCAAGTTACCATGTCAGCAACTGTCATTGTGCTGGTCTTGTTTAAGCAAACATATTTCAGTTTCAATTGTGTAACTCATAGTCAGTTGTTCTCTCCATCTGACTAGTGTTGGGTTTCTATAATGGTCTCCACGTTTGCTGCAAAAGGAAGTTTCTTTGACAAAGAAGGGTAGGAGTTATACTTATCTGTGTGCATAAGGATAGGAATTTAGAATTCAGTTAGAAATTATTTTCATTTGGGTAAGTATTTTGGCTTGGGTAGGTTTTCCTCTAAGGTCTGTGATCTCAGCAGCCACAGGTAATTGGCTAGGTTAAGAGTTTTATACAAGGCTTTCTCTGCATTGAGTTTGCCTTAAGTCCAATTTGACAGGGGTTGGTTACCCCTAGATATAAGTGCGACCACTGCATCTCTGTGTGTATCTTCCTAGGCTAGCCATTGTTGAGATTTACAGACTTCACGCATGGGGAGGACTATTGGTTGCTTTTCATCTTAGCAGCTTGAATAGCAGCTTCAGGTGCTGGGAGACTGTCAGGGAGGAGACATTCAAGTAAGTTCCAGCCTGTGTCTTCTAAAGGGTGTCTTGTCTTCAACAATAGTGATTTATATTTGAAATGCCAGTAATGAGAGCCAGAGGCCGCTATTTTGAAATGTAAAGGTTTTTCATGGAGTAGTATGGCTTGTGTCTAAATGCTGTCTCTTGGTTGTGTGGCCCACTTAGCTTTTCCAGGTGCCAGGACATCTCCCTACACCAGCCACCATTGGAATACAGGTCAAAATAGGTCCAGATGGCTGGTGGCAGAGGGTAATCCAAAAAGCTACGTAAAAGTTTGCATTTGTAGCTACAATATACAAATCTTTGCACTTCAATCATGCTCCTTGGATTTCCCCTGGATTTGAGAATCAAATGACTGCCTCCCTTTACCTCATTCTAACCTACTTTTAAAAAAATAATAATTAACTTATTTATTCACTTTACATCCTGGTCATAGCCCCATCCCCTCTCACCTCCCAGTCCCACCCCCTCGCTCTCCCTCGTCCTCCTCCCCTATTCCTCAGAAAAGGGGAGCCTTACTTCCTGTCCATCCCAGCTCATCAAATTGCATCAGGACTGAGCAAGTCCTCTTACCTTGTGGCCTAGCAAGGCAACTCAGCCAGGGGGAAGTGATTTAAAAAAAGCTGGCAACAGAGTCGATGTCAGAGACAGCCCCTGCTCCCCTTACTAGGAGACCCATATGAGGTTCATTGGCCACATCTTTGTAGGGGACCTAACTCCACTTATGCATGGTCCTTGGTTGGTCCTTGGATCTCAGCAGGTTCCTCTGGGTCCTGGACTGTCGGCTGTGTTGGTCTTCCTATGGTGCTCCTGCCAACTCAGGTTCTTTTATTTTCCTCCCTCACCCCCACTTTTTCACAAGAAGTCCTATGCATTGCCCAATATTTGCCTGTGAGTCTCAGCATCTGTTTTGAAATGCTGCTGGGTGGAGCCTCTCAGAGGACAATTCCGCTAGGCTCCTGTCTGCAAGCACAGCAGAATATCTCATATCTCAAACCTACTTCTTATGGGTTTGTGGAAACATCCTCTGGCCCTGCTTCATTCCTTTGTGAATTCAGCCTGAAGGAGCAAAGTTTGAAGTTCTCATGACCCATATGTGAATTGCTCCGTGATCAGGTAGGAAGTGATCGTAGGCTGAGTGAATTCACTGGGTTGGGATAAACCATGAATTATACACAACTTTTCAAGTCCTCAGCAAGGTTCTTCCCAAGACATGCTGTAATACATTTTGTTTAAACCATATAGAGTAACTTTGTAAAGCATGACTGACTCATAAATTGACTGGCAGGTATTGCTTAGCTCACCCCTAGATAAAGCACACATAGGGTATAAGATACGTAGAGGGTTTGCTTCAGGAGCAGGGATTTCCCTTGGGGCCAGTACAGAATGACCAGAGTGAACCAGAGAAGGAAGAAGAGAGCCTTGTACAGAGTTTCTGTAGCCCTGGGGAAGCCCTCAGACTAAGAACAGCAACCAGAAAGGAGTATCTGCCTTCCTGGAAGGGGTATCTCCTCAGCGCTCATGCTGCCTCAGCCCACACTGGAGAACAACTGATGGGAGTTAAGTGTAGGTGGCCGGTGGGTTTCCGTCTCGGAAGCCAGAGACTGAGGGACTCTGAGTGCCACAGACACAGAAACTGATGACCCATATCACAGAGACAGAACAAGCAGGACCATGAAAGCCAGTTTATAATGTTGGCAGTGGTCTCTGTGGCAGGATTATGAGCGCTCAGGGAGGCCATTTGCTGCACTCTGCTTTCTCAATATTTCTATCTTTTAATGTACACATACATATGTAAATCTGAATTAAGAGTTCTTAAGCAAATCTCCCATTTTTAAAGTAATTATTCTGGAGAGGCCTGGTGTGATGGCTCATACTTTTAATCCCAGCACTTGGAAGGCAGAAGCAGGCGGATCTCTGTGAGTTCCAGGCCAGCTTGGTCTACAAAGGAAGTCCAGGACAGGCAGGGATGTTACACAGAGAAACTCTGCCTCAAAAAACAAAACAAAACAAACAAACAAACAAAAAAACCAAAAGGTAATTATACTGTTTCAGAAATTTACTATGTCCATTCTGTGGGCATGTATATGTGCACAGACTCCCTTGTGTGCACTACCTCCAGTGATTGTGACCAGTATTTTATCTTTTTCCACTGTCCCCCGGCAAATTTGCATCCTTTCCCCAGCCTTCTCTTCTCCGAATGAGCTAAAACTTCTCTTTGGGTAAAATGGAGAAACCTTGCTATGACCTTTATCCTTCTACATCTGGCCGAACATACTGGCTACTAGCTGCCTATGACATTAGAAACAAAACAGCAATGCTCACACTTGAATGCTCACACCTGAATGCTCACACTCGAATGCTCACACTCGAATGCTCCCACTTGAATGCATCCTGGTCTTTTCCTTGTGTCTATTCTCCCGTCAGCAATCTGTTGTCAACAAGGCATATCGAATAAAGTCTGGTGACAGATACTTGAGCTGTTTTGAGGAATTTCCTGCTCTGCCAGCTCACATTCTGCATCTAGGTGCTATGCTATAACACTTTTGGTATCTCACAAATGCAGGCAGCAGAATAATTAAATGGTTACACACATATACATATGTACATATCTATGTATACATACAAGCATACATACATATATACATACATGCATACATACGTAGATGCATGCATATATACATACATACCATTTTACAGTCAATGAAATGAGGTGCATGGTGACTCCAGGGTCCTCAGAAAAGGATATCTACCCCATTGACCACTTGTTGCTGTTTCTGCCTGTAGTGGACCCTCTCCTGGATGTGAGGCTCTTCTTACAATGAAGATAGAAAGGAACATGGCTTTCAGTGTAACTTATTCATGATTACACGTGGTAAGAGGTGACTTTGCCATGATTGATCAGAGATGACTCAGTGGTTTGGAGAGCACACTGCTCTTGCAGGAGACCTGTACTTGGTTCGCAGCACCCTCATCAGGTCTCTCTCCTTTCTTTCCACATGCAGTTGCACTCACAGGCAAATGAACATTCATTGGCAAGCTCCTTACATGGGAAATAAACAGATTCAATGCATTAAAATAAAAGACCCAGAGAGGTCAAGATTGGGAAATGAGCCATGAAAGGATGGTTGACGCAGACATGGCTGAGCTGTCAGCATCTGTAGAAGGAATATGCAGTTCTAACGAGCCCTGTAAGTCATGTCAAGGCCAGAACTCAAAAGCTGGTGGGTACAATGAGGGATGAAGCTAGCTTGGCCTGGCAGAGGAGCCCTGGACTCCCAGCTCCAAGGGAAGTAGAGGCAGGTGATTACAAGCCTAAAGCCTATGACTTGGTTACTTTTCTTTTCTTCTTCTTCTTCTTCTTCTTCTTCTTCTTCTTCTTCTTCTTCTTCTTCTTCTTCTTCTTCTTCTTCTTCTTTTTGTTTTTTGTTTTTTGTTTTTTGTTTTTTGTTTGTTTTTCAAGACAAGATTTCTCTGTGTAGACTTGGCTGTCCTGGACTAACTTTGTAGACCAGGCTGGCCTAGAACTTACAGCAATCCACCTGCCTCTGCCTCCCGAGTGCTGGGATTAAAGATGCGCGCCTCCACCGCCCGGCTAGTTACTTTTCTTGTTGCTGTGGCCAAATGCCAGCTTCAGGACATACAGACCATCACAATGGCAGGAACTTGATGTAGCTGGCCACACTGCATCTGCAGCCAGGAGCTGAGAGAGATGTGTACTGGTGCCAAGGGTCTTCTCTCCTTACAGGACCCTAACTCACAGCCACAGAATGGTGTTGCCTGAATTGAGGATGGTCCTTCTCACCTCAGTCAACTCAATCTAGAATCTCTCTCACAGGCAGTCCCAGACACTAGTTCCCATGGTGATTCCAAATGCCACTGAGTTGATAATGAAGAGTTGCCATCACAGCCTGATTGGCTATGGAGTGGGTGTCAGGGCCACACTGTGCAGCTGATTTAGACCTTGTCTAACCTAGATACACTAGACGAACGCTCAGTAGTAGAGTACACGTCGAGCATGCATGAAACCCTAGGTTCCCTCATTGTCTACATAAGGAAGAATGTGAAGGCAGCAGCAGTCAGGACGCTCAGGCCTAGAGAAGTCTAGTAGCATGCAAAACCCTGCGTGGAGTGTGACGTCATCACTGGGAAAGGTGTCGGCTGACCAGTGGCTAGCAGCGAAGCTGGCTGAGTCTGCTAAGCTAGAACTGCTTAAGGGGAGCTGGGCAAATTAAAGACCTCTTTCTGAAGGGCAAACATACCCAGTGAAACCTTGGTGATGCAAGATTCTGGGCTCCAGAGCGGACAGTAGGTCTTCAGAGGAGAAGACTGGACACAAGGAGTGAGAGAATGTGGACTTTGGGTTAGACCCAAGCACTGGCCCAGGCTGAGCCTTTTGTAGGAAGCGTCTCAGCGGCTGAAGCTGCAGGGCTGCTGAGGAATTAATTTTCAGGGCATGTGGCTCAGGGAAGCTCCACCTGAAGTCCTCATGTCCACATGGCTGATTCCTCCCAGGGGGACCCAAAGAAAATTCAAGAAGCCCTTCCCCCCCTTCCCCTGCAGTGTGTCTTCTGTACTCTCTACCAAAAGTACTTAACCTTGGGTTCACTTAGAAGGAAAGGTGAAGGGAATTGGAGTTTATGATCCAGAATACAGCAAAAGTATATTCAAGGCAGAGAGCCAATACAGTAATTGAAACAGGAAGTATGGGAGGGAGAATGGCACACTCTGAGTGCTTTTTAAAAAAAGCTTCATGTAGCTGATGCCGCGTATTTTTTAAATTTATTAAAATGTATTCATATTACATGCCAGTTGTTATCCCCTTGCTTGCATCTTCCCATCCCCACCCTCCCTCCCTCTTCTGCCCTATACCCTCCCCAGACCTCTGACAGAAGGGGTCCTCCTCCCCCACCATATGTCTACAGCCTATTAGGTCTCATCCAAATAGCCTGCTTCCCCTTCTGAGTGCCACCAGGCCTCCCCACCAAGGGCAAGTGGTCAAATACAGGCCACCAGAGTTCATGTCAGAGGCAGTCCCTGCTGCTCTCCCCACAACTGTGGAGAATGAGCTGTCCATTGGCTAGATCTGAACAGGGGTCTAGGTGCTCTGCATGCATTATCATTGGTTGAGGCAACAGTTTGTTCAGGGCTCCCTGTGGATCCAGATCCACTAGCCTTGATGGTCTCCTTGTTGGGCTCCTGAACCCTCTGGGTCCTTCCATCCCTCCATTCTTCCATACCACTCTCACCTGGAGTCTAGCAGCAAGTCCCAGCCTCTGTCCTGATCCCCTGCTGGGTGGAGTCTCTCAGAGGACATAAATGTTGGATTAATATCCACTTGCAAGTGAGTATATGCCATAAGAGCACTTTCCTTTGATAGAAGAATTGTTCCTGTGCATAGGTTGGGATAATGATTCAATATGTAGGTACAATATGAAATAATCAAATTGAGATAATTAACACTCCCACCTCCTCAAACATTTGTCGTGTGCTCAACAAATGAAATTCAATACTGCCCCCTTTCTTCAGTAAATCTGGATATGTCTAAACAGGGTGGAGGGCATTTAACAATCGGGCAGCTGTGTTAATATCTGTGCCGTTTACCCTTGTACTCTGCTTAATTGAAAGCAAAGTTGAGAGTTCACGTGTAACTCATTCTAACTTCTATTTTTGGTTCTCTTCGTTGTATTTCTCCAGGTCTTATACAACATACTAATCGCCTTCACTAAGATGCATAAATTTGAGGACATAGAGCCTGTGGACATTTTGGCTGGATGCGCCAGATTCATTATCGTGGGGTGTGGGGGAGTATTTTTTGGCATCCTTTTTGGTTTCATTTCTGCGTTTATCACACGTTTCACTCAGAACATCTCTGCAATTGAGCCACTCATCGTCTTCATGTTCAGCTATCTGTCTTACCTAGTCGCTGAGACGCTTTATCTCTCTGGCATCCTGGCGTGAGTACCATCTAGGGATGGAGCCACACGGGATGTGGGGGTGAGATGGGAGCTAGCTGGCCTGGGGGATCTGGAAGCAGCTGAATTCTAGTCCTCCAAGGCACCGCAGGGTTTAGGATTTCTTACTTTTCTGAACGCTGATTCTGGTCCTTTGCCAAACAAATGTTCTCTCCAACATTTGCCTGAGGAACGTCTAGCAATCAGAATGTCAATGTAAAGTGTTCAGGAAGAGCCCGGAACACTTCAAGCTTCAAGTTCATCTCATCAGTTTCTTCTCTTCCTGGAAAAATTATGTTGAGAGCCAGGCGTGGGCTGTATACTTTTAATTCCAGCCCTCAGTAGGCAGAGGCAGGAAGAGATCTGTGAGTCAAGGCCAGCTTGGTTTACATAATGAATTCCAGGACAGCCAGGGAGACCCCCCTGTCTGCTGTTGTTGTTGTTATTATTATTATTATTATTATTATTATTATTGTTATTAAAAAAGTAGAAGGGAGGCATGCCATGAGGAACTTTCCATCTGGCTTCTGTCTCTTGTTACTCATCTCCAGCCCCATTACACTCCATGCCCCACCAGGACAGCAGAGCTCGGCAGGTGGGGTGAACACGTGTGTCCAGTTCTTTGTCCCAGTGAAGACATTTGTTTAGGTTCCTAGAATGAATGAGGCTTCTCAGTTTGGCTTCTTAGATCCTGGTATGTTTTCTTCCAGACATTGTCCTTATCTCCAACTACCTGGGCAGAAAGCTTTAATTGTACAGAAATTGCATATAAATGTAATTGTATAAAAGTCCTTATGTCAATCAAATATGATAATATGGACTTTAGGTACCACTATTTTTCCCACCTTAAAATGACCAGAACTGCTAGGACAAGAAGGGGCCTTTCCTTACTTTATCCTGGGCAAATGGCTCAGATAGAAAATCTTGAATTAGTTGAATAACATTGTTGTAAGCATACTGTTTGGGAGTTGTACGGAGTATGTATGTAATGACAACACTCAGGAGACAGTGGCAGGATTTTTTTTAATTATAAAGGAAAGCATGTTGGATGCGCTATCCTTTGAACTGACCTATATTTAATTGGGTTAAAGGCAGAGTTAGGGCTGGAAAAGTTTTCAGTGAGAGAAAAGAGCTCCAGACACATCTTTAAATGACCTGCGTGTGTGTGTGTGTGTGTGTGTGTGTGTGTGTGTGTGTGTGTGTGTGTTATGAAAACCATGCTACATCCACATTTACTTTTTCTTATACCTGGTTGAAGAGGAAGGCAGTGAATCTGCGGTCCACAGACAGAAAGGGGAACAGACAAGAGGCTGATTCTAGGTAGAGATGGGCTCCCTGCATACACAGCCTTGCTGTTGGCAGGTAGCCTTTGTGGTGCCGCAAATGCTGTTTCCCTCTGGGCCTCTACTCCTTTTGTAGGATCACGGCGTGTGCAGTGACAATGAAAAAGTACGTGGAGGAGAACGTGTCTCAGACATCCTACACAACCATCAAGTACTTCATGAAGATGCTGAGCAGCGTCAGCGAGACCTTGATCTTCATCTTCATGGGCGTGTCCACCATTGGGAAGAACCATGAGTGGAACTGGGCTTTCGTCTGCTTCACCCTGCTCTTCTGCCAGATCTGGAGAGCCATCAGTAAGAGATGCCAGGGTCCCAACACACCCCTGCCCGCCTCTCTACCTGACTCTCTTTTTCCCTCAGTTGAACCAGAAGCGGGTAGCTGATGCTAACTGCTCTTCCTGCATGAAGGGGAGCTAACACCTCCTTGCTGACCAGAAACTTTCTGTTGGCTTCTTCAGTAGCTCAAAGCCACTGGCTAAAGTTGTCCTCAGAATCAAGGCTGAATCATGGGGTATTTTGTGCTTTGTTGAAAGAAAATACTTTCACATGTACACATTGAAACACAACCCAGTAAATATATCTGTTGCTCCGCTTCCTTGGTGGCTTGTAGCCTCTTGCATGTCAGCACAGATATAGACTATAAACTGTGCGCATTTACACTTCTGATCCAGGATAAGTGAGATTTCATTCACTGTATTCTGTATAAGACAAACACTGTCGGGAAACAGTGCCACAAGCAGTGCGGCTGGCCTAAGGGATGAATGGGTGCTGAGCATAAAGCCAGCAAAGGGACAAGGAGTGAAACCACTGTTTTTAAAGTGCTTGTTCTTGGGGACTGGGGAGATTGTTTAGTCAGTAAAGGCCTGGCTACACTATAATGAGGGCCTGGGTTCAGGTTCCCAAAACACTCAAACAACAACACCAACAATAACAACAACAACAGACCAAAATCCACCACCACCACCACCACCACCATCACCACCACCACCACATCAACAACAACAAAACCCACAGGAATTACTCACTCTAGGGTGATGGGGTGTGGGGCAGAAGGATCCCTGGGGCTTATGGTCACCCATCCAGCCAATCAGTGAGTCTCAGTTTTAGCAAGAGCCTCTACCTCTGAAATAAGGTAGATAGGAGTGTAAGGAAGAAAGTGACCTCTGGACTCTGTATACACACATACAAACACACACACAGTCACTTACACACACAGTCACTCACACATAGTCACACACACACTCACTCATGCACACTCACACAGTCACACACACATGTAGTCACACACACTCATTCACACACATTCACACACATATACACATTCACACACACACAGTCACTTACCCACACTCACATACACCTACACAAAAACACACAAGCACACACACAGAAAATGACATAAACACACACACAAGAGACTTGTGTGTGTATTCACATAATGTATAAACACAGAGAAAGGGTGAGCACCCTTAATTATGATATTAATTAGTAAAGGCAGTAATAATCTAAATAATCAGACTTCTGGAAAATTCTTCCCATTATAAGGAATGAAAAATTCCTAGTGGCTGCCATACACTTCTTTTTCAGGAGCTAAAGAAGAACATTAGGATGAGCTACAATACATAGGTTTCCTTTGTGTTAGACAAATATGTATTAGTCTACAAGGAACAGAGGCTGAGAGATAAAGAAGTGTTTCCTACACATAAGAAGTCCCCACAATGGCAGGGATGTATGTATAGGAGCCTATCTCTAATATTATATATATATATATAATATATATACATATGATATATGTATAACGTATACTATTAGAGAGTGGATCTTATTGTGTAGCTCTGGTTGGCTTGAACCTCACAATATAGATCTGATTGGCTCCAAACTCAATGAAATTCACCCATTGGTATGCGCTGAGTTCTAGGGTTAAAGAAAGGAATGTACTGCCATACCCAGCAGAAAGTTAGAATGTGTGTGTGTGTGTGTGTGTGTGTGATTCTTTTAGAAACTATATTTTAAATGACTTTGGCCAATTGTTTTAGCCAAATTTTAATATATCAATTAAAGTCAATTTTTGGTTACTTTGGGAATGCATAAAAGAATGGCAAGAAGGACTGGGATGACTCAGATCTTTAGGGAATTGTTCACTCTTCCAGAGGACCTGGGTTGGAGTCCCAGCACCCACGTGCTGGCTCACAGCCATTAGTAACTCTAGTTCCAGGGAATTCAATGCTCCATAAGCACTGTGCACATGCATTGCACATTCATACATACATACATGGAGGCAACCCACCAACACACATAAAATAAATACTAACTTTTTAAATGATGACAATATAGAAATATAAGATAGGAATAAGAGTAGCTAAACATATGCCCATCCTAGTGGAAAAATATAAAGCTGTTGTGATAGAAACTTAAAACCCCACAGCAAAATTTGCTGGGACCTCTGCTCACAATTTAGAGCTGGGCAGTCACCTATCTACTTATTTAAAGTTTTGTTCCTCAACCTAAAAATAACAGTTTTTTATTTAAAAAAAATACCAATCTCTTTCTGCTTTGATATTCTGCAGATCTATAGGGAATAGCACTGATGTCAAGAGAAGTAAGAATAGAGAGATTCAGCCCAGCAAACAGGACAGATATGTCTGCGTGGGGGGAGAGGGAGATTCTGTTACCATAGCGATCACCCAGCCCTGCACCACAGTTCTGTAACTGAGAGAATTGCTGAACTGAGGCTGGGAGAGTGGCCCGCTTGGGCAGGTCACCATGGCTCCCAGAGCCACTCCTATGCATCTCTCATCAGAGCTAAGGACTAGGAAGGCTAATGTATATATAGGGCACTGTTTTTTGTGACTTATGAGAGCAGTGTTTAACTCTTTGTCTACCGACTTCAGTGAGTGCACTTGGTTTTCTGCATGTGTGATTTCAACCAACCACAGATCAATGACATTGAAGAAACACACATCTGCATTGCACATCTGCAGACTTTATTTCTTGTTGTCATTTCCCGAACAATACAGCAGAGCAACCACGTTATAAGTCACCTAGATAGAACTTCCGGTATCCAAGAGAATGCGCACAAGCCATACCCAAGGGCGTCATGCAACAGAGGGGAGCTGGGCACTTACAGTCATGATATCTGTGAGAAACTGGGGGCTGATTATTCTCTTGTTGTCTCTGAGATCTGATGATATAGAATGACTAACATGCGAAGAGAAGCTCAAATAGACCCACCAACAAAACCCAGAAATTGTCTTGTCTCTTATAGTCTAATATTCCCGGTATCGAGCTATGCTTTGGTGAGTTATGGCTGTGGGCTGCACGGGGTCATAAAGAGATAAAGTTCTGAGATGTCCATTCAGAGCTCTAGCAGAGGAGGAACCTTTCTCACCAAGAGCCAGTTTGCCAGCCGTGGCTTTCCCTGGGTAGGGGGGGGGGGGGCGGAAGACGACACACAGCGACGGGGAATCCACGTGGTGAAAAGCACTACATTGCTTTGTGCATGCTCCCCTGCCGTCCAGCCTCCATTTATTTCTCTACTCAGTGATAGTAAGACGTATCCTGTCCCCATCCTTGAACCTCAAGCCCTTGCAAACTTTGTGTTTGTTTACATGAACCTCACGCACTAAGCCAGCCACCAGGGACCGGCTCTTCATGTACAGTCGGCAGTCACTGAGGGATTCAAACTACAGACTTCTGGGAGGTATCCCCTGAGAACATGAGATAAGAGGATTTTAATCCACAGGAGTCTTTTCCTTAACTGGTTTTGAAGAGCACCACAAGTGTTGTGGATATGGATTAGAAATATACGCCTTATGTTTTTTTTTAATGAAGAGTTCTGTTACTTTAAACACACACATTCGCGTTCACACATGGACACGCACAGACACACACACACATACACACACACACACACACACACACATTTGGTCAGAGAAAAGCTCTAACTAGAGGGCACAAAATAACACAGAAATACAGAGCCTTGAGAGAGGGTCTGTTTGAGATGCGTGGCCTTCGGTATGATGGGATCAGGCTGCCTCGCTCAGTGTCTGCGTCTCGACCACTCTGGCCCTGATGCTAATATTTATCTCCCCCTTTCCAGGCGTATTTACTCTCTTCTATGTCAGTAACCAGTTTCGGACTTTTCCCTTCTCCATCAAGGACCAGTTCATAATATTCTACAGCGGTGTGAGAGGAGCCGGAAGCTTTTCACTTGCATTTCTGCTTCCTCTGTCCCTTTTTCCTAGGAAGAAATTATTTGTTACTGCTACTTTAGTAGTTACATACTTTACTGTATTTTTTCAGGTTGGTAGATTTCTTTCATATTTAAAATAAGCATCTACTTTAACAGCTATATATTAAATCTGTAGGGTGTAAATAAAGATGCTGTATCTGATTTTTAGAATTCTGGTTAATCATCTAAATAGATCCTAAAATACTTGGAAGCCATGTTCATGGTAAAGATTTGGTTTCTAAAATATGTTGCCTTTGAGTCAATACAGCATATTAATGAAAATATTCCCAAGTGAGGAGTGAACCGTTGTTCTGTGTATCATGGAAGATGAGATGGTACTTTATAACATGAGGTTTTCTTTTAGCTGAACTTAGATCTTAATGAGTTAATGAAGTTTTATTTTAAGAAGCCAGGATACTGTATTGAAATGGATTACAATAGCTATTTTTCTGGATTATGTAGAAGAATTAAGAATTAAAGTAAGTTTGGTGCATTTAATCCCATAGAGACTAGAAACAAATGTATGTAAATTGGGCATTTTATAGTTTTGATGATAAAATGTTTTCCCTATAGTAACAATGTGCACCCCAGGGAAAAAAAACTTTATTTTGTTATTTATGATCCAGGGAATCACAATTGGCCCACTGGTCAGGTACCTGGATGTCAGAAAGACCAATAAAAAAGAATCCATCAATGAAGAGCTTCACATCCGTGTAAGTTAACTTCGTCCTTTCTGATGAATAAATACAGTGTTTCCCAGGTAGCATTTTCAATGCCCATCTAAGGGCCCAGAGATGGTGTTCATGTCGAGAGACTCACAGCTCCAATAAAAGGGATGGGACGTGTTTACTATTGCTGCTGCAGCGACAGAGGATTAACACAATCATGGTGTCATCCAACAATGCAAGCATGCTATCCCAGAGTTCTGGGAGCAGCAAAAGGGTCCCTCCCACTAGTGGTGCCTCAGTGCTGAGTTCCCTTCTGAAGTTTCTAAGGAAGACACTATTTCTGGCTCTTTCAGCCTCTATGGGTCTTCTATATGGTGGTGGTCTGAGGGTGAAAACTAGGGTCTTGCACATGGTGGCCAAATACGGTGCCACTGAACTATGTGCCCAGCTGGACAACTGGGATTTTTCACTAGAGAGTCCTCAGCTACCTGTGCTCTCAGGGCCTTCAGCTGATCAAATCAGGTCACTCAAATTGTCCAGGATCGTCCTCCTTATCTAAAGCAACTGATGGTGAGCCCTACTCACATCCACAGAACGCTGTCACAGCAAACTACCAATTAGCATTTGATTGGATAACTGGGGACTCTCCTAATCAGGGTAATATCCCAGAAGGATGTCACACTGACTAATGTTCAACGTGGTCACAGGGGCTGCTGATGTCATTGTTTATTTTATGTATATGAGCGCCCTATCTGCATGTACACCTGTGTGCCAGAAAAGGGCACCAGATCCCATTATAGATGATTGTGAGCAATGATGTGTTTTCTGGGAATTGAATTCAGGACTTCTGGAAGAACAGAGAGTGCTCTTAACTACTGAGCCATCTCTCCAGCCCCAGAGCCATTGTTTCACACGAATATGTTTCCTACTTGTCTGTTCAAGTTCAACATGGTACCAATACCATGACTTTCAGAATGTCTTCCATGAATAGAAACAAGAACTCGTGTGTGGAAGACATACTGACACACAGATGCGTGTACACACCCATGCACAAATTCATACACATACTCATGCACCCACACCCATGCCCACTACCCATGCACACATGTATATACCTATGCATAGGTGCATGAACACTCAGATGTACACATATGAACACACATAAAATGGCCATGTACGAGCAATGACTGGGAAGACCTGGCATCATAGCTGCTCCTGAGTCAAGCTCAGTAGGATGATTGACTAGATCTTTTTGTTTGTTACTTCTATCCCAGAGAGACCATATTTCTGATAATTTTAATGCTGTAGAGATGGATGAAGTCTTCATATGTTAGTCTTTAATTTTGTACAAATAGATACTGAAGGAAACAGTCATTTAAATTCCAGTTATTAAGTATATTTAACAGATTAGGACAAAGAATGTTAGAAACTATGTTAATACCTTAAACTGCTTCTGCATTTTTATCTGTGCCCTTATCTCCTTATTTAGAGAAAGATCAACATGCCTTTAAGTGGGACTTCAACATTTTACTTCTTACTTACTTATTTTTATTTCTTACAAAGTTGTGATTAAGGCCAACTCTGGTGGTACAGATCTTTAACCCAGAACTTGAGGATAACAGACACGTGGATCTCTGTTAATTTGAGGCCATCCTGGTCTACACAGAGAGGCTTTATCTTAAAAAACAAACATTATGACTGTTGTTAGAAGATAGTAGACCAAGTAAGGTCTTAAATAATAATTTTGCAATTTTTCTTCTTTTCAAAATAAAACAGAAGCCAGTATAAATCTGAATAATTTTTATTTGAATTATTTATAGATCAATTTATAAGCATTTTAAGATTATGTCTTCTCTAAAATTCTTATAAATCATCATGAAAAAGAACCAAAATATAGTATAATTGACTTGTGTGTTGAACTGTAAATTCCTGGACTAAAGTAAAGATGAAGATCTAATATTGGTTTATTAGTGTGAAAATTGGGTACTTACTCATGTGCTTCCCTCAAATCTTGTTATAATGTTCACACACTACCTGTCTGGTGTGAAGAAGTATGCGTGTGTGAGTGTGTGTGTGTGTGTGTGTGTGTGTGTGTGTGTGTATTAATTAAAGCATTTGAAGAATTATATTTTGGGAACTTTGTAAATCAGACCTGTGGTTTTTTTCACAACAAAAATCAGAGTAATAGCTAATCATTATACTTTGCCTCCATATAATTTCAGTAATGAGAGATCTTCCTAGAAAAGTATTATTCAAAACAAGTGCCTGGTACCTTGTTGTTATTGTATTTGATGAAAATTACCAAGAGGCCTCTCTGCAGAATCTTTTAATAATAAAGGGAAGTTAAATTACTATGAAAAGCATGACATAGTCTAGTGTGACTAGAGTACTAGGGAAGAGGTTATGATTCAGTACATTAAAGCCTTTCTTTAGTCTTTAAAGCTTACAGTTGCTGGTGTGTGTGTGTGTGTGTGTGTGTGTGTGTGTGTGTGTGTGTGTATGCATGTGGGTGAGTTCCTTTCAGAGCTCATTTTCCCTAGCATTTCATCTTCTCATGTTTGGTTTGGCAGCTCATGGATCACTTGAAGGCTGGGATTGAAGATGTGTGTGGCCATTGGAGCCACTACCAAGTGAGAGACAAGTAAGTAGGTTACGGTTTTGTCACCCAACAATGGCTCCTCAAGGATGTCTCCTTGATGGATAGGGGCCAGGAAAAGGAAAGACCCAGGGGTTGTCTATGTAAGAAACAGCTGAAGTGAGAGCTATCAGGACATAGCTGTAGTGGTGGGACAGGCTGGTTTGATAAGAAACAGCACAAGCTGTGAGTGAAAAGTAGAGAATCATATTTAAGTGTGAAACAAAGGCAACCCCCCTTCCTGAATAAAAGTAGCTCACTCATGCTGTGACCATAGTCATAAAGTTGTGAAGGGCGGTAGTGACTCAGTAAGAGGCTGTAGAGACCCTAGCTGGAGACCACTAAGAGTAATTCGTATTCAGTGATTTGTCTGCGATGCCCACAGCCTTCTTGCTCACCACACCCACATTTCTGAAGGGATTCTTTTCATCTCAAGGAGAAGAAATGTGGCTGGACCCAGACAATATGTCATCAGCAAGTAGTTAGCTGCATCGTGGGCATGTGTAAGGTGATGCCAAAGCTGTGAAGAGGAAACAGACTGGATGCAGGACTCTGAACTCCCTGTGTTATGTAGCTGAGGAGGAAATGGAAGAGCAGATAAACTCAGGGAGAAATGAGCAGAGAGGATGGGAGGAAAGTAGGGGCGGGGAGGAGACACAGGTGGCCAACACTGTCAGGCCAATGGCAGCCACAAGAGTTGACTAGTACAACTCTTAGATGGACTTAGCAAGAGAAATGTCAAACACGTTGTGAAGACAGATTTGGAGGAGGGGCTGGTTACAGAGGGCTGAGGAGGAATCACAGCATCTCATGGCAAAGGGCAGGTCAGGGTGTGACCTACTTGAGAAAAAAAACAACAACAACAGGTGTATCTAAGCCAAAAAGCTGGCAGAAGGAGGGAGGTCAGCCTGCCATACACAGAGAGTACTTAACTGGTGGTATCTGTCTACCTCACAGTCCAGGGAAACAAACGCTAGCTAATAAGCCAACATTCCAGGAAGTTATGTTACCCCACAAAAAGCAAAGCAGCCAAACAACTACTCTCTGAGTGTGAAATGATTGGATGCACTGGAAACTGTGACTCCAGACAGGCTCTTAAGGCACTGCTGCATGTGTACAGCTTACGCTAATGGGTTGACCAGAAGTTCGCTACAACAGTCATCTGCCATTAGAGTCAGGCCTATCTAGAGTCTCCGTTATTCAGACTATTGTGATGCTTGGTGGGGGATGGCAGGGGATTCAAAAATCACCTGTAGCACAATAGGGCAAAACTACTCTAGTTGGCAGCCAGATTAAAGGCAATGTTACTGTAAGTGTGGCTGCTGCTGTTAGGAGCTTCTAGAACACAATGCTTCTTCAAAGCCTCAGTACCTCAATCCTTTCTCACAGCTGGGGCTGAGTGAGGCTAGACCACGCTGGCCCCTCATCAGCCACTTCCTACCATGACTGCACTTTGTCTTTCTTTAGGTTTAGTTGCTTTCATTGTATGCAGGCCACTAGACCATTTTCTTAAAAAGAAAGCCGCAAATGATTTGATTTTTTAAAATGTGTTTAAATGTAATGGCACTTCTTTGATATTTTTCAGAGTGGAGTTCAGTTGTAGTTTGTTTAAAGACACAGTAGACACAAAGATGTTGGTTTTAATGTTTAGGTTCAAGAAGTTTGACCATAGATATTTACGGAAGATTCTAATCCGGAAGAACCTGCCCAAATCAAGCATTGTTTCTTTGTATAAGAAGCTGGAGATGAAGCAGGCCATCGAGATGGTGGAAACTGGGGTACCAACCTGTGCAGCATTCCCCTCACAGGAGCAGTGAGTTCTATCTGCTTTTCCATCTAGAATTTTACTTGAGAATTTCAGGACTCCTCGTGGCTCCATTTGAAAGAAGCAGCAGAAGGGAGTAGGCAGAAAGATGGATGTGGCCCTTAGCATTCTGGGCTGTAACAAATGGCTGAGTTAGTCAGTGTAAAAGAGAGAAAGGTTTATTTTGGCTCATGGTATGGGGATGAGGTGGGTTCAGTAAATACTGGTTGGTGCTTTGGGGCATGTGTTGAGGTGGCATATTATGGTCACCCTTACGGCAAAACCACTTGCCTCAGAGAGGAAGAGCTGAATGTACCCTTATGTCTCACACAACAGCAGGTGCTCAAGGCCTGAAGCCCTCCCACTGGATATCATATCCTAAAGTTCTCTCATCTCCCATTAGTGCCATGGCTGCAAACCTAACACTTATGACATGGGCTTTATCTCTGAGGAAGGAAATATAAAATAATATTGTCTAAATCTTCACAGTTTGTGCTTGGCTTTAAGCTTGACATATTTTGCCAGTTTTGTAGTTTTTAACAGAGTTGTGTTTGTTAAGTTACATGACATTCTTCGTAAGGATGTGGAATGGTGGGGTAGTTTATAACATGGCCATCCCTTAGTTCATGATTAGAAACTTCCTTCTGTTCCTTCTACTTTTGTGTTTTGTGAAAACTTTATTTTTCTTCCTAACTTCCATAGGGAGAGGTATTAGCTCTCTGGAGTACCAACTTGAATTTGAGGGATAAATCAATCCTCCTATGTCACTACACTGAAATATCTGAAGCAGATAAAAGGGCAGGAAAGTTAGTTTGGGCTTAGGGTTCTGGGGGTTCAAGTCTAAGGTCAAGCCTTTGAGTCTTTGATAACAACAGATGGGGGCATTACTGCAGTTAGGGTACAAATCCTTAATTAAGGAGAGAAAGGAAGGATTAAAGCAAGTATGAAGATCACACTTCCAATGACCTAAAAGCCTCTCTCTAGGGCACATCCTGTAAAGGCCCACAGGCACCTCCCAATACTGCCACCCTGGAGACCAAGTTTTTCCACATGGACCCTTGAGAAAGACTCCACCTAAACAGGAAAGAGATGAGGTGGTGTAAGGTGTGGTAACTTATGGCTCTTTAAAGCTGAAGAGGTGACAGCAGCAGAGAGAGTCATGTGACACTGTAAGATCTGTCTTGTATCCACAAGGCAAGCTTAGACCGGGACCCAGTGCTGTCTGGCTGGCTTCCAGGTGAAAAGAAGATGATGAGGAACTGATGTGGAGGCAGGCACAGGCAGAGACTTTATTTGGTGTGTGTCTTCTGCCATCTGCTAACCAATGGTCCCCAGAGCTGGGTGGATATTTTTAAAATCTGTTTTAATTCTCTGACATTTCACAAATGCTCCCTCAGTATTTCCAGATTTAACTCCCAAAGATGTCCAGCTTTCTCTAAGCAGTGGCTTATGGGTTACAAACATTGATCACAGAATACTTTTAGGGAAGTGGCACACCAACCCCTCGGTCTGACCTGACATCTTCTTCAGCTAATGACACTTGATCACGAGCTTCAATTACATCCTCACATCCGGGAAGTGAGTTGAGAACAGAGCTAAGAATAGGTACCAATAAGAGTGTCACAAACTGCCTGAGTGTTATTTCACAGGTGACACCTTCCCATCTCACCTGCTAATGAATCAGAAACACCAGTGTCTTCTTACATGACCTGGGAAAGATGTAAACAAGTGTCCCCACAGGCTTCCTAGTTGAAACAGAGACCTTGTGGGCTTATTTATCTGTAGGATTGTTTTTTGGTGGCTTGTTTGCTTGTTTTTGTGCTGCTGCCCATTATGTAACTAAAAGGAGACGCCTGATGCTAAAATGGGAATGTGCTACCAAATATTTACTGGCAATGCTGTCCAGAGCCACAGTGGAGCCAGGAGTGACGGGAAAACCCAGGAATGCTGATTCTGTTTCCATTCAATATGTTGCTATTTTATCCATCATCAAAGCCCACCCCCCCCCACTTACTTTTGAGCCATGTTTCTGGCTGCCCGGCCCCACACATGGACAAGACATGCCACTAACAGAGGAGATCACACAGTGCAGCATAGCAAAGAATAGAAATCAATGTGACCATAGGAGCAGTGTGTCTCACATGACCTCCTGCACTGTACCCTACTCATCAAAGGATGAACTGTACTCAATGCAGAGGCAGAGGAAGACTGGACAGTTCCAGACAGTCCAAGTCACCAGAGACGTCCTCAGTCAGTTTGCTTCCTACTTAGGTGAGCACTCGGTCTAGGAATGTAAGCGTGCTTATGTCTTATCTCAGACTAGAATCTCGTCTCTGTTTCAGTCTATTGGGCTAAAACGTATTCTGAACTTCTGTATAACATCACGATGTATTAGCTAGCCATAAGCAACTGTTTCAGTTTTGACCACAAGGCAGTTTTTAAGCCAGTTTTCTTTGGCACTGTTCCCTCCTCACTTGGAGTCAATTATCTGTCCAGCCTCTAACTTCGGATTCCTGAGAGCCCTACAGGTAAGAGCTTTTCCACCTCACAAAGCCCAATCAGGTAAGTGAACCAGAATGAGAACAGTTTTTGTTAAGTTGATGGTTCACACGATTTTAGTATTTAACTTACGTTTATTTGATCTCACTAGAAATCTGTAGGACACCAAGAAAAAAGGAATTCCTCTCCTAAGATCAAAGTAGCCAATTTCTAAAACAAAACAAAACAAACAAAGTGCAAGCCAACCCTTCATACAATAATAGGAAAGAGAACTGTATACTCAGCCGCCTCCTAGTACTCCACATGAGATGACAACAGTCAATGCAGGTATAATTTTGCATTATGACTTTAAGCAAATGACATACAACAGTTTAAGTCCTAAGTTCTGGGACCTTCAGGAGAAGCCTGCTGCAGTTTGGAGGCACTTGGCTCTGTGGAATTCCATTGCTTTCATTACTCCATAATATTTCATAAAAGTGCTTATTTGAATCCTCAAACTGTCCTATGGGAGAGCTGGAATATTCACTTCTATTGTTATTTCACATAAAGAGCTGTTTATCTCACACAGGGCTGGCAAACTGGTAGAGATTATAAAGTGACAGTGACTCAAAGTGCCAACTGCTGAAGCATCTGGGCTTGCATTGAGGCTCAGTGGGGAAGGCTGCTTGCTGCCAGGCCTGGCAACTTGAGTTTGGGCCTCTGGACCGACGAGATAAAAGGAGACAGCCCACCATTACAAATTGTCTCCTGACCTCTAATGTGTGCTTTGTGCACCAACACATGTATCCACGCATACACAATAGATAGATAATACAGTTTCCTTTTCACAATTTGATTAGGGGTGAAGATGTAGCTCAGTTGCTATACTTCCTGCCTAACGTGCATGAGGCCCTGAGTTTGATTCCCAGCACCACGTAAACTGGGTGTGGTGGTGTAGCCTGTAACCCCAGCACTTGGAAAGCGAAGGCAGGAAGTGCAGAAGTTCAAAGCCATCCTGAACTACACAAAACGTTAATTTTATAGAGATGAATATGTGTTAACACAGCCATAAGCTTATTGGGTAGCTAGCTATAACTTTATAATCTCGTTATTTTATTTCTAAACTCTCAAGAGCATGAGCATGTTGTGTCGTTTTTCTTTTTGAATTATGTGTGTGTGAGTGTCTGTGTGTAGGCAGTGCCCATGGAGACCAGTGGAGTGCTCCCCTTGGAGCAGATGTGAGTGATGGGGGCTTAATTCAGGTCTCCTGAAAAAGTAGTATTGTCTCCAAAACCCTGTTTGTTGACTTTTTAATAATTAGGTAAAATCATTGTAGATTTAGAACTCTTTTAATCAATGTCATATTGATGGCATTAAGTTCTCATATCAGCATTCTGACAGGCAAATATGCCATGTAAGTTGCTGATGTAAATTCCATGATCAAATGT
>OU015751.1:55969026-56008865 GCA_907169655.1 Acomys percivali
AAAGCCAAGCTGAGCCTAAGCTCTGTGTCTAGCTACTCCAGCAATCTCTAGGCGCTGCTGGGGTTGGAGGTGACACTGGAATTTTTTACCCATCTATTACTATGCTCTTCCCACAGACCCTGTCCTACAACAAATACAACCTCAAAGCCCAAACAAGTGAGAAGCAGGCCAAGGAGATTCTGATCCGGCGCCAGAACACTTTGAGGGAGAGCCTGAGGAAAGGCCGGAGGCTGCCCTGGGGAAAGCCGGTATCTGGGGAACTGTAATCAAATAACTGGGTCTGTCCTTGCAGGAGAGCCTCATCAGCTGAGGGCAAATCACTCTTAATACTTAATTCTTACTCAAACCTCACTTGCTACCAGAGAGATGTAAAAGCCATCTTTTAGGATGTAGAGGGTGACATACAAAAGCAGCCCCACCCGCACCCTCCATCAGGGACTCTGGAGCCTCGGGCATCTGTGAAGGAATCATGGTGGTGAGATGCTTTCCGCTGTAGATCAGTGACTTCATGTGAGCTGATTCTATGCCCAGAGCCACGATGGCCAAGTGCTGAACATTCCAGGACTCCTCTCAGGACCTCTTCCAGGAGTATGTGCTTTTGCCTACAATCCCAAGCCTCCTTCCCCTCACCAGCGATCACCAGACACTGTAGTGGCAGAGATGTACTGTGCTCATCACACAGGGACTCCTGAAGGGGCACTGCATCTAAAACAGTGATGATCTTGAGTGGAGCTGTGAGAGTAACTCTGGAAGGTTGATAAGGGTGCTTTCAACATCATAGAGAGAGACAGAGACAGAGAGACAGAGAGACAGACAGATGAGAGAGAAGAGACAGAGACAGGCAGAATGAATACATATTGAGATGAGGTCCTAAGTGTTTTGCTTCCTTTAGACAAGGAATTAAACGCCAGTGACCCCGTCACCTCAGGGGACCGCCCAGCACAGGGCTGCATCCTTCTCTTTATTGTCTGTATGCCAATTGAAACCACAGAAGCTTATTCGTCTCTTGTTTCTGCTTGTTACCCACAGGCAGGCACCAAGAACTTTCGCTACCTCTCATTCCCCTACGGCAATCCTCAGTCAGCAGGGAGAGAGGCAAGGGCGGCTGAGTTCACAGGTAACCCAAGCTTGGCTGCTGCGTTTCCTTCTGAGCAGGCTCAGATGCTGAGTATCTACAAGCAAGAGGAATAATTAGGACTATTCTATAGAGACTTGAATGAGAACAAATGATAATAGCATCCTTTAAAAATAAACAGCAGCATTTTATTTATGGGCATAGAAATTCAGATTTATTATAATTTTGTCATACGCTATTATCCTGTTTTAATTAATTCCAGGCATTTGAATGCAGGTCTCATAATCTCCCTGTCATAATCACTAGTGCCTTAAAAATACGTATGTAATAGGCTCAGTTCAGGACAGATGTGACAGTCCCGTGCAATTTAAATATGAGCTTAATTGTTATTGCAAAGATTTAGTTCTTCAGTGGTTCCCATCTAACCCAAGTGAGATCCCCAGGCATTGAAAATGCTCATTATTCAAATAAAACACAATTTACTGTGTTTTAAGTATGTATCAAACTGATATCTATTAGAAAAGAGTAACACAGCATAACCATATGTCATGCTACTTATTTGATTTTATAATTATCTAAACCTTTTAAAAAAATCACTTTGAGTATTCAAATAAACTAAAGGCATAGGACCTTAAACAATTTGTTAAAGGCAATATAAGTAATTATTTCTTGAAATAAGGGGTTTGGGGGATTTGTTTGTTTTTGTTGTTGTTGTTGTTGTTATTGTTAAAACAGGCTTCATGTAAAAACCAGTTCATCACTGAAGGGAAAGTGCATGAAGGGAATTGAGCAGACTCTGTGAGGACTGGGATGCAGTCACCATGGGACAGCCAGCATCCTTCTACAGGTCTCTCTATGCTATCTGACCTCACAGGGCCAAAGTCCTCTATAAAGAACCATGTGACCACAGCACCACCCTATACACAGAATCAAACTTTAGTGATTGTTTCTTTCCCAACCCCCAAATTTTCTAGTTCATTTGACAGTGTCCTAGAGATCATCCCAGCAGGTAGGAATTTATTTTTTTAATGATAAAACTAGTCAGTTGTATAGAGAAAATCAGCTTATTTACATTTCAATCCATCTTGTGCCTTTCCCTTGTCTATAGATTAAGTCAGATATATCCTTAAGATTGCTTGCTATGGCTATGTGGCCTCCCATAGCATCTTCCGTAAAATGAAATGCCAGCTTTGTACTAAATTCCTTCCTTCTGAAGAGGGCTTTCACCTAATAACTTTGTTTCATTAATCTTCCGTGTGTTCCTGATGACACTTTAGTAATTAGTATCATTTGATAGTATGAAGGAGTTTCACAAACAAAAATAAAGGGAATTAGGAAGAGAGACAAAAGCATGGGACATGGAAAATATTAGGTTTAAAATCTCTTTCTTGTCCTAACAACTCAAGACTAATCTTCCAGTTATGTGAATAGGGAACAAGAAAGCGCCACAGCTGTTTTCTGGAATAATCCCCAGTATTGCAGGATTCTGACATGGAATGACAGAAGAGCAGGTTCTTACGGAAGGGATGTACAGATGTAAAAAGGCCTTATTGTAAACAGCCAAAGGATCTCTCTAAATACGAAACCTTGCGAAGTTGGCTTTATTTCAGAATTGTATTCATGCATTCATCAGATTTAATTCTAATGTTTATCTTGTTATAATATTTTATCATCTCTACAAATTCCACATACTATATTTTGATAATATTTCCCCCACTCCTCTCCTTAACTCCTTACAGATCCCCAGCTTCTTATCACCATCTACTCATGACATGTCATAGCATTACTGATGATATCACACAATAGCAATCTATGCCAATACTGAGCAGTCACATGGGTAAGGAGACAAGGCAGGGAGCTGTCCTATGTAATAACAACCTGCTTCAGAGAGCAGTAACCGGCTGAGAACACTCCTCCTAAATACCTTCCAAATTCGTTACCCTGAATAATTAAGGCTCAACAGACATTTATTGTTGGGGACAACTATATGAAGAGCATACAGGAAGGAAGAAATACGCATCGATCTCTTCATTGTTGTTGCCTCTGTGAAGGGATAGTATTGATGCCTTTCATCTGTGTTACAATTGCCTAGAAATGAGTACACACTTGAACAGGAACCATAAGGCTTTTAGGACAGGCTAGTAGCCAACTAGGCATGCAGAAAATGCTAGCCTTGGGTGTTATTGGTGAGGGACATTAAGGAAGATTTGACACTGTGGTCCTGGGACGGACAAGGACTTTCCAAAATGTCAGATTCTCATGAATTAATCTAGAGTTGGAATAAGATTTTAATCTCTGTGACTCTTCCTTCCTTCCTTCCCTTCTTCCTTCCTTCCTTCCTTCCTTCCTTCCTTCCTTCCTTCCCTCCCTCTTCTTTCCTTCTTTCTTTCCTTCTTTCATTCTTTTTTTAATGTGTCTACTTAGATGCAGAAGACAGCTGTATATATCACATGTATGTTGCTAACCACCCATATGATACCCTGTTCTGAGTTAATTTCCAGGTCTCTATCCATTCTAACTTCCCAGCCATCTCACCCATTTCCAAGTATAGTTCAATAGGAGTATGAATTTGTCACCATCAATCTACCAAGAGCTTTTTGCATATTTACTAGTTCCACAGGTTTAAAGCACATACAAGGGATTTTAAGATGGTGATCCTTATAATTGTAATAAAGAATGAGCCCCAAAGACAAAGGAGCCTTTGGAGAGTAGGCAGGTCTCTAAAACCACCATGGAATTCATAGACATTCTATCCATCACAGAGGCAGGCATTGTAGTCACGTCCCCAGGAGGTCATGTTCTCGGCCTTATCATGTCATCAGTTACCACTGCCATCTGCTCATCATCTACATCATTGACAAGGAGCAATGGGGTCTCCTTTGGCTCCATGCCCCTCCCATCTCTGCTTCTTCAATATTACATTCCCGAGTCAGAGCAGTGAAAGTTGGATGTAAAGCTTTAGGCAGCTACCGAGTAAGCATCAAACTGGGAGCCAGGCATGTGGCTCTCACCTGCAGTCTCTCTTTGGAATCTAACACAAGAGGGTCGCTGTAAGTCCAAGGCCATCCTATGCAACAGGATGAGACCTTGTTTCAACAAAAAGGGAGCAGAGTGAAGAGCAACCACTTTGACAGAACTTTAGTATAGCATTTGCCTTGTAGAGGCCAAACATTTTTGTAGTGAATGTTTAATGCTATCATTAGTTCATAGCTGTGAAAAGATACTAGGCTCCTCATCTGGAGGAGACTGGATAAATGCACAAGTGTCCATGCAACCCTACTTATTTGTAACACCAAACTTACAGCTCCGCCCTCCCAGTCGGCTGGGGTTGTGATGTTAAAAGGGGAAGTCAGAAGCTGCAGTCTAGAGGGTTCTTGTCATCTGGGCACGAAGTCTTAACTCTGATTTCAAGTGTTCTTTCCACTCTTGTCATGATGTCTTCTTAGATGATGATGGTATTGATCCGGGATTCCGGCCCTTGATGTTCAGTGCACATTCTCGAGCAGGGTCTCTTCAGGAAAAGCGACTGACCCAGGCAATGATCCCGATGAAGAGGCTACACAGAGGAGAGAAGGCGCTTAGCTTCAGCTACCGAAGCAACAGTAGCTGGGAGGAACATGTTGAATGGCGCGGGATGGATGCCATCCGGCCCAAGCCGCTGTTCTATGCTGTAGATGAGGAATATGAATCTGGAGAACAGATGGAGGAGGAGACCTCAGCAAGTGGATCCAGATGGGCACCTGAGCACAGACACAGCAGAGAGCACTACAAATCCCACAGTCCCTTGCTCCACAGAAAATAGTTCTCCATTCTCAGATGGCTGCTGTGTCATTCCAGAGTTCCTCTTCCTATTTCATAAAATGAAAATTCTCATAGTTGAGAACAGAGTTATTGAGTTTGCATTTTTTAAAACTTCTGGACACCTATCCATAAAAGTAGGATGACTTTTCAGAGTGAACTTGAAGGCTGAGCCACACTCTTGTCTTGTGCCTTTGTAGACAAATTTCCTATGTGCCACAGAACCTCACTCCTCCTCAGAATAAACAGTCATCTCTAAGGCTTACAGGAGTCCATCTGGCTCCTCTGGTTTTTTCCCAGACATCAAGAGAGGTGCTGGGATTTGTATATATGCAATAATGGAAGCCATAAGAAAATCTCACTGCTGAAAAAAGAACCAAAGAACAAAGAACTAACCATTTAGAATTCATAGGAACTTTATATTATAACCATCTGATTTATGTCACATGCCCAGAACTACATGTGATTCGTCAGTAATTCCTATTAGCTCTATGTGTATGCAACTTATAATCAATTAAAAATGACAAGGGTCTTTGAAGTCATTTGGCCCTTGTGTTTTCAGACCAAGACACCTTGACAAAGGACTCATGGCTTGATGGCCACCTTGAAAATTGAAATCATTTGGCATTGATTATTTTAAATGAATTCCTCTATTTTCAAAGACATAATAATATACCTCAATAGAGAGGTAAAACTTGTTGCAATATTGTTATATTTAATTAGTGACATTGATAGATGTGATCTACAGTATAGGTGTTAATCTGAACAATTAATTTATATGCTATTTTTGTAACTAGAGTGTTAATTTAAAATAAATTTAGAAACATAAGAATCTGAGTTTAATAGCAATGATATGAATAATAGTATTTATCTGCTGTGTATTTGTAGTTTGCGAAGTTTTGCTCTGGAGTTTAATAACTGTTCTTTAGTTGAGTTTTCAATTGTGATTATTCCAAGCCTGACTTTAAACTTCACATGCTTGCCAGTTTTACCAGCCACTCTTTATCTCTCTTCCTCCTTTCTTATGCTTGCTCTCCCTTCTGCCTGGGCAGTTATAAGTGAATAAAGATTTCTGAAATGTTACCTACTGTGCCAGATAGCTAGATCTAGGATAATCAATTCAATAAATACCTTTTTGCCATTACCGCTCTATCTACATTCACCATGGCCATTTGATTTAGTCAAGCACATGTTTAGAGGCACCATCAAATGCTCCCTGTTGCTAAGAACCCCCTTGACTCTCTTAAGCTTTAGGGGGTCCGCTTGCTCCTTCAGGTTGGCCAGGGGGACGTCTCTTGTCCTATGGACACATGCGATTAGCTCTGTGGCCCAAAGGACAAGGAAGGATAGTTTGATCACTGACTTTTTGTCCGTTTATCAGTTCTGATTGTCCCCTCATTCTCTTCCTTTTTACTGTGCTTGTATGTTTTACCAATTTTCCTTTCATTTGTTGCCATGTGTCTTCTATATGGAAGAATATGCAGAAGTGTGGAACAGAAGACAACATTTCTGAGCTGGAAGGGGTATTACACAAGAAGGCCTTGTTATCAGACAGTCCTACTTTCTAGGTGTCAAAACAATGTCATGAAAATGACCTGAAGAAACATAGGATCTGCTTTCCCTTCGGATAAAAGGACTTGTCCTCTGGTAAGGACTGTTGACATCAGCAGTGATCATGTGACTTTGCTCCAGACTCACTCACACTGCATGAGTGATTTTCACCCAGGGTCCTGTGGTAGGAGTAGAAATAAATATCAAAGAAGCCCAGTGTTCTTTGTTCTACAGAATCTGAAATAGCCTGCATTTTCTTAATCATATAGAATCTATATTTTAGTAAAAACCAAGTGAATGTACTAAGCTCCGAGGGAGGAAGCGCACTAAAACTCGAGGAAGCAGTGATCAAAGAAAGAAAAGCCTTTATGCTTCTCAGAGAGGTGGTCACTCAGAGTCTTTACTTGGCATCTGGAGGTACAGAGGCTGAGAGTGATCACCAGACTGCACTGCTACAAAGCTGTGTGTGCAATCTCTTCTTCGGAGGCCGAAGGTGCCACCTTCCTTTTCAGCCTTCATCTACATAGCAATTAAAATCAACGTAGTGAGGGCTCCTTCCCAGAGCAGGTAGCCATGTCCAAGAATTGCAGGAACCCATCAAACTCTCCCAGATTTCTCCCAGACACTGACGCCGTTCAAAAGAGGGATGCTAAGATTTAGAGAGATGTAATGATGGAAGCTATTAAGAAAACTGACTGCTACGCAAAGGCTGAGTGCAAGCTTAGAGCAGCGAAGAGGCAGGGCATCCAGGCTTGCCGACAGGAGACCATTTACTCTGGCATGGCTTACCACTGAGTATAAGAAGACAGTACTCATAGCTATAGTGCATGCCTGTCCAACTTTACTTTGTGGAGTTGTCTCTCTTTCCTACAGGGGTTGCATCTGGGATCCTCAGCGTATTCCCGAAACCTAAACACTAAGAATTCTTTCTGCATAAACATGGATATAATAATGTTTAATCCATAAAATAGGCACAGTAAGAGATTAGCTATGATAGTAGATAGACCAATTGTGATACTATATTATTAACAGTTACTTAAAAACACAAGAACTGCTTATTTCTGGAAATTTCCATTTAAGAGTTTAAGGTGGCAATTGACCATAAGTGATTGAAATTGTGGAACTTGGGAACAGACAGGGAGGCCCACTCTACCTTGAAGAAGAAAGATAGGTGAGAAACAGGAAAACAGACCTACCGCCATGCTAACCTGCCTGGCTGGTTTGCTTGGTCCTTTGCTGCCTACATAGGGAGACTGGCTGGATCTCTGAATTCTAGTGAACATCTCAAAGCAAATATGTCTGAGGTGGCTGCAAGCTCCCCCATCCTCCAGCCACAGAGCCCTTGTGGAACGACAGCCTCACCAGCTGACTATATTTTAGTAGGTGTGGTCTTCCTGAGCCCATCTACATATCCACACTTTGGTTGACTTTGGCTATTGGATGCTAGAAGGTGGTCCCCAAAGTTCCTGCTAAATAGTGACATGTGAAGGGCCCTGCGATGCTAGCCAGGCTGGTGGCTCTGTCAGTCTGGGAGACTCATTTTGAAATGAGCTCTTTGGGCACCCTGTAGGGTCTCCATGTGTGCTGTGACATTGTTTTCCATGTTCTCCTTAGTGGCAGCCCGTGCTAGAAATGGTTTGAGGGTTAGCAAGTGTCTGAGAGTGCTCTGGGTTGTGGCTTTGACTTGGTGAATTCCTCCAGCAGGTGCTGAGTTGTACATCAGAGGGAGTTTCCTCCTGGGCTGGGCTGGGAGGACCTCTTGGCCTTTGCTCCCCATTCACTGGGAGGGATGAAATGTCATTAGATTCCTGTCTGGGGCCTGGTTTCTCAACCAGAAGCTGTCACAATTTCCCACCAGTGGCCCCAAGGAACTTAACATTTTATTTTCAACCTCTAAAAAAAAAGTTAAAAGAAAGAAAGAAAAAACAGATGCACAACCTACAAATCCCAATTTTCTCCTATGCGTTCTGTGTTTCCTGCTTTGTTTTTAACTCTGAAAACTAGCTTGTTAACACAAAGAGTGCTTGGTGCCAGTGGATTCTAAGATTCAGTGAAGTGTAGTTTCCTTAAATGTATCCTTTAGTTAACAGTTTTCACTTGAAAGATTTTTCTTTTCCCTTGGTAAGTGTTCTTACATTTCTTCTTTGAATTTGGCATGAGGCCACCCACAGCGTCGGCTGCCACAAGGACTCTGTTACAGGGACATGGAGAGGAGATTCACACACTTTCCCATCTTCTCATCCTTATTTCCTTTCTCTCATCGAGGCTGTATGCCCCTGCACTTTCCTCCTTGAACATTCTTTACAACTAGAAGCTTATTACACTGGCCATTTCGATATCAAGTTAATATAGTTAATTCAATCTCTGAAGTCATAATTAGATAAGTTCATTGCATTTCTAGGCTGATATTTGCCAGTTGGTTAAAGGGTAGTCTTAGGGAGTGATCCCAAGGATTAAACAACTTATTGTCTGTCTTCATAATAATATATCTACTAATTTGTCTATTATTATTTAGGCTAAAGTATGTGGACTGGTAACACAAGACACTCACTGATATAATGAACCCAGGTGGTATAAATGACCCTTGAGGTCTGCTAAGAGGTCCTCTGGCTGATGGAATGGTGGGTATTTAGGTGGGACTGGGGAGAATGATAGAGCAGCAATAGAGACCATTTAAAACCAGAATCACCACACTGCTTGGTGTGTCTCATACTGAGCCCACCAGTTAGGAGCTGAGCCAGACACAGCCTGAGAATGGAGTCACAGTGCTCAGTCAATCATACACTCCACTTTCTTATTTTTAGCCAAATTTTGGAAGTTGTCCTGGAATGCAACTTTAATTTTCATCTATCTTCAAATGAGTTCATTGGTGCCATGTTCACCCTGTCGTGATGGACAGGCAGTAGCAAAGATGTTTCTCTTTCATGAGATAACCTCAGTGGGGTTTATAGCTCTTAATCTTAAAGTCTCTTTTCTATAGAAGGTTTCCTGTCTGTCTTACAAACATTGAGAGAAAAGATAAGTGTGCATTCCCCGAATAAAAGAGCCCCATCTATGCTCCCCGGTGCTCTAAAAGCAGGCAAATTAAAACTCTTAAATGTAAAAGCTAGTGAAAGTGTTGATGTTGCTAAAAGATTTTGCATAGTTAGCCATTATTAAAATAGGTAGTTTTTAAAAACATGTTTTAGTTTTTATTTTCTGTTAAAACACTATCAACTCTCTTATTTCTAAAGCCCTGGACCCCAAGAAAACAAGCAGCACCAACAGAAAGGTTCTTTTTTGGCAATTACTCACAGCTGATTTTTCAGAGGGCCACTGGATAAAAAAAAATTAACAAGAAGCCCACAGAATGCTAGTCACTCCCGTGAGTGGGAGTGATAGGCCCTTTCATCTGTGAATAATCAGTTTAAGAAATTCATTTTCTTCCAAATACTCTGATGCATTTCCAACTCAGGAGTGCTTAAGTTACTGGTGAGGGGTAAAATGTCCCATTGCCCAGGCTTCTTCAAGCTAGGGTTCCTTCAAGAAAGGACAACACCGTGGCAGTCCCTCTGCCAGCTTTAAGACAGAGACATAGATACTGTCCCACAGGTACTTCTCCAGCAGTCTGCAAGCCCCTGACCAGCTGAATGAAGCTAAAAGAAAGATGATCTTCAGCTAAGCAAAGAGGAGGAAGAACATACACTCTTCTCACATCAGGTTTTCAGTTTCTGTGTTTGATTCTCACCGGGTTTCATCTTGAGTTTGTGGCAACCCTAGAAGCAGAACCAATTAGAAATATTTAAAACAGGGAGTCCTGTTCAGTGGTCTTAAGAGAGGGCCGCGCCTGCGGAGCTACATTTATTTTGCTTCCTTGTGGGCGTTTCTCTGAGTAAACTGCAAGAGCAAGCCAGAAGAATGCCGGTTTCGCCAGTGTTCTGTTTCAAGCTGAAGCTCTCTCTTGTTTTGAATTTTGTGTCCCCTGGACCATGTTTCAGGAGGCAATTCCATTATCTAAGCGTGTCATCTCCAAAGGAATCACATGTCCAGGGAGGGAAGGGAACAAGTCACCAGGGACCACAACCACCGTTCAGAAAGAGGGACTCAGGATAAATATGCTATCATCTCAAAAGAGAATATCCTTAGAAGGGGCGAAAGGTGTTGACCCCAGGCTACACCATAGAGGAGCCACAGAGAGAGGCAAAGCAGCTGGGCACGCCTGAAAGCACGAGGTTTGATAAACAAATGCGTACATACCCCACCCACACCCCTGGAGCTGAAGTTCAGGCCCTAGCGTAGACAATGCAGCTAATATTGCAGTAGTTTTCTCCATGGCATGTGGCATTTCAGGCAGGTCTCAGGCAAACACTGTTTCCAAAAGGAAATTGAAAACTGGAGAAGAAACTGTATCTATGGCGACTACAGGTAATTAAATTCTCCCAGGGAGAAGGGACACACAATGAGATATTGAGTGCTGCCTAGAGGGGGGTTAGTTTCGTGAGGACTTAGGGAGGAGGGAGGAGTTGAGGGAGAAAGGACGCTATTGTGATGTGGTTACAATGTTAGGGGAGTAGGCACAGGGGACTCAGAATGGGAGGGTAGCTTTCTGAGAACTCATTGGCGCACCTCACAGTGCAGCCTGGTGTTCTGGTTTGGCACCACAGGGTGAGTTCTACAAGCTTCTGAATGAGAAGGCAGTTTGCCTTGCAGCAGGTAACTTCCTGTTCTGAGCCACCTGTCCTGAGCCATCTAAAGTTGATGCTGTACCTCTTTCCTCCCGCAACAAAGAGTAAAACCGAAGCAGAAGGTGTGAGTCCAGGCACTGGGTTCATCGCTGTGTGATACTGACAGATCCCACTAGCTTCTCAAGTCAGTCCCATATCACTAAATTGGGTTATTGCTATCTGTTTCACTGACTTCTGGAAGGGGATCGGAGATTCCAGTAAGATCTGGAGTTTAGTAAACTCTGGAATATAGATTCCTCTGTGTGGCCATGAGAGGAAACGCAAGAGTCCATGAAGGAAGAATGGGAGTAAGATATGTCTGACCTATGTCTGAGTCCTGTTCTGTGGCACCACAAAACCTCACATAGGCAAGGACAGTGCTTGTCAAGTGGATGTGTGTGAGGTAAACGTCTTTTAGGATTTCTACTGCTGTGATAAAACACCATGACCCAAAAGCAACTTGAGGAGGAAAGGATTTATTTCATTTCCACTTCTACATCACAGACCATCACCACAGGAAGGAAGGTTAAGAACTCAAACAAGGCAGTATCCTGGAGCCAGGGCTGATGCAGAGGCCATGGAGGGTGCTGCTTACTGGCTTGCTTCCATGGCTTGCACAGGCTGCTTTTGGATAGAACCCTGGACCACAAGCCCAGTGATAGCATTGCCCACAGTTCTTTAGGCCTTTCCATAGCAATCATCAATCAAGAAAATGTCCCACAGGCCAATCTGGGAGAGACATGTCCTCAACTAAGGTTCCCTCTTCCAAAATAATGTTAGCTTGTGATTGATCCAGATTAAACTGGCCAGTGTCTTAAAAGGGATTACAAAAAGTATTCAGTGACCCTGGCTGAAACCTAACAAATAAGACATTTAAGAACAATTAAGGCAGGGATAGACGCCCCCGAGGAAGCTGTGAGGGGAGGTGGGGCTATGCTCTGAATGTGGCATGGACTAGTGAGCATTCATAGGGCTGGACAAATGGGTAGGACCTCAAGTGGATGGTCAATGACAGTCGGGTGGATTCTGGCTGAACTGACCTAGTAGGCTTCTTGCTAAAGAAGGGTCAGGCGGCCAAGTGTTTTGTGGAGGAAGAGGGACATGGAGCCCAATGAGATGGGAAAGTTGATCAGATATCAGAGCTGTGGGTTTTTGCTAAACTCACTAAGCAGGGCTCTTTTCCAAAGCAGATACCATATCAAAGTACACAGATAGGTCTAGGAGAAGGTTCATGTTTGACCAAGGAAAGAATCTTTGTCATGTGTGGGCTGCAGAGTCAATGTATCTAGATCCCGTCAGAAGATAGGAGAACACAGAAGTCAAAAGCCTCAATCTCAACTAGAGATGGACATTTGTCAAAGGATAAGCAACAAACTCATCAACTAATGAGTGAATTAACACTGTGTCTCAACTATTTTGAAGGAGAATTTAAAATTTCACATTTAGGCATTTGGGATTATAGATATAAATTTAGAAGTAGGTGGAAAAGGTGCTTAGATTGAGGGCCAAAGAAAGAAACTTGCTCACAGGGCTGTGGGGCTGGGGGCAGATGACTTCAGTCTGAGGAAGTGGGGAAACTGAGTAAGAGAACCTCTCATCCTTCCCTGGGATGAAATCTGTGTCATCTGAAGTATCAACATGAGGGAGGCAAGTGCATTGCAGACTGGCTCACAGGAGCGATCAGGGACACTCAGCTACTACCAGCATGGTCACCTGACTATTAGGGACTAGAAGACTAGTGAGAAAGGACAGGTGTCACTGAAAGGACCACATGTCACTTGAGGTGTCACATGAGAAAGGCAAGGTACGGCCTCCAGTTCACTGGCCCTGATGGAGTCACAACTCAACAGGGCCCTGGGATGGTAAGGTTTTAGTGGCTTTGCTGAGCCCTTCTTAGGGCACGATCTGTATGACAAAAGAGGAGCTTGGCAAGTCTAAGTGACATAGACCAATGTGTACACTGAATTTGTAAAATACAAATGAATTCAGGAAGTGATATTTTTTCTTTGACTATGACAACAATAAAAGAAACATAAATGGAGCTAAATTCTCTTTGGAGAACTAAAACAATTCTGGTATCAACTAGTTCATCTTAGTCCCATCTCCTGGCTCCCCGCTCTTCCCTGTGGGTATCAGCATCTTAAACCCCACCTCATCCTTCTGTCTGTACAGTTTTTCTCTAAAGATGCTCATAACCATATGGTATGGTACCCATTTGTTTTCTTTCAAATACTGTGAGAATTATACACTGCCGTGTAACCAAATATAAAATGCAGAAAACAGATCTTAGTACATTGCGGGTCTTTCTAGACACTCTGTCAACCAGTTGGTTTCTGAAGGAGATACTTGTTGATTTAGCAAAAGCCAACCACTATACACTCTTTGCTATGCTCACCCTGTGGAATGTTCTGCCTATCATGTCCTAGCTGAGCTCTTCACAGTCAGATACAACCAGTTGTTGGAGACTAGGTCATAGCCAAAACCACTTTGGTATGGTTTGGAGATATAACAGGCACAAGAATTCTCCTTTGCTGTCCCAGACCCTTAAAGAGCACATTTGCCGAGAGACTCATATATACATGAAGTCTACTGGGAGAGCATCTCTGAGGATAGATGCTGTGTCTGTGGGATAGCAGGGAGAGAAATCAGACCACACTACAAGATTTATACCTATGAAAGGACATAGGGAAGAGAGAAGTGGGTAGAAAGAACCCCAGACTGTGGCTCAATCCTGAGGAAGTCTTCACCAAGCATAATCTAACAGTAAGAGGGACTAACTTCTTCAAATAGCTTCTTTGGCTTAGAGTAGCCCTTGGGAAGCATAACCCAGTGTGTTACCACAGGATGACCATGATGCTTATCAGCAGGTGCACTGAGTGAGCTGTTTCCCTGAACCACAGCTCCTCTATAATGACCAAGGGCTTCAAATATGACAACATCCGAGGGACGCTATGCTGTCATCAGTTTTGGAGAATAAAAATTACACATTGTCACTTTCTGAGGTACTCAACATTTATACAATTCTTGTTCCAAAGCAGCTGACAGCCATAGTTCAGTATTTCTCCACTGGAACACCACTGAATCTTATGTAACTCATTTGTTCTTAACCTGAACACTGATTGACAGGTAGGGATAGTCAGTGTCATTACAACAGAAAGAAAAATATTTGAAAGTAAAATAATGGCAGGTGCAAAATATTTGCATTGGGTGTAGTAGAAACAAGAGCCAATGGCCTGTCTGTCCTTGGCTCTTGGATTTGTTTATTTAGGTTACAACAAACAGGATCACAAGTGACTGGCTCAGCCTATACACTACATCTTCTTAGTATATGAGATAAGCAAGAAAGTCTATGTCTCCAAGGAGGCCCTATAACAGAGCTGATGACCGCTCTTTCTTCTAGATGTAAGGTAAATAAGTCTGTTAGCTCCAGCATATGCTATTATCTCGCTACAAAATGCAATGTTAAAAAATTGTATCTCTCAATGACATAAATGATATGGCTTCTAGAAGGATGTGAAGGAAGAGGTGTCAATCCCCATCCAGAATCAGTACCAAAGGCATGACAGAGATGGGGACTCTCAGCTTTCAGGAGAGCAGTGAGAACACATACATAGGCCTCAATATCAGCTTCTGTCCTCTGGGAAATAGACTTAGAAAAAAACTTGAAGACAGCTTAATAGAAAAAGTCACTGAGTTGGATAGAGCAGGGTTTGTAATATTTAATGTGACCTACTCTCAGTTCACCAAGCTTAATTTCTGGAGGATTCTGTGGCTTGATCTGTCTTCGTGGAAGACTCCTGTTCACAGGATGATTTTCTTTTCTCCTGTGTTGAAGAGATGGTGCTGACGAAAGTCCGTTCATAGTGTGCTGGTCAAGAACAGTCTGTAGGTACTGCTTAGTATCACAGCCTCCTGGGGTGTTTGCTCACTGGTTGAAACAAACAAGAGCTGGTCCAAAATTTAAGAGATCTGAGAAATGAGATACTGGTAAAGGTTTTTAGAAGCAATTTCTGGAGCTTTAGGAGGCTTTGCCCTGGTGACAGAGAGGGCCACAGCCATCTTTGGCTGTCTTTAGAACCCCTTACTATCAGAAAATAGCAGTCACAATAGGCTTATAAAGGGACCACTGGACACATACGCTATTAGACAATAGCGGTCACAATAGGCTTATACATGGACCACTGGAAGCATCTGCTATTGGACGCAGATGACCGTGGGAAGATGTGCTGACTGAAAGCACTTAAGACAGCGGTTCTCTCTCTGTGGAAGTTCACACATCAGATATCCTGCATATTGCATATCACATATTTACATTATGTTTTATAGCAATAGCAAAATTACAGTTATACAGTAGCAATAGAAATAATTTTTATAGGTGAGGTCATTACAATATGAAGAACTGTATTAAAGGGTCACAGCATAGGAAGGTTGAGAACCACTGATTTAAGGAAACCTTTTGTCACTCATTTGTCAGTGTCTACACAGGACAGCAAACAGAGACAATATCAGATAAGTCCCAGTAAGCCATTTAGGGTAACCAATATTTTTAATCAGCAAATATGAAGATGGCACCAAAAAATGTCCTTGGAAGTGTTAGGCTGATTTTTATAACCATCATATGGGCTTTCATTAAGATAGTTATTATGTTTGCAAAGAATACAGAAATACAGCTCCTTTGAGGGGGAGAAATCTACCTCCAAAGGGGCCCTCATGATTGGCTTACTAGGTAAGGACTTTAAATATGCTTAATATGCCTAAACCTAATAGTTATAGCTATATTCACAATGGAGAAGAGATAACCTCTAAAGGATTAAGGAAACCAGATAGAAATTCTGGAATTAAAATTGTAATAACTGAAAAAAAAAACATCAGATCAGCTCAACAACAATTTCAGTTTTAGGAGAAATAATTAACAGATAAAATTCTAGATTCTACACAATCTGGGTCATGTAAAATAATGAGTGAAGGAAAATGAGAACCCACAGAAAGCAAGGAAGTTTTCATGGACACAAACCAATAATTATATAAACAAACAAACAAAGAAAAAAGTAAAGAAAAAGGCTGACTAGATGATTGCTCAGAATTTCCACATTTCATTGGCAGATATTAATATTTGAACATATCAAATAAGATCAAAGAATGCATGCATGGACATATCTCTAAAAATCTGCATTGGATGATATCACAACAAAGTCTATTAAAACAAAGAGGGAACTTCAAAGGTAGCTAGAAAAAAAGTGATTCATTTTGTATACTGGTATCCCAATAAAATCAACAATTTTTTTCTGTAGAAACCACAGAGTAAGAATTGAATGATATACAGAATACTCTAAAAGAAAACTTTGCAAAGACAACTCTATATCAATCAAACTACCATTCAAAACTGAAGGACCCACCAGGCCCAGCACTGTGTATCAGTAATTCATACACTGGAAAGTTGAGGCAGTGGCCAGTGAGAGACTGCTCTTTATTATAGAAAGATAAGTTGAATAATTTCTTCTAGTTTCTCCTTCTATCTTATTTCAATATGGTATTTTCATTTTTAAAGTGATCAAATCAGGGGCATCAGAGTTCATGTCAGAGGCAGTCCCCTCCCCAAATGGAGAATGAGATGTCCATTGGCCTATATCTGAACAGGGGGTCTAAGCTCACTACATGCATTGTCCTTGGTTGGTGCATCAGTTTGTGCAGGCCCCCCTGGGTCCAGATCCACCAGCCTTGTGTGGTTCCTGAACCCTCCAGATCCTTCCATGCCCCCACTCTTCCATACAATTCTCAGCTCTCAGCCCAGAGTCCCACTGAGTCCCAGCATCTGTCCTGATCCCCCACTGGATGAAGTCTCTCCGAGGACATCTATGTTGGAATAATATCCACTTATAAGAGAGTACATACCATGTGTGTCTGGGTTACCTCACTCAGGGTGGCCTTTTCTAGTTCCATTCATTTGCCTTTAAATTTCAAGATTTCCTTGTTTTAAATAGCTGAGTAGTATTCCATTGTGTAAATGTACCACTGTTTCTCTATCCATTCTTTGGTGGAGGGACATCTAGGTTGTTTCCAGATTCTAGCTATCATGAATAAAGTAGCTATAAACACAGTTGAACAAATGTCCTTGTTTTATGGTGGAGCATCTTTTGGGTATATGCCCATGGATGGAATAGCTTGGTTTCGAAAGGTCACCATGGGGGTGGAAACGTTTAAAAAATAAAAACAGTTGAGCTCTGATCCTGACATAGATGTCCTCTGAGAGGCTCCACCCAGTGGGGTTCGGGACAGAGACTAGGACTGAAAGCCTGATACTGGGCAAAGCACTGTGAGCTGTAGGGAAGACATGGGGGACTCAAGGATGGAGGAGGGGGATGTCGGATGTCAGAAACCCCACAAGGAGACTATCAAGGCTGGAGGATCTGGACCCAGGGGGGCCTGCTCAAACTGATGCACCAACCAAGGACATTGTAAGCAGAGAACCTAGACCCCCTGCTTAGATGTAGCTAATTAGACAGCTCACTCTCCATGTGGGAAGGGAAGGGGGGAGAGCAGGGGACTGTCTCTGACTAGAACTCTGGTGCCCATTTGATCACTGCCCCTTGGTGGAGAGGCCCTATGGGAACACAGAGGAGAGGGATGCAGGCTATCCAGATGAGACCTGACAGGCTGTGGTCAGATGGTAGGGGAGGAGGACCACACCTGTCAGAGGTCTAGGGGAGGAGTATAGGGCAGAGGAGGGAGGCAGGAAAGGATGCCTAAACAGAAATGCAATGCACATGGAGAAATGTAACGTCTGCAAATCACTGTTTCTTCTATAGTAGCAGTTGGAGAGCAATGAGCTGGCCAGCCCTCAGGAGTAAGTGCTGCAGACTGGTCTCGTCTGAAGCATGTTAGATGCTCAGCTCTCATCAAAAGCCAGTTTCCATGAAGGAAAATATGATACTTGCACACAATTCAAGCTTCTGTTTCATGACTTTATTTAATGGCTGACTAATGGCATGGAAATGAGGGCTGATGGATATGTTATACTTCAAGCGATTACAAAGAGCATCCCAGCTGAGGAGTCTTTGTGAGTACTAATATGAAGCTTGTTCTCCCAGCCCTGTGGGCCCATCTATATTCCTTTGTCTTCTGTCCAGTTGTTAAACATTTTGTCAGAGACCTCATTCAGTGTCCTTTAAGACATCATATATATGAGCAAAAGATGGGTCACTGGACATGTTTGTAGTACAGTTGACTTGGTAATCTAGTCTTCCAGCCTGAGATGACAAGATTGTGACAGTGAGTTCCATGTCCATCAGCAACCACAGTGCTGAAGACACTGATTGGGTGTGCAAGTCATATGCTTGTGTTCGTCACCTTTCAAATAAGGTTCCAGCAGAAGCTCATTATACATAGGATGCAGAAGACAGATTCTCTGCTAGGCAGGCTACATGATTATTATTCCAAACTATGCCTATTCCAATATTCTATACCCTGGTCCTAGGAATCTGTGACTACCCTCCATTTAGAACTGAGCATTCTCCTGTTTCTTATTCTCTGATAACTAGCCAGTTATGGTTCCCTGGGCTAAGCATCAGTCTACTACAAATTCAACCTTCCCAGATGAGGGTTGAAAGGTACATTGAATTTATGAATATGACAATAAGTCATAAACTTCTAAGTCAGTTTAAATCTATGTCAATTTACCAGCACAGTAGTAGTAGTAGGTTCTCCCTTAATGTCTATGATCTATCTAGCCATTGATTCTTGGACCAGTTATGGCTTCAAGTATGAATTTCATCTTATAGTCTTGGATTTAAATCTAATCAGAAAGTGGTTGGTGACCTGTGTGATGGTCATGCCATTATTACTCCAGGGCACATAACCTGTCAGGCCAGTATTTGTTGTAGCTCAGAGTTCACAGCTGGGTATGGCTGAGGAATACTTTTCTCTCCTCCAGTAGCTCCCATAGCACATTCCAACACTGTGTGACCTAGGAAGTAAGGATGAAGCTTCCAAATCAGAACCAGCTCTTGATTTCTCCATGTTCAATGACCAAAGTATATGGTGGTGTCTTCAGCAATAGGTCTTACCATTCAGTTCTGGAGAGCAAATAAGAGGAAAATTCCTGGAGTCAGAAGCTTCCAGAAATTAAATATTTTCTGATTTCCAGTATTTGAACAAGTGTTACCAGCTGATCCTTCCCACTATGAAAATTAGAAAGCAAAAATGCTCTCAAGACCCCAAATGTTTTGAGCATCATCTTGGAACTCAAAAACATTCAGACTTGGAGCATTTCAAACTTTGAATTTGAGTTAGGGCATGTTCAACACATACTTTAACACATGGATCAGAGAATAACATGTTTGCCGTCTAGGTTATTCCCTGGGGCTTTTACTAACGCTTTCCTAACGTGTGTGTGTGTGTGTGTGTGTGTGTGTGTGTGTGTGTGTGTGTGTGTTTGGTAAGTAAACAGTTGCAACAACTGCAGTCTTGAAAGAGCATGCACAGTATTACAGTATTAACTCAGGCTCTCAGGATGTGAGCCTGAGGCATCTCACTAGGAATGATGAGTAAGAGCTATAAGGAGTAGCAAACTACAAGTAGATGAGAGATATTCATCAGAGTTCCAAATCCAGGCACAGAACGAGGTACACCCTGCTTATCTTTCTCCTGTCAATATATGTCCAAATCTCATAGGAGTTGCTTCTAGATATCACCAGCTTATTATCCAGAAGTGGTACAAAGATCAGGCTCTATAGGGTTCTGTAGAGAACCACACATCTTCAGTTTGTGGAGAGTCATCCTTGTAGGAGTATTGCCTGTTGACACACAGCTCTTTCTTCATAGTTTGCCCTCAGGGGGCAGTAAGGGTTTTACCAACATCCTCTCCTCCTCCATGGTGTAAAATGGATCCAGGAACACAGCCAGATAAAGACCAAAAGAACAGTGTCTCCTACCACAGTTCAGGACATTTATGAATTTTTCTGCTTCACAACTCTTTGTGGGGGCAGTTGTTATGGCAGCCTGTTACAGTTTAACTTTTCAGAGTGGCTAAACTGCTGTCCTCAGAACTCATAAGTAATGTTCTTAATAAATTAACAAGTTAACTTTCTGCACACAAACTTCCATATTGGAGATTGTACTCTGGGAAACGTAAGCAAATTTTTATAGAATTTATCAATTAACTCAAACATATTAAAATTGACTCTGGTGTTTAGCAGTAGCCATTGAACTAGAAAACACTTTCCTTTATCTATTCCAACAAGAAGGAAATAGGGATGTAATTTGCCTTTTGCTTGGAAGGGACAGACTAAACTTCTGCTGTTTTGTTTTAGGCTATCTGAACCAGTTATTTTCTGCAAAGCTCTCGCTGCTAGTCTAGGCTACAGCGATGGTCTGCAGATTGAAAAGACGACACAACCATGGGTCATTAGTGCTAAGAGAATGCCGTTTATTGGGAGTAACAGAACTGCTTATATAGGGAAGGAACCAGCAGTCCAACAGCACTGTGGAAAGTCCGGAAGAAGGAGCAAACCAAGGGCCAAATAATGAGATTCAAAACAAGGAAAATGAAGGCAACCAGTGCAGCACAATGTTTCAACTGCAGAGAAAAACAAGTAATGGTCAGTACCAGCACAGCTGCAGTTCCCCACAATTTTCCATATATTTGCTGCAAAAACATTGTTTTTTCTGCCAATATGATACATTAGGTCATACCCATTGGTGGTATGTGTTCTAGTTTTCTTTCTATTGCTGTGGTAAACACCCAGACTAGGAGCAATGTGAGCAGAAAATGGCTTGTTTCATTCTACACTTTCTAGTGCAGTATGAAAAGAACTCAAGGCAGAGGACTGTGGCTCACTGCTTGTGCTCCTGACAAGCATTTCTTCTAGCCCTCCTGTACGTCTCGGGACCCTGTGCTCAGGGTCTTGGCCTTCCCACACCAGCTGACAATCAAGAAAATCCTCGTAGATTTGCCTATAGGCCAATCTCATAGAAGCATTTTCTCAGTTGAGTTTCCCTTTTCTCAGAGGACTCTGGTTCATATCAAGAGGACAAAAAAAAAAAAAAAAAAAAAAAAAAAAGAGCCAGCACAACATACTGATAAGGTTCAGTGGCCAGAAAACAGCAAGGAGCATTGAAGCTTTCTCCACCCATATGTTTAATTGTTTCTATCCCACCAAAAAATTTATCCATGACCTACTATACTTACCAAACTCCCATAGTTTTCTGATAACTGAGCCAGACAATATCCTTTTATGTTTTCCTGTACTTCAGAGACTGTGACACAAGACTGAAATAGTAAATAATTCAAATATGAAATATATTTGCAAGAATTGCAGAAAAGTATAGTGTCTGTGCTTCTGCACGAGTCTTATGAAGCCAGAGGAGTTGTAGGTAGCAGTGGTCTACCATGAGGATGCTGTAACTGAACGCGCACCCTCTGCAAGAGCAGCAGACACTCTTAACTACTCAGACATCTTCCCAGTCCCTAATACCTATTACTTTCCTATGTATGTGGCAAATCCCAGGTTGTTTGGGAGGTGGGTTCCATGGCCACTTAAAAAATTAACTAATTAGAGGCCAGCTGTGGTTATTCCCTGTTGAACTTCACCAAGCAGATGTATTATCACTTACTATTTGTTGCTATAATAAAACACCATGATCAAAGGCATTTTATAGAAGAAAGAGTTTGAGGTACTATAGTTCCAGGAGGAGGGTCCATAGTGGTGTGGAGGCTTGGTGTCCGGCAGTCTGAGTATAACGCTGGAAGATCACATGTCCAAGTGGGAATACAAATGAGAAGGAACAGCTGCAAGTAAGGTCATAAACTCTCCGAGGCCATATCAGAATGTGTCACAGTTAAAGGTGCACTTAACTATGTTTTGAGAATTGAGCTGTACCCCCAGTAAACTCAACGATCTGTCAAAGAAAAAACGTTCTCGAAGCTCACCCCTAGCTGTGTACTTCCTCCATCAAGGCTGCATGACCTCCCCAGACAGAGCGATCAGCTGACAGCCATGCTCCGTCTGTTTCCCAGATGGAGTTGGATATCATCATGTTAAGCAAAACAAGCCAGACCCACAGATCCAAGTATCACAGGTTTCCCATAAAGCTTTGCGATTGTCTTCTTTATGCCTGACTGATACTCCTGTGCGTGTGCACATGTTTTATTAAATCATCTGTTTCGGGGCACTGTGATTAATTCTGTTATTTGCCTATCATGAATAGTGCAACAAGAAGTATAGTTGCACAGGTGTCCCTGTCATGCGCAGTGCTCACTTATTCCTTCATGTATGTGCATAGCATGAGTTTGGCTGGATCGTATGGTAATTCTGTGTTTAGTGTTGGGGGAGCTTCAGTAACGAGTTCTGTAGTGACTACACTGATTTGGTTCGGTATTAAGATATAATAGTTCTAACTTCCCAGCATTTGCTCTTTTGGTTGCTTGCTTTTCTAAAATGTACTCGTTACTCTTTGAATATTTCATATATGTGTATGCTGTGTTTCAGTCATTTTCAGCCCAAATAATCCATCTCATCCTTTTATACTCCCACCAAGCCCCCTCTTCCTAACAATTCTCCCTCCTGTGTTCATCGTTTTGTTTTGAGTGTTTGTTTTTTACTGTTGTTCTTTTGTGACCACCTGAGTTGCCTGCATGATAGCGGCCAAGGGCTACTTACTGAAGCTGGGCAGCTTAACAGTGGCTACCCGATTGAGAAGATGGTTCTCCTGTCCCCTGCTACCGTTACCTGACAATAGCTCCTTAGGAAATGTTGGGATCTCTTCAGGCCCTGTCCCATGCAGTGTGGGATGCTGGTGAGCTCAAGTTATGGGAATCCTCTGCAGGGTAGTCGCAGTTGCTGAATTTTCCAGTGCAATGGCCATGCCATCATCACGCCAGCCTTTACGCATGCTCCTTCTAGCCTCTTGATCCTAATTCTTACTGCAATGCTCCACTTAATGGTCACTTGTTCTCAGCCTTTTGTCCAGTTGTGCGTCTCAGCTTTAACCACTGTCCAGGACAAAGAGAAGCTTCTTTGAATAAGGCGGAGCCCAGCACTGACATAAGGGCATGGATATAAATATTTAGAGACAATTTGATACCACCCATATACCAAAATGCAACTTCTCCCTGGTCCCTATGGCCACCAGAGCCATAGGCTTTTGATCAGGTTTACAGAACTAAGCACTGATTCTGTCCCTTAGAGCAGGCACAAATCCAGTTAGAAAGAAATTGCTCGACTCCATAATAATCATGCCAATATTTCACAAATGGCACACATTGTCTGGAAGGTTGATATTAAAGCTCACAATGTTCACAGCATGTACATTTTGTTGCTAGCCATACTGACTTTGATGAAATGAAATTTTACTTTTGTGTTTGTTTGAGACAGGGTTTCTCTGTGCAGCCTTGGCTGTCCTGGATTCACTTTGTTACCAGGCTGGCCTTGAAATCACAGTGATCTGACTGCCTCTGTTTCTCTGAGTGCTCAGCCTAGAGGCTTGTGCCACCATGCCCAGCTACATTTTTTTTTTTTTAATTTCCCTTATGAATAAACAAGTTGGACACTGGTTACTTTTAAATGTCAACTCACCCAAATCCAGAGTTACCTGAGAAGAGGGCCTGTACTGAGGAATTGTCTGTATCCGGTTGGCCAATGGCCATGTCTGCGGGGTGTTATCTGGATTGTTAATTGGCATGGGACGACCCAGCCTACTGTGGGCAGCACCATCCCATGGGCTGGGCCCTGAGCACTAAGGGACTGAGGAAGCAAGAATCTACACACTTAGTTGATGTCTACTCTAGACTGTGGATGGGATGCTTAGGTCCCCGTCTTGGTTTCCCCCAGTGAACTGTCACCTAGAAATATCAGCCAAATTAACCCTGTCTCTGAGAGGTACCTTGGTCAGAGTATTTTATCACAACAACCAAAATGAAACTTTGAGCAAATGATGCCTCTGTGAATTGGTCGGGCATTTTTACTTCATCTGTGAGAACTGTCTATTCATTTCATTCATGCGTTTTGTTGGTTAGATTACTTCTTCACTCTGTGTTTGGTTTTTCATTTCTTCATATATTCCAGATGTATCTTCTGTCAGGTAACTAGCTAGTAAAGACATTCTCCTGTTACCTAAAGTCCCTTCTTACTATGGAAATAGCTTCTGTTTCTGTGCAGAAGCCTTTTAATTTCACCCCATCTGTCAGTTCTCCATCTGATTCCCTGAGTTACTGAGTCTGGAGAGCCATTGACTATGCCTGTGTTTTGACGTGCATCTGTTTGCCTCTAAAAGTTTCAAAGTTTTACATCCTACATTAAGATCTTTGATTCACTTGGATAAATTTTGTTCAATATGAGAGGCAGGATCTCAAGCAAAGATCACTTGCTTATAAAATAAAGAAAATTGATAAAATTAGAAAAAGAAGAAAAGGGATGAAAAAGAAGAAACAATATGTGTTTTAATAAAATGGAGTAGAAAAAAGTCTAAAAATGCAGTAAAAAGACCAGTAAGCTGGTCTTTTAAAAGGCCATGAACTTGAGGAATTTTGTTCACTGATCCATGGTATTGGAACCTCTTCAGCAAGGTAGAAGAGTTGGGGTCACAGCTAAAGCTTATTGCAGCTCTTCTAATTGGTGTTATAGGTGGATTGAGCATTGAGACAGTCAAGGCTATGTTGTAGCACTGGAGACTAGATTTACTATACAACAGCAGTTCTCAATCTTCCAAACGCTGTGACCTTTTAATACTGTTCCTTGTGTTGTGGCAAACCTGGCAATACCGTTATTCTTGTCACAACTACACAACTGTAATTGTGCTCCTGTTGAATATTTCTGGTCTTAGGTGTGAAAGGGGGTCGCAGCCACGGGTTGAGAGCCACTGCTATAGAAACTTCCCTGCAGGGCCACAGCTGACCTTTGAGCTTTATTTCCTGTGGGCTGAGAAGGTTGCTACTCACTTCAGAAGAGCAGCAAATGTCTAAGCTAAGAGGTATGCCTTAAACTCATTGGAGGGCAGCTAAAGCAAATAGAATTCCTAGCTTTGCACTGCAAGAAGAGACTTAAATGAGATGGACATGCCGCCCAACGTTCTTGGAACCTTTAGATCCAGCCCAAATGGGAACCATCCAGCAGAGGGAGGAAGCTAAGGGTTCAGAGATACCCACTGGCCATGGCCTTGAAACTCTAAGTTCCCACAGAACTCCATGGGCAACGTAGCGCCCTCCACTCAATGGAGAGCAAGGCGCTCATCACCACATCCTCCCCAGTCTAAGCTTCCCACTGCCAGGACATCTCTGCCGGCACCCACCTGCCTTTTGCTTTCTCTGTGCTTGCCTCACTTAGCTGTCTCCACACCTAGGAACTACAGCAGGTTACCCCTGGGCTGGCTGATCTGCGGCCCTTGTTTTGCAATCCCCAGAGTGTCTCTGTCAGGAACAGTAGGCCTTCTCTCAACACAGCACCTGGCTCTACCATTCTGAGAATGAAAAGTAACAAACGGAATTGATTGTTCTCTGATACTGCCCTGTACTTAAGGCAGTGGTGGCTTTCTCCTGGTGTCACATCTAGTGTATGCTGTCACCAGGGCTATCTGGGTGACCGGGGTTGTGGGTTAGAGATGCCCTCCCTCTGAAGAGCCTGGACTAGATTGGTACTTTTTTCTGAGTTAGATTGTACTTTTTCGGCATGTTTTGGCTGTTCTGCTACCTCTTTCTTGGTTTACAATCTTCTTCTCTTCCTTTTCTCATTCTACACTCACTCTTTGACTCTTCTCTCCTCCAATACTCCTTTGAGCACACTTCTTAACTCTTGTCCTACACTGGAGATCCCAAAGTTCCTTGATATTAAGAAAATAAGTTTCAATTTTTCTTCCCCCCAAAAGAGAGTCAAGGAAATACAAAGAAAACTAAACCTCTGGTGCAGATATTTTCCATGTAACTAGTCTTACAATAATCACTTGTGAGTCCAAGACTGCCTGGTAACATCCTCTGATTAATACTGCATTGAAAAGTAACCCCAAATATATGGAACACCATCATTTGCTCAATGAATAAACACCTTTTAGTAGCTGGAAGATTTTAAACAAATATGCAAATATATGAGAGACTCAAGCAATGGCATTACTATCTTTGAAACAAGAGGTCTACCCAGGATTGCTCTTCTATGTATCCAAATGATTTGACATTCCCAACAGACATAAACAATTGCCCTGAAATCCCAATTCAAGGTAAGTATTCTAGCAAGTGAAATAGCCTTATGATTTTTAAGGATGATTTTTGTTTTATTGTTTGCCTGTGCACAAGATGTGTGCATGGTTCCTGTGGAAACCAGAAGAGGGCTGCATATCCCCTGAAAGTGGAGTTATAGATGTTATGAACCACAATTTTGGTTCTGAGGATCAATTTCTCCATCCAACCCTGGAGTCCTCTGGAAGAGCATAAAGTACTTGAAGTTGCTGAGCCGTCTCTCCAACTCCAGACCCATGGTTTTTAAGTCAGTACTTGAGTAGGTTAGTAGCAATGGGAATTTTAGGAAGTGTTACATTTACTAATGTTCGACAGGTTTTGACATACACATTAATCTATGTAAATCAGTTTGACATGTTACAACAAGTTTCTCTCTCCATGAATTATGAATGTTCATCTACTTAGGAAGATTTACTGTTTCATTTTGCTTTTGTAAGCCAGAGTCACTATGTAGCCCAGGCTGGCCTTAAGTTCACAATCCTGCTGATTTTGCCCCTCAAGTCTAGGACACATGTGCTACCATGCCCAGTAACTAGTTCGCAACTTTGCCATAGACAGTACAAAGTGACTCACAGAAAGTAGAAAGACAACACTTTGGGTAAGCAGTTTGAATTTTCCCCGAGGCTATCAGTATTTGGCACATGGCTGTGGATCTCAGAAAGACTGGACTACTTCTTTCCCTCCACAGGGCCCTGTGCTGTCAGTGTGTGGCAGATGCAAGTATTCAGTGCACTGTGTGAGACCTTCAACACCTTGAAAGTGGGTTTTGTGTTGGACGACTTTGCCTAATGCTTGTAGGTGCTCTGGGTGTGTTCAACATAAGCGAAGCTGAGCTATTACACTTACATATTCACTTTCCTTTCAATTGCATATTTTCAACTGAACATGTGTTTATTGAGATGCAACCTCATTATAAGTCAAGAATCATTGATGGACAAAACAATTCAAATGCCTAATAAACTGTGCTAGAATTATGTACCTTTTATAAAGCTGAGCTGAAAACTGTATAGGATGAACAGGGTGTTAGAAGGCGTATCTTTTTTTTTTTTTTTTTTTTGTTCTTGTTTTTTGTTTTTTATTAATTTATTCTTGTTACATCTCTATGGTTATCCCATCCCTTGTATCCTCCCATTCTCCCCTCCCTCCCATTTTCCCCTTATTCCCCTCCCCTATGACTGTTCCTCAGAGGGATTACCTCCCTCTGTATATGCACATAGGGTATCAAGTCTCTTCTCAGTGACCTGCTGTCCTTCCTCTGAGTGCCACTAGGTCTCCCCCGCCAGGGGACATAGTCAAATGTGAGGCACCAGAGTACATGAGAAAGTCAAATCCCTCTCTCCACTCAAGTGTAGAAGGCGTGTTTTTAGTCAGTATTCCTGACTTTTTAAAGGTATAGGACACTTCTCTAAGCATAGTTTTCTCGTATACTAGCTAGCCCTGTGAGAGACATATATTTAAGGTGAGCCAATCCCATGCTAAGTTTTTTTTTGTTGATGTGACCTTCTATTTGACTCCTTCAAATCCTCCTAGACTGTGCCTTCAGGCCTGGTTAGGGTCACATTGGAATTTGGATAGAATATTTCGTGACAGATGCCTGAAGACCACAGAGAGAACTGAAGCTGGCTGAGTGCTGGCAGCAGCAGGCTCAGAGAGAGCCAGGGCAGCCTTTTGGAACACCAAGCCATTTTCAAAAGGCAAGTGACCCCTGTCTACAACTTGAAGAATACCAGCTATAAACCTAAGCACATGCTGCACCCTTCTACCTGAGGGATCCGGGCCAGTGTTTGGCCTTGTTATCATCTGAGATATGGAATTGGGGCTGAGGGCGTGTTTGTCTCGGAAAGCCGGTATGACTAGTGTTTCTGAGATTAACTTTTACCAGTCCGTGCTCTTGGGTTTTGTCTTTCCCTGAGGGCAAATTCCCTGGCACCGCGGTCCACTCTGTTCCACGTGGTGCTTTAGCTGGCACAAGAACTGAGGTTGAAATAGGAGATTGGCTTTATGGGTGAGGTTCCTGTTTGTTCAAAGCCACCTCCTATCTTTCCCCTCTGAAGCCACCAAAGAAAACTCTGGAAATCCTGAAGTGACCCTTAATTAGCTCAGAGAAGGAGGAGGTACAGAGTAGCAAAAATAGAATGCCTTGCTTGGATTTTCTTCTTTTGTAGAGCATGTGTAGTGTCATCCAAGCAGAAAGGCTTTTGGGCAAATCAGTTTGCTGAGCTTCATCCAGTGGACTGTGTATTGACCAAGGGGTTTCTCTAGGTCTACTCGCTAGTCTTTCCAGGAACGCAGTCATCAGCTTCCAGTGTTGCTTTCCTTCATTTTGGAGTGTGGGGTCTAATAGCAGAGCTGGGTCTGGCGAAACAACAGAAGAATTGATGTTGTCTGATGTGATCCAACCCTCACTCCTCTGTATGGCCCTCCCTAGACCCCTCTGAACCTTACTCTATCAAAAATGTGTTCTTAGGGATGGTCAGAATAAGCATTTGGCTCCCTAGAGGTTTTTTTAAGTACTCTCATTGCATTTGAACACTGTTTTAAAAATGTTTTTCAGCCATCAAAGTACTGGAAACAGCTCTTAGGCAGGAGGGAGACTTTCCCACCATCCCGAGGGGAGCCTTCCAAAAAGAAAACGTGAAACGTGTGCAGAGCAGTATACAGATATAAACCAAAACGGAGACTAGCCAGAACTGGTATTTTAGCTGAACTTGAACTGAAAGGGAACAAATATTTTGAGCCCAAGCAGTTGAAGTGAAAACTGGGGAGGAACTCAGTACAGAGTCAACCTGCAAGAGCAATTCAAAGAGCTATGACACGTGGGCTTGTGGGTTCCACACACAGATTGAGGCTGCCCCTTTCCCTGGAGGGCTTTCATAGAATTCTTCTTGTTCAAATGGAAAAGTAGAAGGGATTGAAGGCTATCCTTTGCACATGGAGATACACTAGATATTTTCTCAGTAGCAAGGTGTTCTAGTTTCCTTCTGTTGCTATGACAAACATCATGGCCAAAAATAAATTAGGGGAAAAAAGGGTTTATTTTGGTTTATACTTCTAAGTCACACTCCACCATTGAGGGAATTCAGGACAGGAATTCAAGGCTGGATCCTGAACCAGAAACCATGGAGGATCGCTGATTGTGGCTCTGTCTCCGGCTGGCCCCAGCTTTACACTCATCTAGTCTCTTGAACAGCCCATGCCCACTCACCCAAGGACAGTAAATCTCATGGTGAGCTGGCATCTCCTTCTAAGATAATTATCAAGACAGCCACTCATAAATGTCCATATGTCAGTCTAATCTGGAAAACCCCTCAATTGGGGCCGCCATCCCTAATCAGGCGATGCTAGTTTGATCAAATTGAGAACTGAAACCGTCTGAGATGCCTGGCTAACCACATGTAAAGCAAGCCATGCTGGCTTGTCTCCTCAGGACACTCAGCCCTCGCTGTGCATCAGTCTCAGCTGGAGGATGTTGTTATGGTTTTTGCACTTTGGTGTTTTCCCTCTTGTTCCCTCCACATAAACCAACAGGTGTGGCCTGAGGTCCTGGGACCCACATTTTGGGAAACAAGCACACTACCTGCTACAAGTTAACCCAACTTTTACTCCAACCCAATCCTCACTTAACACCACAAGCTCTTGTTTGCAGGCTCTCCCTCTTTGTCAGCCTTCCCCCGCTGTGAGCACCTCTGGAGCTTCTCCACTTCTTTCCAGCAACTATGGTTACAAGAGAGTGGCATGAGTGGCCAGGACCAGAGAGGCATGAGGAGGGTGGACCAGTGGATTCTACCTCACAGGGGAGGAAGTGCTCCGGTGCTTGGACATTAGTGTGTGGTGACACACAGCATAACGTACTGGACACTTCACAAAGCCAGGGTTTGGGAGGCTTTTTTTCCTTTTGTTTTCTCCAACAAATAAATGATAGCGTGAGAGGTAAATATTTTATCTTGACTTAAATCCTACATGATATACATATATCCAAACTCTACACCATTTGTTTATATGTATAATTTTAATTTTATGAACTAGTTATAATAAGCTGCAAATGAACAATCCTAAATGTTTACATGATTTTTACTTGCTAGTAATAAGTTACCTGTGTTTAATCTGTAATTTGTTAGGTAAAGTAGTTCTTCTAGTTTCTTAAAGGTATCTGGATCCGTGATGTGAACAGCCATGTTTTGTTAGGTTTTGTGGGAAGTTAAGGCTGGACTGTTTTGAACTCTGTTTCCAGTACCTTCAGAGTTAGAGGCTGGCACTTCATTTTCGCACCACAGCACCCAGCTTTACTGGTCTATACTGTGGTCTTATCTCCAGGGACTTTTAACTTTGCTAATACACAGATTCCACCCTCTTGATTCTGCCTCGTAGGAAACCTTCACTCTCATCACAGTTTCTTTCTGAGACACGCTTTTCATAAAGCGAAATAAACACGTCCATGTGACTTATGGATATATAAGGTATACACGGGTTGGTTTGTAGCTATAAAAAGCACATGTTTCCCACAAGATCAGCATCCCTTGGGGATTCCTAGAATGATCAGTGCTTCCACTGGGCATCCAGGGAACAGGGTCCATGGGAGCACATAACACGCAGGATGTCCCAGAAGAAGTTAGTAAACACTAGGGCACAAGCCAAGGTTTCTTCATTAAACAAAATGGCTTATTTTGAATGGGGGACAGAATGAGACTTCATTCTAAATCTCAAAGTCTAGGTAGAGAATATGAGGCAGAAAGTCCAGCAAAGGAAAAGCTGACGTTAACACACCTTCTCATCACAGTGTCCATTTTCTCTGCTGTTGCTCTTTTTCCTTTTTGTAGCTTCTCTCTGCAGGGACTTGAGATGCTGCCACGGCCGTCTGTCCCCCAACCTTTCTATATCATGAAGTTGTCAGTGTCATTAAATCCAGTAAAACTCTAGGGGCACTGCTCTTCTGTGTCAATTCTCTGCATAGCACATACATCAGTCTAACACTTACTTTTTTCTGATTCATACTTTGTACCCATGAACACAGTGTAGTTACGCAACACCAAAGTGCATGGCTGGAAGTGTGTGGTCAGTGAAGCTGCTGAGCAGACACTGGTTGGCTTGAGTGAGTGTAAGTGCCAGCTTTGGGATGTCACAGCTCGCACACTACTAGCCTCTTCCTCTTCACCGGGCCTTGAGTTACTCGTTTTCACTCCTTCAATTTATGAGTACTGTTTCAGAGGTAAATTTCAAATTACTAAAATAATGATTTTAACATGCAAAATATGACCATAATAATTTGTGTAAGGATATTTGCACTATGTATAATTTGTCATGTGTGTTTAACTATATCTGAGTATAATTTCACTGATGGCTAAATAAATGTATATCCTTTCCCTGCTTTCACATTTGAATAAGAATTTTATAATGTTTCATGGATGTCTTTCATGGATGGTTTCTATTGCGGAGATGAAACATAAATACCAAAAGGCAAGTTGAGGAGGAAAGCATTTACTTGGCTTCCACAGTACTGTTCACCAACAAAGGAGGTCAGGACAGGAAATCAAACAGGGCAGAAACCTGGAGGCAGAAGGTGCTGAAGAGATCATGGAGAGATGCTGCTTACTAGCTTGTTCCCCTGCTTTGTTTATCTTGGTTTCCTATAGAACCCAGGACCCCCAGCCCAGGCATGGCACCACCCACAATGGGCTGGGCCCTCCCCAAACTGATCACTAATTGAAAATGCCTTACAGCTGGATCTCACGGGGGCATTTCCTCAACTAAGGCTCCTTTCTCTCTGATAACTCTAGCTTATACCAAGTTCACATACACACACACACACACACACACACACACACACACACACACACACACACTGGATTTCCTCTGAAATTACAAATAGTTCTGTTTTGCTATTCTTTTTTTCTGATGCATAGTTCTATTTTGTAGCCTAGGTTGGCCTAGAACTCACCCTACAGCCCAGTCTAACCTTAAACTCATGGCAATCTTTCTGCCTATAGGCACACGAAACCACACTTGGCTTACTTCTACAATTTTTAACTATTGTTTCTCTCTCACTATGTTGAATGTGTTATAAGCACTTCACACTAATGTCCCATGACTGGCGGCTGTTGCTCTGAGCTTAAGCTCCGTAAGGCTGCTAACTACTGTTAAGTTGATTTCTCAATCATTTTCTGCCCATTTCTGTTACTAGAAGAAAAGAAAGGTTTTTCTTCTTCTGCATCATTACCCTTTTCCCTGGCTTACACATTTTTATTTTCCCTTGTATGTATGTATGTATGTGTACGTGTGTATGTATGGTATATGTGAATGCTCATATGCTCCTGTATGTGCACATGTGTACACAGGTATGTGTATATATGTACAGGCTAGATGTCAATGTAGAGCATCTTCATCAGTGATTCTCTACTCTTTTCTTTTTCTTATTTTCAATGATAGGGCCTCACTGTGCTACTTCAGCTGGCCTGAAACTCACTGTGTAGACCAAATGTCCTGCAGCTCCTTATAATTTGTTATTTTAATTATTTATTATTTGCCTGCTCCACTTTATTTTCTGAGGCAGGATCTCTCAGTGAATCTGTGAACCTGGAGCTCACTGAGCCCGTAGACTCCTGGCCAGAGCTTTCTGGAGATGTCCTGTCTGCACTCCCAGCACTGGGATCTCTGATGTATTTCCCCATGCCTACTGTTCACATGGATGCTGCGGCTCTGCACGCAGGTCCTCATTCCGCATGGTAAGCACTTTACCCACTAGCCCTTCTCCCCGGGCCACACTTTAATGTCATCTGTGAAAAGGATGTTGTAAAGTCGGCCGACTCACCTACACCTGCAATGAGTACCAAGGCTGTGCCAGATGGTGACTGCCCTGCCACAATCGGTGCTTTTTATCAATTGTAAACCAAGGCGTGGAGGCTGAGGCAGTTTCTGTTCTGGACCAAACCTTGGGGAGGGAGGTCATTTATCTCAGTGGAACCCATGGCTAATCAAGCTGCCCTTCTCGCCGTTTGCTTAGTTAATCACTGGAAGAAGTTAGCCACTGAAAAAGTAGCTTCAGCTCTGTTGGCATTAAACCCACTCTTTTTCTCATGACCCGTGGATGATCGCTGGCAGTATTCTAAAGGCTAGAAGCCTGAAACTGCTCCATTTCCTTAAAAGGAATCCCCAGTGTGCTCTATATTCAGCCCATGTAATTTGTTTCAAAACCAAATGAAGCTTCCATGTGTCAAGCAGTTTCCCTGAACCGTTCATAAAACTCCTTGTTCAGAGCTGGGATCCAAGTGACAATCACAGTTGGAGAACGTCATGGAGAAACACGCCTTGCTCACTGCTGCAGAGTTGCTCGGTGGGAGTGTCAAAGGATGTCAAAGCTGCCCATCGCCCCTCTCCTGCCCCGCAGTGGCAGTTTCATTGGTTTGAGACAGGCATTTCCAACCTGTCCCCAAACATGGCAGAGACACACCACCTGATGTTCTGGGGACGATAATAGTTGGGGTTTGACTATTGATGGCTATTCATAAAGATTAATAACATGTTAGTTTATTTCTCAAAAATATGATTCATGGTGATTGTTCTTCTATGTGAGTCACTGGGAAAAAAATATCCCTGTGATGTGTGTGTTTAGTGTACAGAGTCTGGATGGGATGGTGATGGCTTTGGCAATGGCCCCACCTGTACTTTTTGTTTAAGTATGTTTAGCCCTTCCTTCCTTTCCTCTTCCTCCTCTTTGTGGAGCTGGCCAGACTGCCTCCATTACGTACCTCCTTCTCCTTGCGGCCTGTTAGTGGTGTTCTGCGCCATGCAATAGATGGTGGTTGACTGGCAGAACACTGGGATCCATTGTTTGTCTGGCCGGGTAGGTTGTCGCTAGTAATAGTGCCACAGTGACCCCTGTTGATGAAACCAGGAAGTGCAGTGTGCAGACTGCTTTTAATGACTGATGTTCACATTGAAAGATGAGCTCTGGCCAACCTAGGGCTCAGTAGGAAAGGACATCAAAGGTAGGTCAAAGGAGAGGGAACAGAAGGGCACCACTGGTCTGTCTGTGTGAGAGCACAGCTCAGCATGTTTTCTCATCTGAGTTTTTCTTTCTGTGACCCTAATCAGTTCCCAGGCATCAATCCACGACTTTAAATAATTTTATTCTTTTGCTGTTATTCAGAGAATTCAACATTTTGTTTTGCACATTGATCTGAATTGTGATAGTACACTCTATATCTTGGTTACGTATTCTATGTGTATACATTTTTCAGGTGTGTGCTCTTGTGCATGGTGTGTGTGTTTGTGTGTGTGTGTGTGTGTGTGTGTGTGTGTGTGTGTGCATACCTGTCCTTATGAGTTTGGAGGCCAGGGCTTGATGTGAGGTGTTCTCTCCCACTGAGCCTGCAGTGCACCCACCAGGGCTCCTAATTGCTTCTCCCTCTCTAGCACCAGGATTATAGGAATGCAGCCAGACGTTTTTGCATGGGTCTTGGAGGATCTGAGCTCAGTTCTTTTTAATTTCACATCAGGCAACTAATCAACCAACCCCTTTACATGTGAACAGAAAAGGTACCTGTAATACTTCAGATTTCTAAGCTATTCTTATTACTTTTTAATCACATTTCTTAAAAAAAAAAACTAGGTGTGGACTGATGGATGGAGCCACCAATGGGGTTCCTATCTCTCAGTATAAGCTTAGGAGAAATGAAGATGACACCTTAGATTATGCATTTAAAGTAAACCCTGATGCCCAGTGTGACTGAATAGCTGAGAACTGTGAGATGCCTCAAACTCTGCATTCTGCCTTCAGCCTTTGCCCCAACTGAACTGGTTAACTTTCTGCACAATTAACTTGATTTGCAGGCTGCTCTGCACATAAAATATCCCACATGGACCATGCTCCTGTTTCCCCGTCAAACAAGGAAGTACAAAATTGTTTATCTGCAAACATAACGCCTAAAGGAGAAGGGGAAAAAAAGAATAGGAGATGAGCTGCTTATTTGCTATAGATGTCATATCAATACTAATGTTATCTACACAAAATGAGGATGATCTTAGAGGTGGCGATACAGTGCATAGAAAGAGATGCATTGGGAAGTGGCAGGTGAAGTATTAACGCATGTTTTCCTCTGAGTGGGTGAGAAATGAAAACACACTAGCCTTCTCTTCCCGGTCCTTGGGGGGCTTCGTCTCTGGGAACACTGTCAGACTGTGCCTTGGTCCTCTGAGGAGCAGGACTCAGACCCAGAGCAGCATTGCAGATGGAGCAGATGGAATTCAAAACAACTGCTTCCATATCAACTTACCAAGCTATTTTGTAAGGCTGCAGGCTTTGTCTATTTATTTTTCTCACACACCTTCTCCTCGAAACTTTTAAAGAGTGCTAAAAATTACACAGAACCAGAGAAGATAACAACAACAAAGCAGAAGCCGCAGGAGACAGGAAGCCAGAGGAAATCGGAGCCGAGGGGAGGTAAAGCATGCACACAGCACAGCATCCATGTGCACTCTCGCCTCATGCGCCTCACCTGTGGCTCTAAGCCAAGATGTAAGTAATCTGGCCAAGCTCTGCACAGACTACTGCAAAGCAGATGGAGCCGACTGCAAGTGAAACCACCATTGTGGAGAACCAAGGCTGTCCTGAGGAGGTGCCCAGTTAAAAGCGAGTCTCAGCTCAACAGCTCAAAACTCAAAAAAGGACTCGTACTTACTCTGACCACACTTCCTCAGTTGTCTGATTCAGGTATCTGGGATCCCGTGTTTTGGTTTGCTAAGCTTGGGGAGGCCTGAGGATCGCACTATGTAGAGTGACAGCCACCCAACCTGCACGTGACTGCAGTTCTGATGGAAGTGTGGGGCACTGTGAAAGGACAGCTGTGAACAAAGGTTCAGCCTAGCATTTTCAATGCTTACAGTCCAAAGTCAAATGAAAAACTTCAGGCAATCCATGAATACATGCACTGGAGGAGAGTTAAGACTTAGAGATATTGCTGATCATAGTTTATAAACTGACTGCACTGGCAGGTCTTGCCAATCACCTACACACTAGATGGAAACAATGGTGGTTTCGCTTGCTCACTTGTTCTTTTTTCAAGGTGTAATAAATGGTTGGTCACAGACATAGTTAAATATCTTAAAACAGAATTTCTAGGGACTGATAGATGGCTCAGTGGAAAAAGTGCTCACTATACAAACCCGAGCTCAGGCATCCTGTACTGGTATAGGACACACACATGCACGCATGTGCATGCATACACACACATGGACACACACACATACACACACATATACACACATACACACACATATACACACATACACACACACACACACACACATACACACATGACACAGCGCAGACCTCCACTACTGGTATAAGACACACACACACACACACACACACACACACACACACACACACACACATACACACACATATGAGTATATACATACAAGTAAATATAAGAAAATGAAGTTTAGCTAGCCTGTTTGACTACTTAGCACCCCACAGTAACATTCTGAAACTGCCATTCCTCTCGATGATCTGTCCCCTCAAATACCAAAATCTGAGGAAGAGGGAAGAGGAGGAGGAGGAGGAAGAGGCTGAGTTTCAAGTTGGGGAGTGTTTCCTTCCGGTTAACTGTTGACATGAAAATACTGCATTACATTCATTAGTATAAATTATTAACTTTACAATGAGATAATTAACTACTTGAACACATAGCCAAGATGGGGATAAAATGTTCTCTTTCTTCAATTCAACATTTTTGCCCTGTGGGGCTGGAGGTTGGAGCCAGGTGCTCGCCCCATCACTGAGCTACAAACCCAACCCTCAATAAATATTCTCCAAGATAACTCTTGAAATATAATTTTTCGAACTTTGCATCTATAATAATAAAATTATTTTTAATGTATTCAAATTCAAAATTAATACTGATTTGGCATTAAAAAATTTATAGGATTCACAAAACAAAAACCCACACACAAAATTCTTAGCATATAAGTCATGACCACAATTTATCTGGCAATGTCTCTATTGGGAAATGCTTCATTTGTTTTTGTCATCTTTTGCTCAGACAGCACTGTTGTTTTCCCTGCAAATCTGTTGGAAAGGAGGGTAATAGTTATAGGTAGATCCTAGAAGGTCAGTTATGGGCTCACAGAGGGTCTTCAGGGCTGTAGGCACTGCTTGAGAAAGTCTTGATGTGTAGCCTCAGCTGACCTGGAACTCGCCCCCTCCTCCCTCACCTGCTCCAGGTCTATTTTAAGCTTAAAAGAAATTACCAGTGTGTCTCTCAAATAAATTGTATTATTTTTATGTCAAATCATGTTGTGGAGATATACTGTCCAGTACCATTAACAACAATATTTACTATGTCCATTTTAATATCTGCGCATTTGGGGAAAAACAAGCAAACAAAAATTATATGTCTGTCTTATATGAACCTGGAGCTGACCAAGTAGGAAGGAGGTGTGTGCTGCAACGCATCGGTCCTTCGCTCAGTGTCTTCTCCAAGGGCACATTTGCTGTTCCTGAGTGACTCCACAAGCTGTGTCTTACCTTGTGGCATTTTGATCCTCCTGTGGACTGTGGTCTTTGAGAGTGGTCCAAGAAGAGGCCTTGGGTTGGGATCACAGCTGTAGCATTAGCAGATACTGCATAGCGCTGCAAAGCTCAGTGGCCAGTGTGGTTTGAGGTGTAAACAGTTAATGTTCTTAATCTATTAACTTCTCGTGTGTTCAGCCAGGACTGTTTGAACAAGTGAATTTCTTCCTTCTGTCTGTAACCATGGCTACTTTACAGTTAAATGGGGAGGGTCAGTATGATACGCCTGTCAACAGTGAAACATTATCAGCAATGAGTTCCTCTATCGTATGAAGGCAATATGACAACCAAGTGTGCAGGTTCCTTGCGGTCAGCTGGGCCAGGAAGAGCTAAACTCACCATGGAGTTAGGTGGAAACATCCTGGGGCTCTCATTATCATTATATGCCTGTCTTATATTCATTAGAAAGTCAGTTAGGAAGGAGTTCTGTGCAGTATAGCCATCCTCTGATCAATTCCTTTTCCCAGGGCCCACTTGCTACTCCTGAGTGTCTCCATTGAGTGCCATGGAAAAGAGATTCAGTCCAAAGCAGTGGACCAGCTGATCCTTTACCTGGTGTGCATGAGGTATGTCCTTTACCTGGTGTGCATGAGGTATGTCCTTTACCGGGTATGCATGAGGCACAAGAGAGCCATCAGAAATATGCAGTCAGCCAAGTCCTAGATTCAGACTGACAATGTAGCTTTCTTACACTTTCCTCATGATCAAAACCAGAATCACAAGGGAGGGAAGCCTGTGCTGCCAAAGTGAGGGACCTGTACAGAGTCGCTTGACCAATGGCTCAGGGGCAAAGAGAGGTGACGAATGGGGAAATGGAGGTAACGGAGGAAAGTGATGTTCATAAGCGCAGTTTCACAGAGTTTAGATAGAAAGAGAATGACTAATCCTCCCTCCTGCAGTACCTTACTGAGTGACTTACCTCCCACCACTCAGTTAAAATTTCCACTTTCTTAAGACGATTAGTTATTTATGGATGAATTAATTTTTTAATATCTCCTTCGAGACATTGGGAGTGCAGCAAGGCCTTGGCTGGTGTGAATGAAGCTTGATCCCACCAGTACAACAGCAAAAACAAAAGCTCCTCAGAGTATTTGCTACATGGTAGATGTTCTTATATGATTTAGAGCTGCAACAGTGACCAAGAGAGCCAGGGTTTGTGCACTGAACACGTGGACACAGACAGCTAAAGAGAAAAAGTCAATCCAATGAGGTGCTATATGAGTCCTGGGGAAACTCATAGTGAAAAGGAAGATTTTGTGAGAAAATGTCAGTTTGGTGTGAGCTAAGAGAGCAAATGAATGTACATTGAAAAGAGATAAAGGAAGAAATACAAGAAATACTATGTGTTTCAAAAATAAATATAAATCTTTTAAGACTTAAAATTAAATGAAAAGAATGTTGATATTTCAGGTTCTGATTACCATACTAAGGTAATATACTTTTCTTTCTAACTGTTTTAAAAATATTCCATATGGTTTTCTATGGTGGCTGCATTATTTTATGTAACAATCATTGACAACAATCACCATTTTTTCATGTCTTGGTGAGCATGTCCTGCAATGTTTGTCTTGTCTCTAAATGCTAATTCTATGAGTATACGCTGACATGGTGGTTTAGATTTACCCTGCTCTGGTCATTGGTGTCTTAAACATCTTCCCAGAAACTTTTTGAACACTTATGTGTCTTGGGAGAAATCTAATCTCTCATGCACATGGGGGGAGTTTTTTATAGAAGCTGGGGAGAGAAGGAAGTGGGGGAATGAAGGGTGCCCCAAGGAGAAAGACAGAGACAGAGAGAGAGACAGAGAGAGAGACACAGAGAGAGAGACAGAGAGAGAGAGACAGAGACAGAGAGAGAGAGACAGAGAGAGAGACACAGAGAGAGAGAGAGAGAGAGAGAGAGAGAGAGAGAGAGAGAGAGAGA
>OU015751.1:56026661-56048892 GCA_907169655.1 Acomys percivali
AGGAAGGAAGGAAGGAAGGAAGGAAGGAAGGAAGGAAGGAAGGAAGGAAGGAAGGAAGGAAGAAAAGCACACAACTTTGGAAGTTCAAAGAAGGGGGGGGGGGGGGTGGGGAACAGGACATCACGGTCAAACAAATGCCCGGCAATGAGGGAAAGGAGTTGAGCTCTGGATGTTTCAGTGAATTGTTACAAGGAAACAGAAATATCTTCACAACCAGTTCCACTCCACATCTGAAAAACTGATAGTTGAGAACGCATCAACAGAAGGATTCTGTGTCCATTTTGTGTCAGCCCTGAGAATCATTCCTTCCGGGTTGGACTGGCCCCTGCCTTTCCAAGGTTCAAAGTTCCCTGCTTGCTTCTCCTCAGGTGGCCTCTGCTGACTGACATCTCACAGATTCTGTTAGAACTCTGAAACAAACCGTCTCCATGTGTTAGAACGAAGGATGTGTGAGAGCAGGAGCCATATGGAAAATAGGATTTTATTTGATACTTTTAGGGGAAACCGCGTGGGTTAACTGAGAGGCAATGGTTTGCTTTCCTTTCAGTTTCTCACCGTAAGGACACCGGTACAGTGGGATGGCAGGCAAGGCACCTGGCAAGGCCCCTGCGGAAGATTGGGCTCAGGAGATGGGCCAGTTGGCGCTAGAAGAATTCTGCTTTTCCAAACCGCAGCCGGTCCTGTAATTAGCCAAACAAGTCCATTTAAGCTAGGCAAATCACTGGTTTTCCACAAAATAGTTATGTTTCTGATGCCCTTGGACAGATTCACCTCGAACCCTAAAAACAGAGTTGCCCCGCACACACACCCGACACTCAAAGCTGGGGGGTGGGGGAAGAAAAGTTGAGTCCTCACTGTTAACAATGAGTGGAGAAGTGGAGAGACAAGGGTTCCGGGGGAGCGTGGGAACGCCGAGTTCTCAACCGGGAGTTTCGGTGCGCAGAGAACAGGCTGTGTTCAAAGTGCTTTTCTCCTAAAGGGTACGAATCGCAGCTCTTCTCCTCTTTCCAAGGACTCGAACGGCTTGTCTCCGTGAGTCAGTCTCTGCAGCACCGGTAAAGGCTCCTAGGTTCCGCCGCGCCCGGCGTCGCCTCCCTGCCTGAGCCCGCGGCGCCTCCTCGCGTGCCAGCGCTCCGGGGTGTCTCCTTGCAGGAGCCTGTGGGGGGAGGGGGCAGGGCGCGACGCGTGGGTCGCGTCGGTCCCAGCCCTGATGGACAGGCCGACGCTGCCTCCGGGGCGGGGACAGCTCAGGCCACCGTGCGCACCGCACACCTATTGCACCTACAACTCGTGGACTCCCGGGGATAGTGGGTCTTGGATTCGGGTGCCATCTAGAGAGCAGCGCGACCCTCGCCCCCGCGTCGATCGTTGGCTGCGGCAGGTGTGCGTAACACCGGGTCCCTGCGTCCTCCCTTCCTGCCGACTGGGCGCCGCGCCCGCCCCGCCCCCGTCCCCGCCCGCCCTCGGGCCGCCCGGGGCAGGGCCTGCAGCTGCCCGGCATGGGAGGACCGCCGGCAGCGGACGGCGGCTGAACGCGGCGGCCAAGGGACCACGCAGTGGCCTCCTGTCGCTGCGCGCTCCCTTCCCTGGCTCTGCGCGCGTCACAGGCAGGACTGAGCTCGCTGGCTGCAGGAACTGGCCCGGTGGCGGAGGTGGCGTGGTACTCTCGCTGTCCCGTTGAGTTAGTAGCGCTGTCCCTGCGCGATGCGCTGAGGGCACCCAGATCCTTACACTGGCGGCGTCTTCTGCTGCGCTCTAAGTTGCCGACCCCATGGACCCCTCAGGCACCGGCACCGTGCGCAGCATGCGGGCGCCACTGTCTTGTCTGCTGCTGCTGCTTCTGCAGGTGGCAGTGCCGGCGAGCGCGCTGGCTGAGACCCTGCTGGACGCGACTAGGGCTAGGGGTGCCAGCTCGAACCCGCCAAGCCCCGCCAGCGTGGTGGCCCCGGGAACGACGCCGTTCGAGGAAAGTCGGTTGCCCGTGTTCACCCTGGATTACCCCCACGTGCAAATCCCTTTCGAGATCACTTTGTGGATCCTACTGGCCTCGTTGGCCAAGATTGGTAAGCGAACTGCCCCCGTGGATGGGGGCTGGGTTTCTGGTGGGGTGACCCGCCAAGTAGGCAAGTAGTTGGTCCCAGATAGTGGCCACCTCCTCCTGTACCAGGGCAGCCTTGGGCAGATAGATTAGTTTCTGTGGGTTGAAAGATCCCCTGTTTTTAATCCTAAACTGGCCTTGGAGAGCCTGGGGAAGACTGGCCAGTGTAGGGACTCACTGTTGACGTCTGCTTTGCAGGTCAAGTTTGACAGCTCTGTGCCAAAGTTGAGGGAGACCTGTCTGTGTGCAGACGGACAGATTGCGTTGTGGAGAGGAGAAAAGTAGAGAAGACAGGGGAAGTGGAAACCAGCATTAGGCAAGATGTTGGATGGGGGAAAGTACCTTGGCCTGACACAGACCCTTCCCAGGTTCCTGACTGACGACACTTAGATTGGGACCATGGACACCTGAGTTCACACAGCTGCGATGCCAGTGCCCATTCCTTCTCTCTGGGCCTGTCACTCTCTAGAAAGCTTTTTCTCTAGCAGTAACTGAAGCCGGTGAGAACAGATATTTGCAAGTAACTAACCCACTTGTCCCACCATCCCCAATTCTTAAACTGAAATAAAAAAACTCAGCACCTGTTTTCTCATTTGATAACCTGCCCACACCGTCATAGGTCTCCCCCACAGTTTCATTCTGTATTAAGGTATATTAACTATTGCTGTACCGTTAGTGTCCCCTATATTTTATGCATTCCCCTTTGGGATGCAGGATTTCATACATCCTTGCCATTCTAGGGAAATTTGCTGAAGAGGGGTGTGTGTGGGGTGGGGGTGGGGTCGGGGGGGGGGGAAAGAGGTACCAGTGATCACAACCCAGATAGTGCTCCAAGGCAGAGGCGTCCTGCAAAGGAAGTGTGGATACAGGCAGGGGTCACATCCTTGCCAGCCCCACACACTGTTTTTAAGGATGACAAGTCTGCTCAGTGGGAGCTGCTCACCAGAAACATCATTCTCGAGAGAGATGCAAAGTGTGACGGGAAAAGGGGTGGTCCAGGCAGGTGGCAGAGATGGTTTGTAGGAGTGCAGAACTTCCAAGTTAAGCCTGAAGTTGACTCCTGAGGTTAGATTAAATCCATCTGCCTATGATGGTGGCTGGCAAAGATGTCCTGAACTACATAATGACTTTGTAGTCCAGAATTGCTGGCTCTGGCATGTCTTGCCAGCTGAGTGTTTTAATTTCATCTGAGCAATGATATAAGGACCACAAACTTCCTTATCAAGCAAAGAGCCACATAAACCCATGGCCTCTAATAATAGCCGGAGATGCTATCTCTTCACATATTCCTCACAGCATCCCTGACCTGTAGGGAGTGCGTGTGTGAATACTCTCAAGCTGGGAAGTTTACACTATGAATGACGAAGTTGGACCCACCAACTGCAGACAGGGAGATTGGCTCTGGGCTGCTTCCCTGCCTGAGTCAGGGCCTCTAGAGGGGGTGCCTGTGTGTGCCCTCTTCCATTACTGGTTTTCTCCTCTATAACACCCTCTTCTGGTCTCACTCCTGATTGTTTTAATCAGATTAATTACACTAATAACAGCCGCTAGTGGGCACTTAAATTCATTATCCCTCATTTCCACGGCTTTCTTCCTGGGGAGATATGACGGCCCTGCTCTGGGGAGGAGGAAGCTGAGACGTGAGGAAAACTTTGCTGGTGGGTGGAGAGACAAGACCCAGGCAGGAGGGCCTGGAGTGAGGGTTAGACGAGGCTGGATTTGTTCTTTCTTCTTACCGGTGAGGCAGGTGTGCTAGTGGTGACAGCAGCCACCATGAAGGCCTGGAGAAGCTGCAGTAGCTACACTGTTGCAGGCACTTCAGTGGCTTTCCCAACTGTCTTTACTGCCTCTTGCCTCCTGTCATAACACTGGAAGCACTTCTCTTGGGTGGCCTTTTGGCACTCACTCACCCCAACTGTGGTATTCCATTCATCTTGATGGACGCACCATCATCTTAATTGCCTGGCATTTGGTTAAGAAGTGTCCATGCTTGTGCGAGTCAAAGTTTGCAGGCACTTTTATGTGTCTGTTAAGCATGTCCTTAGCCCAGTGTACTGAATTGCCCCGCCCTCTTCTATTTCACAGGCTACTATTTCGGCCCTCACAGAGCTGGATTTGACCATGGTCATTCTAGATTGGACGTGTATTCTCCCGGGCCATCTGCCTTCCTTGGATTCTGTGTTTCTCTGGCCACTGAGGCCACGCAGAGGTGATGGCACAGTGTTCTTGTCTCCTCTTCAGAGAGAGGTCCCAGAGGCCAGGTGCCAACTCCCTGATGTAAGGGGAAGGAAACAGAGCTCAGGGCAGAAAGTGGAGATTTCATGTCAGAAATGTTTTTGGTCGGAGTCTCTTTTCCTCCTCATTTATAACCTGGCCACCGCCACTTGGCTATTTGGCTGCTTCTGGAGGGATGTGCAAATACCCAGATACACCCAAGGCTCCCTCCCAGATACTCTCCAGCCTTTCTCCAGCATCCCCACAGACCCTTCACTTTGAGTAAGACTCCCTGGTACTGCAGAATGCGTTCACAGGCCAGGAAAATAAGTTCCGAGAGAGAAACTGTGCCACTTCCTGATACATATGTACATTTTGTGTAGTTAATCAAGTTTATGCACTTATCTACCAGCAAAACCAACGGATCGGTGCAGACTAAGACTAGAAAAGCATTGCCTTTGTGTCTTCCCAGCTTCCCAGTTTGTTCCAGTGTCAGTTTTAACTGCATTTGCTGTCATTGAGTTACATAGACTTTGAATCTGGTTAACGTCAGTGAGTGATGTTTTTATTTATTTGAAGGGTTTTTTAAATAGTAAAGTTTGTTAGAGAATTAAAGAGGCTTTTTAAAAAGTTTTTTTTGTGTGTTTGAAACCTTTTGTTTGGTGTGTGTACTGCGGGGTGGTTAGTGTATGTAGACAGCCCACGTTGTACACATTTTGGGAAGATGGTGAGTTCAACACACGTAGGGAGGGAAATGAGTTTCTGAGGTGGCACAAGTGCTAACTCATAGAACCTGGGGTTTCTGTTTGGGGACATTTTAATGGAAGTCCCCAGTGTGCCAGAATCTGCCTGCTGCAGAGAACAGAGAGAAATGTTACCAGAGGTTCATCTAAACAAAGATGGACAGGTTGCACTCAGTATCACTTGCAGGGGGTGGGGTCTGAACCCTGGTGGTGAACTTAGAACCACTATCTACACTGCACTGCTTTGGGTCGTGGAAGTACTCTTAGAAATCAGAAAGCACATTTGGTTGTTCTGTAAAAAGCGTAATTCAACTTATCTTCTCATTCCTTTATCTGGTTATTGGGGGGACATCAACTCCTAACTGTCTGGCTAGAGATGTTGTTCTGTGATTATAGCGTTTCCTGAACGTTTGATGTTAGCAGGGATGAGATGGAACTATATGAAACAGTTTATCCGAATGAGGAAAGGAATGTAGCGACTGTAGCCTGCCTTGCCTTTCGTTAGGTCCCCGTGAGTGTACGTTGGAGTCTCGCTGTGCGTGAGTTTCTGGAAAGTCACTGAGTTTTATTTTTGTCCCGTAACCCACATACTTTGCCTGCTGCATCTTGTATGCAAGGATAGAGTTCCAAGCTGACAGTAAAGGAAATGTAGAGGAAGAAGCTGCGCAGATTCTTGGTTGCTTTACAGCTGTCTGCTTTGCTTTCTTCCTAACCTGGACTATTGAGGGTTGGGCTTGCTCTGAGTGAATATGGCTGTGTATTCTACTTCTTCTCGAGGTTTGGGGACAGAGCGCTGGGTCTCACTTGTAAACTAACTAACCTCTCTTCTTTGTTTCAGGCTTCCTGTGTGCCCCTTCACAGCTTTGGGGTCTTACAGGGCTTGCCTTGTTTGCTTTTCCTACCTGAGTCTCACGAGTTAGTACACAGCAGATTTTGCTTCTCTCCATCTTGCTGTCCAGAAAATGAGCTGTTTATTGTTATTATTGTTATTACTGTTGTTATGAAGCAGCAAACATTTGGCCCATAAAGGTGTCTGTTCTGGGCTTCGGGGTGCCTTAAGTTTAAACCATGAGGCTCAAAAGGTGTGTATCTTCTTGAATTACAGATGTTTTTATCTCTGAAAAAAAGTCTCCTTGCATTTGCCATATGCTTTGTATGGTTTGTTTGAAGCTGGTGTACCATGTGGGTGTGGGGCTCGGAATGAAGCTTGTGATCTTTGCGTCTCATTGTGTGCACACTGTGTACCTGCTGGCATGTGCTCTGACCCAATAAAGCCACCAAACAGTTCACATTCTTTTCTCTTCAAAACACACTCTGTGATCAGGGTTTCCCATACATCTTTGGCCTGAAAAGGAAAGCACTAGCTCTCTCATTACTCTCTAAAAACTAATTCAGGCATCATAAAGAATGACGTCAGGACCTTACATCCACAAGGTGTTTGTTTTTAAAATTTCGGATGATGATTCAATTATTTTAATATTTACAGTCATAGTGCTATTTGGTTTATCTGTATACTTTTGAGTCAGTGTTGGTCTTATGTTTTTATGTCATTTGAACTTTTACATTTGAAAAGAGCATTTTTAAGAGAATGTGAAGGTCTCCTTCTCCATTCTTGGCTCCTTTTATCCCGAGTAGTTTTATTTTTGTCTTTCTTTATCTCGATCAAATTTATTGTTTTCTATTGTATTTTTAAAAATCATTCTTGCTTATTTGTTTCTAACTTTACATTTTGTTGTTCATACTTTGGTTGATTTCTTACTCCTATTTTCATCTGCTTACTTATTTAGTCATTAAACTGAAAGCTTAGGTCATCAATTGTTGAGTTTGTTTTTCAGTAGTATGTCAGCTTTCGCCTCACAGGGGTCACTAATTCCCCCAAAACACTAATAATGGGAAACACAATTACTGTTGTTTTAAATATGTATCAAATACATACATTTTGCGACCATCTGAGCTCCAAAATTATCATGTAGTTGTGCTAAAGTGACCCAATAAAATGGACAAAATAAGTTCCATATTTTACTCAGTTATTGGAATTCCTAGATAGCCTATTTTGTCTTTATCATTCTCTCTAAAATATGTGTTTTCTTGTGCTCATTAAATTCAAAGCTGGAACGTGTACTTTTAAGACTAAGTCACAAGCAGGACAAATCTAGGATACTTCAAGTTTCTACGGATTAATCTTCATTACAAATAAAAACATAATACAATGAATAGCAAAGACAGGATTCTAGGAAAACGATGCGAATGGAGTAGCACTCCAGATAAGTCACATGACATAGTTATTGCCCCTAAGCCGGAAACCACGGGCACTCAAAGAGGAGTTGGTACAGATTGTCAACCCACCTTGATGGGCCGTATCACAGCATGCTTAGCCTGCAGCATCAAAGCGACAGCTTATAGCGTAGAAGAGAATGATTAAATGTGCCTCTCCCTGTCAGCTGCCGTCCTCCCCTCACATGGTGGCAATGCACACTAAGAGAGCTGCACCTTTCTGTCCTATTTCCGGTCCGCTGCCTTGTTTGAAATGCTGACTTCCATGGTCATTCATCTTCCCACAGTTAAATTCATAAACATATTGATGCCGTTTTTCCACCAAGATTTCTTTTATTTTTATTAGATTTATGAATTTTAGTTTATACATGAATGCATTGTCTACATGTATATGTGTGCACCATGTAAGTGCACATGCCTTGGAGGTCAGAAGAGGCAGTTGAATCTCCTGAAACAGGAGTTAAAGGTGGTTGCTGGTCACTGTGTGCGGGCTGGCAATCAAGTCCAGGTTGCCCTCAAGAAAAGCAAGCGCTCTTGAACACCGAGGCATCTCTCCAGCCCTGAGACTGTGTCTTATTTTGATTTTTAAAATTTATACAACATTGATTGCATTTTGATCAAGAAAGTACGCTGATGATTTTGTGACAGTCTCAATTGTTATGTTCTGTGTGGGCTAATGTGGGGCGATTTTAACGTCAGCGAAGACTTCAAGACGAACCTTGGTCTTTAGCCTTGTCCAAACTATTTTTCTTGGTGGGACAGGCTTTATCCAGGGCCTCATATATTCTAAACAAGTGCTCGGACATTGGGTTATGTCCCAGCCCTTAAAATGTCACTATTTTGATTATATTCTGCAGTGAAAATTAAACTGGGTTTTGAGTTATTTAGAAGATTTATTTGAGTTATTTTATTTAAGATTATTTTAATTAGAAGATATGATAGCACTGCTTTCTTCCCTCTTTTTTTTTTTTTTTTCTTTAATGCTCCACCACCCTGAGGCCTTTGGAATTAATTTGACTTTTCACGCTGTTTGCTTTTCAACCTGTTTGTTTGCTTGTTTGTTTGTTTTGGGCTTCAGGTTACTTCAGATACTTGGCTGTTATCTCAGAGACTTATGTGATTTTTCTCCCATAGAACTTATTACATGCCTTTTCCTTAATTGTTTCACTTCTCTTTTCCTTTCTCTGTCACTGATTTTTTTTTAAAATTTTATCCAATCTTTTTGTTTCCAATGTACCCTACTGCCCACAGAATGCTTCTAATTTGCAGTCAGCCTAGTCTTTACACTTCTAATCTTAATTGCGTTATCACTTCAACATTTCGTATTTTTCCATGTCTGGCTGTTCTATGTAGTTGTGTTTTTCATATCAGTCACCTAGTTTTCTTTACTCCCGTAATTACTTGTTTATATTCATTTCGTAGTCCCCTCCAGATTACATTTCCCCCTAACTTTGGGGTGTAAGAGTTAGGGCATCTCCCAGCTTTCCATTTTGGATATTCAGGTCTTATTCTGGCTGTAGATTTTTTACCATGAGCCTCGCCTCACTAAGGGATATTTGCTTGGTTGAGTCTGTTGACCTTATAACTTGTTCTTACAAAACGGTTCTTAGTGTTTTGTTTGAGTGATGGGATTTAGTATTTGTTTCACAACTTGGCTTCCCTGGGTGAATTAAGTGCCCTGTGGTGCAGACCCGGAATTCTCTCTCCATCACAGGTGAGTTCCTTCCTGGCCCAGAGCCACAGAAAATTAGCCAGTTTCCTTTTCTTTTTCCCTGGCTGCGGGTATCTATTTTCTTCTGCTGCTATTTATTTATATATAACAAAGTAGTTCTTTGAGAGTCAGGAATTTATGCAAGAGCCCTTCCTCTACCAGCCTGAAGACTTATTACCTATTCTCACTTTCACGTCGGTGTTAAAATATCAGGTCCCAGCAGAGAGGGCATGCATGCCGCCTGTCTGAAAGTCCGCTGGCTCACCGTGGCCTAAACGCCCACTGACATTTCTTGCTTTGATATCTTTCCTTGTTTCTGATCTCCTAGACACTATGTTCTGTGTTGTCCCAGGTCACTAGGCATCGATGTAATAATTTGTACTGAGAGGAGGATTTATCTACATCGATAATGTTTAGTACTATGCTGATAGTTCGCACGAGGCTTTAAAAAGAGATACTTTTTAAAAATGTAACTAGCTGATTCACGTGTGTGTGTGTGTGTGTGTGTGTGTGTGTGTGTGTGTGTGTGTGTGATGACAGGGCACTTAATGTGACGCTCAGAGGATGACTCTGTGACCTCTCTTCTTTCCATCCACCTTTACCAGGGAGCCAAGGGTTAAACAGACTATTGGATTTGCATCCTCAGCTGCAAGTGCCTTCACAGAAAGATTTTCACACACCTGCTTAAAGTTTACAGCTAGTGTATGATGGCTTCTCACTTGTAAGAAGGAACAATTATACCTCCCTCATGTAAAAAAAATGGGCCATAAAGTGTGACTATGTTGACTTTGTTTTATTGTCTATATTTTCTTGCTTGTTCTCAGGAGTGGAGGAGGTACTGGAGGAAAATATACCCCGAAGCACCTTAGAATTAGCGTGACCCAGTTCTGTGTTCCATCCTGGTTCTTAGATCTTTGTTGAGTCTTCACTTGCTCGGGTTTTCCGTTTGATTCATCCATGTTGGGCTGGATTTCTGTCCCATTGGCTTTAGTATGCCTGTATGACGATGGGAGGAGATTGTGGACGACAAAGCTTTCGCCTTCAGCAGAGCAGAAGAAGGTGAAGCCGAGAGTACTGTGAGTTTATTATCTGAAAGTGATGTGTGGACATGGGAGGGTTGTCATTGTGAGTGATGCCGGCTCAATTGCAGGTTACTCAGTTGTAATTAAGCCTTTTTAAAGTAATGAATCATAATGGAGGCACTTCCTGCAATCATTCCTGACATTGTCCGTCACTCTTTGTGGGCTTTCTCATCTTGATGTATAAAGTTCATCCCTTGTTTGAAGATGTCTTTATCTTCTTCCACCTCTCTACTCATACCACAGATAGACACAGTAATTCTCTTAAAGCTGTCCACGTGACTGTGACTGACTCACACTTGATATTATTTCTTCATGTGGCCATATAAAAGCTTACATGGAAAAGAGAAAATGAATGAAACAAGCAATTGTTTTTAGAAACTTACACTGAAGGCCTAGGGGTGTGTGCTTTGTTGGTAGTATGTGTTTGTTGCTGTCTAGCCATTAATAAGGACCTACCTGGCTTTGATCTCTGGAGAAAAGCATTTTAGAGATGTGCAATGGCTTTCTTTAGCTGTGGTTGCTTTTGTTTTTGTTTTTTTGAGTCAGGCCATTCTTGACTTCTGTAAAACAAAGAACGCTCAATTCTCCTGCCTCTGCCTCCAGAGTCCTGGGATGACAGGCATGTGCTACCACACCCTGACAAGATTGACTTACTCTTGCAAGTTCCCCAGGCAACCACAGGACAGCGAAACAGCTCTGCTTCCATATTTCTGGGTCTCAGTCACTGATAATTCTGCTCTTTGCAATTACTGCACTTGTTTCCCAGGATCCTCAGGCTGGAAACCTGAATGCTGTAATGAGACCAGCCTTGTTTTTTCTTGCCCCATTGCAGAGAAGAAATGGGTGAGGCTCTCATAGTTCCCTCATAAGATAGCACTAACTGAGAAGGACACAGCATTAGTCCTGCAGCCATCTGCCCGCATGTTGACTTAATTCTCATAGCAATGCAAAATTGTCACCCCAAGTCTCAAAAAACAGACAAAAATGTGAGGTTCAGAGAGCTTAACTACACTGCCCCGGACAGCCCAGCTGGCCATAGTGAGCTCTCCATCTTTCATCTCTGGGTGGGGTTACCTTACCACTTCCTGCAATAAAAAGCATATTGAATTACAGGTAGGCCTCTGTGTCTGTGGGACCTGCTTCTGTGTGTTCAAGCAGTAAATGATCAGAAATGTTAGAGAAATGCTGGCTCTATACCAAAGCCTTGAATGTGGATGCATTTTTCTTGTTATTATCACACTATAGTATAGCTGTTTAAGCTGCTTTCACATTGCGCGTGCGTTATGAGTCACCTAGGGATATGTCTTAAAGTTTACAGGAGGATGTGCCTAGTGCTATGCAAATATTGTACCAATGAGTATAAGAAACTTGAGCACTTCTAGCCTTTGCTGTTGGAAAGGGATTCTAGAACCAATGTCAGAAACTGCAAGGGCCAGCTGTGTCATATGTTCACCTGAGGTCTCCAGAGTGCCTGGGTGGACCTGGCCTGCCCATCCTTTCCTTGGAGACAAGAGCTGTCCTTGAGTCTCATCTTGACCCTTGTTATCTCTGTGACTAGGTTAGACTGCCATTGTGCAATCAGACTACAGTGGTAATTCCACCTGCATCCTTCACGGGGTGATTGTGAGGACCGACAGAAATGATGCACAGAAGCAGCGTGGGGACCAAAGTCTCTAGTAATACAGTTCCCTAGCAACCCTCTAAGTTGGGTAGGAGATAGAAAGAGAGAGGAGGCAGAACCTATTAGCAACACCAAAGATGGACCGAGAGTCTAGAATTTCAGAATCGTGTGTGTGTGTGTGTGTGTGTGTGTGTGTATGAAAGTGCATGTGAGTGTATGTGTGTGGCATATGCCTGTATGTGTGGTGTGTGTGTGTGTGTGTGTGTGTGTGTGTGTGTGTGTGAGAGAGAGAGAGAGAGAGAGAGAGAGAGAGAGAGAGAGAGAGAGGTGGGGAATGCAGAATGTTTGTGCTTTGAGATACAGTAATCCTCTCCACCTGTGGTCTCTGTCCTATAGCTCCATTCACCAGTGGTCATGCATGGCCAGGGATGAATCATTTCATTACTTTCAATGCTCTTACTCCTTTCAAGAGATAATAATCGGGGTTGGAGAGATGGTTCCACAGTCCAGAGCACTTCCTGCTCTTACAGAGGACCAGAGTCTCGTCCGCAACATCCATGTCAGGGGGCCTCACAAGCACCTGTAAGTCTGTCCCTCAGGTGCCAACACTCACATGCACATCCCCAGGCCTACACACATAATTAATAATAAAATCTTAGGAATGTTCAAGAGAGAATAACTGCACCAACCTAATTATTACAGTAAATTATTGTAGCCATTATATTTTTGGTAGCATTTGTTATTAAACTTGTGTCGAACTTATGCACTCAAGTTTGTCATCAGTGTGAATGTGCATGCAAAACATAATTCTCATATAGTGTTTCATATTGTGTCTGATTTCAGATATTTACTGAGGGCGTTGGAATATTTCCCCATTGTTGAGGGGCGGGGATACTGACTCGATTTAATGTGTTAAGGAGTCACAGGTCACAAAAATGTGGGCTATTATAATAGATATTTATATGTGAAAAATTCTGAATATGCTTTTTTTGTTGTATGCATGCATCCATCCTGAATGGCAGATGGCCACATACCTAACCACATACAAGTGGCAAGCATTAAAAGACATGGTGTCTCTGAAGAAAAAAACTGTGTCTGTTTGCCCTTACTGTCTGGAACTGTATCTGATAGACATTAACAGCTCAATAAATAATTATTACGCACTGGAATAATAATTAGAAAACCTTTTTGTTTCTTCACACTCACTGACATTACACAGTAATTAAGGTAACAAAATACCCTGTATGACACCTGGGGTTTAAATTTATTGTCCTGGCACATGTATTATTTATTTGCCCTTTCACTCTCAAATGTCTTGGCCTTTCCATTGTTTATTGTGTGTGTGTAGCCTGTGCATGCATGCATGTATGTGTGTATGTGTGTGTGTGTGTGTGTGTGTGGCCTGTGTGTGTGTTGTGTGTAGGTGTGGTGTGCACGTGTGGTGTATGTATGTGGCGTGTGCATGTGCATGTGCTTATTATTCCTGAACATGCTTGAGTGGTCACTTACTCTGCTGCCCAGAATCCCAGCTGTGCCACGCACTAGCTGTGAGCCTGAGGTCACAGGGTTACTTCTTCACCTTCCAAGTGGGATGCTCATAATGATAGCTTCTTCAGTCAGCTGCCGTTACAATAGAGTCACTGCGCTTCGAGCTTGCTGACTTAAAGCCCTCAGACACGTGGCTGGCCCCAGGAGAACAGAGAGTTACAGCGTGCTACAGAGACCCGTCTTGTCCATTTGTTCCTCCTCAAGTTGTCTGCTTATTTAGATGTGCCGGCCGCCTGCTGCTGGTGTTATGGGTAGGCATCTATCCAAATCATACACAGCTCAGTTTCCAATGTTACATAAGAGAGAGTAAAGTAAAGCCTCTGTCTGCTTCTGCTTAGTTTGTCATGGAGAAGAAAGGCAGCGCACACCCGTTGTCCTTGCTCGTTCCTCCCTGGAAACTGATGGCCTAGCAGCCAGGCATAATAGGTGGAGGCCGAGCCAGGCTCTGCATGTGGGGGCTCTCACAGGCAAGGTGTGCCCCTCCATGTGCGAGAAGCTACCACTATGATGCTGCTCTGGCACTTCCCTGGCATCCCAGGGCTGTCAGGAGTACCCATACTAAGGCACTTATGCACAGGCAATGGAAACATACCATATGTGTGTTCTATATATGTAATTATTTAAGAATTTAAAATATTTCATGTGTGTGTGTGTGTGTGTGTGTGTGTGTGTGTACTTTGACCATTCCATCTCCCACTGTTCTCTCTCATCCTTTCCACATTCCTGCAGAACTCTTTTTTGCCTCCCAGCGTGTGTGCCACACTGCAAACCATTAGGGATGCACAGATATGCATGTGTGGAGGGCCATTTCCTTAGGAAGAACAACTTATCAGTACCACGAATAATGTGACCTGCCCCCTCACACTTGCCCCATTAGCTGCCTTTAGGGCCTCAGGGAGGGGTGGGGCTTCATGCGCCCCTCTTCCTAGACATGATAGAATATTAATGGTCCCATAGTGCTGGGAATATTGGAGGTAGAAAGGTTTAGTTTTTGTGACTTTTGATACAGGGTTTTGCATCCTAGGGTGGCACAGAACTCATGATTTTTCTTCTGCCTCTGCCTTCCAATAGATAGGGTAGATGATGTACACTAATGAATTCAGCTATCTTCTTTTCCATCTGATTTTCCCTCCTGGCTTCATGGTTGGCAAGAGTGCATCGTCAATGTCAACCCTGGGGCTGCGTCCTCAGTAGGCTGGGACCCAGCTTTCAGAGCTCCATTTCACACAGCTTGGAAGATGATGCTCACAGCTGCTCAAGGGACTCACGGTTTTGAAAGGCATCAGAAAACATCCTGTCTGTGTTAAAGAGCTCTGGCCCCAGGGTTCTGTACTCTGCTGTTCAGGCCGACCATCTCATCAGCCTTTGGTACCCTTTAATTGCCCATATCTGTGTGAGTGAGCTACAGCAAGCTGCCTCCACAGAGGCTCCGCACACAGGCCTCTTGTTTCGGTCTGGTTACAATGTGTACACTTAAAGCCAGACTTCCTTTCTTGTTCGGTTATTTCACAACTGCAATCTACTGTGTTCCTTTGCAGTCTCTTATCTTGTCTCCTGTCCCTGCTGATATTTATTCATGTGCAAACGCCCTAAGGCAATGGCTCTCGGAACCTCCTAACGCTGTAATCCTTTAAGATAGTTCATTTCTTGGTGACCCCCCCCAACCATAAAAGTATTTCATTGCTACTTCATAACTGCAATTTTGCTACTGTTACAGAGCATAATGTAAATATCTGATCTGCTTGGCATCTGCAGAAAGGGTCATGCAACCTCAAAGGGGTCATGGCCCACAGGTTGTGAACCACTGCCATAAGGCCATCTATGAGTGTTGATCGGTTTGATAGACATTTGGCTGGTGAAATGGATGATCCCTGTACTTAATGACATCACTTCCTCTGCAGCGATGACACATGATGCTTCAGGCTTCGGTTTTGAGGCTACCTACTAGACCACAACAGTTCCGAGATCTCAGGTCACGTGTGCAAAGTTGGCAAAGTTCCAGCTTTTCATTTGCCTATCAAATGAAGCAACAGGTTTGGCTATTAATTTAATGAAGAATTATAACTGTGATGACAGTGGCTCCTCCATGAGGCCTGACGATGCTTCTGTCCACCCTGGTAATCGTGAGAGTCCCTGTGGCCTGCAGCTGCTGGCAATCAGGAGGCGCTTGGGTGTACAGGCCACCACTCAGGTAATCAGAAACAGGGAGGAGAAAAACTCAATGAAAGAGTATGCTTGCAGGTAGTTTATAAAACAAAAGAATTTCCTCAATGGAGTACTTTTTTTTAAACCTTTTCCTGCATCTTAATTCCTTTTCCGCTACTGTGAAGAGATACCATGAGGAAGGCAAATTATATAGCAATTCATTGAAGGCTTGCTAACAGTTTCAGAGGGTGATTCATGACCATCATGTGGTGGTGGGGTATAGGGTATAGTTGCAAATGGACAGACATGGCTGCAGGTGGACAGACACGGCTGCAGGTGGACAGACACGGCTGCAGGTGGACAGACATAGCTGCAGGTGGGTAGAAATGTCTGCAGGTGGACAGACATGGCTGCAGGTGGACAGACACGGCTGCAGGTGGGTAGAAATGTCTGCAGGTGGACAGACATGGCTGCAGGTGGACAGACACGGCTGCAGGTGGACAGACATGGCTGCAGGTGGACAGACATGGCTGCAGGTGGACAGACATGGCTGCAGGTGGACAGACACGGCTGCAGGTGGGTAGAAATGTCTGCAGGTGGACAGACATGGCTGCAGGGGGACAGAATGGCTGCAGGTGGACAGACATTGCTGCAGGGGGACGAATGGCTGCAGGTGGACAGACAGACATGGCTGCAGGTGGGTAGAAATGTCTGTAGGTGGACAGACATAGCTGCAGGGGGACGAATGGCTGCAGGTGGACAGACATGGCTGCAGGTGGGTAGAAATGTCCGCAGGTGGACAGACATGGCTGCAGGAGGACAGAATGGCTGCAGGTGGACAGACATAGTTGCAGGTACACAGACATGGCTACAGGTGGACAGACAGACAGACATGGCTGTGGAGCAGTGCTGAGAGGTTCCGTGTTGTGATAACAACCACTGGGCAGAGCTGGAATGACACGGGCATATCAAACTCTAAACTCCACCCTCAGTTATGCACCTTCTGTAATAAGGCTGCCACACCTCCTAATCCTTCCCGAACAGTTCCACCAACTGGGGACCAAGCATTCAGACATATGGGTCTCTGGGGGCCATTCTTACTGAAACCACCACCTTCCACTCCCTGGCCCCCACAGACCTGCCAGAGTACAAATATCTCCCCTGCCCTGGAAATAAGTGGTGACTGCTGTTGAGTGCTTGCAACCGCTTAATTGAAAAGCAAAATTAGATGGCAATCACTGGCAACCGTGGAGTCCTTTCCTATACTTCCGTCTGCTTGTTTTAAGCAACTGGTCACGTGGCTTCGCAGCCATCCTCCTGAAGGGATAACATTCAACCATAAAATCAAGTTCCCACCCAAGGTGGTTGCGAGGGTGGGGTGGCCTCCTTTGAAAAGCTCATATAACTTATAAGGACAGCAGGGTACAAACAACGAAACCCAGCTCAGCATCAATCATTTACTAACACATGGGCTGAAGGGAAGGCAAATCCTAGGGTTTAGCCTCTACCCCAGGGCAATAGAGTGAGAATTACTTTGAACTGTTGGCCTGCCTAGAAGGTGTTAAATTCAGCTTAAAGCACACCCAAGTCCGCATCACTATCACTCCAATGCTGAGCTCCTTCTCTTGGCAAAACTGTGCTGATGGCCTATTCAGAAAGAGTAACCGGAACTTAAAGACACCTGGCCTCTACAATTCCACCTCCATGAGGCCTCTGCACTGGAAAGTCTCACCTGGCAAGAGTTCCATCAGGTCAAACGGTCTCTATGAAGTTCCTTCTTTAAATGGTATTTTTAAAAGTGTGAGTCTGAGCGGGGAGGCAAAATACACTGTGGGCCGCCTAGAACACCAGGAGAAACTTAGAGACTGAAAATGTCTCTGCAAATGTCTCCGCCGTTTTCCCCACAAGTTGAGTGACCTCTCCTCAGACTTCTCCCATGAAACATGAGACCAGTACTTTCTGAGTAAGAACACTTAGCCGGCATGTCCAAGGGCAGCATCTGTGTTAACAGCAGCGGTCTCATTTCCCACCTGGCTATATTAGGAATTCCCCTGGCACCTGGATTGCTTTTCTCCTCTTGAAGAGGTGCACATTTCACACCCAGATAGGACTTGTACAGAAAATCTTGCAAACTGTCCAGGGCCATTGCTGCTGTTTCCTTATTTCCCAAAGCAGACGTAGAGCATGACACCACTCAGATGGTTTTAATTATTAGGCTTTCTTAGTGGTGTCTCTCTTGTATTTTTTCCCCCTGAACTGTGCTCCTAGAGAATTGTGCCTAGCTATTGGGATGCTAGCAGAAGCGGTGCTCTTCTCATGAATGCTGAGGTGGAAAAAACTCACCATCTTCTAAAGCAGAGAGTGGCCCTTACATCCTTCTTCACCTCGGCTTAGTATTTTAATTTGAGATGATGCCCATCAGCAGGAAGTGGCCACTCTGTGCAGGTGCATCATTGGTTTGCATTTATGTAAAGCTCAGAGCTATTAATTATGTTAAACAAAAGTGGGTCCCTTGGTTGACAGAGAAGCCATGTGTTCCTTTGTTTATAGATTTCTGTGTTACCCCTCTGTCCTTCATTAGGAAGCTCCACTTGTTCTTAGGTTGAAAAGCCTAGAATGAACAGAGTTGAGCAAATGTCCTTGTATCGTGGAACATCTTTCAGAAATATGCTCAGAAGTGGTATAGCTGGGTCTTTAGGTAGCCCTATTGCCAATTTTCTGGGAAAGCACTAGAATAATTTCCAATGTTGTTTTACAAGTTTGCATTCCAGAATCTGGAAACAACCTAGACGTCCCTCAACCAAAGAATGGGTAAAGAAACTGATATGTTTACACAGTGGAATAGTATTCAGCAATCAAAAAGAAGGGAAGCTTGAAATTTGCAGGCAAATGGATAGAACTGGAAACAATCATCCTGAGTGAGGTAACCCAGACCCAGAAAGACACACATACTCACTTATACGTGGATATTAGGCCACCATAGATGGCCTCTGAGAGACTCCACCTGGCAGGGGATTATGACAAATGCTGAGACTCGAAACTGGACTCTGGGCGAATAGTTGTATGGAAGAGCTGGGGAATGGAAGGAGGGGAGGGGTGTCGTCAGAAGCTCCATAAGGAGACTATCAAGGCTGGCGGATCTGGACCCAGGGGAGCTGCACAAACTGATGCGCCAACCAAGGACATTGCAAGAAGAGGACCTAGATGCCCTGTTCAAATGTAGCTGACGGACAGTTCATTCTCCACATGGGAAAGCGGGGCAGGAGAGCAGGGGACTGCCTCTGACTAGAACTCTGGTGCCTATTTGACCACTGCCCCTTGCTGGAGTGGCCCTGTGGGAACACAGAGGAGGGGGATGCAGGCTGTCCAGATGAGACTTGATAGGCTTTGGTCACATGGATGGGAGGAGGAGGACTCCACCTGTCAGAGGTCTAGGGGAGGGAATAGGTCAGAAAAGGGAGGGAGGGTGGGCGCAGGAAGATGAGAGTGAGGGGATTACAACTGGGATGTAATGTCAATAACTTCTAATTAAAAAAAAAAAAGATTAAAGCTGGGGATGGTGGTCCACGCCTTTAATCCCAGCACTCTTGAGGCAGAGACAGGCAGATCACTGTGAGTTCAAGGCCAGCTTGATCTACAAAGCAAGTCCAGGACAGCCAAGGCTACACAGAGAAACATTGTCTGGAAAGACCAAAAACCAAAACCAAAACAAAACAAAACAAAAAACCCAACCCAACCCAACCCAAACCAAACCAACCAACAACCAACCAAACAAACAAAAAACCAGATTAAAAAAAAAAAAAAGAAAGAAAGAAAAATAAGAAGTGAGGGCCTGCACAGAGATGTTTGTTAAATGTTCCTTTACTTGCTTTCCTAAGGGCTGTAACTGAATTCTTGACAAGAGTAACAATGAGGGAAAGACATCTGTTAGCCTGTGATAGTCTATGATGGCAGGGGAGGCAAAGCAGGGAGGTGGAGGTGGCTGGTCACACGTCAGGAAGACTTGATTGTGAACACTGGTGGTACTCAGCTAGCCTACAGCTTTTCATCCTTCTTATTCATATTTAGCTCAGGTTCTTAGCCCCTGATATATTTCTATTTCCATTCAAGGTGTGTTGTTCCTGTTTGAGTGACACCTCTCTGGAAACGCCCTTCATAGACATGCTGGAGGTGTGTCCCCTAGGTCATTCTAGATCTAGCCAATGGAGACTAAATGTCAAAAGTCTACCTTCACACACAAACACATCACTTCAAATTGTAATACTCCCCTCCTCACAGTCCCTAAAGTCTCATGTTTATCTTATAATTTAAAAAAATTTATTTAGTCTACCTTTAAAGGTTCCCATAATCTTTAATAGTCACAGCCTTGTCCCAACCCGAGGGTCTGTAAGATAGTCTTGCCTGAAACTCAAGACAATCTCTTAACTGTAAGCCCCTACGGAATTAAAAAAAAAAATACTTCCAGTATGCAATGGCATGGGGCATGGTTTGGGCCATGGTTTGAGGGTCAGGCCAGGGAGAAGGAAGGCGTGGTGGCAAGATGGCTGACCATATAATCCGCACAGGAAGCAGAGAGAGAAGAATGCTGGTACTAAATCTGTTTTCCCCCTTCTCCCGTTTTAATATTCTAGGACCCCAGCCCATGGGATAGTGTCACCCACATTCAGCATAGATCTTGCCTCCTGAGATAACCTTCTCAAAGACTCACAGGCATGCCCAGAATGTGTTTCCTAGGTGATTTTTAAATCCAGTCAAATTGATAATAAAGATTACCCATAGTCCCCACTCTCATGCACTGATGGCACCCGGGAAGCGGTGCCTCTCACTTCACTGAGATTGTCTTAGAGGGCTATACCATGCTGGTATGTCATGAGAGAGGGGCCACAGCAATGGAACTGCTTTGTGTAGGCTCAGCATCCTTAGCACATAGGAGAGCGTCACCTGGGGCTTCTTATTCAGAACTGACTTGAGCAGTGGGAGCCTGGCGAGATGCTAGCCCTGGGAGCACCTGTAGGAGCCTGGCAAGATGCTGGCCCTGGGCGCTCCTGTAGGGGCCTGGCGAGATGCTGGCCCTGGGTGCTCCTGCATAAGTTCACTGTGCATCAGTAGAAGGGCTTCTCCTCAGACTCCCTCCTCTGTTACTACTCAAAGCACAGTATTTCCAAAACACCTCTGTGTGTGAACAAAATAGTTCCCTCTTATTAGAGGGCAAATGTACTATGTTTTCAATTTTTGTTCATATCAAATTTCTGAATGCAACATCTTTGCTATTAGCATTGAATGCAGGAAATTCCATGAAGCACATGAGCCAGAGAAGTGTAAGGCTTTATAAATTCTTTTTCTGTCTCTCCTTGTCCCTTCCTCCCTCACTCCCTCTATGTGTGTATATATATGTGTGTGCAAGTGCATATACTTATATTTATATGTTCCATATTCAACAATTTTGATTTTGTGAAGAGAATTACAAAGTTTCAGTTTAAAACACTAAATATAAAAGTTCTAGTGATAGATATTGGAAGAATCTGCTGAGATTTTTTTTTCTGACCCATTCTGATCAATGACTTAATACATTGGATCCAACTGCTTGTAAATGAAAATATCCTGCTAAGATTTGGTCTAATGTTTTTTCTAGTTGCCTTGTGTGTAAATAATAGTCTGAGATTGAAGAAAGGATTGAATATAGCAAATAATTAGACAAGGGCATGTGTCAAACTCTGCTTCCAGCCCTGACTCTGTGATCAGATTGGGATTCCGCTGAATCTCATGGAGCGGGGACTGCCAGTTCATAGGTGTGAACTCTGGCAACTCTGTGTTGTGCCCTGGCTCTGCAGTGGCCTCATCAACTGAGAGAGACCAATAGGCTACAGATACACACCTGAGTGTGGGTGAAGGCACCCTAGGGCTCTGTACAGCCAAACCTCCACTTAGGTGTTCAAGGAGCTGAGTTTGAAAGTCTCTGATAAGTCATGGACTCTCAGAGACTAAGGTTCAGCCCCATAGCTGTGTTTGAAGTGAAAATTAGGACTCTGCAAAGACTGTCACAGTCATAGCAGTCTCTGGTGCTTGGTTTTCTCCAACTGTAGTTTAGACAGTTTTCAGCCAGCAAGTACTTCTTCAGTGTCTCTTTGTTTCTTCTGGATGGGAGAGGGGAGAAATAGGAGCAGTTGATCTGTAGAATCAACTAAACCCTAACCTGGATAAAGGGCACCACTGCTCGGCTCTCAATGGTTGACATCTTGCCGAAGTTAGCGTGAGGGTATGGCAGAAGAAGGATCCAATTCTGCTGATTTTTTTTAAAAGAAAGATGCATTGGAAATTTTCAATAAGAAATTTTTTTATTTCTAAAGATGCGCTCTATTTTGGAACCACTCCATAGACTAAGTAAGTTGGGCTTGCAGTCCACCATGGCATGTTAGTTTATAAACTAGCTGAAGATTTGTCCTGTAACATGAAATTTTGTTTCTATTACAGATGCTCAATTTATAATGCAGTAGTTCCTAATAAGTTTATGTTAAATTGAAACTATCATCAATAGAAAACACAATTAATAAACCTAATCTATGGAATAGCGTATCTTAAGAACATAGCAACCAGAGCACTGGTCCTCAGCTTTCCCATAGCGACCAGGGCAGTGGTCCTCAGCCTTTCTATAGCAACCAGAGCAGTGGTCCTCGGACTTTCTATAGCAACCAGAGGAGTGGTCCTTGGGTTTCCTATAGCAACCATAGCAGTGGTCCTCAGCCTTCCTATAGCAACCAGAGCAGTGGTCCTCAGCCTTCCTATAGCAACCAGAGC